>OX403599.1:4375000-5000000 GCA_948107665.1 Lomographa bimaculata
GCTGAGTGTAAAAGCGTTGAAAATAACAAAACGTCCCTTACTCATACTCATACGTTTATTTGCAAACTAAGTGTTACATGGGTCTTATTCTAAGTATCCAGAACTTAAACTTAGCCGCCTTTTACAAGCATAGCAAATTATTATACATATTATCATAAAAAACAAAGACTAATATTAAATTATCCGTAGCTGGAGAATCATTCGTACAGACCAGATAGTAAGTTTATTATTACTTCAATTAAGTATTTATTAATATTATCTGATGGTAAGAAACTTTTTGAACTTGGTACCAAATACTATGCCTTACTAATAGAGTAATGGAAAACTGCGTAAAGTACACGGCATTGGAAGTCATTTCATTCGATTATTTTATTATTGTCGCGCCAATAAGACGGTATAACACAAATTCCAAAAATAAAGATGATTTGGCTACAAAATTTGCGATGGTGACATCACAGACGCAGCATGAATCTTGTACTCTAGCGACACTTTAGCTCCTTACAATTCGGATACGATACAGTCAATTTGTGATAAACATCCGCCTACGGCAACAAAATTAAATCTCCATTTACCTGATCCACTTCAACAGAGTGACGTCACAGTTGAAGCAGCCGCTCAGGATGTTGCTGCGGCCATTATGTATTTTAAAGGTGGTTCTGCAGGCGGCCTAGACACGCACACACACAGGTGGCTTAACACCACAAATTCTAAAAGATCTTTGCATGCTAGTGGTATATCTGGCGAGATAGGTAAGGCTTTTGAAAAATCTAACGTCTTTAGTTAACCTGATGTTGTCAGGTCAAGTCAATAGTGACGTTAAAGATATTTTGTACGGCGCAAATTTATGCACATCAAAACAACAAAAGGTGGCATCAGGCCTATAGCGGTAGGCACCACATATTGCCGGTTTGCGGCTAAAATCGGTTGTAAGAAAATGTTTGCAATCTTTTTCAGCCTTGGTTTTGGTTCGTGGAGCGGATGTGAGGTTGCCGTCCACTCACTTAGATAATTTTTAACTCAAAATTGTGAAGAGGTGTTACTAAAGGTGAATGTTAAAATGCTTTTAATTCTGTTGATGGAGGCACCCTTATGATGCAAGTGAAAGACAAAATTCCAGAATTATATAATTTTATTTAGCAATTTTATGGCGAAACCGTCAAATTTAATTTACAAAAACGAAGTTCTTTTGTCTTCCGTTGGCTGTCAGCAGGGTGACCCTTACGGCCCAGCTATCTTTTCGTTAGCTGTTGGTGAATTCAAAATGATTGGTTGCTTTTAATATTTAATATTGCTTGAAATACATTTTTCAAAATGCAATCTTTTTGTTTGCGATAACTATTCAGACAAAATATCGGTTTTACAAAAATGTAACTCGTTGGCTTACAATGTAAAACTAGAAGACAAGTGTTTACTTTGCCTTTTGGGTTCGCCGGTATTAGTGATATTGATTGATTTATCATGGGAACGCTACCCATTGGTGGGCTTGAGTACTTGAGTTACCTATAAGCTCGATGAACTTTGGTCTTTGCTTAGATGTATATCATTTTAGTTTCATCATAGTCATTTTAGAAAATATAGGCAAATGGCACGTAGAAAGCGTTTATGTTTAATTTTGAGAATCTATATCCCTTCAAATGAAACAAGGCGTTCCCAGTTCAAACCACCGATTTCAGTACTCAAAAATATTCTCAATAAAATCTACCTATGAAACCAACAAGATAAAACAAAGACTTTGCTGCCTAGCGGCGTAGCAACGTAGCAACATAGCGGCGTAGCGGCCACTAAAATCATGAAATTTAATATCACGGGTGAGGGAGATCTCGCTTATAATTCTTGCTTGAGGAATTCCGTACCCTAATAAACGTTATTGGTATTTTATTTATTAGTTCTTGTTTCGTTGTGTGCTTCCATTATTTGATTAGATTTTTGGAGATCTGTTTTGTGGTGAGTTGAAAAACGCTTATTGCCTGCCACTTACTAATAGGTGAAAGTTTTGCTTGTCTCCTTTTTTACTTGCACAAAAACTGGCACATAAAAAGTTACCAAGTAAACATGTAGTTCGTCCCGATATTCATATTCATATTCTTTATTGCAAACATATACAGTTACATAAAAACAAGGTACATGTACCCTGCAGATATACAAGACATTGCCTCTAACAGAAAGACATTTTGATGTAAGCTGCTTTTAACTGTTTTTCACACAACAACAACATACAAAAACAAACAGTAATAATAAATACTGTTTGTTTTTGTATGTGTTGTTCAAGTACAGGATTTTATAAATGTAATGTGTGAGTATCGACTTTTATTCGATACATAGCTTTTGTCAAGATAGACCCCGGAATAACATAGGTTTAAAAACAGTGACTTTGTTGTCCTACTAAATTGTTCATAAATAAAATGAAGATTTTTTCTATTAGTTTCGTATTCCACTTTCAGATTTCTTCTCAACGAAATACTTATGCGTTGAAAATAGTAAAAGCAATTGCTTTTTAATCTGACCACCCCTTTTTATTTGTAATTATATTAATTTAACCATGATTTTTGATGATTTTGGGCTTAAGGCCATAACTTTACATATAGCGTGAGAATTTAAAGTAATAACTTCATCATCAGCCTATTTTTGTCCACTGCTGGACATAGGCCTCTCCTAATGAACGCCACTGAACCCGATCTTCGGCTCTTCTCATCCAGTTTCTGCCGGCCTCCTTTCGCAGGTCGTCGCTCCACCTGGCCGACGGGCGTCCTGTGCTACGTTTGCCGTAGTAGTGATAACTTCATTAGTTTAGAAGTTATTATCCTTTGAGAGACGGACAGACAAACTGGCGTCACGGCAAATTCGGCAGAGGAGCGCAAAGGGCAAAAATACGGAAAGTTCGGTCGTGCATAAATATTTGAGTCGTTTGGTGCTTAGGCACTACCTAAGCACCAAACGACTCAAGTAGCTCCACAAATTAGTAAAAATAAGTATTATTATAGTAAAAAAAACTTGTTTTTCTTCCCACAAAAAGGGCAATGTTTTTAAAAATAGAATCCTTATTCTATTTTTTTTTAATCATAGCGCATAGCATAGTAGTAGCAACATAATGCCAGTAGCATAAAGCACGCTACCAACTGGCAGTGAGCTTGAGTGCTTCAGTTACAAATACGGTCAGTGGCTTGTAGTGAGCTCTATAGATTGCTGTATCTTACCAAATGCAATCATACAAAATGGGCTAATACTTGACTAAAAAATATACGTAATAATTATATTTCTAGTAGGTTTGCATTTAATTACTATCTCATCTCATAGCATTAATTGGTTATGTGGTCAAGAAAGGTAAACAAGCCAGGCCTTAAATTAGAGTCCCATATTGTACTCACCAGGATACACCGACTCAGTGCTTAGTCTTTTTTACCTGTGGTAAACATCGACTGTTCTTCGATACAAGCAGGTGAACAAAAGAAAATAGCTATCTTGGAGGAAACTTATTCAAACTAAAAGCATTTGAAATTCCGGGTAAAAATAAATCCACTCAATTCTCTAGACTTTGAGATCTGTTAGAATTCAAACGTAAGCCATTGCAAATCTACAGTTAAGAGAAAGCTGCGTAAAAATTGCAATATATTACATTGTTATCTAGAGTCCATACATGTTTGTCTTATCAGTGTAAAACTTTAGTTTATGATTTTTCCAGGCCTTTTTCGTTCTTCTGTCCAGTTTCACTACCGACTCAACTGAACGCGGTACCGAGAGGCACCGATTTCTGCCAAGCCCAATTGAACATGGTTCCAATTGGAACCAAAACGGTGTGGTCGGTCCGTATCTCTGATTTTTCGTCATAATTTAAGTTTGGCCGTGTGTGCACTCCTTTAAGTTATGGGGAAATTAAGATTAATAATGTAGCAATATTTTCCATCGCTAAAATGGCAAAGTAAAATGAAACTATTAGACATTTTCAAACAATGAAAATGAGAAAGTCGTTTGAGTGCAAGGAAAGTTAAGTGTTTTAAAAAAAAATACAAAATTGCCGTAAGAAGTTATTTTATTGAGTGTTATACTAATATTTATTCCTTGTTTTAAGCTGTATCTATTTACGTAATGGGTTTTTATGAAAAACGCATGAAAAGTAATAAATATCTTCTTCGAGTAACAACATTGACGAAAATAGCGTAAGTTATGATTTTTTGACAACTAATAACTATCGTATTTTTTTATATTTGCTCTAACTGCTACTGAAATACGACGTGGTAGGTAACAATCATTAGATTTATGTGCATATTGCTATACTTAATTATTTGCGTTTACGCGTAATCACCGTATTATGCCGGCGCGGCAGAATCCCTTGCTGCCGCCAAAATGGACTCGCCCAGGCTCTCGGTGCACTGCTGGCTCGAGTTCAAGGGGTAATCGCCAATTTCTATGTATTTTATACATTGGAAAAAACATTGTTTTAGCATTTATGTAATTTAAACAATTTCGTTATTTGTGGAATATGTAGAATGATGGTTTTGCCTTTTATATAAATAATGGACTCGCCCAACTCGGGGCGACGATGCTTTCGCGCGCTAATTCAGCCATTTGTTTTGTGTAAATATTATGACAGTGTTATTATTTGGCGCACTTTTCTGACAACAAGAGGATCTTTTCTCTATGTTCATTTTGTTTCTTTACTGAGAAAGTCAAAAGGCAAATAACAATTGTCACTCAAAAGTGACAATGGTAACGAGGCGTTTTTTTTTCTTTTCGATCAGAGTTTCTGATATTACAACAAGTTTTTCTGAGAAAGGTGTTTATTTTTTTATGAAATTGTGAAGGTAAGGAACAGCTTATTATAGCAATACTTTTGTTTATCACCTGCATGTTTTAAATGAATTACAATGAACGCATATTTACAGCGCGCGTTTTGACAAATTAATGCGCCGCGCGGGAAATTTACTCAATCGTTCCTTAATTTTTTAAGGTAATTAATCATTTGCACAATGACATAAATAAATATGCAATCAAAAGCATAGTTAAAATACATCATTTTAACAACAAAAAAAATATATGTTATCGATCGCTATTTACGACAAAAAATAAAGATATCTGAATAACTCCTCATTTTTCCCTGTGACAAACTTCTAACGTGTTTAATTCAATCAATTACTTTGTAACACACTTAAAATAAACACTTGAGATGAAGCGGTAATCTTTTACGAGCCCATAATGGTCATTTGTTTAGCAAACAAACCATTCTAAGTGGTCCTAACACTCGAATTTCTGCCGACGGGCGCGCGCTCGGAGAGGTCCGCCATAGATTGTCGAGTTCATGTTCAATTTGCCGCGTTTTCCCTAAAAACGTGTTCAAGCCACTGGCTACTAACATTTATTTGACAATATTATTTTTGACTTAATGACTAGTTGTCTTTGTAGCACCAGGACATTTTAACACCTTGAACGTTCTGACATTTGGACTAATACATCCCGGAGTCAAAACAAACACTAACAAAAAACAAAAAAAAAAAAAAACCCATTCACACTCACAGCCCCACACTAAGTTCAAAGACTTGTATCGTGGGTGCCGGAAACATTTACATCACACACACAAATACACCCAGAACCAGAAGCACAAATATCCCTTGGGAAGGAATTTGTGCTCCTGCCGGGAATCGATCCCAGGACCCACGGCGCAGAGGGCGGCCACCTGTCCACTGCGCCACCTGGGTCGCTAAACTAACAGTTAGAAAACATATTGTTTATCTGAAGTTAAACTATATTTTTATAAATTTCAAGAAATTTACAAAAATCCTTGAAACCTATGACACGCGCGACATTGCGTAACTGACAGCTTATTTCTACTCTGCCGAATGCGCTGGTTATGTCCTGCAGTATGTATAAAACCTGCAATTGACCGCTATACAGCTGTCACATTATAACATCTATCCATCGAGATAGGAAACAAACCTACGGTTTGTAAAAGGAGGGACGACTCCGCCGAAAATCTGTGTCCTAGTGAGAGGTCACAAAGAACCTCTGTGTCCCTTTTCTTTAGGGTAACCCTGATTTTAAGATTTGTGGGATAACCTTTTGAGCCATTTGAATTATGTTCTACTTGAATGATATTTAACTGTGTAATCATGCTACAATATGATATCTAATAAAAATATTATTATGTCATTCATAAAGATATACTATATGCGTAATTAAAATCCACGCTGATGTTTCAAAATGCATTTAAATTTAATAAACATTATATATATTTACTAGTATCTATCCGCGGCTTTGTCCGCTTATCCGACTATGAAAATATATGCGTATATGTGTTTGTTTTTATACCCAGGCGAACGCCGCCGGTTGGGTCAGCTATTAACTATTATGAAAGACTAAATTACTTTCGGTTTAATTGACCGAACGAGCGCAAAGCGGGAACGAAGCGATTGCATTTCAGCTTGGGCAAAATTGCTTTCGTAGGTCCGGATTTCCGGTTGTTCTCCTGTACAGGTCGCATTTCTCAACCGATTCTCGTGATATTTTGTGAGCTGATTCGATATTTTTCAAAATGGCGGAGATATGTGTTATAAATTGTTGTAATAAGCTTCTAGATACATTTACAACCCATGTTTAAATTTATATCCTAGAATAAAGATAATCGATGACAGATATTATTACTACATTGATATATCAGAATCTTGGTAAATATTATTATTATATACTTATATTAAACTAATTTATTCATCCGAAAGTTTGTGTGTAATTGGGGCATTATTTAAGAATGTCTTTTCTCTTCACGCGGCAACGGCTGAATAAATTTGGATAAATTTGGAATGTACGCAGCTTATGCCTAGGATTAATAAATAGGCTGCTAATTAACTTGACAAACGCAGACAAAGCTGCGGGGTGGCACGACTAGATCATCAATATATCCATAAAAAATCCAATGAAGGTAAACCCTAACTTCTATGACACCTAACTGACACAAATTGTTGTGTACAAATTTTTGTCGAAGAGTGTGACCCAATGCAAAATTAAAAATTACTAAATTATTCAAGCCAACGCTAACACAACATTTTAAGAATGAAACATATGCCATACATTTTGGCCTATAATAGTTATATAAGAAAAATATAACAACGTTATAAAATAATCAATAGGAAATAAGCATACAATTTACATAAAGGTCAAGTATTTTTTTAAATCTTTATTTTTATAAAATTACAACCATAATATGATTTTCTTCTTTAGTTGATTTTTATTAGGAATTTTAATAAATAAAATGGATGGGAATTTCAAAATAGCAATATGCTCGCTATTGGCGGAGCTGATCGTGACTAAGTTACACATTTTTGAGGTCACTGATTGGTCAACTTTCCTTAAATTCTATTTGTTTTTTCAAAATCGCTGTGTTTAAATTTGCAAAAATTTTTTCTCCGCTATACGGATATATAGTCAATATGAACTGACTCCAACTTTCCGAAATGTATCCCTACCAGTAACTGACCATCTCGAGTTATTCGGTTTGACTCTAACTTCAAAGCTCAATTTTGGTACTTCCATCGAGTCAAAAGCCCAACTAACTGCAAAAAAGCTGGGAATCCTTGCAAAGGTGAGACGATACTTCACACCGGGACAGTTGCTCAATTTGTATCAAGCACAAGTCCGATCATGTATGGAGTACTGTTCTCATCTTTGGGACGGTTCAGCTAAGTACCAGCTTGAGACTCTTGACACCATTGAGTGGAGACCCAAAAGACACATTGGTAGCGAGCAGCTGACTAATTCAAAGCTTCAGAGTTCGGGTCATCGCCGCGCAGCATGGTAGCAGCTAGTGTCTTGGTTTTTTATCGGAACATATTGGAGAGATATATTTTGGAGAGTCTGCTAAGGAACTGCACGATCTAGTTCCCCCATCCCCGTTCTATCTATATCGTATCTTCTAGGCAAGCTTGCTCCATCGTCGACCACATCGTCGCTTACCATCAGGTGAGATAGTGGTCAAAAGTTTGCCTACTTGAATAAAAAAAAAACCTGATTGCATTTCCCAATGCCTATTTATTTCGATATGAGATGTATTGTTAGGAAGAAAAACTTTCTTTCCGGCAATGTATTAACGGCAACAATCGAATAAAAATGTATGCATATTCCATATTCACAAACGTATTCATTAATATAATCATAATTGAGCGTCAAGAAGGAACAAACTACAAACACACTCACAAACTTTTGCCTTGATAATATTAGTAGGAAGTATGATAGCAGGATAACTTTATTTTGTTTTTACAAAATATTTTCATAAATGGCGGATGTAGTTGTGTAGCTTGGCTTGTATACCCATATATCAAAAATAATATCATAAAACCTAATACTATAAGGAAAAAAAAACGGTTTATTGAGAATAGTTTGATAGTAGGTAGTTAGAAACATATTCTGTAAGGTTTCGATTAATCAAATAATTACGACAGATAAGATCTTATTATTACTACAGACTATAATTTCTACCACTGGGAAACTTTTTTAGAACTAGTCGCTCTTGTGCGAGAGGGACATAGGGGTCTTTTCTAACCTTTCACCCGATTTCAACGGGACCGCAGCCACGATTGGTTCTTTATGCAATTGATAAAACGATTTGACATTGTAAATACGCTCTAAGTCAGTTGTGATAAGATTCCATGCATGTTTGATATTCGGCACTGTAAGTTTGTCAGTTATCCATTCTATTACTTTAGCTACAACATCCTTGCATCTATCTTATCCAACTATTTGGACCACGGACAACAAACTCTAATGACTGATGACTGATTAAGACTAGAACTTAAAAAATATTTTAAAAAAATCCTATTCTTGTTAATGAAACCAAAAAAAATATTTTAAGTTTGAAAGATTTTCGAGTGGCTCCAGTTACTGGATTGTGATCGGTTGACAAAATAATAAACGTTATGAATTTAAACTTTCATTATATTTATTTACTACTTCTGTGTGATCGATAGTTTTTCTTCTTGTCCTTAGGATCAAAGAGCAGCTTGCTCTTAATGAACAAATCACATTGGAAACCACCAATTACGTACAGACGTAGTTTCTTCAACTCGTAGAATATGCATGCCTGGAGCCAGTCAGTAATTACCGCGCTTTGGGATTAGTGATGTGAGAAAAGGATTAGTAAGTAATTACGAAGTTACTGACTTTTTCTTATACCCATTATTCTGCCGTCGTAAGAAAAAAAGGCGTAACTGCATTTTTGTCAATATTGAGAATATATACATCATCGGAATCACGAAAAATAGACGCATCTTCTAGTATTTTTTTTATTTTAAAATATTCAAAATCCTCAACCTATTAAATCTTACTTTTAATTAAGACGTATCTGCTACAAGTCATTATATCCTAAATTGTAAAGACATTTCTGATGAAAACTTAGTTTTGACAAAAATGTCAGTTACGTCTTTTTTCCTTATGAAGGCAGTATTGTTCATTTCTAAATTCGCGCCAGAAGACGTTTCATAAGTAAGTAAGTTATTTCTTTATGTAATTGAGAGACGAGACAAGCAAGTGGCTCGCCTGATGGTAAGCGTCACGCTTCCCCGTTGCACTTTTCCGCCACCCGAAGTCTTAAAGGTTTTATAGGTAAAAATCTCTCATCACCCCGAGATATAAGATGTTAAATCTATTAAAGCCTTGTATAATTACATGGCTTTAAGAGATTTAAAATCATTTATAATGTCCTTTTCTGGCTTTAAGCCGTAGTTTTACATATTCTATGAAAATTCATTTCATTCGCTTATATGGTTTAGACGTACTTAAATGTAAAGATATTAGATAGATAGATAGTTAAATCCTTTATTTGCACACCAAAAAAATAACAATTACAAAGAAATCTTAAATATAACTTAGGAGCACAAAGGGCGGTCTTATCGCTCAAAGCGATTTCTTCCAGACAACCAAAGGGAGATGATAAAAATATTACAAACAGGGACGGTGGTGTACCTCAACACGTATTTAAATTAATAAATGTACTTACACATACCTATTAATATTAAATACATAATATACATACCTATACCTATATAAAAACCTACACAAACAATAATAAAATATTATAAACATACACAAACTAATATATATTATAGTCTTTTAAATATATTGCATGCCATTAATGTAAATAAGTTGGTCTTTATTATTTTTTGACATCTTTGTATACCATATTTTTTCAATAAATAATTGTATCATTGACGCTAGATGCCTCTGTTAGACGGACGGACGGACAAAGTACTAATCGATCCAAGTCAACTTGGAGATCTCGCTTCGCTGAATCAATTAAGGGTGAGAATAATGGTCCCGGGGTCTTTCTCAAAAACGGCTACAATTTCAAAGCTGATACTTACTAACGTATAACATCTGTTATATCCTGTTCTTGAACAACAAATACAGTAAACAAACAATTATTATTAAAAACAAATGTTATAAGCAATTAACCTCAAGAGATTTTCTTTATTGACGACCCAGTTGGCGCAGTGGACAGGTCTCCGCCCTCTGCGCCGTGGGTCCTGGGTTCGATTCCCGACAGGAGCACAAATTCCTTCCCAAGGGATTGTGCTTCTGGTTCTGGGTGTATTTGTGTGTGTGATATGTAAATGTTTCCGGCACCCACGATACAAGTCTTTGAACTTAGTGTGGGGCTGAGAGTGTAAATGCGTTTGTTTGTTTGTTTGTTTATTAGGCAAAATAGAGGCGCGATATCTCAATTCGGCGCGAACGACTAGTAGTATAAGAATACATAAAATAACAAGTCTACGTTTGCCGAACTACTGAAAATCAGCAGCTTATCTTGTACCAGTTGCACTTCCGAGTGTTCCGAGAAAGGAGCTCCCGTCGGTTCGTCGGAAAATCACTTGAAATCCGGATAAAACTGGCGAAATCCGCACTTCCCTAACCGACACTGAAACCTGCATTGCGGGCTCATCCCAAGGGGCTCACTTGATATAAGTTTGTCTGTGTGTAACTGATAAGATGAATAAGACGATCTTTTGATTTTCTTAGCGTTTGCCGTGCCAGGCAGATCTATGAGTAAATTAGTAGATTTATAAGGGAAAAATATCGGTTGAGGCCGGGGTTTAAACCACACCTCTGGCGACTCTTGGCTGGTGACCAATTTCACAAGCGACTCGGACTAAATAATAGAGCATATGGTACCATGGAGCTTGTCTGATGATGGAGACTGAAGATGGCTATAGGAACTTCTGAACGAAATAAGATAAACCCATCGAGTTTGGGCTCATTTGGTTCGTCGTGACAAATTCTCTGATTATACAACTTTTCAACCGACTTCAAAAAAGGAGGTTCTCAATTCGATTGTATGTTTTTTTATATGTATGTTACGCGATATCTCCGCCAATTCTGAATTGATTTTAATGTTATTATTTTGTTCAGTAGATTATTCAGAGGTGGTGGTACCATAACAATTTTATCGAAATCAATCAAGGCAAAACTAAAATGTAAGCTGTGAAGTAAAAAGGAGGAGGTACTCAAGTCAACTGTATTTTTTTATTTTTTATTTGTGTTACCTCAAAACTTCGTTCCACGTGAACCGATTTAGATTTTTTTGTTTGATAGGTATTGCTTTCCAATTAGTCCCATTTAAATTTGATCAAAATCTGACTAGTAGTTTTTAAGTTATCCTCAATAATGCGTATTCTGTGGACTACATTGACGATGTTCTCGATTTTAACCGACTTCAAAAGTTACCTCATAACTTCTTTTTGTGTGCGCCGATTTTGATGATTATTTATTTATTTGAAAACTGGTGCTTAACATGTGGTTCTATTTAAATTAGGTCAAGATTTGATGAACACTAGTCTTTGAGTTATTGTAATAATGCGTATTTAATACGTTAAATCTGATCAAAGTTCCGAAGATAAAGCAGTGAAATCGGTTTTTTTAAGCTTTACTTGCGTTTAAATTATGTAATTCTAACCACGGAGTATGATAGTTTTCCGTGAATGTAACCAACCTCAAATAAAACTGGTGTAAGCCAATTAGACCGCAATGCGGTGAACATTATCTGCCACCTGTTATTACTGTATATAATCGTTACGTGTATATGTAACCCAAAGTTTGTATATACAAACACCGATTAGTGAGTTTTGTCAGTGAAAAAATGGCGTAGATTTTGTATAATTTTTTTTCGAAACCTGTGATTTTTCGAGTGTTAATGTATAATTATTGTAGATTATTAACCGTTAATACTTTGTAAACGTGTATTAGTGTAGGCAAATCGTACAAAGTTGAAAAAAATGATTTTTGCCTTCGCTCCAAAACTCCAATAGAAGTCCTAGTAAAGTTTCTACCACTTTACTAGGGCATGACTTGACTATGACTGAATCTTGACTTCGACTGTGACTTATGACTAGGACTTTTGATATAAAATACACTTGAAATATATTTTTAATTGGCACCGGTAAAATGCACAAGATTGCGAAACCGAAATTAAAAAACGAAAAACACGGTTTGGCGTTTGGCGATAGTTTTATTGAGGGCGGCGGGAGGTTAAGCTGAACAATGTAGTGGTAATAGAAGAATAGCAACATACAAATAGAAAACTCGAAGTATTTGAAGATACAAACGTCGAATTGACAGCTTTTTAATGCCACTTCTTTGCTTGTATTTGATTTTTTAAGCTGATTGAAGGCATCGTCATGGCTCTACGACTAACAATCATTACATAACATAAACATAAACGCTTTCACACTCTCAGCCCTACGCAAAGACTAATGACTTTAGTCGTGAATGCCGGAAACACATCACACACTCAGTCATACCCTGAACGAGAATCACAATTTTTCCTTGGGGAGAAAACGTGTGGTCCAATCATCAGATCGTCCTCTCTTACCCGATCCACGGCCTCCTTCTACGCCATCACCGCTTCGCAGACGAAGACTACCGCCTGCCACGATCTCTCGCTACCGAGCATGGCACCTACGCTCGGCAGTGAGAAATCTCCACCTGTGACCGCGTTATGTGGTCGATTTAAAAAAAAAATATCTAGGTAGGTATATTAATTTTGTTATGTTATAAAACCGGTAAATTCGTTTTACTTGACAATTTAAAGATACATTTTATATACTTTGATATAATTTATTGGAATAATGTCTACAAGTAACGAAATTAAAATTTTGATATTTCGACCCCTTTATCTGGAAAACGGGTTCACTGATTTTCATCAAACATAGCTAAGAACACACCTCTCAAACAAAAAAAAACAATTTCAAAATCGGTTCATCCGATTAGGACCCACGATGCCACAGACAGACACACACACACAGACACGTCAAACTTATGACACCCCGTCGTTTTTGCGTCGGGGGTTAAAAACTTATCAACCATTAGCCGTGCCCCGCAACTTCGCCCGCTTTTATCAAGTTAAAAAGTAGCCTATGTGTTAATCCTAGGTGTAAGTTATGTACTTTCCAAATGTCATCCAAATCCGTGCAGCCTTTAAAGCGTGGAGAAGGAACAAACATACTTACACACAATCTTTCGGATTTAAAATATAAGTAGGATTTACCGAATAGAATGACTTTTACATTACATTATTAAGATCATTAAGTCAATTATTTATTTTATTTAGTTATGTATTAATTTTGTTATTATTAAATTATACCAAATAGCAGCTTATTTATGTAACTGAAATTGCAGCAGCAAAATAACAGCGTACGTTATTCAATAAACAAGATACGTAATAATTGATATGAAGGCTTCTAAATGGCCAGTAAATCATGTAATACAGCAAAACCAATTTCAATATAACTAGTGTAAACCCATTAGGCCGTGGCCGCAATGCGCTGGGAATCACAAATTGTTACAATTATTCAATGGAATAGTTTATTACGTTACGTGTTATAAACATAAACATAGCATAAACGCTTGCACGCTCACAGCCCTATACAAGTTCAATGACTTGTGTCTTGGGAACCGGAAACATTCACATTACACACACAACCATACCCAGAACCAGAAACACAAATTTTCCTTGGGGAGAAAACTTTTGTTGCCGCCGGGAATCGAACCCGATGCCCCTGCTTCGAAGGCAAACTCTTATCCAACTAAACCAATGGGCAGTTATAAAAATATCGATAACTAAATTTTTATATTTAATTTCCTTAAGATAATATAGTGATGATAGTGGCCAAATAGTTGCCCACCCCGAATTTTAAGAAATATCAGAGTAGGTACGTACTAAGTAGAAAGATAGATTTTTCAACCGACTTAAAAAATGAAGTTCTCAATTCAAATATATGTTACGCAATATCTTCGCCAATCTTCAATAGATTCTGATGTTATTTTTTGTTTGGTAGATTATACTTGACTTGTCCCATATACATTTTATCGAAATTGATCAAGCCAAAACCAAAATATAAGCGGTGAAGTCGGTTTTTGCAAGCATTGCTTGCGTTTAATTATTTATACTATCTTCGAGTTCCACTCCTTCGCAGTACGGATGATAAATGTAGAAGCGAAGCGCTTCGAGCAAACTGGAGGCATGTCAACCATATGTGAATGACGTTTGAAAGTTTGTCTTGTCGTTAGATGGTAGAACGGGCATGGGGGAATTAATTTGTGTAATTACTGCGCACACTCTCAAAAATGTAAGCGATAGAATACCGATAGGCTGGCAATCTGAAGTCAGACCGACACTGCAATTTGGACTCGACGAGCTAATCTACTCAATAAATGTATTTTTTTATTTTTTTATTTTTTTAATTTTTTAAATTTTTTTTTTTTATCATTTATTTAGTATCAAAGCATAAATCAAACACCAACGTACCTATTTCAATAAAACTAGTGTAAAACCGCAGTGCGGTTCGCTTTAAACTAGTAATTACCGAGTCTAATTCATTACGTGTCTCTATACGACAGTCAAATTGATGAGAACGCGCGAACGTTACTTCCGTCCGGACACTTTGGCTGGTTACAGACGGGCTACATTTCACCATTCAACAATATATTTGTGCTTAATGTGTGTGTGATGTGAATGTTACCGGCACCTACGATACAAGTCTTTTAACTTAGTGTGGGGCTGGAAGTGTGAAAGCGTTTGTTGTTTTTTTTTTAATTTTTGTAGTGAAAACTTCTTTAGGCGCGTTGAGCACTTTTTACCGACTTCAAAAAAAAGGAGGAGGTACTCAAATCGAATGTTTTATTTTTATGTGTGTTACCTCATAACTTCTTTCCACGTAAACCTATTTCGAATTTCTTTTTTTAATTTGAAAGACGTTTCGTGACGTTTTAAAATTGGTCCCATTAAAATTTGATCAAGATCTAATCAGTAGTTCTTGAAATATCGTCAATAATGCGTATTTTGTGGACTACATTGACGATGTTCTCGTTTTTAACCGACTTCAAAAGTTACCTCATAACTTCTTTCGCTTTGAGCCGATTTTGATGATTATATTTTTTATTTGAAAGCTGGTGCTTTTCATGTGGTCCCATTAAAATTTGATCAAGATCTGATCTCTGATAATGCGTGTTTAATACATAAAATCTGATAAAGGTTCCGAAGATAAAGCGATGAAGTAGGTTTTTTTAAGCTTTGCTTGCGTTTAATTATTTGCTTGAAGAAAAGTCATGGAACTTGCGTCATCGTCACCGAACGCGTAGTTTACTGGCTACTGGCAACTGTTTCTTTCTAGTTTTCACTTCTATCGGCAGTCTCCTAAGACTGCCCCTCATGTTTTTTTAACGCTTTTACACTCACAAACCTACACTAAGTTTAATTATTTGTGTCGTGGGTGCCGGAAACATTTACTTCACACACAAAATCACATCCAGAACCAGAAACATAAATTGCACTTGGAGAGAAAACTTATGTTTCCAACGTGAATCCTATCGTATATATAAATGTTCTGATTACAATTTAGGTAGGTAAAGTAGGTAGGTACACTAATCTGTGGTGGCCGTGCTAGGTCATACCTGTGTTACAGCCACCAAGCTCCTATTCCAGTGCACATATTTAAAGTTAAATAAGTATTATTATATAATATGAATACAATATATTGGTTCGAATTAAGAAGACATATTTCTAAATACTATGTCGTACCCAAATTAAACCATACCTATAATTATTACTGGAACCACATTAACAAATCCTATTAGTAAATAGTAAACAAAGCGAACAAGACACTCGTACTGTCAAGGTATATGAAACCATACACGCCAAAGGCTGGATTATCGAATAATATTAGATAGCATTAGTCGTAAACTATTATTGATTGCGCCATGCGACGTGACAACGCAGCGCGTGCGCTTTGTTTACTTCATTCAACCTATCTGTGGGACCGGTTTCGGTTGCCGCCAGCCGATGCTGTATATATAATTATCCTCATCATGACTTAACATCAGATATACAAAGCGCCCGAGCCGCGTGCCCATTACGACCGCCTTGGGCGCTTTGGCAATAAATATTATTTTACCCCCTCCGCCCAGCCGCGCGTCCTGGTCGCTTTGTATATCACCCTTAGGCGCCATACATTTTATATTAACAGCGCCCGAGGCGCTTTGTATATCAAGTCCCTTACTTAGACCTCCAAATACGTATATTGTAAAAAAATTACTGCATTCGTTTTTACAAAACACTTTTTTTTTTAAAGACGGGGAGCGCAGTACTGATAATTATGTATACTTCGTTGTAGTGTTAGATTAAAGTAAGAGGTGCAGAAGTGATTTCCTTGGACAGCCACTTTTCCAGCTTGTTTTTAAAGGCGTTTGTTGTTATGGATAATACAACATTTGCTGGTAGTTTGTTCCAGTTGTGGACTACTCAACTAAGTTGTGTACAGATTTAGTTTTTACATAGTCACCTATTAGCTGAATTTGATATTCAAGGATGGGCCTTGTATTATTTTATAGTTCATAAATATCTATTAAATTAAGCAGATTGTAATGGTTGCTATAACCTATCCTACTAATATTATAAATCCGAAAGTTTGTGTGTTAGTGTGTAAGTATGTTTGTTCCCTCTTCACGCTTTAACGGCTGAACGGATTTGGATGAAATTTGGAATGTACATAGATTAAACCTAAGATTAACACATAGGCTACTTTTTAACTTGATAATAGCGGGCGAAGCTGCGGGGCACGGCTAGTGTTCCATAAGTGGTCCGTCTGAGATCAGCCTTCGAGTGCAGGTAGAGTGGTCAATTAATGCAGGTTTAGCACTTTAGATATTTGAAGCACCAGGTTATTTTGAAGTGGTTATTTGAGCCCGTAACTAGTTGGGATTGAGGTGAAAACGGATAATTGGTTTAGATACGAGGCCCTACTGGTGAAATTAGCTAGATACTGGGAGATGAACTCACCGCTTTTACTTATTTGGCACACGAAAGTGAAGTAAACTAAAAGATCGAGTGTTAGTTTTGGGTAATACCTGATTCTGAGTTAAGTAACTCTTTTGTTTCAATGTTATACCCGGCTTAAAACACGAAAATTTTGTAGTCGACTAGTTTCGGACAAATTAGATGTCCTTTATCAGGATGAGTCAGACGCGCGATACGCGGAGGCGAGCATCTGACTAGTCGACTACAAAGTAAGTCGAAATTTTCGTGTTTTGAGCCGGATATAACATTGAAACATAATGTGTAATACTTACGATAGTTTTAACTTTAAAGTAAACTCTATTTTTGAAGATTGTGTGAACAAAATTGATAATAATTTATCATACTCTAATGTAAATTTATTACAACATCGACTATATACTTACGAGTTTATATTTAGTTTCACCTATCCTGTTGTCTCTTGTCGGTCTGTTATCAAATATTGCAAGCTAAATTAGACCCACTTTCCATTGTCCGATTGGACTCAAGTTTGGTTTAATTATGTATCATTGGTGACAATACAACTTTATGGTACCATGGAGTTGGTCTGATGATGGTGACTAAAGATGGCCATAGGAACTTCTGAACTAAACAAGATATGCCGCCAGCATGATGGGAACGCTACCCACTGGTAGTGGGCTTGAGCACTTGAGTTGCCTATAAGCTTATTTGTCTTGTAGGTAACTTAATTCTTCGCTATGTATAGTTTTAGTTTAGTTTTAGGAGATATAGGCCTACTTCATTGTAATTTTTTTGTTACCACAAAACTTGCTATAAAACAAAATAAACCCATCAAGTTTGACCTTGTTTGACTCGTCTTGAAAAGTTCTCTGGTTATTGACATTTTAGTCCTTTTTTTCAATTTACAACTGGTAAAAGGTTGATTTAAAAAACTTTTTAAAGTATTACTTTAAAAATATTTTTTCGTCGTTTTGCTATGGTTGTTAAACTTCAAGTAGAATGCACTTCCCGCCCTTCATTTTCAAGTTAGTGATATATTAATATCATTATTAAGTAGCTAAATGTGAAAGTATAAGATATTTAGATTAGATTTGGTTAGTAAATTCTATACCATTTGGATATTCAAAATGCATTTTTTCAAAATAATACGTTACTTTTCACGTTTGTGTTTGAGGTCTAATTTTTTATTTTTTATTTGTGTTTGCTCGGCCTTAAAAATGAGGCGCATAGTCATCTGAATTTACCATGTTATTGATCTGCATAGGAGCCATAGACTTGTTGAAGTGCTTTGAGAGTGTTGTTTTAAATATTTGTAAATACTTACATTATGGTATTGTTCTTTGCCAGTCCTAGATAAACAGATGTGGATATGTGGAAACAGACGCTCGGCCATGGTAAAAAAAATCGAACGTTAAATGACGAATACAAAATAACTCATATGCCCTTAAATGAAATAGCGGGTCATATTCCACAAGTGAAAAGTTCACTCGAGTACGCTCTTTGAATCTTTGATGCTGAGCAAAGGTCAAACGGCTTTTCAAATAGCACGTATTTGAGCTTCCTGCAATCTCTATAAAGCGTTTATAATGCGTTTATGCAACTTCTGGCCAATCGTGTCGTGAAAATTTCAAAATATACTCTCTTCATAGCAAATGGGGTTAGATTTTGTAATACAATTCCTAAAATTGTAACTAAATTACAATTGGGAAAGTTATCAAACGGGCATTATAATTTAAGAAAGTTTTAATATTTTTTATTATATTCACAAAGTTTATTATAAAACAAATGACTATATTAATGATAAGGATTCAAACTGCACAAGCGCTTATATACATGGCTTACTGGCGACTACATAATATAGGTATATATCTAGAAAAATATAATTCCTGTATTAGTAATTTATTTCAATGTTAAAATAAATGAATGAAAAAATGCGCCGCCGAGTTTCTCGCCATATATGCATGAATGTAGTCTGATAAAATATATATAAAAAATTTAGATTTGGCAACAATAAAGTTCTAGTGTGATAACATCAAGACAGAACATTTTTTTGCTAAAGAATAATGGTCTAATTATGTTTTTTTAAAGGGATTTCATTAGTTATACGATTACAATAAATATAATTAAATGCTAGTAGAAGACAATATAAAGCTAAGAGAAATAATATTTCACTTCAAATCCTGGGAAATCCAACATCTAATGAAATAAGTCGACAAAAATGTTGTTACTACTCAACTACTGAATAGGTAAATAATAAAACCAACTGGCGTGCTTCCTCTGCAAATGAGTGATTAAATGTCTTTCAAAAATTAACAAGAAACTATAACTATATACATGACTTAATCTAATAGACCGCTACCAGTTGGCAAAGTACCCAATGGCTGGCAGCATTGCCACGTTGAATGGCAATGCTCAATCTCTGTCCAAAATATTTGCCAACATTTTATCCTGTAGTTGAACAACAAATTAAAAAATCAAACAATTGTTATAAGGGAAAAAGTTATAAGCAATTACCCTCAAAATTTTTCTTTGTTAGGCAAACTGTAGGCGTAAAGTTTCAGTTCAAGCTACTTAAATATTTTAATTTTAAAAGACGGTTATGGTACTAAATTTAACCAAATACAGCGAACGTGAAATACATATTCTGTCTGCAAATCAACGTCAGAATGTCGTGAGTCTGCCCTTATATTATGTATGAAGTTAGCTACAGTTAGATATGTACCTATTCTGGTTTTACCATTCAATTTACATGTTACGTTAAGTATTCAAACGAGATGTTTTTACTCGACTGGCTTGTATGTTTGTATGTATTTTTGTAAATTTCTTTACTTCCTGGCATCTTCCAAACTGCTGAATGGATTTCGACAGTTAAGGTATCGTAATATTCGTCATAGTGTCCTTAGATATGTGTTTGAAAAAGGAAAACAAAATGGCGGATTTTACGAGTATAAGACTTAGAGCTAAACCTATCGAGTACATAAAATTACATTAATAGTATAATATGTAAGGTTCACATTTTTCACAGTCGGGTCTTTTGAATTTAGTACATTGACTTGTTACCCAAGTTGCATTCGAAGCGTTCTCTATCGAAGCGATCGTATAAACAAGCAATTTAAAACCTTAACCACAACGTCTTTAAATCCATTGGCTAGCCAATAAGTTCAGCCAATTGCTAGGTAGTTTATCAGATATAAAACATTTTGAAAAGCAAGCTCGCTTTTGATAGTTTGTCTTGTTGTTAGATGGTAAAACGGGAATGGGGGAATTAATTCGTGTCACTAATACCGATAGACTTGCGACCTTACGTCGGTAACCGAGACTCTCCAATTTAGACTCGACTAGCTTATCATCGCTAGACAGCCAATCATGTTTATTCAGCTGTTTACTTTAAGCCTGGCAACTGCATTTTCTTCAAATCTACTAAATTTAGGTACAATATTAAACCACCCAGAATAAGGCTGCACGTTCAATCAACCGTGTACGGGCCGCAGTTAGACACGTCATAAAACTCACGTGGAAAATATCCTTACATTTCGAATAGCCCGCTGGCTTAGTGCGCATTGGCATTCTAAGCAGAAGTAACGGGTTCAATTCTCGGTGGGAACTCAAGTTTTCCCTACAAGGATTTTGGAACGAAAGTTCCTTATCGCGCGTTGCGAAAGGGGGCTAGACGGAAATTGAACTTCGTTCCATCCGGGTGACCCTTGACACCTCTCAAGTTTTTTTTTAATGCTCAAGAAGTAAGCATTTGACACTATCTCACATAATGGGCGATAATGAGGCCGAATATGTAGCATGCTTGTTTCTATTGCTGGTTCTGGTTGTGATTGTGCGTTGTATATGTTTCGTGCGCCCATGACACAAGTCATCGAATTTCGATGATCTCTAAGTTCGATGTGTCGTGGGTGCCGGAAAAATTCACGTCAAACACTCAGTCACAACCAGAAACAGAAACATATATATTTTTTAAAACTTTTTTCCGCCGGGATTCGAACCGAATTTAAATTATATGAATTGCCATGATTATGAAAATTAATATTTTTGATAGATCTATGGACTGGTTTGCATAATTCCCACTATGTGATTCTAGTTCTGGTTATGATTGTGTGTGTGTGTGTGTGTGTGTGTGTGTGTGTACAATGACTGTTTCTGGCAACCATGACACAAGTTATCTAACTCAGTGTTAGGCTGTGAGTATGAAGAAAGCATTGAAATATTAAAATATGATAGCCGGTTTACAATTAAACCATAACACGGCTTTTGCACATCAAAAATTTGTTCAAAAAAACAGATTATATATATAAATTGATTAACTGTCTGAATTCAGAAGGTACAAGTACTGACCCCAGCTCTTATCCGCGACCTACAAACACGGAGGGCTTACACCTCATCTCTATTATGAAAATATTGCACATAATCGGACCTCTCGTCCCGGACTCCTGTCGAAACAGACTCGGGATAAGGCGGCCCATCATGAGGCTTAACGCCCGGCGCCGGCCGATCCGTGATTTCCCCAGGGTTGGAATACGGACCTGTAGATTTGAGGTACGAATGGTTGATGTGGTGGTTTAAATTTGAAGGATTCTATAGTTGGTTTTGGTGTCATTGATCGAGCGAAGCGAGATCTCAAAGTTTTATTCTAGACTAGCCGTGCCCCGCGGCTTCGCCCGCTATTATCAAGTTAAAAGCCTATTTGTTATTTCCAGGTTTAATCTATGTACATTCCCAATTTCATCTTAATCCGTCCAGCCGTTTAAGCGTGAAAAAGGAACAAACATACTTACACACTTGCACACTAACACACAAACTTTCGGATTTATAATATTAGTACAATCACCTGATGGATAGTGAAGATGTGGCTGAAGATGTAGCATGTTTGTTATAAAATAATTTTCAAAATCGGTTCAGTAGATCCAGAGCCATTACCCTTTACAACCTCACAAACTCACAAACTTTAGGTACCTCATTATAATATTAGTCTATAAACAAACAAATTTAGGCATCAAATTATCACATAACCAAGCTCTATTAATAGAGAAAATGCTACCGGAAAACGTCATTTATTTTCATGCCAAGTGCCTCAATTCCAGCATTAATAGTTTGGCATCCTGGATGGCTGCCAAGTCGGTTCATTTGATTAGGTTGGCAATATGGATGTTTCACTCAAGAAGCCGTTATGGGTTCAATCTGCTGTGCTATTTAACGGTTCATTAAAAGCTTAGTAGGTGTGAAAAACAGCTTTATTAAGTATAAACAGAGACGTATTTCATCACAAACATAAAAGATAAACGCTTTCACACTCGCAGCCTCACACTAGGAACAAGGACTTCAATCTCGAAGACATGTATCCTGGGTGCCGGAAACACCGACACACAATCTGGGTCACATCCAATCACTCCTAAAACTAGAAACACAAGAGGAAACTTGTGTTCCTACCGAGAATCGATCCCGGTACCCGCTGCTTCAAAGGCCGACGTGCAACAAACTGCGCCAACGGCACTTTTACATATAACTCATTCGTTTTTGATTAATAGATTGATTAATAGTCTAAAGTCAGTTACTTAATATCCTACTAAATTGTTATTTTCTAATATAGAATAAAAAAAACGCTTACGTGATCTACTTGCAAAGTTTTTTTCAAAGATACCCCACACAGCCATAAAAAATTACTTAGTTTGCCCTCCATTTACGTATGTGGGTGCCCCCTTAATATTTTTACAACATTTTAATTGCCATTTTTGGCTTTGTGCCACAGCTTTACATTTTCTCTGAAAATCTGAAGTTATTCACTTGTATATGTTAGACGGTAAATGCCTCTTAATTTAACTTAGAGATCTTGCTTCGCTCAATCAACAATAAAAAACAAACGTCAAACGCCATCCATTTATGGTTAACATACCTCAAGTTCGCTCAAAGCGATTCGCTTCTACGTTTATCATATATTCGTCATACGGCGAAGTAGTGAAACTCATTGCCTGCGTCTTTGTTTCCTGAACGGTATAATCTGGGAGTCTTCAAGTCTAGAGTGAATCATGTCTCGTTGCTATTGTAGACGTTCTGTAGTATATTCTATGTAGTGCTATAATTATGTGACAGCTATAATAATTTAGTAACAACAATCACAAAATTAATTGGTAATAACTAGCCTATTTTGTAAAAAGAACGTAGTATATAAACTAATTTTGACTAAAAAATATGTTTTTTTATGCTAGATAGGCCGACATTTGACCTTTATCTCACCTGATGGAAAGTGACGATGCGGACGAAGATGGAACATGCCTACCTAGAAGGTACCTATTCACTCTAGACTTGAAAACATCCAGATTGTACCGTTCAGGGAACAAAGACTCAGGCAATGAGTTCCATTTCTTCGCTTTACGGATGATGAACGTAGAAGCAAAGCGAACTGGCGGTATGTGAACCATAAATGAATGACGTTTGACAGTTTGTCTTGTCGTTCGTTTGTTTCTGAGAATTTTAGTAGTATAGTTGTCCCAAACATTTTTCTCCGAGTGGTTGTAGACACATCTCCCGCCGCCCAGCTCCATGTAATCATGAAATATTTAATAACGTCGCGCATGACGAGGGCACTGGTTATTGCGTCTGCACTTGACAAATTATATTAAAGCCTATTCCATCTCACCTGCGCTCGTTTAATCAAGGTTTTCGACAATTGCGTGAGGAAGTGGGTTTCCTGATTTTTTGGCATCCGTCGGCTACAGAACCTTCATCTCGTGAATTCACTAGTGATCTGAATAGGGTTGGCAGCGCGTCATCGCTCCCGAGACACTCAGTTTGTGTCTCGTTTGATTTGACTTTCGATGGTGGTAACCCTTAGTGCGTATTTTTACCGACTTCACAAAAAAGGAGGAGGTACTCAAGTTGATTGTATTTTTTGTTTGAAAGATGTTGCTTTCTAATTAAAATTTGATTAAGATCTGATCAGTAGTTCTTGAAATATCGTCAATAATGCGTGTTTATTACATCTAATTTGATCAAAGTTCCGAAGATAAAGCGGTGAAGTCGGTTTTTTTTAAGCTTTGCTTGCGTTTAATTATTCTTGCTAATAAAACGTATTGTAGGCTTGTGCGTATGAAATATCAATAGAGAATATGCATAAGATTTAAAAGAGGATAAGAAGAGATTTATAAGATTTAACAATATTTTCTTATTTAAATACCTTCTTAATTAGGAATCGGAAACGTTACAAGCAAGAATGATTCGTGACGTCAGTATCCGTATTATTTTCGAACGGACGGTCGGACAAACCAAGTGCTTAATCACCGAAGTCAACTTAGAGGCCTAGCGTCGCTCGGTCAATTATTACACTTGGTTTGCTAGTTTGATTGGGCTAAAAAGACTGAAACACATACGAACCACGAAGGTATAAAAGTCCCTTTATTTCTTCAGGCACTGTAAAAACTAAATATGACGCTCTTTCATAAAAATCCCGCTAAAACTAAAGTAACAAAACCTTTCACCTGTTCTGTTTTAATCAAGATTTTTCAACAATCGTGCCAGGCCGGTTCCAAGGTAATTTATCCCACTTTAATATTAAAATTTCAAAAGTGAAGTAGACAAGTTTTCGTGACTTGTGATAAAGTGTAGAAAGAACTGCTAAAACTTATGTGAAATGTAGGATAAGTAAAACTGCTCAAGATTACACTATAATATTATAAACCCGAAAGTTTGTAAGTGTATGTATGTTTGTTTTACGCTGTAGCTGCTAAAAGGATTAGGATGAAATTTGGAATGTACCTAGCTTATACCTAAAATAAACTTATAGGCTACTTTTTGACTCGATAAACGCGGGAAAAGCCACGGGGCACGGCTTTAATAAATAGAAAATTAAACAATACGTCAGTTTTATTATCGAGGGATCTAGACGACCCAGGGGGGAAGGAGAGGACGGAGAGGGAAGGCCCCTGCCCTCTGCGCCGTGGGTTCTGGTTTCAATTCCGGTCAGGAGCACGATGCGCATGATTAAAATTTGTGATTTGACATTCATTTCCATTTTATTTTAAATGAATAGTATAAACAGAAGAAGTACTTGTGGATTTAGTTCCGGTTGTACTCACGTTATTTTTGATTTCATCGAGAGGGCATGCTCCCGAAAATGAGCGTCTATATCGCTCGATAACCGGTATTTTTTCTTAAATTTCTTAAAATTAAATCAACATGAATACGACTCACAATAGTTTTTAATAGAATAAATAATAATAGAAGAAGTACTTTGTCATATCATACAGATTCCAACGAATATTTTTTTACCAAGGTTTGTTATGACTGTCGAGTAAAATGATACACATAACAAAAATAATACAAAAAAACGTTAACGAATTCTGATATCACCCCTTTAACCAAACATTTCCAGCTCCAAAAACAAAACTACAAGTTCTCTTAACATCCGTTGCCGTTAATTTCGAAGCCGATCCGAAGCCACCAACATCCGAAGCCACCAACATCCGAAGCCACCAACATCCGAATCCTCATCAATTTGTCATCGTCGGATTCAAGTCATAGCATATCGTCTGTCCAAGTCACTTATATATGACACAAACACGTCGACGCGTTCGACAGAACGACGTCAAGTGCAAATGATGTCGAATGTACATACTATACAACTCATACATCTATATATTATAGATACGTTCTAAGTTATGTTGATAAGGTGGGACATTTGTGTTTTTTTTTTTATTGAATCTTTTATCCAAGACCGTCTTTGAAATTCTGATCCGCAACCTTTTTGTGTGACGAAAAGTGGTGGGAGTAAACACTGTGATGAATAAATAAAATATTTCCCTGTAATACAAAAGATTCACTACTATCGTGTGTTTTACGACAGACACTGTTTTTCAAGATAGGCAAAAAAATATAAATAAACAAACAAACAAAAAACAAAACAAACGCATTCACACTCACAGCCCCACACTAAGTTCAAAGACTTGTATCGTGGGTGCCGGAAACATTCACACACACATTACACCCAGAACCAGAAGCACAAATATCCCTTGTGAAGGAATTTGTGCTCCTGCCAGGAATCGAACCCAGGACCCACGGCATAGAGGGCGGACAGCTGTCCACTGCGCCAAATGGGTCGTCAAATAGTCAAATACCTTTCTCTCCAAAAGCGAACACACACCCAACTAAGCTAACGAGCAGTTGTTTTTATAAAGCATTGTTTTATAAAAAGAAAATAAAACGTTACATTTTAAACTAAGATGTTTTTAGAAATGTTTATTCTAATAGTGTATGTTATGTTGATGTTTAATCACTACTATTATAAAGTTTGCGAGTGTCTTTTTATGTTTGTTACTCGTTCACGCTCGAACGGATGGACCAATTTTGATGAAATTTGGTATGGAGGTAGCTGACACCGTAGTTTAACAACACAAACAAACGCATTCACACTCATAGCCCCAAACTAAGTTCAAAGACTTGTATCGTGGGTGCCGGAAACATTCACATCACACACATTACACCCAGAACCAGAAGCACAAATATCAAAGGAACTCGTGCTCCTGCCGGGAATCGAACCCAGGACCCACGGCGCAGAGGGCGGTGACCTGTCCACTGCGCCAACTGCGTCGTCGACACTTTTTATTCCTAAATTCCTGCGGGTCTTGGACTTGCGTGGGTAAACCCGCGGGGTGCAGCTGGTATCTTAATAAACTTCTCAACAGATTCAAGGTATATCAGAATTGAAATATACAAATGTGCAACTTGACGATACCTCCCAAATCTAATTCTAACTCGTAGCTCCACTACAAGCCATGTCTGGTGTCCCTGATTTTAGAACGATATGCAACATTTCAAACGTGCAACTCATCCTGTCATTCGAAATTGCAATGAACTGCCCGTTGGCTTAATTGGGTGAGCGTTTGCCTTCTAAGCAGGGTTATTAATCAAGTTAATATAGGGTTCGATTCCCGGCGGCAACACAAGTTTTCTCTGCAAAGAAAATTTGTGTTTCTGGTTCTGGTTGTGATTGTGTGTATGATGTGGTTTCTGGTACCTAGGACACAAGTCATCAAACTTAGTGCGGGGCTGTGAGTGTGAAACCGTTCCTACCGACTTATCTCCGCCAATTATGAATCGATTTTGATAATTTTTTTATTTGTTTAGTAGAATATCCTGCTGAGGTGGTCCCGTATGAATTTTATCGAAAAGCCAAAACCAAAATATAATCGTTGAAATTGGCTGTTTTTAGGCTTTGCTTGCGTATAATTATAATCGTTAAATAGGCTTTATCTTTATATATGCTGTAAATAAATACTTACTGTTATAGAAAACATTGCTTATGATAGGTCATTTAGCCAAAATTTTGAAAAAAAAACTTTTTTAAATAAAAAAAGGCTTCCTGATTTTTCAACCAACTTCAAAAAAGGAGATTCTCAATCGGTTTTCAAATCTCGTTTTTTTTTTTGGTAAAATATACTTCAGAGTTGGTTTCATATAAATTTTATAGAAATCGGTAAAGCCAAACCCGAAATATAAGCGATGGAGTCGGTTTTTTTAGGATTAGCTTGCGCTTCAATTATTTAACTATAAAGAAACGATACAAGCAAGACTTTTGCCTGATGAAATATCACGCCTGCTTAAGACATTTAAAGGGCTATCCAAAACTGTGAAGTTCTTAATAACCAATGTATAATTTTAATTTGACCTTACCCAAACTTAAGTTAACTTCAAACTTTGTTTACAACTAATTCCCGAATTCTCGAAACGATTATGAGCTAAAAGGTCTGCCTTCAAAAACACTTATAAAATTACAGATCTGAATTAAAAAGTAACTTCAAATACGCAAGCATAGATCTATTAAAAATACAGATACAACACCCAGAACATGTGGTTGAAGCTCAATATTTTTTTTATATTCAAAAATCGATACTTGAAAATATATATTGGTCCAGCATTTTGGGAGTTACGATGCTACAGACAGACACTCAGATACAACAAACTTATTGCACCCGTCTTTTTTGTCGGGGGATAAAAATTTAAGGTTTTGCACGCAATTTGTTTCATATGACAAGTTTCATAACAAGTTTCATAGAAAAGTGCTCAATTTGACTGATGTAGAAATAAGTCGAAGTAAGAAATAATTTCTATTTTTATAACATGGTATCCGCTTTTTAACCTACTTCTAAAAAGTAGGCTGGTATTCAATATTATCAAATTATTGCTCTTGCTTTACTTGTTATTGGGTACTTCACCACTGTCCCACACCACATCTGCGATGTACATTAACCTATTTTGATATAGTATTCTTTTTTTAGAGCAACAAGTGCCTAGTTGGTTCTATAAACATATATTCAAGTTTGCATAAAGAAGATATTTATTTTTGGGTTTAAAATAATATTGAGCCTTGACCCAATGTTCCGCGAGTAGGATCCGTATTTTTAGTAGATCAATGGCCATAAGTAACTTGAAAGACTTGAGAAATACTTGAGTGAGTGACGCTGGCCCTTGGAATTACTTAAACTTTTAATCTGACTTAGAAAAGTCCTTAAGTCGTCCTAATCCGCCTTAATCGTATTTTCTATAGCAATTAGATTGTGCTAAGCCTTTAAATGGATTTGCTAAGCTCTGAAGTGTTGGCTAGTTTATATTGATTCGAGGATTACTCTTAGGTTTTACGAGTTGATTTTAGAATTGTAAATATGCTGATGACTTTTTTATACTGTTTGATGTATCGAAATCGATTCATATCGAGATATTGCGTAGCATACATAAAAAAAAACATACAGTCGAATTGAGAACGTCTTTTTTTGGAGTCGGTTGAAAAGCAAAGTCAGTTTTGTTTGAACTCGAGATCGGATGGACAGATTTTAATGATCTTTGATTTGTTGGATTTATCTCCGCCCCGAATAGCAGAATCACTATTTATTGTCTGGGTTCAAGTCAAGAGTGAATAGGTACCTTCTAGGCAAACATGCTATCTTCGGCCACATCATCACTTTCCATCAGGTGATATTGTGGTCAAATGCTTGCCAATAAGCCATAAAAAAGTCAACTTAGAGATCTCGCTTATCAATTATCTGTTTAGTAGGTATTAACTGCCTGAAAACCACGTCTACCTTCACGACAATCTAAACGTCTATTACCTGAAGGGTTCACTCAAGAGCGAATTATCGACTCGAGAGGATCTCACCGCGGCACGTCCTAGACTCACATAAAACGGCACGTGATTGGTCGAGAGCACTCGACAACCGCTCGCTCGGACATCTATTTGACATTAGAAAAGATAACTGGGTTGAAATTCAACCTGCGCTGCGTTCAATGTCTAACAACTTCGATTGTTAGTAGTTTTATCCACGCTCAAAGGTTCCGAACGACATAGCACCATGGATTTATGACTAGATCCTAATCTACATATGACAATCAATTTCATCCAACAATTTTCATCTTCAACTTTCGGTTTGACTTCACATACAGCTTTTCGCGGGAATTTTCATAAAACTTGACATTGACAGGTGTCAGAGTGTTTTACAAATCGAACGTTCTAAAGGAGCCTCCGAACTGGCTAGAGACTTTCTTTAGTTATTTAAATCGGCTAATCTTACATCTATACTAATATTATAAAGAGGTAAAGTTTGTTTGTTTGTTTGTTTGTTTGTATGTAGAAGGTAATCTCTGAAACTACTGATCCGATTCTGAAAATTCTTTCACCAATAGATAGCTACACTATCACTGAGTGTCATAGGCTATGTTTTGTCGGGATAGAAGTTAGTTATCAGTTCGAAATAATAATATTCGTAAGACAAGTCGGAGAAAAATTTGCTAACATTCCGCTTTATCGGCGTACGCTGACTAAACGGTAAGACATAGTTGAATACAATGTATGGCAAAAATGTTGGCCTTCATGAGTTTTACAAAAAAGTCCGCGACAGCATGTATCTAACATGTATGTATAGCTCAGAAAAAATACTTTTCTTTGTTAAAAATCTGAAAAAAAAGCGGCCTATGTTTAGTTGGCTTTTTGAGACATTCAGTATTAATCCTTATCAAAATAAACTATTTCATCGTCTTACGTAGTTCATGTAGATACATTTTGCTTTTTACTGCATATGATTTGGATAAATAGTCTATGAGAAATCGTGAAGTTTCACGGGAGCCCGCCCGTGAACGGGACGGGTCAGATATGTACCGCCACGTACTATGAATTCCTGCACATTAAAAAATAGCGGCTTCTATTTCGTTGGCTTTTTTTAAGTATTTTATATTAATCCTTATCAAAAAAACCTATTTCATCGGCTTACGTAGTTCAGGTAGATGTAATTTGCTCTTTACTGCACATAATTTGGACCTATAGTCTAGGAGAAATCGTTAAGTTTATTTGAGGGTGAAAACGGTGGATCACAGAATGGAACAGTTACTGCGTAATCCGGCATACGTCTATGTTTTGAACCGACTAACATAAGAAGGAGGATATAAATTCGACTGTTTTTTTTTTGTTTAGTCTTATCATTAAACTTTGAACTGCCCGCTAGCGTAGTTAGGTGGGCGTTTGCCTTTAAAGCACCGGGTTTGATGCCCGGTGGGAACACAGGTGTTTTCCCACGGGAATTTGTGTTTCTGGTTTTGAGTATGTTGTGAATGTTGTGTGAATCTTGGATGTTTACTGCCCCTTGATACAAGTCATTGAACTTAGTGTGGGGTTGTGAATGTGAAAGCGTTTATGGGTATGTTTTTTAATATTTACTACCCGGCCGACGCCGGGCGGGTCGTTCCTGAACTTTGAATTGCTCGCTGGCGTAGATGGGTGCGCGTTCGCCTTCAAAGCAGCGGGTTCGATTACCGGTGGTAATTTACCTAGAAATTTTCTCTCCAAGAGAAATTTGTGTTCCTGGTTTTGAGTATGTTGTGAATACTTTGTTAATCTTGGATGTTTACGGCCCCCGATACAAGTCATTGAACTTAGGGTGGGGCTGTGAATGTGGAAGTGTGTTTCTTTGCATATTTTTTAACCGAGCGACGCCGGGCGGGTCATCTTTTGAACTATCTACTCGCGTAAATGGGTACGCGTTTGCCTTCAAAGCAGCGGGATCGATTCGCGGCGGTAACAGAAGTTTTCTCCCTACGGGAAATTTGTGTTCCTGGTTTTTAATATGTTGTGAATCTTGGATGTTTACGGCCCCACGCTACAAGTCACTGAACTTAGTGTGGGGCTGTGAATGTGGAAGTGTTTATATGTAGATTTTTTAACCGGGCGACGCAGAGTGGGGAATCTTTGAACTTTGAACTACCCACTGGCGTAGATGAGTGCGCGTTCGTCTTTAAAGCAGCGGGTTCGAATCTCGGTGGGAACACAATAACAAAAGTTTATTCCCCACGGGCAGTTTATATTTCTGGTGCTGGGTATGACATGAATGTTGTGTGTGTGGTGTTAATTGTTTACGGCCCCACGACACAACTTATAGTACTTTTACAGTGAGGCTGTGAGTGAGAAAGCGTTTATATGTAAGCTTTTGTTTACCCGGGCAACGCCGGGCGGGTCAGCTAGTCATTTAATAAACTGCAATTTATTTTATAATTCTAACAATTATTATTTCCACGTAGTCGTAGGTACTAAATAGACACGATAGTTATTGTTTTGTAATTTTGAATTTCCAATGCGTTTTTATAACATTTTATTAATTGTATTCCTAATTAAACAAATAGTAATGTCATAATATTTAAATACCATGCGTATTTAATGAACATAAACGCACACAAACTCACAACTTTACGTAAGTTCGATGACTAGTATCGTGGTTGCCGGAAACATTCACATCACACACACAAACACGACCAGAACCAGAAACACGCATTTTCCTTGGGGTGAAAACTTGTGTTCCTCCCGGGAATTAAACTCAATACCCCTGCTTAGAAGGCAAATACACACCCAACTAAGCCAAAGGCAGTTTCTATATTTCATAGTATATTTATTGTCGAACGACATCACCAACGCGTAAATCACGCCAATTCTCGTTTAGATTTAAAATTAGAACTATCCCATGTCACTGATGTAATATACAATGAAAGCGGTGCAAACTTATTACCACGTCGAATGACTTCGAGAGCGCATTATCGACTCGAGAAAAGTTTGACCAAGCACGTCCTAGACTCGCTTAAATCGGCACGTGATTGGTCGAAAGCACTCGTCTACCTCTCTCGGACACCTATTCGACATTCGTGGCAATTGTGCTGAGCTAATACGATATTTCTGTTGCATTTGCTGTGATAACAAATGATCCACTGAATTGTATGCATTTGTTCAAAATATTTCTTCGGTCTGAATGTGTTGATCCAGAAAAACTGTATTTCATAATGACAAGTTTTAGCTTCGTTGAATTGGCTTATTTGGGTACGCGATCACCTTTTACGTAGCGGGTTAGATTCCAGAAAACACAAGTTTTCTCCTCAAGCGTTTGTTTTTATAGTTCTGGGTGTGATTTTGTGTGTGATGTGATTGTTTCGGGCACCCACAATTAGAGTTTTCGAACTTATTGTGGGCTGTGAATGTGAATATGTTCATGTTTGTGTACTTTTCTTACTTACTATGGTCCGTTGCTCGGGACCTCACGCAACACAAAATTATTCAGGTACTGTTTCTATTCCCACTATAGCGGACCTATTTTGTTGTAACATAAACAAAAACGTTGTCACATATCCCGTCGTAGATGTGTCGTGGGTGACGGATACATTAACATCACATTCAAAAGCACACCTAGAACCAGAAACACTAATTTTCCTAACAATGGCAAGGGAAAATTCTATGACTCACAATGCTTACAAAACTTGTATTCCCACCGGGAATCGAACCTGATACCTGCTGCTTAGAAAGCAAAAGCGCACCCAACTACGCCAGCGGGCAGTTAAATTCAAGTTGCTTCAGTACAGTTGTAAATAAGGAAGTTGGAAACAAGTGATAAATGCTTTCACACTGACAGCTCTACACTAAGTTCGATGACTTGTGTTGCGTGCGGGAAATATTAACATCAGACACACAATCTCTCCCAGAACCAGGAACATACATTTTCCTCTGGGTGCATTTGTGTCCCTACCGGGAATAGAACCTGATACTTGCGGCTTAGAAGGAAGACGCGAACCTAACTAAGCCAAGGGCAGTTCGTAAAACAATATCATTCGTTAGTCATCCCTCATGATTTCCTTCAAAAAACCCAAACATCTTTATCCACGTATTATTGCTTTCCGTGCCTTCAGCTCATATTTACTTAGAGCTCACTGTTATGATATTAAGATTCAGCGTCTGCCAATTCCAAACATTATATTACTTGCGTAATTTCACCGTATTATTTAGACGTTCGTTTAGTATTCGCTGCCAGTACAATACTGTACTCACGTGTAGAAGCGTATCAAGGACGGGGCCTTTGGGGGTATTCTCTTGCCCCTTTTTTACCATTGATATTGCTGTAACCACTACTGACTAGAAGGGTATATACAAAGCGTTTGTAGTTTTATTTCCAAAGGTATAGAGTTTATAATTTTAGTTCAGGGTAGACAAAGGTTTGACTACTATCTTACGTGACGATGCGGTTAAAGATGGAGGAGATTTCTTAGAATATACATGTTCATTCGTGAGTCATATCACAGAAGATCGGAATCGATCCACTGTTTTAGAGTGTCGAGACAATTATTGTACGACATTAAGTTATTTTTATGACATAAAACATAAATATTGCAATATTTTATCATTTATAAAGGTTTTGCGAAGAATTAAGCGATATCCTTAAATTTTTTTTTTTTTTTTTTTTTTTTTTTTTTTTTTTTTTTTTTTTTTTTTTTTTTTTTTTTTTTTTTTTTTTTTTTACAAATTACTTTTATCTACTTGTATTTTTTTTTTTGTTCAGTTGTCTAATCTACGGGCCAATTGCCTATATTTCCTAAAACTAAACTAAAACTATATACAGCAAAGAGCCAAGTTACCTACAAGCCATCGAGCCTATAGGTAACTCAAGTGCTCAAGCCCATGATGGGAACGCTACCAGTGGGTAGCGTTCCCATCATGCTGGCTGCATTGCCTCTCTGAATTGCAATGCTAATACGTTGAGCCAAATAAGTGCCAGCATTTTGGTCACGCGTCGCCTCAACCAGGCGCTCTGATAGAATTTTGAAAATAGAATGAGCTCCCGGTCCCCACGGACCCAGTGTCTCAACACCAAACGGCTCAAATATGTAACCACTGCCGAGGTTTCCATATTTTCGCCGTTTGCGCTGCTCTGCCGAAGTTGCCGCGACGCCAACCCCATTCTGTGATTCAGGAAGATGTGACGGAGCTAAAGTATCGACACAAGTTGCATCCCACACTAAAGGCCGTCCCATCTTCCATGGAATTAAAGTCATTCCGTCAGGTCTTTTACCATCGTCACGCATCAGACCATTCGGTTCGAGAATGGCTGGAACGTTGGCACTGGTAAAAGCCCGGCGGATGATATCGTTGAGGCTGGCGTGGCGGGAAATTCGGCCAGCACTTTTCCGGCACGAGAGGCCGTGGTGACCGAGCTGGTCAACAGCAGTACCACACTGACAGCTATGGGTAACCAAACGTAAGCATATAGCGAGACGGAAAGCAGATGGATCCATAAGAGTACCAGTATTAAGTGAGGGAATGGCCTGCAACCAAAGCCCTGACTCCCATACAGAAACTGCTAGAAGTCTAGCACGCTCTGTGACGCTAGGACACGTATCTAAAAGATGTTTCCGTGCTAGTTCACAGAGCGGCCGATCCCACAGTCTCTGTGAGGATAGCCTCACTGGGAGCCCGGTATTTGGGCATGCCATCTCCCAGGCGCTTGTGGCCTCAGTCTGGTTTGAAATTTCAAAAGAACCCAAACTATGTGAAAGTATTTTTTCGACTAATTTAGAAGTACCATGAACTGAGGACAAGAAAGCCGGTAACGCAACACTAGAAATTTTACGAATACCTAAGCCTCCTAGTCTTACAGGTAAAGAAGCTTGCGACCAAGCCCTATCATCTATGTCACCTCCCAGAGTTCCGTCATCCAAATACCAAACATTTAGTTTGGATTGGAGACGTTGAATTATCGGATTGACAGCTAAAGAAAAAATTGCTGGGCCGCACGGGTCACCCTGCTGACATCCAACGGAAGACAAAAGAACATCGTTTTTGTAAATTAATTTTGATGGTTTACCATAGCATTGCCAAATAAAATTATATAACTCTGGAATTTTATCTTTCACCTGGGTCAGAAGGGTGCCTCTATCAACAGAATTAAAAGCATTCTTAACATCCACCTTTAGCAACACCTCTCCACAATTTTGATTTAAAAATGTTCTAAGGGAATGGACAGCAGCCTCACATCCGCCCCGCGAACCAAAACCAAGCTGTATAGGCTGAAAAAGATTGCTTAAAGAAGCAAACATTTTCTTACAACCGATTTTAGCCGCGAGGCGGCGATATGTGGTGCCTACCGCTATAGGCCTGATGCCACCATCTTTTTTGTTTAGTGCGCATAAATTTGCGCCGTACAAAATATCTGTGACGTCATTATTGACTTGACCTGACAACATCAGGTTAACTAAAGCCTCACCAATCTCGCCAGAACTAGCACATAAAAGATCTTTTAGAATTTGCGGTGTTAAGCCATCTAGGCCACCGGCAGACCCACCTTTAAAAGACATAACGGCCGCAGCAACATCCTGAGCGGTCGCCTCAACAGTGACGTCATTCTGTTGAGGTGGATCAGGTAAATGGAGATTTGTTGCCGCGGGTGGATGTTTTTTTGATGTTTTTTTTATGTTTTCCTTCAATAGACCTGAAATTAAGTACACCAATGAATGACTATTGTTAGTATGTCTTGCTTTCCTGTGTTAGAATCCTTAAGACTATTTAGGCTTCACTTTGGTACCGAAAATGTCCACGCGTAAACGTGTCTGTAGTGTGCACTTTTCAATTGATTGTAAGTGACTGCAACTCAACAAAAAACAAGGGCAATAATGTGATGGCAATCAGCTGAAGAAGATCTGTACTTGTTTTGTTTTTATTTCGGAGAACAAACGTTTTATTATATTTATTTACAGAAATTAATTATATCCGTCCTTAGTCCGCCCTTGGCCACGTGTCTACGTGAAGGATTTACAAACAGCGTGATTGGCTAGGCCCCTTTGTGTGAATACGGGGCGATGAAATCGGGACAACTAGATCAGACTCCAATTCCTGGATCGGTACGATCGTACCGATCCAGGAATTGGAGTGGGGCTGGATGTACACGGGACATTTAGGTATAAGTGTAAGCAAAGCGCAAAAGTAATTTATAAAAATATACATATATTTGTAAATGATAAGTTTATAAATCTTCTTTCTTGTATATCTATAATTCTTCTGTAAGTGTGCATGTGACTGAACTCTACCTAAACGGCTGGACTTAGATTTACAATTCGATCTGATGAATAATGGTTTTTTAATTTACACGGACAATTCCGTTGGGAAAAACCAGTCTTTAAATAATAAAATATCTAACGATATGAAAGAACAATTGAGTCACTAAAATATATACTCTGGTAGTATAGTTTCACGGCTGTTGGTAGGTACATAACACTATAGCTAGTCGTTCGCGCCGATCTGAGATCTCGCGCTTACATTTTGCCCCTTACATTTTTTTTTCTTTTTTTTTTAACTTTTGAGGTTAATTGCTTATAACTTTTTTCTTTTGAATAATTGTAAAATTTCTGTATTTTTTGCACAAGTACAGGATATGACAGATATTATACGTAAGTTTCATCGTTCAGTGTGAAGCCGTTTTTGATATAAGCCCCGGTACAAAATAGGTCTAAAAACAGTGACTTGCTACTAAATACTACAAAATCGTTATTTTTCAACATATATTTTTAACCGGTTTTGTACTCTTCATGTCAAAGAACGGATAGTTAAAAAAAAAACGAGCTCGATATTTCGATCGATTTTCCCTTTTCAATGATATCCCATTTCATTCATATACAAGGGTAGAAAAATAAATAAAAAAATGTTGTTCCTCACTTACGTGTACGGGAACCCCCTTAATATTTTCATTTGTATCATTTTAAATCTCAATTCTAATAGAATATGTAAAACTATGGCCTAAGGAGGCCATAGTTTTACATATTCTATTAGAATTTGAAGTCATTCGCTTGTATGGTTTGGAAGCTAGATGCCTCTGACAGTCGGACGGACGGACGGACAAAGTGCTAAACTAACCAAGTCAACTTAGAGATCTCGCTTCGCTCGATCAATAATATCAATCCTGAGCAATAATACATATTATCATAAAAAATAATTCACGAACACAATCGTACTTGAAGTATGATTAAAAAACACAAAGTTACCTAATTATAACTTTTTTCTTTTCAGCATAATTAATTGCTTTATACCCACGCAAGTCAGAATTAATTAGCCAAATGTGAATTAACTTCGCAACTCTGAGCAAGTGTCAAATTGTTTTCGAACGAATGTTTTGTAATGAAACTTGGTTTGCCGCTACGAAGTTTGAAACAATTTTAAGATATCATACAAATGGAGGAGACATTAGAAGAATTCAAAATATAAATACAATCCTTACTAATATTATAAATCCGAAAGTAACTCTGTCTGTCTGTCTGTCTGTTACGCTAAAACTACTGAACCGATTAAAACGAAATTTGGTAAACAGATAGTCTAGAGCCTGAGAAAGGACAGGCTACTTTTTAACCCCGAATTCTGGCTGGTCCGGGACTTACGCGGGCAAAGCCGCGGGGCGCAGCTAGTTTTAAATATATGTCAATGTATTAATATTAGATAGATAGATGAAATCTTTATTGTACACCAATTAAAAAAGAAAATAACAGCAAACAATTACATGTAAAATAACTTAGGCTAGTACAATGGGCGGTCTTATCGCTTAAAGCGATCTCTTCCAGACAACCTTTGAATGGAGAGGAGATAGCAAAATAATTTTGGGACTGTGGTGTATATATGAATATGTTAATAAATAGAACGGCCCGTTGGCTTAGCGAGTAATTTATATAAGTTAGGGTACCATGCCCTATTTCTCTAACCGCTTGATCTCCCAAGCGCTGCCAAGTGACGATTGCATTATTTCCATTTTAATCATAATCATAATCATTTATTTGCTTTTAACATGGTATAAGGATGTTACATTTGAGATGAGCCACATGTTAAGCATTTATCTAGCATGCAAATAGGTACATATTTATCAATTGAATTTCTATTGTATTTTCACTATACATTAAAACATATTAAATTATTCTTATGAATCTAAGTGCATTCATGTATTAACGTTTTGTATTTCTTTCCTTTCTAGCACTTTCTCCAATAGCAAAAACTCAGAAATAATTTATTTTATAAGTAAATGTTAAAAAACCTAAAAATACCAAATACCTATTCAATGATTCCCCTACTATACATATATATATACTACTTGACATCATCATCATCATCATCCACAGCCCTTTTGATTCCACTGCTGGGTATAGGCCTCTCTCATATTCTGCCATTCGCCTCGGACCTGTGCTAGTCTTGTCCAGGTTCGACCCGCAATGCTAACAATATCGTCAACCCATCTTGCCGCTGGACGTCCGACGCTGCGTTTGCCTTCTCTTGGCCACCACTCTGTTATAACCTTGCTCCACCTGTCGTCACTTCGCCTAGCAATGTGTCCCGGCCCAACTCCATTTGAGTCCCATAACAAATTTTTCTACGTCTCGAACTTTTGTTCGTTGTCTGATTTGGGTATTAGGGACTCGATTTTGTTGTTTAATGCCGAGCATGGCTCGCTCCATCTACTTGACATAAGTCGTTGATATTATTTTTTATAATATTATAACGTGCGACGGTCGCCATATTGAATTTCAATTAATGGCATGTCTTTAGTGACACTCTCAAGATTATGAGACAAATCGATTGACGTAATAATCGTCATAATCGGCCTACGCGTTTGGTCTCTAGAAAGCCACATAGGAACAATATACATACTTATAGTTATGTATGTATTTATTATGTTTGCTCTTTCTATCAGTCAATGGGCTGATAAGTACATTCCTCCTTTGGGTCACGCGATCGGGTAATAATACCAAAACGAAATTTCAATCTCAAACGTATTCCCTATTAGTGAAGTTTCACTGATGTATTACCTGATTTTGCAGTTTCGTTATGCTCTTTATTTTGAGCTGTATTCCATTTGATCCAGAATCTTTCGTCTTAAACCAAGCAACGTTCGAATTGCTAGAGTTTTAATCCAAATGAGTTGCTCCGAAGGAGTTTCGAACGTAAATAATTGTATATTTTGTCAGTAGAATTATTTCCTCATTATCGAAATTTCTGCAACTGTTTTGAATTTTCCACCGTACACAAGGCTACTTATGTTGCAAATCAAAAAGGTGTTTTTTTACAAGCTTTATTTAGTTTCATCTGTCCCGTAGATAGACAGACAGTAGATAGTCATAGACAGACAGTCTATTTGTTGGTCTGTAATCAAATATTGCATGCTAAATTAGCCCCACTTCCCGATGTCCGAATAGACTCTAATTTTGTGTACTTATGTAACTTCGGTGACAATTCAATGATATGGTACCTTGGAGCTGGTCTGTGGAGACGGAAGATGGCCATAGAAACTTTTGAACTAAAAATAAACCCTTCGAGTTAGAGCTCGTTTGATTCGTCTTGACAAGTATTGTAATGTATAAGTATTGTATAACTTTATAGTCGTTTTTATTTACTGGTAAAAGCTTCATTTTAAAAAACTTTTTAAAGTATTACCCAAATATCGGTTTATTTTTAACCTATTGCATAGCTTCTATCGCGGGCCTTGAGCGTGGAGACAGAAATTCCGTAACGAAAATAACCTAACACCCCCCACTCCGACCGGCACAGCGGTGATACTTTTTAGTTTTGCTATCTATCGATGAATAGCAGAACTTTTAATGACTTTTTTTTAATATCACGCTTGTCTCTTTAGTTCAGCAACTTGCCGCTAGGTGGCAGGAAAAAAAATACTGCATAAATAAAATAAATAAATAATTATAATTGCATAAGTTGATAAAAAATGCTATGCAATAGCTTTACCGCGGCAGTCCCCGAGTGCCACACGTCTTTTTTTATCTCTGATAGGCTAGAGGCTTTTTGATTTCGCTATTACTTCGAATTGGCTACTATTCCACCTTATGGTAAATGTTGATGTGGGCGAGAATGGTAAAGAAGCTATGCCTAGAATGATTGGCTCTCTAGTACAACTGCCGGAACATATTTTTTTTCGACTGCAAGTTGGTGAACTACAGCTGTACGGTACAGGGTAGCTAAGAAGGTGAGCATGAGAAAATGCCTTCCGATCATAGAATTTACCACGATCATAATAATAATATATCTATAACCTTCAACAAAAGATTAAGCTTGTAGTAGGATTTTTTTTGAGAGCCTGCGTATTCCAGGTCTAGTGTGTTTACCAGCTTCGATCACATCGTCACTTACCATCAGGTGAGATAGTGGTCAAATACGAGCCTGTCACAAATAAAAAAAAAAATTTGAATCCGTGACCGTAAGCAAAGTCGACTAGCGGCACTATCATGGGTAGTCATTGCTTATTTTACACTAAATCCCTCTTCAAAATACTTTAGTGTGTTATTATTACGCACACATGCATTGTGACCGTCTGACTGTTCTTTATTTTATCCATCTGGTTGTTCTTAATTGATTATCAAGGTTAAACAATGTTCAGTCAGACCAGTGCTCGGATGGGTGATTGAATGGAATTTTCGACTGAGTGTCACCATGCTTCGGAAGCCACGCTAAACTGCCGGTACCAATTGTTAGTCGTAAGACAAAAGTCGTTAATAATAAGGAAAGGATAATTTCGTCGCTTCAGGAAGGGCTTGAGTAGCTCAGCGGCTAGTGAAATAATTTTTAGTGATAATTTTTCCTTTCTAAATTTATCAATTTGTTTCTGCCTAGCTTGGCAAATGCTATATGAACAAAATTAACAATCGTTAAGCCATGTCGGTTGCCTTGAAAAATCCTGACACTAGGATTTTCCACCAGTCTATACGACAAGCAAGCAAGAACACAGGTCTTACCAACGATCGAAAAGATATATTTACAAATCTTGTAGACTTGTCTATCTACGGGCCAATTGCCTATATTTCCTAAAACTAAACTAAAACTATATACAGCAAAGAACCAAGTTACCTACAAGACATCGAGCCTATAGGTAACTCAAGTGCTCAAGCCCACTACCAGTGGGTAGCGTTCCCATCATGCTGGCTGCATTGCCTCTCTGAATTGCAATGTTAATACGTTGAGCCAAATAAGTGCCAGCATTTTGGTCACGCGTTGCCTCAACCAGGCGCTCTGATAGAATTTTGAAAATAGAATGAACTCCCGGTCCCCACAGACCCACTGTCTCAACACCAAACGGCTCAAATATGTAACCACTGCCGAGGTTTCCATATTTTCGCCGTTTGCACTGCTCTGCTGAAGTTGCCGCGACGCCAACCCCATTCTGTGTTTCAGGAAGATGTGACAGAGCTAAAGTATCGACACAAGTTGTATCCCACACTAAAGGCCGTCCCATCTTCCATGAAATTAAAGTCATTCCGTCGGGTTTTTTACCATCGTCACGCATCAGACCATTCGGTTCGAGAATGGCTGGAACGTTGGCACTGGTAAAAGTGCGGCGGATGTTATCGTTGAGGCTGGCGTGGCGGGAAATTCGGCCAGCACTTTTCTGGCACGAGAAGCCGTGGTGCCCGAGCTGGTCAACAGCAGTACCACACTGACAGCTATGGGTAACCAAACGTAAGCATATAGCGAGACGGAAAGCAGATGGATCTATAAGAGTACCAGTATTAAACGAGGGAATGGCCTGCAAGCAAAGCCCTGACTCCCATACAGAAACTGCTAGAAGTCGAGCACGCTCTGTGACGCTAGGACACGTATCTAAAAGATGTTTCCGTGCTAGTTCACAGAGCGGCCGATCCCACAGTCTCTGTGAGGATAGCCTCACTGAGAGCCCGGTATTTGGGCATGCCATCTCCCAGGCGCTTCTGGCCTCAGTCTGGTTTGCTATTTCTAAAGAACCCAAACTATGTGAAAGTATTTTTTCGACTAATTTAGAAGAACCATGAACTGAGGACAACAAAGCCGGTAACGCAATACTAGAAATTTAACGTATACCTAAGCCTTCTAGTCTTACAGGTAAAGAAGCTTGTGACCAAGCCCTGTCATCTATGTCAATATTCAAAACCGATACAAGAGTATTCTTTACGATATTGTCCATGCTCTCGAGGAGCACGCCATGTTTCCATAGCGGACAACATCTTTAAGAATACGTAAATTTTGGGACAAAAGGCAGAATCTAATAATTGTAAAAGCCATATGAGTGTTAATTTTGAGCCATCGTCGGTCGGAAGAATTTTTAAAATTTTGAATTTTTTCTTCTACAAAAGGTGAAATTGATTCATCTAATATCGGCGAACCTAAAAGGCGAACTGAACACTTGTCTACTAGTTTTATATTGTAAGCCATTGAGTAAAATTTTTGTAAAACCGATAATTTGTCTGAACAGTTATCGCAAACAAAAAGTTCGCATTTCGAAAAATTTAGTTCAAGCCCAATCATTAAAATTCATCTATTAATAATTTTAAATCACTTAATACAATATTCACATCACCTCCCAGAGTTCCGTCATCCAAATACCAAACATTTAGTTTGAATTGAAAACGTTGAATTATCGGATTGACACAGCTAAAGAAAAAATTGCTGGGCCGCACGGGTCACCCTGCTGACAGCCAACGGAAGACAAAAGAACATCGTTTTTGTAAATTAATTTTTGATGGTTTACCAATTGCCAAATAAAATTATATAACTCTGGAATTTTATCTTTCACCTGGCCTCTATCAACAGAATTAAAAGCATAAGAAATATTAAGATATATTGTACTTACCTTTCTAAGAACCTCATTAGGTTTACATTCAGTTTATAATTCCAAAATACCATGTTCCTTTTGTGGTCAGTCTGACCGCGACCACAGGGAAAAATCGATCCCAATTCTCAGCAGAATACTCTGAATGCTCTGCAAAATGGTTAAACAGTTTAATAGTGGTTATGCGAGTTAATTGATTAATCACTGGTCCCAGTGACGTGAGCCACAGCGAGTCTGGATTTCGGTTTGAGGGTACTTTACAATTTGCAAATTTAAACCTTATTGTTATTTAATAATTTGGTTTATTTGGTTAAATTTAACATTAAAATTTGTACAAGATGAAGTGCTAACGTAAAGGCTAAACTAACTGTGGCGTTTACTACATTACTGTAGTAGGTGTATGGTTAGGAATTTAACCAATATTTTTATATTTTAGAAGATGTCTAAAATATAAAAATACTAGTTAGCTAATAATTAAATGATATTGTGTTTTTTCTCATATTATTATATCGCTTGCCACTGGATGACTCAGAGCGCATAGTAACCTACAAGGTAGTGACCTTGTCGGTTACTATGCTGATTAAAAGCTGTTATGTATGAAACTCTAAATTATACAATTACCTACATTTTTTAATATCAGAAAAAAGTGAGTATAGATATATTCGTTTTGTTTCGTATTTGTACAATGTTCGGATAGAACTTTAAAATATATATCTAACTAATAAATATTCGGAACAGAAGGTTAGCATAATCATTCGTAACACAGGGCAACCTAGCACGAATGTTAATGCTGCATCTTATTGTCTTGTTTGTTTTTATGATAGTAATTCGTTATATTTATTTTTTGCAAGAAGTTTCTAATTGTTAGTTACATATCATACATATTGTAACTGTTTTTTTATTAATTAGAAATAGAAATAAATTTAAAAAAATTTAACTCCCCGTTGGCTTAGTCGACGCGCGTTCGCCTTCTAAGCAGAGTTATCGGGTTCTATTCCAGGCAGGAATAAAAGGGGCTGTGCGAATGTGAGTAATAATATGTAAAAAAATAATTCACACCGTCCCAAAGGAAGTTTCACTTAAAAAACAAAAATTGAAACGGCGGCGACATTTTGTTCCACAATAGATGCCTAGTCGATCTAATCAAACTCAACGATGACTCCAGAGACGTAATGACTTGGAAGACGTTTTTGTCCGTTTTGCTTCCTTATATAAAAGCTTTACCTTTCAGTCGTTTAATGGCAAAAAAGAGAGAAATACTTGATTTGGACATTCGAATTAAAAATTTTATTTTCAGTGAGGCGACGTCGGAATGCCGCTCTGGCGTCTGGCACGTGAGATTGGGAATGAAATTTCTGCGAGGGTGTCTAGAATGGGGTGTCTAATGCGGGAAGATATTGTTATTTTTGTTGGTTATTCTGTGATTCTCCTGTTTTGGAAGCGTGTTTTTACTTACGGATTTGTTTTATTCAGTCGTAAGTACAGTGATAAAAGAATCGTTTCGTTTTACAGCCAGTACCATTGTTACTCTATTTCATCACTTTGAACTGCCCGATGGCGTAGTTCTTATTATATTCTATTCTATATACATAATATAAGTAGCTTTGTAAATAAAATCGTATTTGAGACAGAGCCTGGGACAAAATAGGTATAAAATTTTTTTTTTAAACAGTTAAAATAAATGTTATTTTTCTACATAATTTTTATTGAAACGCGGTTTTTTGTACATTACTTGTAATGTTTTTTTTCAACGATACCACACAAGGGCAGAAAAATATATCTTTTTCCCCTACTGATACATTTGTGGGTGCCCATTATTGTTTAAATTTAATTGCTATTTTTTATACTCTCCGAGAATTTAAAATTATTCACGGTTTAAACGTTAAATGGCTCTGAAAGACGGCGGCTGGACGGACTAAGACTAAGTGCTGTGTGTTGTCAAGTAAAGAGTGAAGAGGTACCTTCTAGGCAAGCATGCTACATCTTCAGCCGCATCATCAGTTTCCATAAGGTGAGATTGTAGTTAAATGCTTGCCTATCGGGCATAAAAAAATACTTACACATTCACAAACATACACACAAACTTTCGGGTTTATAACATTAGTGTGATTACGAAACCCCAAATTATTCAAATGTATATAATTTTAATTGCCTTATTTGCCTCTTGGCACAGCTTTAGGTATGTACTCCCTGAGAATTTGAAATTATTTAAGATTTAGTCGACACTATATGTCTCTAAAAGGACGGGCGAACAAAGTGCTAAACTTAGAAACCTCGTTTCACTCAGTCAAGCGGATAGTTAAGCCCGTGGAAATCTTCATATTGCTTTTCTATAGAGGCCTCCAGTAAAGCACGCGTGACCTTTCCTCAACTAGCGTCATGAAAACATGTTTTTGAATAGTCTACCCTTACCTCATATATTTGGACAATAACATCCACCGAATATTCCATTGAATGAAAATCAAAAACGCAAAACGTATTCGTTGCTTCCATATAAAAACTGAGGCTGCTTTGAATTCGATGCATTCATTCGCGTTTCCCATACAGATTTTCATGTTTTCAGAACTTTGTAACAGAAAGCATTTCGTTCGTACACATATTCCGGTATTTCGTTTTGTTTAAGTGTTTGGTTGGTGGTTTTTGGGTACTTTGATAAACGAACACAGAAGAAACAAAGCGAAGAAGAGCGGTTTTTAGTAAAAGGCTCTAAACACAGTTTTTTTCATAAATTTACTAACCGTAAATACGCTTAATGCACATATATCCTACTAATATTATTGATGCGAAAGTTTGTATGTGCGTGTTGTGTGTATGTGTGAATATTTCTTACCACGTATCTTCCTAACGAATAAGCCATTTTGATAAAATTTTGACCGTAACTACTCACTTATACCTCTACGGCTACTATTGTATTTGACTTATCACAGAATGGTGTCGAAGCTCACTGTTAATCATCTTTCAAGTCACCCGAATTGAAATAAACTGTATAATATAGTTATAAACTGTACCATATACAATATAGAGCTCATCGATGATTCACTTATTCTGTATTTAAAGTAAATCATCAATGAGTCGTCATCAAGAAATTTGCAGTTAAAGAAATGTATAAAACATGTCTAGATATGTTTCCTACCTAAATACTGCTGTCATAAGAAAAAAATACGTAGGTATCTGCATTTTTTTATATACATTATCGGAATCAGAAAAAATAGACGCATCTGTTATTATTTTTTTATTTAAATATATCCAAACGCAATCTACTAAATCTTACTTTTCATTTAGACGCATTAGCTACAAGTCATAACATATACTACATAGATGATGTACCTATACAAGCTCAATTTTGTCAAAAATTCAGTTACGTCTTTTTTCCTTATGACGGCAGAATAGTCGTTATAATTATAATGAGGTGAAAAAAGACTTAGTAAACCTTAAATAAATGTTTTGATTGAAAGTTCTTAGGATGCACGAAAGCAAGCAAACTATTTTGGCGCGTTCGTTAGAGGCGGCGTATTGCCAAATTCGACAGACTTTCCTGACTTGCCGAAGTTACCGATACAGTGGCGGATTTGGGACACATAACAGACCAACATATTGGTCGTTTTGTGTCGCGCAACCTTAAACAAGTGTATCATTGACTTAGGGACTTGAGCCCCCACGCGCGCCCGCCGCGCTCTTTACGCGCGCCTCGGTCGCAGCTGCTGCCACTGTCTATATACGAGCGCCTTGTCCACTTAGTATAGCAAGTCCCTTAGGCGCTATACATTTTATCTTCACAGCGCCCGGGTCGCGCGCCTTGGGCGCTTTGTATATCAAGTCCCTTGTTGCCTCTTTGGGGCCCATGTGAACGATTTTGATTTGAATTTTCATATTTATCTATCACCATCATCATACTCGAATAGAATCGATAGAAATTATGAATGTTTAAAAAAAAAATTATTAATGAAAAAAAATGCGCCGCCGAGTTTCTTGCCAGGTTCTTCTCGAGATGGCTGTAATTTTCCGAATCTGGCAATAGATTCATTAACTTTCATGAGTGCCTCTTTGGGGCCCATGTGAATAAACGATTTTGATTTTGATTTTGACTCAGCCTACCTCAGTCCACTGTCAGACATAGGCCTCTCCCAAAGCGCGCCAATGAGCCCAATCTTTGGCTCTTCTATTCCAGTTGTTACCAGCAGCCCTACGTATATCGTTGCTCCACCTAGTTTGTTTTATCTATGTGTACTGGTAAATACCTATACATGTCAGTGAAGTACCTATATTAATATCAATTTGTAATTCATCTATACAGCAAAGACCAAGTTACCTACAAGGCATCGAGCTTATAGGTAACTCAAGTGACTCAAGTGCTTAAGCCCACTACCAGTGGGTTTACTTTTGTTTTAGAAAATAGCACTTGGCCCGCAGATACCATTAGTAAGATATTTTTATAAAAAATAAAAAATAGTAATTTTAAGTTTAGAACACTATACGATTGATACCTAAGGTTTAATTACATACAATGACAACCAGCACCGGCACAAATGGAACAAAAATTATGCTATTAATGTTTACTAACCGGCTGGTACTCGCGGCGGTTTTTGTCGGATTTTCCGACTAGTTTCGGGCATGTACGATGCCCATCATCTGGGAGGTGGCCGATCGCAACGTTCGCGTCGCCTCTCCGCGCGCACCTGACGAGCGCTGGGGGCCGGCGCAGGCGGCGCGGCTGGCGCCAAGAGTGCGGGTGGGGGTGCGAGGGGTTGCTCGGCTGTTGTCCTCGAGTCATCCTCCGATGAGTCATCACTGGGCCGGTATACCGTTAAGTTGGGCTGTAGGCACACTGCACTAGTAGTGTCTATATCGCGATAGTCCGGTACTGTGGTATTGGTGAAAGGAGTGTCAATAACGGTTTTCCAAGCCGGTGGTAGTATCCATCCACGATCACGGTTGAAATTGGGGTAGCGACTGATCTCGATAGCTTCCCGTACCTTACGTGGGATAAAATGTTTATCCCTCGCCAGTACGGAAACCTTATCGAATCTCAAATAATGCCTCGAGTCCTGGATGTGGGCGTGCTCTGCTACCGCCGAACGTACGGTATCCACATTTTTGACACTCCTTATGTGCTCCAAAATCCTGGTTGATACGTTGCGACGCGTCTCGCCGATGTAACATTTTCCACAGTCACAGGGGATCCTGTAGACACCCGGACCGCTCAGTGGCTCTCTGTCTTTGGGTGACCTTAGTAGGCGTCGGAGTTGTGTTAGTGGGCGGAACATAGTTTTAATTTCGTATCTACGCTTCAGATAGTGACCGATTTTGTCGGTCACCCCCTTGACATATGGTAGATATACTGGCAACCGTTCCACTGTGTCTGCTCGTTTTCTCGCACCCGTTTTTATAAAGCGAGAACATTGACGCCAGTTGTATCCATTGTTTTCAAGGACTCCCCTTACGTGATCCAACTCAGCTTCGACGTACTGGGGGTCGCAGATACCTAGTGCTCTGTTTATCAATGTTCTCGGCACGGAGGCGAGATGGTACGGGTGGTGGTGGGAGTCCGCCTTTAGGTACCTGTCCGTGTGTGTTGGTTTCCGATATACGGTATGCGCCAACGTGCCATCTGGCTTTCTTATGACCCGGACGTCCAGGAAAGGTAGGCTCCCATCTTTCTCCTCTTCCACTGTGAAATTGATCTTCCTATGGACCGTGTTCAGGTATGACGTGAAATCATGAAGTGCGTCCTTTGTGACGATAGCGAATACGTCATCAACATAGCGCCACCAGTATCTAGGTTTCGTAGGAGCGTCTATCATCGCTGCATTTTCGAACCATTCCATAAATATATTGGCTGCGGTTCCCGCTATTGGCGATCCCATGGCCACCCCATCAATCTGCAAGAAATAGTCCCCTCGCCATACAAAATAACCGCTGTTCAGACAGTACCTAGTCCATTCAATGTACCGAGTAGGTAGGTTAGAGGTCCGTATGAGATCTTCGATTACCCTCATAGTATCTTCTACTGGCACATTGGTGAACAGCGAAGTGACGTCGAAACTCACCATTATCTCAGTCGGTTGTATTCGGACCTTTTCTATCAGGCGGATGAAATGCCTGGAGTCGCTAACATAGCTATTGGTCTTCCCAATGAGAGGTTGTAAGACCGTAGCTAGATGTTTCGATAGCTTGTATGTTGGAGCATCGATTTGGCTTACTATTGGTCGAAGTGGCCATCCAGGTTTGTGGATTTTAGGTAATCCATAGATTTTTGGAGTCACATGATTGAGAGGTCGAAGTTTGACTATTAAATCCTCGTCTTCGGATTCTTTTAATAGTTTAACCACTTTATTCGTCACTCGCGCGGTTGGGTTGTCGTCTACATTCTTGAAAACACCCGTGTCGCTAACCAAAATCCGAATTTTATCCTCATAATCCGTCCTATCCACGATAACTGTTGCATTGCCTTTATCGGCCGGTAACACTAGAATATCCTGGTTGTCGCGCAAATCTTTCAGAGCTGATATCTCACCTCTACTCATATTACTCTCAGGCGGTTTTAGTTTGCGTAACATTGTTGAGATGTCCTGTCTCACACATTCTGCTTCCCGATACGGCACCCTGTTACGTATAAGAGTATCCTCTATTCCAGTTATGACCTCTTCAACTGGTATTTTTCGAGGTGCCGGGGCGTAATTAAGGCCTCGAGATAAAGCCCGCGTTGCGTTTTCATTCAGTTGGTATGAAGATAAGTTTATAACGCTTCTATTATCGTCCCAGTGTGTGTCCGCCCTAATCAAATTTTTATTTCGATTAAGTGGGTAGGTGTGTGGTGCGCTCTGTTGTTGTGTTAACTTTAGATTGAAAAGCTTTTTAGAATGTCTAAGCACGGTCTTATTCTCAATATTGGTTGTTCGGGCATAGGACATCCCATCAAGTTGACACCATAACTCAGTATGCAAATCTTTTGATAATTGTAGATGTAGGTAGTATAGATGTTTGTTTACGTACATAAGTTTTTGTCGGTATTCAGTGATAACTTTGCGGAGTAGTTTGATATTTGCGAGATGGAAGAAAATATCAAAATCCCTAATGCACTGCACTGGTTTGATACGTGTAAATTTAGGTATTACTCCACTATCACGGCACTGCACTACGTATCTCAAACCGCACTCGAGTTTTTTACGCTTTATCCTTAGTCGAACGAACTCCTTCACTTTCTCTGCACATACCGCGCCGTATCGGTTTGCAATTTGAGTTTGAAAACTATCGCGAGTGTTATTCATTATTAATGTTTACTAACCGGCTGGTACTCGCGGCGGTTTTTGTCGGATTTTCCGACTAGTTTCGGGCATGTACGATGCCCATCATCTGGGAGGTGGCCGATCGCAACGTTCGCGTCGCCTCTCCGCGCGCACCTGACGAGCGCTGGGGGCCGGCGCAGGCGGCGCGGCTGGCGCCAAGAGTGCGGGTGGGGTTATTTATGGAATGGTTCGAAAATGCAGCGATGATAGACGCTCCTACGAAACCTAGATACTGGTGGCGCTATGTTGATGACGTATTCGCTATCGTCACAAAGGACGCACTTCATGATTTCACGTCATACCTGAACACGGTCCATAGGAAGATCAATTTCACAGTGGAAGAGGAGAAAGATGGGAGCCTACCTTTCCTGGACGTCCGGGTCATAAGAAAGCCAGATGGCACGTTGGCGCATACCGTATATCGGAAACCAACACACACGGACAGGTACCTAAAGGCGGACTCCCACCACCACCCGTACCATCTCGCCTCCGTGCCGAGAACATTGATAAACAGAGCACTAGGTATCTGCGACCCCCAGTACGTCGAAGCTGAGTTGGATCACGTAAGGGGAGTCCTTGAAAACAATGGATACAACTGGCGTCAATGTTCTCGCTTTATAAAAACGGGTGCGAGAAAACGAGCAGACACAGTGGAACGGTTGCCAGTATATCTACCATATGTCAAGGGGGTGACCGACAAAATCGGTCACTATCTGAAGCGTAGATACGAAATTAAAACTATGTTCCGCCCACTAACACAACTCCGACGCCTACTAAGGTCACCCAAAGACAGAGAGCCACTGAGCGGTCCGGGTGTCTACAGGATCCCCTGTGACTGTGGAAAATGTTACATCGGCGAGACGCGTCGCAACGTATCAACCAGGATTTCGGAGCACATAAGGAGTGTCAAAAATGTGGATACCGTACGTTCGGCGGTAGCAGAGCACGCCCACATCCAGGACTCGAGGCATTATTTGAGATTCGATAAGGTTTCCGTACTGGCGAGGGATAAACATTTTATCCCACGTAAGGTACGGGAAGCTATCGAGATCAGTCGCTACCCCAATTTCAACCGTGATCGTGGATGGATACTACCACCGGCTTGGAAAACCGTTATTGACACTCCTTTCACCAATACCACAGTACCGGACTATCGCGATATAGACACTACTAGTGCAGTGTGCCTACAGCCCAACTTAACGGTATACCGGCCCAGTGATGACTCATCGGAGGATGACTCGAGGACAACAGCCGAGCAACCCCTCGCACCCCCACCCGCACTCTTGGCGCCAGCCGCGCCGCCTGCGCCGGCCCCCAGCGCTCGTCAGGTGCGCGCGGAGAGGCGACGCGAACGTTGCGATCGGCCACCTCCCAGATGATGGGCATCGTACATGCCCGAAACTAGTCGGAAAATCCGACAAAAACCGCCGCGAGTACCAGCCGCTTAGTAAACATTAATAATGAATAACACTCGCGATAGTTTTCAAACTCAAAAATTATGCTCCTGTGCCAGGAATTGAACCTAGGACGTAACAAGTGGCAAAATATCGAATAGTTCGTTTATAGCTGCGAGCGAAGCTTTAGAGCTTACAGGAATACTTCTTAATTCATCCCCGTCCAAAGTTTCTCAAACTTCACTTCGAAAGAACCGTTGTCGCTCCGACCCAATGTTCCGTATAATGAACTCTCAAGACGAGAATGTCTGTTTGTCAAACTTTCGCGAATGAATGACGGGAACTTTACATTGCGATAGTTCCCCTTTGCTTCGGAGGACGTCTGAGTTTTTTATTGCATGTTTCTGTTGCATTTGAGCATCTCTGGAAGTTTTAGTTGCGAACACTTTTATTTGGAAGTTGTTGGGTTGTGTTAAAGTGCAATCTGTTGGTACTTTTGAATAAATTATTGAATAAGGCTTTGACATTTATTTTGTTATAACAGGGTTAGTTATCAGATTTTGTATATTAATATTAAAGATAGATAGACAGATAATACACACAATGACAGATGTTTTTTTTTTTAAGTTCGTGTCTAACTCTGTCCTGATGCGCGTGATGTCATGGATGGGTTCCGCCTGAAAATCAGTTACTGGGTAGGTAGGAGGGTTCTGCCAACCTACTTACCTAGTTATATGCTGAGTCGGGACCTCATTCGTGACATCACGCGGCGTTATATTGTTTGGTTTTTGTATTTTGTTATGTGTTTTGTCTTGTTGTTTTATGTACATAATGGAACGTCGCGTGTTGTCCCGAATAAAATAAACTATTTTCTTTCTTTCTTTTCTTTATAATAATAGATATACTCTTTTTTGAACACCCTAACAAAATACATGGCAAGGACAACCTAGAAAATAAGTGTAAAAACAGGCGGTCTTATCGCTTAGAGCGATCTCTTCCAGATAATCATTGGCTCATCATCATCATCGTAGCCACAAGAAGTCTTATATAGGCCTCCCCCAAAAGATCTCCGGCGGTCTTATCGCTAAGAGCGATCTCTTCCAGATAACCTTTGGATGGAAGAGTAAAGCATTGAAATTGGACATCAAATTTTTTGTAAAAATATAAGAATTTTAATAAGTTTTAAAATTTGGATATATCTAGATATACCTCGTACAAGCCAGTTCCAAAAAAATATGATATGTTGCTACTTACACTATACTTCTCAAAGTGGGATTTAAATAAATAAATAGATAGATAGATAATACTTAATTGATCCACTTTATAAGATGAGATAAAACAAAGGTAATAAACAATCTTATACGTAAAGTATCACAAAAGGCGGCCTTATCACTAATAGCCATCTCTACCAGGCAACCTTCGGATGGAGAGAACTATAGAACGTAATAGACGGGGTATAATAAATGGATGTATGGAATACCTAATTAACTTAATATTACCATTACTTATACCATGGCATAAATACAATATAAATATTATTATACATAAACAAGGAATATATAAGTAGTATTTTAGCATTTAATAGGATTTTTAAAAACCAATTAAGTGTCTTTATTGTATTGCTTTAGTCGTCATAAGTCACCAAGTTACTGTAAATTAAACCATCTAAATACAAGTATTGTACTTTTTTATATTATAACCACTATCTCACCTGATGGAAAGTGATGATGCGGTCGAAGTTGTAACATGCTTGCCTATAAGATACCAATTCACTCTTGATTTGAAGACTCCCAAATTATACCCTTCGGGGAACAATGACGCAGGCAATAAGTTCCACTCCTTCGCTGTACGGATGATGAACGTAGAATCAAAACGCTTCAAGCGAACTGGAGGTATGTCAACCATAAATGGATGACGTTTGACAGTTTGTCTGGTTGTTAGATGGTAAAATGGGCATTCGAAACTATATGACTATTCGTTTCATGTAAATTTATATACGTGATAGCCTATCAATACGTGACTTAATAGTATAAAAATTTTCAGAGTTTCCCTATTCTCCATTTTCATTCAGTCATGAAACTAGCTGTTTCATGACTGAATGAATTTCACTCAATAGATTTTTGTCCAAAATTGTGTCTTTTTATTTTGGATTTTTCATCATTTTTTTTTAGCTTTTGACGTAAATAAATATGATCAGTTAGAAAACATGGCTTATCATCCGTTATTTAGCCAATTCAAGTCGCGAGTGAATAGGTATCTTCTAGGCAATCTTGCTCCATCGTCGACCAAATCGTCGCTTACCATCAGGTGAGATAATGGTCAAAAGTTTGCCAAACTTAAGTTCAAAAAAAAATCGAAATCGTTTATTCACGTAGGCCGCAAAGAGGCACTCATGAATGTCATATATTGCCAGATTCTTAAAATTACAGCCATGTAATGGATCACCTCTCCGATGAAAGGCGGCATAAGTAAGAAACTAGTCAAAAAATTTGAGTAAACCGCCGCGGGTTAGTAAACAAATATGGATAACAATCAAAATTTTATAAAAAATATTGAAATTTGTGAAATTTAAAGTAATTTCTTTATTGCACTATTTGTACACACTAAAAAGTTTAAGTGTGTCCAGGTAACAAACGCTACAAACTAGTTTCACCAACTGGACACACGTGCGTCCAGATCCGCGTGTCAAATTGATTCTTACCATTTAGGTAGGTCGACTTTTATAAATAATCCCAAAGCCAAAATAAAGCGCCAAACAAAATCATCCCCGAGCAAACACTCTGATCATAATTAAAAACATAAATCTTTTATAATTCCTGACCCGGGACAAAAACAAACATTATATTGGCGATATGTTCCCGTAACCGGTTGTGTAAATTAAGGATATAAACAGTGACGGTCAGTACAACAAATTACAAAGAAAATAATAACGGCGCACACAATGGCAAACGTATAATATTTATTCCGATATAATGTCTAAATAAGTATATAGGGGTTGTAGGCATGTTGAGGATTCAGGATTTTTAGACACTATCTATCTCGCTTGATTTTTTTCCAGATAATATTTTTCCATGTCTAAAAATCTATTGACAACTGTTGGAACATGATGAATTGAGAACTAAATCTTTGGTAGTAGCATAGTAGAAATATATAAGTAAGTTGTCTTCATAGAGTGGTACCAAACGCGGCTTGTATGTGTGCACGGCCGTACGCACGTGCCTCAGCACGCACACTATGACAACAAACAGAACGGCGAAGACGACACGAGCCGGGGTCGCCCCCGCGCTCGTAGACGCGGTCGACGACATTTAGCCGTATTCGAGCCATTCGCCACGGGCCTTTCCGCGCAGACGGATGTCGAGTGCCGCGTGCTGAGTTGCGTGCGCGCGTTTATATTTTGTAAACAGATAGGTAAAGTTCATATACCTACTTATAGTATAACCTACTTTACGTGTTTATTCAATTTATCTAGGTTTTTAAAGTGAAAACTTCTATAGGCGCGTTGAGCACTTTTAGGGTGAACAAAAATCATGGAACTCGCGACATCGTCACCGACGGCCAATATTATTAATTTATTGAAGCCTACTTAGCTATATTAGTTTTCCTTTTAACTTCGTTATATATACTACTACCGTGATTTCTTTTCACATATGCAAAACAATATTTTCTTCAAGATTTTTTTTGACTCTGTCGGCGGCTAATCTGCAAATGAAATCGTATCTATTTTACCACCACATTTTATACTATTTTATTGTACCTAACTTGTTGGTTTGTTAAAATATACATTTTACCTATAGGTACCTTTAAAAGTCGGAGATAGTGACAACCCTGCGTATTCAGCTAGAGTAGGCATTTGAATCTCCTACGGGCCTCGAGTCATCTTACTGATATATTTCTACTATGGTAGTAAGCTCTCTAGACCGTAATTCGTTGCCGCGGAAAGAGACGCAGATACACACTACAAACTTATAACATCCCTCTTTTTGTCTTGGGCTTAAAATAAAACTCTATTCACACTAAGTTCGATGGCTTGTGTCGTGGGTGCCGAAAACATTCACATCATACACAGAATCACAACCAGAATCAGAAACACAAATTTTCTTTGGGGAGATAATTTGTGTTCCCACCGGGAATCGAACACGATACCTCTGCTTCGAAGACAAAGTCCATCCAACTAAGCCAACAGGCAGTTAGGATTTCAAATACAAAATAAATTGTACACGTAATTCAAACAATTTCCTTTACCTTCAATCAAATATATCCCGAAAAATACGTTACAGACAGCGCTGTGAAAGCAAGTAATACTTTTAAACGTTATTTTTATTCAAGTGTCGTGAAAAAAAAGAACTAAAAAGTTTTATAACCAGAGGATTTATGAAGACAAATCAAACGAACCCAAACTCGCTTATCTTATTTAGTTCAGAAGTTCCTATAGCCATATTCAGTCTCCATCATCAGACCAGCTCCATGGTACCATATAAATATATAATAACCAAGGATACATCACACCAAATTTGAGTCCATTCAGACATTGGGGAAGGTCTAATTTAGCTTGCAAGATTTGATTACAGACCGATGGATAAATAACGAGACAGATGAAACAAAATAAAAGCCTGTAAAATACATCAACAGACAGCTTTGTAAAATCTAAGTTTGCTTTTGCATTACAATATAAGAAAGGATAACTATAGATAACTGGAAACTTCATCAACTGCCCAATCCCAGCAAATCCCCGCAACACAAGCCTAATAACATCGGCTGAAGCAATAATAACGTCCAATAACCGGCCTCTATGATTTACTTTTTGTATCGCGTAAATATACGGAATAAAATTGTTTATTGTACACGCCTGGATACGGGCGTATGGGTATAGCCGGGTGTGCCCTAGGGTAAGGACACAGTTGACGAGTGATAGCGGGAGCGGGAGCGGAAGCGGGATCGGTAACGGACACGCTCATTTCCTAATCACACGTAAAACTAAGAGATTTACCTATTTAAAGCCGATTTAATCAAACTTTAACCACCGTTTTTTTCAGTTGATTTAGTTAAGCGCGTCCGCCTTCTAAGCAGAGGTATGGGGTTCGGTTTCCGGCGGGAAAACAAGTTTTTTCCCCAAGAAAAAATGTGTTTCTGATTCTGGGTGTGACTGTGTTTGTGATGTGAATGTTTCCGACAACCACGACACAAGTCATTGAACTAGTGTGGAGCTGTGAGTGTGAAAGGGTTTATGCTTATGTTATGTTTCACGTTTATACTATTATAAAGTTACAAGACGAATAAATGTGAAAATAAGGATTTGATAAATAGAAAAAGCCAATCTTATACTTTTGTTGGCAAGTTTAAATCCGTTTAATAAAAATAAACGTTCATTTAATTAAAATTGTAGTAGTAACAGTTTATTAGTTTACTTTTTTAAACAATTCGCAATCTTTTGAGCTACGACAGGCAGAACCTTCTTCAAAGTTAATAGCATCATCAGACAACTAACTTTGAAAACATTAATTAAGACGCTTGCTTACAAGAGCCAAATAAGCTTAAATGGCTTTACTTAAATGTGTTTTTAACAGAATTTACACAGGACAGTCAAGTAAGGACAGAAATAAATTATAATCTTCACAAAATTAGAGTCCTTAATACATTTATTAAATCTTTTACGTTCGAAAAAAATTACAAAGTGGACTTACTTTACATCAAGAAATCTCAATTATTTTAAAAATATTACACAATCTTAATTTAGTTTAAAATGTCTTGCTGTTCCCAAATTCAAATATTCTGCTGGATTTTAATTTCAAAATTTGTAAAGAAGAGTGATCTCCGAGGTCCAATTTTTTTGTTGTTGTGGCGTGTTGATTATAATAATTTTGTTCTCCACTACCTCGATCGCTCCCGCTCATTTACTTTGACAATAGTCTAAGGGTTAAACTATAGTGATAAAGAGATACGATGGTTTCTATGTGCTTCTATTGTGGTGGTCGAGTTATGGGCTATGGAATTTGTTCTAAAGCTTTGTTGTCTTCTATTTTCTATGCGGTGGATAACCATTGTTTAAAACAACGTGTTTTATTTTAAACCTACAATTTATAGACGGCAGATAAATCAGGTATAGTTTGATATAATTACCTAAGACCTGTGACTTTCTCATTTGTAAGTTAGCTTTAGATTCTGTCAGAAACTGAAGTATCAACCTTTTACTAATTCATGATATCCTGGTACAAAAAAGTTTTGTACAAATGTGATTTTTGGAAAATATTGTTTAGTAATAACACATTTAACAATGAAGTTATTTTAAAACACTTTGAAATGAGTGTCCTTCCTCTGTTTTGGTCTAAACAGGGAGTCCATTCCGGGCATCAATTATCTTTATATCGATGTCGAAATCGAACGATTTTCTTTTCTTTTAAACCATCGAATGGACTGAACTTTCAACCGGTTGAGTGTAGTATCGACGTCGCATCAATTCGAACAATCGTAGTTTGACAACCAGAATAGAAGTCGGCGCGACTAACAATTATGATTCTGTGACAAGTGTTTGCACGACCTTCTGCTAATTCTTGATCTCCTGGTACATTTAATTAACATTTTGTTTGAATAATATAATTATTACTTTTAAGATATATAAATAGCACAGTAAACAATCCTATACTTGAACAACAAATACAAAAATGAAACATTTTTAACAAAGAAAAAGAAAAGCAATTAACCTCAAAAGCTTTTCTCTATTGGGTAAAATTTATAACGCGATATCTCAGTTCGAAGCGGACGACTATTTGTAACATGGCATTTTTTGCCAACTGTCGACTGTCGAACTAGTAGTACCATATTACACTTATTGCCCACAATCAAATACATTTAACGTAAATAATGTCACTAATTTATATACCTGACGACCCAGTTGGCGCAGTGGACAGGTGTCCGCCCTCTTTGGTTTCCAGCAGGAGCACAAATTCTTTCCCAAGGGATATTTGTGCTTCTGTTTCTGGGTGTAATGTGTGTGTGATGTGAATGTTTCCGGCACCCACTATATTTGAACTTAGTGTGGGGCTAAATATATATATAGATATATAATGAGACGCAAGTGTGGCTAGAGCATTAAGTATTGTGCCCTTAAGGGTACTTGCCAAGTCTCTCGAAAAATATCAACGCTCATTAAATACCAGCAAACAAGCTTAAAAGCTTTTATCTTGTTAAAATAAATTAGTGATAAATACGCAAGTATCAAATGTCTAGAGTTTAGATACATAATTTATGTTTTAATTGGTTTTACTAAACGCTAAACTATTAATGTTCTACTAGACGTGTTTTATCTAGTTTTAGAGTTTGATAGAAAAATACAAAATTTGTCAAAATAGTTATAGTGACCTGCTCGTTGACTTGTTGGGTGAGCGTTCGCTTTTTAAGCAGGGGTATTGGGTTCGATTCCCGGCGGGAACACAAGCTTTTTTTGTAACAGTCTAAGTAAACGTTTGACTACAATCCCACCTGATGGAAAGTGACGTCGTCTAAGGTGGAGCACGCTTGCTTAGTAAATACCTGTTCACATTTTTGTTTTCTGCTCAAGGAATAAGTGCGATGTTGTGAATGTCATGAATATGGGTCACGACTCAGTATATGGCTAAGGTTAGACGTTAGTTTCTGATTTTCAGTCGTAACCCATAGTCATGATAACTTCAGGACAAGCAATACAAAATATTTAAACTGAAAAATTACAATCAAAACGATAACTTATTACAACAATTAAGATAAAATAATTGCGGCCATGGCATTTTCGTTTAACTGTCGACGAAGCAATTGTCAGTGTCAGATTGGACATTGACATTCGCTGACAGAAAACCTTTTTAAGGAAGATCAATGGTTTATACTATAAATCGGATGATATGAAGCAAATATTGATAAGAACACAGAATAGAATACAAATGTCCTTGCAATGTGTACCTACCTAGAAGCTTCATCGGTATCTCTGAATACAAATCAACATAGTAACCATTTTCTAGAACCGCAATAGTTTGCTGCAGCACGCGTACTACGTGAATATTATACAAAACGGCTGGAAAATTGACACGATATTGTGAATACTAAAATGTCAAGCCAAACTGTTAGGATACAATGTCAGTCTTTCCATCGGCGACCGAATTAACGCTTTGAATTTTTTATCGGACTGGAAAATTGTTAGAAGTCAATGGATGAAAATTCAATGATAAACTGAAATTGAAGCAGTGTGACACTCATAGCGCGGTCCGCCTAGTTCATCTTAACTGATTGATAAGATCAATCAATGTTCAGACCAGTGCTTGTATGGGTGACTGTTTAGTGTCACCGTGCTTCGGAAGGTTAAGCTGTTGGTCTCAGTCTTTAATCGTAAAACAACAGTCGTTAAGCCATGTCGGATGCCTTCTGACGGCCTGAAAATTTTTGACACTAAAACTGCCCACTATTCAATAAAACAAGCAAGCAAACATTGAAGCAGTTTGTTTATTTATTTTTTTGTGTGGATTAGAAGGCAGTGTAATATCGAATGATTTTTTTTTATTGTAAAAAAAGTTTTGAATGTGGGTTAAAAATCCCCCCTTTAAGAGGGTAGACAATACTATATACATATAATAGAGGGCAACAATAACACAATACAGTTGTTTAGATATCTGATATTAATGTGTGAAAAGCTTAGTAACTGCTGTACTCTGTGACCTAAGAATTTTATTTTGACCGAGGCGTTTTATCACGTTAAAAATCAAAAGACTTTTAAATGCAAATATTATTCTGATTCAATAATGGTATCATTATTATTCAACTATTCTAGGCTCTTGTTTCTTTTAAATTCAACACAACATTTCAACTAAAACAGATTAATTTAAAAGGCGCTTTTAAATGTAAAGCAATCGTTTTCACCTAACACCTATAAAACAAAATCTCCTGTAATCGTCTCTGTTCTACCTTTTAACGGATTAACGGCGATATCTACCAATTACAAACGGGGACTGGGTCGCTTTGTAACTGCCCTAGTTTTCATTTGTAAGAGAAGTTGTACCGGAAAAACTGATACCGTGGTAGAGCTGTCCATTTATCGATAAAGGTTGTCTCTGTCGATACATTTTCGATAGACATTTGTGACATTTTATAATTTATAATTTGATATAATATTATTAATAAGCATATCGTCCTCTTCTGCTCTAAATAATTGTGGACATCGGGTCTCTAATGTACTGTCATTTATTTCTATCACATAATTTCATTTAGAGAATGCAACAAAAATTTTAATTTTAATGAAAAGTTCGACACATTCGATTTTATTGATACGTGTTGATTTGAAGTGACATTTATAAATGATCGAATTTAGTTGCTAAGGTAAATCATACCCTAAACGCTAAAATCACCAGCTTAGAGTTATTTTTATTCGAGATAGGCAAACGTTTGACCACTATCTGACCTGATACAATGCGATCAACTATGAAGGACGGTTTCCTAGAAGATATTTATTCACTAAATATTGACTCAGGCAAAGAAATGGAGTTCCTTAGGGTTTGTAAATAAATTTAGAAGCCAAACGCTTCGTCTCCCATATATCGGTGCCACTTTTTCGAACTTAGTACTTAAATGGGAACCTGAATATCAAAAAAATACAGAGCTTGGGTAATATTATGCTGTGGGTACGAACACAGATTACTTTCTAGTTACTGGTTCTATTTATAAAACATCGATAAGCTGTTCCCATCTCGATTCCTAATTCTTCGAATTTCATCGTTAATTTAAAACTAAGCGACCGGCCCCGTGTCGCATAAATAACTTCAAGAAAAAAGAGAGGTTCCAAAATTTATCGGTAGAACTCCGAAATTTCTGGCACTTGTATTTTCTCTACCTATTGGGAATTCATGAGAATTACTCGACTGCGAAGCAATCCTACCTTTAATAGAATTAGTTTTTAGAAGTATAACATTAATTATTTATTTTATTTTTAGGTCTACTTTTCAAGGACAACTTTAGACAGTCAATATGTTCTGGTGCTATCTCCTGCCGGAGGTCGGCTATTATTGCCTTTTTTTTAATTTGGTTCTTCTATCTATTGGCCCATTGCCTACATTTCCTAAAACTAAACTAAAATTATACATCTATACAGCAAAGACTTAAGTTACCTTCAATGCATCGAGAGTAACTTGAGTGCTCAAGCTCACTACCAGTTGATCATTCAAGGTAGCGTTTCCATCATGCTGGTGGCTTGGCTGTTTGAATTGGAATGCTAATAAGTTGAGTCAAATAAGTATGAAGGCTATACGGACCATAGAAACAACCACTGGAATAATTAAATGCAAGCCAAGCTTAAAAAACCGACTTCACTGCTTTATCTTCGGAATCTTGATTAAATTCAATGTATTAAACTCAAAAACTACTGATTATATCTTGACCAAATTTAAATGGAACCAATGGAAAAACACCAACTTTCAAACTAAAAAAAATACTTCAACATTGGTTTACGTGGAAAGAAGATTTAGTTTAAGAAAAAAATAACTACTCCTTAATTTTTGTGAAGTTAGTACTTATATTATATTCTTTATTGCACACACATTTATGAAAAAAAAACACATCATAAGGCTATAACAAAAGATATACAAAGGCAAACTTAACTCTTCACATAGTTTTCTTCCAGCAAACCCTTTAAGTAGGTAATAATTTATAAATGATGAGTTTATTTTGGATTTTCGTTGGTCTTTATGATAATCCTGTAAATAAATTATAACAGTTACAAAACTCTTAAAATTAATTATTATTAATCAATAACATTTAAATCGATTGGACATCATAAAGACCCGACTAGAAATCTATAATTGGAAGTAAAACGTTTGTATTTTTAAGTAAATACAAAGAATGATACAAAATAACATTTGCCTAAACGAACCTACTTACCTACTTTACTTAATGGATACATTTCAAATAATATAAATAAAGAACTCTAAGTATACGGATAGCCCACTCTAATCTATAAAGGACATTAACGAGCTAAGGGTAGTTACACACAATAGATCCAGTCATAAAGTGATCCATGGACATTACAATACGTCGTTAGACCCGAATTTTCTCTTTTTTCTTCGCCAGCCAGCCAGTAATTGGTATTTATGGTTCCCACACAATAACCCATTAGTGCTTTGCGCCATATGTTTCTTACGGTACATAAACAGTAATGGATGTTACTTATTATACCCCCATTTCTTTCATAATAGAATACTGACACTTTATTGCTTTAAAAGTTTAGATACTTTCAGGTTCGTTAGGCGAAATTAAAAACGATTCCCTCGAAAATGCTTAGAAGCGTAATCCTATCTCCTTAAACCCTTCTCAGCTTATCCAATACTTAACGCCTTTTTTATCAGATTACCTCAAGAAAAAACTTCTCTCATTTTCTCCGAGTGGATAAAAAAATAATTCTCCAAATTCGAAAATGGAACACATCAAAAAGCGCGCGAAACAATCGCTCAGCGTTTTGTTTCTTTTCAGCGCTGGTTGCAGACAAGGGAGGTTTGCTGCGGGCTCCGTGACATGTCTTGATACTTTATGCTTTATCCGAGCGCCAAGATATACAGACCTCTTTCAGTGCGCCATTTTCGTTGATGTTAGAGGGAAAAAGTTTGTCTCAAGGGATCTTCATACAATGGACACTTTGCACATGTCTTGCTTGGGGGCATAAAATACCGAGTGTTTTCATAAGAGGACTGTTATGTGCGTCATGTATCCATCCACAGTTGTCACTGTGTGACGTCTTTTGATCGTTGTCTCTTTCTTTTCATGTTTAGACACTTGGAGACTGTTTTGTTTGCTTTACTCTAAGTATTTTCTAGTGTGAACGAGTGGGATTTCAAGAGTTTTGCTGCGAGCTTCTGACAGTTGGATATATTATTTTAGTCTCTTTGGATGGTGTAGGTAAATATTTGCAGAGTTTTACTTTGTGTTAGCTATATTCTGTGGTTTGGCAAACTTAGATAAAAATATTATTTTGAGTCTAGGTAAAATAAAGCTTTGTAAGTTTTCTATATTATATATGCGCGTTTTAGGTTTAACGATTTTATTTACTCAAAAAGAAAATAGTTCACTTATAATGAGTTTACATACTAACTTATAACTAACGTAGAACCTAGCTAGTTACTTTGTACGTATAATTTCATCCACTAAACTAACGTTACTGACTTATTTAAGAAAACTGTTTAAATAATATATTTTAAGTCTATTTTTGAATCGGATCATGGTTTCTCAATAAAATCAATAGGTAAATTATTGTATAATTGTGTACCTTCAAACATAATTCTGCTCTTACTATATGCGCGTTTTGGATTGATAATTGGCTGTTTTAGGTATTTTTTTATGACTTTCGAACTACCCGACCCCAAGTAAGATTTAATTCTTATTTTGTAAATACAGCACTGCAAAATAAATAATTATCTTATAACAGCACAGTACCAAAAGAGAATTTAAAATCTGATATGCAAACATTACATATTTAAAAAATCGAATGGAGACCATAGTAAATTCCAACAATTCAAATTAAGCCAAATCATAGAGTCCACTCCATAAAATCCATGTATTGAAACTGGAACTATCCCGACTTTAAACCTATATTCAATTCACTCCGTGCTTTATGAGAGCAACTTATACAAATACATTACATGTACAGGCCCTCTCAATGCCTTTACCAAGATGTAAGTAAGCGGAAGAGAGGGAGATGCATTTGAGGCAGCAAGCGGTGTACAGCTAAATTGAACTTTATCAGTTTATATTAATAAGTTGCTATTGTGACTTGTGTTCCCGCCGGAAATCGAACCCAATAAGTGCTTATAAGGCAGACGCCCAAGCAGGGGTATCGGGTTTGATTCCCGGCGGGAACACAAGTCTTCTCCCCAAGGAAAATTTGTGTTTCTGGTTATGGTTGTGATAGTGTTTGTGATGTGAATGTTTCCGGCACCCACGACACAACTGAGTCGTCAAATACTATTATGTATTCATTCAGTGAAAATGCTCCGAAATTAAGAATTAAAACAAATACTCGTTTATTCATACACATTTATTGTAGAGTCGCGAATGAGATTTTGTTTAATTACAAATACTTATTATTCAAATTCATAACTACAATGGATGAGGATAAATAAAAATTACAATATAAAATTAAAAGTATAAGAACTTCCGATTTTGATTAAATTTTTGTGTGAGTTAGGGAGAAATTGATATTCCTCGTAATAAAAACACATAACATATTTAAATCGATAATTTAAACGCGATCAAAGCTTGAAAATACCGACTTCACCGCTTATATTTTGGTTTTAATATATAATCAAAATGCTGGCACTTATTTGGCTCAACGTATTAGCATTGCAATTCAGAGAAGCAATACCGCCAGCATGATGGGAGCGCTACCCACTGGTAGTGGGTTTGAGCACTTGAGTTACCTATAAGCTCGATGTCTTGTAGGTAACTTAGTACTTAGCAGAACTTTTGAGAGGTGGTAGAGTATTTTGTGAGTTGCTCGCCTGGCTTGCTACCAAAGTAGCTTACCACCATCAAGTTGAAAGTCTGCCGCCAAGCCAAATACGGTGTTCCGGCAGTTATCCTTGAGAGCCTGCGTATTCCAGGTCTAGTGTGTTTACCAGCTTCGATCACATCGTCACTTACCATCAGGTGAGATAGTGGTCAAACACTAGCCTGTCACAAATAAAAAAAAAAAAAAAAAAAAGAACTTCCGTAGAATGAAAATGTCGAAATATAAAATTCATTCATTTTTATCTTTTATAACCGGCTGCACGATACTATAATAACCGGTTGTCCCTTGTACCCAAAGTGACCGCAACCTAATCAATCATAGCACCAAGTACCCTGCCTGACTTGTGGCTTCGATATCATTTATCAATTGGGGTGTGAAGAGTACAGTCGGATGCATCAATATGTAAACAACTCTGAATATTCATGGGTACTATATCTGGTATAACTCCTTAATCTAAACAGATTTTTTGCATTGACTTGAATTGAAAATAACGTTATGATGAGTACTAAGAGTAGTTATATTTATTATCCTCGGTATTTTAAAATAGAAATTTAAATATAACTACATACAAATTAGGGCTTATGTAGCGTTCAGTACTACGCATTGCGTAGCACGCTACGCAGAAATAGCTACGTTATAGTATCTACAAAATGTTGTTTGCTGCATGCTACGCGTGCTACGCACACAAAACTTTTGGCACAGCTTTAACAAAAAGGCCAATCGTCACAGTGATAAAAATCTCTAGTGAATTTGTGATTATTTTTTATTGAGTACTTGGGTACTGCAAGGTGTATATACATGGAAGCTTTTTCTGCTTCGGAGTATTTTAAGGTCAAAACAAAATTATAGTTACATAAGATCGGTAGGTAACATAGACCATGGGCTGTATATAGTTTTAATTTAAAATTTGGAAATATAGGCAATAAGTAGGTGTTTTTTATTACAAGAGATATCAATTTCTCCACAACACACAACAATTAAATCAAATCGGTCAAGCCTTAAGGAGGATATTCGTTCACATACACATTTACATTTAAAAAAATACAGATAAGTGCCATATTTAAGACATCCATTGTAAGCCTACTGTTAGAACTTGCTCAATTGATAGAAACACGACCCTGCAAAGAAATTCCCTCACTATTATACCAAGTCAAGTAAAACTAAATTCAAAAAGTACCCGATTCAACAAATTACGTCAACTTATTCCGGACATAAACCTAGTTAAGTCTACAAGAACGATTCCGTATTTCACTCAGTCCTCTCTATAAAATGTAAGTGAGGTAGGCATTGCGTTTGCACAACTTTACTCTTTAGAACTTCAAAAGCCATGTTTTTAATTTCCAAACGAGTGAACACGTGGCGAAGTTCAGGTACTTCCGTTGGCGTGACATACGGATGATAAAGTTGGTGAACGAGTTTTGTAATTGAGTATAATTAATTACTTTTGACTAGTAACATCTCTTTTAAATGGAAGAAGCCTTCCAGAGAAAGACATTTGTTTTTTTTTATGCTATTTACATTTAGCTAAATTAATAAATAAAACTAGCCCTGGCCTCAGTTTATTTTTAAGCTATTGCATAGCTTCTATCGCGGGCCTTGAGCGTGGAGACCGAATCCAGAAATTCCGTAACGAAAATAACCTAACACCCCCTCCGACCGGCACAGCGGTGATACTTCTTAGTTTTGCCATCTATCGATGAATAGCAGAACTTTTAATGACTTTTTTGAAATATCACGCTTGTCTCTTTAGTTCAGCAACTCGCCTCTAGGTGGCAGGAAAAAAAATACTGCATAAATAAAATAAATAAATAATTATAATTGCATAAGTTGATAAAAAAATGCTATGCAATAGCTTTACCGCGGCAGTCCCCGAGTGCCACACGTCTTTTTTAATACGTTCACACTCACAGCCCCACTACTGTGTCGTGAGTGCCGGAAACATTCACTTCACTCACACAATCACCAGAATCAGAAACACAAATTTTCCTTGGGGAGAAAATTTGTGTTCCCGCCAGGAATCGAATCCTGCTTAGAAAGTGAATGCGCGCCCAACTAAGCCAATTGGCAGTTCTTCTTATTGTCAGTTACAATCAGTTATAGTCAAGTAAAAGGTTATGGTCTATTCAAAGTCAAGTCTTTAGTCTTTTTTTTGCTTAATTTTAATTTAGTTTTTAGTTTAATGTAATATATGCTTTTTATTCTTTCTTTTATATATTTAAGATAGTCTCTAGTAAATTTAATGTAGAAACTTTATTAGAACTACTGTTGGAGTTTGGAGTAAAAACTAAAATCACATTATTTAACTTAGTATGATGCACACACTTACTCACGTTCACCACGGAACTAGGAAAGGTTAATTATCCACCATTATTACACATGAACGCACAAATAATTACTTATGAGGGAGTTTAATAATATTACGAGGACGAAGGATGTAGACCTTTTTGACATCAATATCCGCAGGTTTAGAATGAGCGTCTGTGATACTAATAATGAACAAGGATCAATATAGTGGAATGTATCATTTTAATATTTCTATTGTTAATTTAAATTCATAATTATATAATCACCAATGTATAACTTGTTTTAATAATATTATTTTTTGTAATCTATTGTTTATATTATTTTTAATGATTAAAATTTTTGCCTTTTTGTAATTTTAAATTAATTAATGTGTTGTTATCATCTATTTATTTTATATGTAATCTCGCAAAAAATATTGAATGTAGTCTTCACCTATAATTATAATGACACTTAACTTGTAATAATGCTTTTAAATATGTTGATTGTAATAGTGTATGTTATGTTGGTGTTCATAAATAAATAAATAAATAAATAAATTATTTTTCACTTTCGCGGCAAATTTTCTTTTCGGTCGGTTAAATGAACTCCCACAGCCACATTAGCTCCATCTAATCATGGGTAATGATACCTTACAGCTCAAAAACGGAATATAGTAAAGAAGTTTATCTATGCAAAGATATTTAGTTGAATACTGACTTTTCCTGCAGCACAGTAAAGTACAATATAGTTTGCAAACATCTTCGTGCCTAAAATATATATTTGCCTCTCATTCTATCACGTATGTGTCGCTTTTGGCGCGTGGCCAGTTACATTTTACCCGCATCACGACAGTTCGCATGGTTCGTAAGGTAGCTTCACTGCCAGAATGAAGAGTCCACCAATCTCCCTTGCAGTGTGTGTCCACATAAGCTTGTACAAGAGTTCCCCCGCGCTCTATTAAGGAGGTGTGTATTAAAAGTTCGGAACGTCCATTACATTAAAAGCGAGCGTTAGTGCTATTTTGCTTAGTTCAGTTTACGTTCCCGGAACTCGTTTTTATTGAGTTCCCAACTCGCAGAAGCAAAATCGGAGAGTTATGTTTACTGTGTATACTATGAGTTTATTTTAATATTAATTGTGTGTATTTTAGTTACGTAGTTTGTGAATAGCGCTAAAAACATGTTTCCCGCTATCCGCAATCTCGGCACTAAGGCTACAGAGCCGAAACTTTAAGGTAAATACAAAGTGTTATGTTAGTTATAAAGATAAATGTTTGAATTGCGAACGTTTGAAAATATTTTATCTATGTACCAATTAATAAAAAAAATGTGCTTCAAAAAATATTTTGCTGGGAGCAAAGTTTACGTTATGGGTACCCCCTTAAAATGTTCATTTATATCAATTTAATTGATTTCTGGCTTTGGACCATAAGCTTTTCATGTTCTCTGAGAATTCGAAGTTATTCAATTGTACAGTTTAAACGAACGGACGGACAAAGTGCTGTTCACCCATGTCAACTTAGAGTCCTCGCTTTGCTCGATCAGTTAATGTATTTGTCAGCCTATGTTTGTTCCATTGTGGCGTCCTCGAGAGCAAACTCGAGATTTTAATAATTCTTACCTCAATTATTTTTTCTTTATTTTGCGAGTGTCACCTAAAGACAGTAATCATAATTCAATATGGCGACTACTAAATTCTATATCCACTCAAGCGTCCCAGGTATGCGAGTGATTCTTGTCTCGCCTATCCGCAAGATAAACGTAACTTTTTTTTTTAACTGCGCGTGACCCGCTCTACATAAACGGTTATTACTACAAACTTCTACAAATATTAAATTAAAAAATTGCAACAGTAATCTAAAAGATTCTTAAATTTAATTTTGTTAAAAGTTTACTACTCAAATCAATTGTAAGAAATGAAAATAAAGTTTTTTTTTTATTAGATTTGTTTTATATAAACTTCTTGGAATTGTCAAAACTATACATATTTCTTAAAGCTAGCATATTTACAATTCATTTTGTACATAATAACAATAGAAATAACATGTAAAAACAGAATATTCACCACATTTTTGGTGGGGCTGAACACAGGAATAACCTTGATAACAAGATAATGGCGGACTGTCTACTTTACTTTTTCTTTTTTTGTTTTATTATTTTTTTAATTATTTCATGACCATGGATGCATAGTCTTTCAGTCGAATTATTAAACAAATATTAACAATTTCTATTTTTCATAATAAAAGTCTTAGTCACAAGTCACAGTCAAAGTCAAGTAGTCAGTCATAGTCAAGTCATGCCCTAGTAAAGTGGTAGAAACTTTACTAGAACTTCTATTGGAGTTTTGGAGCGAAGGCGAAAATCACGCTTTTCAACTTTGTATGACTTGCTTACACTTATGCACATTTACTAAGTATTAACGGTTAATAATCCACCATTATTACACATTAACACTCGAAGAATCACAGGTTTTGGAAAATTATACAAAATCAACAACGCCATTTTTTCACTTTCGCGGCAAAACTCTCCTTACATTTTTATTCTGAATAATGTGTTGCCCTTACATAGCCAATACTTAGTTCTGCAGATTTAATATTTTATTCAGTTTAGTCAAGTATTTTTACCTATCACTAATAACAGATAATTTTTGTGCAAAAAAAAATATTAGGCATTTCAAAATCATCTATAAGTTTCTGGCGACTCGACTGCTAAAGTCGCTATGTTCCGCATTATAATTTATTATTTGTTTTATGTTTGTATCGATTTTGAAACGAATTTAAAGAATAGTTGTTCAATATTGCTTAACAGAATGCTAAAAAGAACGCATTTACACTCACAGCTCTATTAATAATGTTTATAGTAGAAATTGCTCCTAACATTACTTTATTCCATGTTTTGTACCCTTGGGAATAATTAATTAGTTAAATACATTAAGTAAAATCTAGAATTTGTGACTCAAATCCCGCCTGATGACGTAAAAACATGAAATTCATTAGTAACCTGTGACTAAAGTTAGCAAAAAGCCAGTGCAGCTAGCGCCAGCTGCAGTGACGCCATTGCTCAGTTTGATTTATAAGTGAGAAGTTCTTTGGTCCCAAGGAACGTATGTGAAAGGTTTTCTTCGACGATTTCTGATTTATAGAAACAACTGAAAGTGCAAATTCTGTTTTTTTTTTTTTTTTTTTTTTATTTGTGACAGGCTAGTGTTTGACCACTATCTCACCTGATGGTAAGTGACGATGTGATCGAAGCTGGTAAACACACTAGACTTGGAATACGCAGGCTCTCAAGGATAACTGCCGGAACACCGTATTTGGCTTGGCGGCAGACTTTCAACTTGATGGTGGTAAGCTACTTTGGTAGCAAGCCAGGCGAGCATCTCACAAAATGCTCTACCACCTCTCAAATGTCACCTGATTAGCACCACCCGGGGACCACGTGTAGGGAGTCAGACTTAAGGGGTATCCTCCTACGGACGTGGGTGACTCAGCCCCCAAAAATTAACGTTATTGCAGCTTTTTTTATGAGAAAACCTATTTAAATTAAAATAACATTATTTCGATTATCCTCGACGTTTCGGCTGGGCTGCACCAGCCGTTATTGTAGCTTGATTTATTCATATTCATATTTTATTTGCATTCTACAATGTAACACAATGTGTACACTTAAAATTAGTACCAATTATTATTTATGTTTCATTTATCGACATTTTTCGACCAAGTCGCCCTGGGTCCTGGGTACAATTCCCGGTAGGACCACAACGCTTTACCGGTTTGGTTTGTGTATGGGTGATGTAAATGTTTTAGCACCTACTAACAAATCTTTGAATTTAGCGTTGGGTTGTGAATGTGAATGGTTCTTTTTATTTTTACTCGAGGCAGTCTATCCCACTTGATGGTAAGCGACGATGTGGTTGACGAGAGAGATAGCGATAGTAACGCTAATTGTACCTATTTAGTAAGCTTTGTTACCGAAAGTATTAAAGTATTCTAAAGTATGATAATAAATATACATAAAAAAGTATGATAATAAATATACATAAAAAATTATGATAATAAATATATATAAAATTAATTAACGTTTGTTAGTCTCACAAAAACTCGAGAACGGTTGAGCCGATTTGCCTAATTTTTAAATATTTGTAAAAGTCTAAGGAAGGTTCCAAGTTTAGTAAGCTGAAGTGGCAATGGGCTGGCAATATTAGCCGGACAACCGATAACCGTTGGGGTAAAGGCGTTCTTGAGTGGAGACCGCGAATTTCTTCGCAAGACGATCTTCGCAAGGTGGCTGGCAGGAGCTGGATGAGAGAAGCAGAGGATCGTGCTCAGTGGCGTGCAATTGGAGAGGCCTATATCCAGCAGTGGACTTCCATAGGCTGATGATGATGATGATGATGAAGAAAGGTTCCAAAGGTGAAAGAAATATATATTCACAAAAAAATCGTTTACAAATAGGCGACGCCGGACGAGTCAGCTAGTAATAAATATTATACTTTTGATCCATTGAAGAGTTTTTGTATTTTTTTGCATTATATACAACGTTTGTTACACTATAAAAACCTAATGATCTAAAAATCATTAGGTTTCTAAACTTACTTGAATTCTATGGAATGATAAACTATTTTTAATTAATTTATCAAATTAATCAGCTCTATAAAAACTAGTCTGGCAATATTATCACGATTTAAGGCCTTGGACTTGACCAGAGAGGGCAGCGGTAGCGACTAATAATAAATAATGAAAGTTTAATTTGGTAATTTTCACCAAAAAAATTGATAAGTATTTTGTCGCCTGCACAAAATGTTCAAGGTTAGGAACATGCAACTCTGATTTTTAGCATAACTTTTTACACACAATATCGGTCTCATCTTGGCACTCGATGAGGTAGGGTTGACCACAACCGGCCGACCCTATAAAAATAGTGTCGCAGAATAACTAACATACTGTGTATACCCACAACTCTCGCCACCACTGTCGCTCCACCGCACCGTCCGCTGTTCATCGAGGCCACGTCCTATTATTTACTTAATTGTCGTATAGACTAGTGGGCCTGGTGTTAGGATTTTCAGGCTTTCAGGCCGCCTAAAGGCATTCAACATGGCTAAAAAAAGTAATAACACTGTCGACCTCCATTCAGTGAATTGTAAATTCAAATTTAGCTCATTTAAGAACTGTCTCCAAATTAATTCTTTATTACTATTTGGCCAGGAATACAACGAAATTCTCTGTAAAAAGTTCTGTTTATTTCCTTCTGGAATGCGAACTGTCTATGTAGGGGAAAAAATAATAAAATCGCGGTTAGGTAGCCCTATGGGCATTGTTTCGCCAAATTTGGACTAAGGAATTTAATATAAATCCGGGGTGAAAAGGGGTAGGATCTTGCCCCATGATTATTAGTCTGGGAGCGGTAAGATGTTGCTGATTACAGATGTAAATTCGTTCGAAGTTTAATTTTATTTATATAATCTACTTCAAAAAAGTATGAGGTTCTCAAATCGTCGGAATCTTTTTTTAAATGTATGTTACCTTAAACCTCCGTCATTTAAAAACTGATTTGAAAAAATATTGTTTTGATCGTTCTAGTTGGTCCTATTATGATTTGATCAAGACACGATATAGTTTCGGGATATTTACGATTGATATCGGTTACTAGTTCTTATATATTATTGTTTAAAGCTTTAAATTCTTCTTTCTCCAAAAAAGGTTCTCAATTCAAATGATTTTTTTATTTGATTTTTTTTATATTGTTACCTCAGTACCTTATTTTAGGTGAACCAATTTTTATGATCTTTTTTTATGTGGAATCTAGTGCTTCTCATTTGGTCCCATTTAAATTTGATCAAGGACTGGGTGTTTTTGAGCTATGATCAATAACGCGTACTTTTTTAATTAATTTATTCTGATCTGAAGATAAAGGGATGAAGTCGGTTTTTTAAGCTTTGCTTGCGTTTAAATTATATCGTGTCATCTGTTTGAATTCATTACAAATATTAAGCTAAATGTTTAGCAAGCTTACTGCTTCTTGAGGTGCTTTGGTGTGATCTTCTGCCGTACATGGAGCATCTACCACAACGTCTTATTGCGGTCTTACAAGGACATTAATTGTACTATTCGCTGGCAATGTTGGTTGCACGTTTGCCTTCTAAGCAGAAGTTATCAGGTTCGATTCTCAGTGGAAACACAATTTTTGGAAATTTGTATTTCTAGTTTTTGATGTGATTGTGTGTGTGAATGTTTCTGGCACCGACGACTCAAGTCTTTGAACTTCATCTGGTACTGTGAGTGAGAAAGCGTTTAATTACATTACTTATATGTTTGTACTGTAGAATTACAAGGTTTTATTATAGAAAGGCAGCCATTCTCACTTAAATTTTCAATACTTATAATTAAGCTGTGATAAAGCTGTTATATAATACATTCCCATTATAGGTGTCATTAAGAGCCATTTCGCAAAATGTGGGCGCTCGCGCCGTTATGTACGGCGCTTGTATTTACATCGCAATTTATAGCACTTTCAAGTGATGATAAATATTATTTTGTGAGTAATGTAATGAATTAATATTTTTTTTAACTTTTGATTTAGGTTTAAGAAGATCAAAGTCATATAAACGCATGAATTTTGTGTCACAAACGTGACTATTTTAAATAAAAAATTGAAGAAAAGTAGGGTTTTTTATTTGTTTTTTTATTAATCAACGTAAATAAAAATAAAAATTCCGCTACATTATGTGTCAATAATATTAAGTAAGGCACTTATGTATGTGTATATATATAGGTGTGAATTTTTAGGCATATTTAACTAATCGATTCAATTCATTTTAATGATCAGTGTATAAGGAGCTTAAATTTTACTCTATTGTAGTTTTACTAAAACTAAGTTCTGAAGAAGGCGCTCAAAATCTTCAATTATTCAATGAAAGTGCGAAATGGCTCTTAAAAAAAATTTCTTCACTTTTTACTCAGTTGAGGTTTTAAAATTAGAATTTAAAATGTAGTATTTTGACTGTTTAAGAATAATAAGGCTTAAACTCAGTTTCAATTATTTTTATTCGGTTTAGAAATTATAAGCAACATTTTAGCGCCGCACGAAACGAAGCACCGCAGTAAATGTAGAATTACGTAGCAAATTTCAGTAGTCTTCGAGGGCCATTCGTTTTATTCCCAAACATTAGCTGTGAAACAAACTTAGACCCTAACTGAAGCTCAACTTTCTCAGAAGTTTAGGCAAATTAGCTTAATTGCAAATTCTCAGATAGATGCGTGTCTTTGTGATGAAATAATACCTAAGTTGCTAGACTTAATAGTTAAGTTATTTTTAGAAGTTATACGACTTTATACTTAATCCACAATTTTAGTTAAAAAATTTGGTGTAATTTATTTTTAACGACTTCACAAAAAGGAGGAGGTACTCAAGTCGAGGGTTTTTTAAATTTATGTATGTTACCTCATAACTTCGTTCCACGTGAACCGATTTCGATTTTTTTTTGTTTGATAGGTGTTGCTTTCTAATTGGTCCCATTTAAATTTGATCAAGATTAAACTAATAGTTTTTTAGTTATCCTCAATAATGCGGATTCTGTGGACTACATTGACGATGTTCTCGTTTTTAACTGACTCAAAAGTTATCTCAGAACTTCTTTCTTTGTGCGCCGATTTTGATGTTTTTTTATTTTATTTGAAAGCTGGTGCTTTTCATGTGGTCCCATTAAAATTTGATCAAGATCTAATCAGTAGTTCTTGAGATATCGTCAATAATGCGTGTTTAGTACATCTAATCTGATCAAAGTTCCGAAGATAAAGCTGTGAAGTCAGTTTTTTTTAGGTTTTGCTTGCGTTTAATTATTATCAATATTTACTTGGGATTTTTATTTACAGGGCAGGCCAGTCTAAATTATTTAAAACATACAATTTATGTTTTAATGTTAAAACTATCGTGAGTATTACACATTATGTTTCAATGTTATATTCGGCTTAAAACACGAAAATTTCAACTTAGTTTGTAGTCAACTAGTTTCGGACAAATTAGTTGTCCTTCATCAGGATTAGCCAGTCGCGCGATACGCAGAGGCGTGCGGCTCGGGCCTCGGCGCATCGCGCGTCTGATTCATCCTGATGAAGGACAACTAATTTGTCCGAAACTAGTTGACTACAAAGTAAGTTAAAAATGTTCGTGTTTTAAGCCGAATATAACATTGAAACATATTAAAATGTATGCTTATGATTGCCTAATCATCTCTACAAGAAGCAATGATGCCTCAAATACTGGTTTCATTGTTCGATGGGCAAGCACCTCTGTCTCACCGGATGGAAAGTCATGCAGCTGAAGATGTAGCATACTAGCCTAGAAGATACCTATTCACTCTTGACTTGAAGACTCTCAGACCGTACCGTTGAACAGGACAATGATGCGAGCAATGACTTGATGACGTTTGATAGTTTGCGTCCGACTTCAAAAAAAGAGGTTCTCAATTCAACTGTATTTTTTTAAATGTATTTTATGCGATATCTCCGCCAATTATGAATCGATTTTAATATTTTTTTAAGCTGGATATGCAAGCATTTGACTACTCTCACCTGAAGGAAAGTGATGATGCGGCTGAAGATATAACATGCTTGCCTAGAAGTTGTCTATTCACTCTTGACTTGAAGACTCCGAAATTATACCGTTCGGGGAACAAAGACGTGGGCAATGAGTTCCACTCCTTTGCAGTACGGATGATAACCGTCGAAGCGAAACGCTTCGAGCAAATTGGAGGTATGTCAACAACAATATATTATTATATTATGTGCAATTAAATTGGTTGTTACAAACAAGATAAGACGACCCCTTTATTTGATACCCATGACGATGATATTTTATGAGTACAATTGGCGCCATTTTAATTTTTTTACAGATAAAAATCAAGGTTATGACGAGCTTGAGACAAATTCAACGATACTCTAAACATTACAATAAATAAAAAAACGCATTCACACTCACAGCCCCACACTAAGTTCAAAGACTTGTATCGTGGGTGCCGGAAACATTCACATCACACAAACATTACACCCAGAACCAGAAGTACAAATATCCCTTGGGAAGGAATTTGTACTTCTGCCGGGACTCGAACCCAGGACCCACGGCACAGAGGGCGGACACCTGTCCACTGCGCCAACTGGGTCGACAATATAATATAATATAGGTCTAATAGTTTTGACGTTGTGTTGAACAAACAACATAAATAAACACATTCGGTGCTATAATCATAACACTCCTATCTTCTTCTGAATCACACTTTCAAAAAGTTAATTCAATAACATCCAACATCTAGTTATGAATAAACAAAATATCTGAATTTATTATAATAATATTCTTTATAAGGCAACAGTATATCCAGGGATGTCGTCAAAAGTTAGTGTTATTTTATCTGTATTCGCAGCCGACGAATATTGCCCTTTCGACACCTCTTAACGGCTTAACTTTGCAAACAAATACGAATATAGATAAAATGTTGAAGCTGTGTTTGTGAATTTAATTTGTGAAAGACTTTACGAACTCAAGTTTATCAAAACTCGAGCTAACTCCGGATGATTCAAAAGGAATGGAACTCCTTGCCTGAGTCGGTGTTTCTTGATGAGTACAATATGGGAGTCTTCAAGTCGCGAGTGAATAGGTATCTTCTAGGCAATGCTCCATCGTCGACCACACCATCGCTTGCCATCAGATGAGATTGTGGCCAAAAGTTTGCCTAAAAAGAATAAAAAAAATTCAATGTTTCTGTTTTTTTTTTTGTTGTTTAGGCAAGCATTTGATAACTATCTCACCTGATGGATGCGGCCGAAGATGGAACATGCTTGACTAGAAGGTACCTATTCACTCTAGACTTGAAGACACTTAGATTGTACCGTTCAGGGAACAAAAACGCAGGCAATGAGTTCCACTCCAGCATTCTAAAACCTGAAGATTTTGTTAACACAACTTCCACATACTAGCTGGTGCCTGCGGCTTTGTCTGCGCAGGATTAGTACTTCGAGTAGCTTATTTTCTTCTCCTATCTATCTTTATACCTATCCATGATCCATATTTCTATTTTTTTTTAATAGATAGGTATATGTTGTCGCGGGATTTGTTGAAGGACCGTTTAAGATAAACATTTTCATTATACATTAGATACTTGTAACTCTAACGGTTTTTGCAATGCACGCCAGAATAGCTCGCAGATAGCAGACTTTTTGACTTGACTACTTACTTGACACTTATCGTTATGCTTTGTAAAATACACACGATATCTTTATAAATTATAGCCTATGTGTTATTCTGATGTATAAACTATATAAATGTTAAGTTTCATTAAAATCCATTCAGTAGTTTTTGCGTCAAAGAGTAACAAACACCCATATATACAAATAATTGCGTTTATAATATTAGTAAAGGTTATAACCATCAAAGTAATTATAGAAATATTTTAATTACAAAAAAAAATACAAATACACTAAATCAAACATTCACTCTCACAGCCTTGCACTAGGTCCGAAGACTCACAGGCGCTGGAAACATTCACATCACACTTTCAACTACTACGAGAATCAAAAACACAATATCGAAGAGATCGCTTTAAGCGATAAGATCAGTTATTGTCCTAGATTTATTGTGTCTTCCTTTTATTCATGGTGTAGGTACAATAGGTACAATAAACATAAAAGTCTGTATAAACATAAACGCTTTACATAAACAGCCGATATCGCGTTCAATTTCCGCAAGCACAAGCACAAGCTTTCCAAGGGAAATTTGTGTTTCTGGTTCTGGGTGTAATTTTATGTGTGATGTGTTTTTTGGAACCCAAAATACTAGTCGTCGAACTTAGTGTGGGGCTGTAAGTGTGAAAGCACTTATACTTATGTCTGTCTATCTTTTTGTTTATTTTTTCACTTCCCCACACTAAGTTATATAACTTGGGTCGTGGGTGGCGGAAACATTTACATCACACACACAATCACAGAACCAGAAACGCAAATTTTCCTTGGGGAGAAAACTGGGTATTCCCGCCGAGAATCGAACCCGATACCCTTGCTTAGAAGGCGAACCCCACTGAACTAAACCAACGGGAAGTTCTATGAACCCCAATGTTCTAATAATGTTAGAACCATTTGATTTTCCACTTGTACATAAAATACAATTAAGTTTGAGTAGATATATCATTATAGACACGTGTATACATAAAAGGCACCCGTTTAATACCTCGGGCTCGTAATCCTGATACATTATTTAAATCACCAGCGAATTAATCACCTACCAGCTAGTTTCCCTAATGCCTAATCCCCTAGAACCCGGTAATCAATATTTAGTCCGCCAGTAAACGTTGCCACAATGTTTAGAACGGTTAGCGCTATCTTGATAAATTTTAATCAAAATCTTCTCCCGTATTACCATAGACCGTGAACATCATCAACCCTTGAATTTGCATTGAAATGAGCACGAAATGACCGAAACCCTCATTAAAGGGACTCGATGAGGACCTTTATTCTTTTGTCTACGCGATTTAGCAGCCATCTTGTGATGTCCGCCATTTTGTTTATGTAACAGTTCTTTGTGAGGTTTTGTGTGATTTTTAGTAAAGTTGTAGTTACGTAGGTTGTATTGCTCGTAAACTAGCTTATATTCTAAGAATAATGATGTTATATCCCTGCTTAGGATTTTATTAAAAGTCGCATAAAATGGGTAAGACTTTTATAAGGTAATAGGCCTGTAGCGTGCGTTTTACGTCGAACAGTGAATTCGCGGTCTTTATTTATTTTGTACATATATTTATATGTGTGGCATGTTGAGAAAAATAATATATAATTTATTTTAGTTGCAACTGATCTTGAGATCGGATGGGAACAACAGTTATGATCAGTTAATGTGAAAATCTGATACTATGATCAATTGGGAAGTACCCTAGCTCTCAAACGGCTGCATATATTTTGGTACAGGTTTTTTGTATAAAATGAGCGAGAATGTTCTATGATAAAATCCCCAGCCATTTTCTAGATTAATAGAACTTTGGAATATTTATTAAAAAAAAGAAATTTAGATTTTACCACTTGTATTATTTTCTTACACACACAGGGCATGGTCAACGAAATAACTTTCTAATAAAAAACATAAAACAGGGCGTGCCGTAAAATTAAATATATTCATTGAGTCTTCAAGTCGCAAGTGAATAGGTATGTCCTAGGCAAGCGTGCTCCATCGTCGACCACATCATCGCTTACCATCAGGTGAGATAGTGGTCAAACGCTTGTCTATAAAGAATAAAAAAAGAATTACAGGGAAATATTTTAATTATTCATCACCATGTTTAACCCCAACACTTTTCGTCACAAAAAACGGTTGCGGATAAGAATTTCAAGTCATAAGAAGTTTGACTTTGTGAGGACTGTGTGACCTTGGAAAACGTTTGCCGCCGTATCATTTAATAAAAACTATTCAAATAGTTTTTATTAAATTAAATGGACAAAGAGGCGCTACTAAAAATATTATGAATAATTTAACAATCCTTCTTTTGTAATAGGTTTTTCTCGTGTCTAAAAAGTATAACTAAACAATGGAGTATGAAAAGTTTTGAATGCAACCAAAATAAATTCAAAGCTGTACAAATGGAGAACATCCCCCCAATAAATTCGTATTGATTACGTGGAAACTTTGAAAATATTCTCAAGTGCCCGCAATTGTCGTAAAAAAGTTATAATTTTGGTAATAAAATGCTTTATATGTTGGAATAGTTCGAATGTTTTCTAGTTAGTCGGTCAGGCGATGGGGCCTCGTTTTTGGTGCAATTGACAAGCGGAATAATAAAATATATTTTGTATGAGGTACACCACCGTCCCTGTTTGTAATATTTTTATCATCTCCCTTTGGTTGTCTGGAAGAAATCGCTTTGTAAGCGTTATTTTTTGGTGTGCAAATAAAGAATTTATCTATCTATGATTTTGCTACAAAAAAGACTTGACTCGACGAAAAAAAAAATTCGCAGCCTCTCATGGGTGCTAAGTTCATCACAGGCACAAATCACACCCAGAACTAGAAACGCATGTTTTTAAAATTAAATCATGATATGCCGTTTGACCACTAATTCACGATGTGTTTTAAGTAATGAGAGAGGTTCGTAAAATCTATGATAAATGGGTCCGCGCGAATCTCTCAGGGAATTCGTTTTAGAAACAGGTATACCTACCACGACTTCGCTTTACATCTTTGAAAATCTTATGCACGTTTGCAAAAGTACTGATATATATAAATTAAGAAACGAGGCACAATCTTAATACTAGATATAAGCATAAAATTACAAAGCGTGCATTTAGATTAAGCTAAACGAATGAATCTTTTATGGCAAATGGAATTAGATTTTACAATAAAAATCCTATAATTGTAACTGAATTACCAATGGGAAGTTCAAATCAGGGCATCAATAAAGAAAGCTTATTATAAAACGATTGACTATATGAATGACAAGGTTGCATGGAGGCAAATTGGACAAGCGCTTTCTAGCTATAACATAATATAGATACACCTAGGTTAATATAAATATGTGTTAATGTATAACAAATATTTTTTTAAATAAATTAAAAAAAATGCACCGCCAAATTTCTTGCCAGGTTCTTCTCGAGATAGCTGTAATTTTGCGAATCTGGCAGTAGAGTCATTAACTTCAATGAGTGCCTTTTTGGGGCCCATGTGAATAAACGATTTTGATTTTGATGATCGGCCAAAGATGAAGATATATGCCGTTTCGCCTATAGGTTCATCATCCGTACTGCGAAAAAGTGGAACTCATTTCCCTTGTTTTTGTTACCTGAATGGTAGTCTCCTAAATGAGAATGAATAGGTATCTTCTAGGCAAGCATACATCATCAGTCGCATCGTCACTTTCATCAGATGAGGTAGTGGACAAATGATTGTCTATCAAGCTTAAAAAAATATCGATTAACGTTTGGTTTAAAAAAACAGGGTGTTTCGTTATTTCACGATAGAAGTGAAACCTTTGTATTACATGAAAACATTTTAATTATTCATCTTAGTATTTACCACCACTTTTCGTCACATAAAAAGGAAGCAAATTAGAATTTTAAAGAAGTTTAGTAAAAAACTGAACTTAAACTTTTAAATGCGCTAAAAATATTATTTACCTTGACGTTTTGTCAAGTTGCATTTTCCATGGTCTCATTCAAGACTTCCAGTCTTCTCAAGACCATGTCCAATAGAACTTGGCCGAAATATCAATGTACCTAAACCAAAATAGTTTTTAGCGCGATTAAGTCCCGAAATATTACCTAAGCCATGTGTTCGAATCGGGAAAGTTTAAAAGTAACACGGTATATCACTCTTCAAATCGGTGTTTATCCTTAACTTGCACCACAACGCAATAAAGCACGCAGTGGGACATAGTTTCCCGCATTCCAATGTCTTTCCAGTTCACTCGAAGGGCAAATGTAGTGGGGAAAATGCGTGTGGATCTCCACTATTCTGCAAGCGGTTTCTATTTGACACTTTCTTTGAAAATGTTTGCGGAGAACCTTTTATTTTGTATTTGTTTCGTTTTGTGAAGAGTGCTGGGATATGTTTTGTTATTACCAGCAGGTAGCTATAAATATAATATACTGGCCTCGATTCTGATGTCACACACTAAATTAAATTTAAACTATTCCTGTCTTTTACAAAATAGGAACACAAGACAGAGATAGCATACTGCTGTGCTGTCAAGTTAGTCAGAACTTAGATGTCTATGCAAGCTTAGTCGAGTATGTTATTGGTGTTGACTAAAAACACGCGCCTTTCTGCTTCTGCTGTTCATATTTTAATTGATAAACTAGCGTGACAACACTAAAATGTATGCTATCTCTGTCTTGTGTCTCTATTTTGTAAGAGACAGGGATAGTTTAAATTTAATTTAGTGAGTGTACATCAGAATCGAGGGCACTATATCGTTTTGTACTGTATTGACAGGATTGCGTAAAATATAAACTGCGCTTTGTTGCCAGACCTTTAACTATTTAATAAACTGGACGTTCGCCTCGAACTAAGATCTCGCGTCTACATTTAGCCTAATAATGTAAAATTTTTGAGGTTTGCTTCGATCCTTTTTTTTTCTAAATAATAATGTTTTTGTTATTGTATTTATTATTCAAGTACATGATATGACAGATTATGTAAGTACCAGCTTTCAATGTGTAGCCGTTTTTGAGATAGACTCCGGGACAAAACGGGTCTAAAAACAGACGTGACTGGTGACCTATCAATTTTTTTTAGAATAGAATATAATATGTTTATTGTATAAAACAATGTTCTTATATTATATTATTAATAGCGAATCAACAGTTTTCCCATTTCGGGCGTACAATAATATCTTAATTTACATATTAAGTTTAAAATTAGATACAAAAAGTATATTTAGGTATGTACATTTTCATCATAATATCTACCTATATAATTTTTTATGACAAACGGTCTCGTACTTGCCAATTTTGTCTTTCCAAAAATACCCCACACGGTCATGAAACCAAAAATAACTATTTTGCTCAGATGCCACCGTATATTTTAATTTGTTTTTGTGCCATTGCTTAAAATATTAACCTAATAAATATCAGTTTGCCCTGATGAAATCTCGCTATTACAGATTGACAATTAACCGACAGAGCCTTTGGAATATTCTTTATTCTTTCTTTATTTCGACGTTTTCGTAGTTATTGTTATGTTATTTTGTGTAGGGGAGCCCAGGATCCCACACTAGGAAAAGTCTTGTGTCGTGGGATAAAGTCTCTTCCGTCCACTGTTAAATATAAAAATTAAAAATAAAAATATATTCTGACTATTTGTGATACAGAACGTTTGCGTCAGTTAACTTTTCCTATGATGCTATCTAGTGACAACTTAATTAATATTAAAGGATTACTGTTTTTCTTTAACACCTGTCGTTAGTTGATTATATTTTTTTTTAATAATTTTAAGTACAGGATTTAATACGTTACGTTTATGCAAATGCCATTTACAACATAGAGCCAAGCTTTAAATATTGTGTGAGAATTTTAAGTTATTTGGTTGTACCGATTTTTCACCAAAGATCACCACAAGGTTAAGTCAGATTTCTTTTACTCACGTGTCACAAAAAATTCAACGGAAACAAAACTAAAAAAAACCGACTTCATCTTTGTCTTCGGAACCCTTAAGCAGATTTATTAAATTATAAATACGCATTAATGAGAATAACTCAAAAATTACTCAAGAGATCTTGATCAAATTTAAATGGGACAACATGGAAAGCAACAAATAAAAAAAGAATCGTCAAAATCGTTTCACCTAGACAACAGTTCTTTTGTTTTATTTTATTAATCAAGATCAGGTGCGATAGCGGTCTAATCGCATCGTCATTTACCATCAGGTGCGAGGTCAAATAAGGCCCTATTTGACCTCGCACCTGATGGTAAATGACGATGCGATCGACGATGAAGCACGTTTGCCCAGAAAATGCCTATTCACTCACGACTAAAATACTCCCATATTGTATATATCAGAGATCACAGACTCAGGTAAGGAATTCCATTCCTTTGCAGTTCGCATAATGAATGTGGAGGCAAAACGCTTCGTCCGCATATGTGGAATATCTACCGTACAGCGAGGTACCAAACAATCAAATTGAAAACCATCTCTTTTTTTGAAGTCGGTTAAAAAAATATTTAAACCACACTGAACTCCAAAACGTATGAAAACCGCATCCATCCACCAACCAAAGGGAAAATACAATCCAATAAACCACCCGTTAACACCCCGAGAGCATAAAATACCGATTATGCGAGTGACCCCCTCTGATCCTTGGTTTATCGCACCATGAATCCTAATAGACGATATTAATGTATGAAAAACGGGGGTATTGAATAACACTGGCTGGTTTATTGAGGAATACTTCAAGATTGAAATATCTTATTACCTTGCGAAATGTCAATGATAACGCTTGTAGCCTGTAGGCAATCTTGTAATGAGAACTTTTTGATTAGGGGAGTATAGTTAGCTACAAAAGTAGCTAAGCACATTCGAATTTTAAAAATACATAGTTGAACATCTATAAAATTAAAAACTAAACTCCAAAAAACAAACGAAAAACATCGTAAATATCCCGTTTTTGACACAAAAATTTTAGTAGTGACCATGGTAGCTTAAAAACTTATATCTATAAAATGATGTGTTCCACATTTAGTTTCTAATGATTTCACACAGGGCTAGTTTCTCGCGTTGTTGCGAGACTAGTTTCGGAACAGTCGGTGCTACTTCATCAGTCAAGTAGCGCGTAGACCGGACGGCGTCTTGGGGTGTACTGAAATTGTTAAATATTAAATATTATGTGTAATATTTACGGATCTTTTAATCAAACAACAAAAGATAGAAAAGATAGAAAAGGTAAACAACAAAAGATAACCTAACATTCTCGTAGACACACTGTACGTGTGAGCTCTCGTCATATGTTAGTTCAATGACTCCTTTTCAAGTACCACTCGCAGCCACCTACTATTTCAGCTATTGTTGTAGCAGCTGCCCACGAGGTGCCATAGTTAACTTGATAGTTACTACTAAACTGTCAACACTATAGACTGATTATCAGTTTTTATAAAAAAATATATATATTATATACTAGCGATCCGCCCCGGCTTCGCCCGGGTGTGATAAATGAAGAACCGCTCGACCAATTTTGTGCAAACTTCATATAAACCTCACGGAGCCCGAGACCTTTCCAACGAATGCAAAACCGTGGAAATCGGTTCGTGCGTTCTGGAGTTATAGCGTCAGGAAGGAAAACCCGACTTATTTTTATATAGTAGATATATTAAATTAGACTATTTTTTATATATAACTATATACAAATTAAAGTTTTAATTGTAAAATAAAAACAACTTTTTACCGAAGATGTGCACTACCATATCAAAATATCCTCGTTACACCCAGGTTAACTGGAAGAAAATGCTTTGTAGCATTAAGTTCGCCTATGTACCTACAATAGTGTTTGTACAATAAAGAATTTTCTATCTATCTATCTATTTATATTTTGTTGCTAACCACAGCTGATGTTAAGCCACCCCTTCAAGATTGTACATTATTAATCCCTCATAGGAAGGTGTATTAAAAACAAGATCTGAACTTCAAATGTATTTCAATACCGTTTCAGAGAGTCAATAGCTAGTTTCTAAGCGTAGATATAGATATCATAATCCAAACTGCTGCCTCGCTCGCTCTTCAACCTCAGGTTGACGAAGTTGTAGCCGATACCCCCTTGGGTGACATTAGCGGAGGCTTCAGAGTGCTTTAGGTCGTAGGCCATTATACCCTGGAACAATATTTAGAATTGGAAACAACGAATTCACGAGCTTGCGCTTATATTGTATTAGAAAAAATGCGATTAGTGCTCCAGCTTAGTTCATCCAGGATAACGAAGCGTGAGTTAGATAGTTCATCCAGGATATCTAAGCGTGAGTTAGACAGTTCGCTCAGGATAACTAAGCGTGAGTTTAGTTTATTCAGGATAACTAGGTGCTAGTTTGATAGCTACCAGCATCGTACATCCATGATAACTAAGCGTGAGTTAGCAAGCTAAAAGTATTGTTCATTTAGGATATATTATTAGTGGAATTTTTCAATTGGTGATATATCAAACGAGCTTGGGATCATTTGTTATCTTAGTGTAAAATCTATCGTAAGAATTATTAATTATTATAATATAAACCGGCACTCACGTATTATTGCCGGAAGAATATGCTCGGAATAGGTATCCATTATAAAAAACCGCTTTCACACTCACAGCCCCACTCTAAGTTCAAAGACTTTTATCGTGGGTACCGGAACATTTACATATCACACTCATTACACCCAGAACCAGAATCACAAATATTCCTTGGGAAGGAATTCATGGTCCTGCCGGGAATCGAGCCCAGGACCCACGGCGCAGAGGGCGGAGACCAGTCCACTGCGCCAACTGGGTCGTATATATACGAGGTTCTTTTAGAATCTTTGTGTACAGGTCTCGGCGCGTGCGTCTTTATAGCTTCAATACTTAACACGCAACATTTGTTTTCTTCTTACAATAATAAGTGTGTTAGAGCCTGTTTACATTAAAATAATTAACGATTCTTACTGAATGACGTTTCTCTTCTAACTGACACCAATTTTATCCTCAAGGAAAATTTGTGTTTCAGGTGCTGGTTGTGAATGTGTGTGTGATGCGAATGTTTCCGGCACCCACGGCACAAGTCATCGAACTTAGTGTGGGGTGTGAAAGCGTTTATGTTTAGTTTGTTAAGTATAATTATTTTCTCTACAATTCAAGTTTCTAACGTTAACAAGCATTAGCTTAAACCTTCAGTATTGTCATACAAACTCACTTAAAAATTTCGTGTTAAAATAATTATTAGGAAAAAAAATACGCAACGGTGAAAGACGTGAGATTGATCACCTAGTACTATAAGAATCTTTGTCCTGACATACTGATTCACTGACTTACTGACTGACTGACTTAGAGACAACGCACAACCTAAACCGCTGGTCGTAGAGACTTGAAATTGCAATAGGGGATCAAAATTGATGTCGAAAGTATTTATTTATGAAGTAAAATTGATGAAAATTGTATTTGAGTAATAAAATAAATTTATTAAAGTTATAAAACATAAACATAAACGCTTTCACACTCACAACCCCACACTAAGATTCCTTGTGTCGCGGATGCCGGAAACATACACATCACACACACAAACAACCCAGAACATGAAACACAAATTATCCTTGAGGAGAAAACTTGTGTTCCCCGCCGGGAATCGAACCCGATACCCCTGCTTAGAAGGCGAACGCGCAACCAACAAAGAGTTGCGTGCAGTTCAAGTTATTTAATTAATAAGTTATTACAGTAAATTAGTAATAAGTACTGTTACGCGCAGTTAACTTAAATATAATCACACTAATATTAGAAATCCGAAAGTTTGTGTTTAAGTGTGTTTTTTTCTGTTCACGCTGTAACGGATAAACAGATTTAGCTGAATCTAATGAACATAGCTTATACTCAGGATTAACACATAGACTACTTTTTAATTTTATTAACGTGGGCGAAGCCGAGGGTCACGGCTAGTATCAATATAAACAGAGTTCACAGTCTGAAGATAACCCATACTTTTATAAACATGGCCTCTAGCACTTCTCATCATTATCAGCAGCCAGTTACATGAGACCAGACTCATTGCATAACACATTTTTACCCGACTGCGCGACGCAAAGTAGTTTAATATGTTTATCAGCCTATGTATGTTTGATCCTTAGTGGCGTTCTAGAGACATAAATCGTGGGCCGATTTTGATGATTCTAACGTCAGTCACTTTGTATTAATCTTGCGAGTATTACTTTAAGATATGACAGTAATCAAATTTCAATATGACGACAAAGCTAGAATTAAAGTTGTCCGTCATAATCAAGCTATGGCCTAGTAAAGCTATGCCCTAAGAAAGTGGTAGAAACTACTAGAATTCCTTCCGTCTCAGTTCTTCAGTTTCATATATTTTTTTTATTTTTTATTGTATTTTATTTTATCTCACCATATTAAATCATTGCATATCGAGTATAAAAATTACTTGTGTCGTGGGTGCCGGACCTATTCAAATCACACACACACAATCACAATCAGAACCAGAAACACAAATTTTCCTTGTGGAGAAAACTTGTGTTCCCGCCGGGGATCCCTTGTTTAGAAGACGAACGCCACTCAACTAAACCAACGGACAATTCCCGCTAGCAGGCCTACCAAGACCTTTTTAAGCCTGCCAACTTCCGGGCAATTCATTTATTGGATTAATATTTGTCCTGCTAAAATATATACAATAGCTTACCTGAATCACCCTTCCAAAATTGGAAGGTACAGAAGGCATCACAAAGTAAATATTCTCTATTCTCTTCTTGAATATCTTAGAGGAGAACTGGGCATTATGGTGATACACAACTGGTCTGTTCACGTTCGTGCCCAAAAAGGTGTGCTTGCAGCTCACGACCACTACCAAAGCTAACAGAAATAAGATCACTTTCATCTTGCGTCTTTATTCAAAGTAATAATTCAGAAGAATGGAGCTCGAATGATTGGAGTTCATATTTTATACAGTTCATCGTGCTTGATAAGTGATAGTTCATATCGTTTTTGGTCTATCATTTGGCTTGTGACCCTGCTTTTATTTAGTTATCTGGGTAGTTTTTTGTTCAATTTACTTGCACTTTTGTATATTATTATACTGATAATGAAGCAATGATCAATCGACTTCAAAAAGGAGGTTCTTAATTCGAGTGTATGTTTTTTTGAGCGGTCAAGGGCGTGCCTATCTAGCATAGAAAAAAATATGTTATGCGAAATTTCCGCCAATTATGAATCAATTTTGATGATTTTCTACCAAATACGCAAGCAAAGCTTAAAAAACCGGCTTCATCGCTTTATCTTCAGAACCTTCATCAGATTCAAAGTATTAAACACGCATTATTGACAATAGCTCAAAAACTATTGATCATATCTTAACGAAATGATCTTGAAAAACGGTACCGTATGAAAAGCATCAGCTTTCAAATAATCATCAAAATCGGCTCTCGACAAAAGAAGTTATGAGGTAACTTTTGAAGTCGGTTAAAAACGAGAACATCGTCAATGTAGTCCACATAATACGCATTATTGACGATATTTCAAAAACTATTACAGATCCGATCTTGATCAAATTTAAATGGGACCAATTGGAAAGCAACATCTTTCAAACTAAAAAAAATATTAAAAATTGATTCACCTGGAAAATTGTTATGAGGTAACAAACATAAAAAAACAGTCGACTAGAGTACCTCCTTCTTTTTTGGGAAGTCAGTAAAAATCATCAAAATCGATTCATAATTGGTGAAATTATCGCGTAACATACTTACAAAAATCATATAGTCGAGTTGAGAACCTCCCTTTTTGAAGTCAGTTGAGAAACCGACTTCACCGCTTAAGGTTTTGGCTTGATTGATTTCGATAAAATTTATATGAGACCACCTCTGAAGTATACCTATATATCTACCAAACAAAAAAACACATCAAAATCGATTCATAATTGGCGGAGATATCGCGTAACATACATACAAATAAAAACATACAGTCAAATTGAGAACCTCCTTTTATGAAGTCAGTTGACAAAAAAAACATCAAAATCGATTCATAATTGGCAAAACTATCACATAACATACATTCAATAAAAAAACATACAGTCGAATTAAGAACCTCATTTTTTAAAGTCGATTGTAAATAAGCGTCAGGCTTGGCAACGCAATTTTAACTCCTTTTTTTCCCGATCCATTGGAAATACAAATTCTTTTTCACTACGCCCGGTAATATCTTCACTAGTTACGTACCGAAGTCCCTGCGGCACGGATTGGCAATAAACAAAAAGCTGAAAAACCAACCTTACCTGATAGCGTGTGACAGACCGATAGACACGCCGGAAACGCTGATAATTTACACCGTTACAATCCACGCGCGATGAAAATGGGATGCGGCCATTTATTTTTTCTAGCGACTTCACAAAAAAGGAGGAGGTACTTACTCAATTCGACTGTTTTTTATGTGTAAAACTTCTAATCTTCCTAATAACTTCTTTCCACGTGAACCGATATTGAATTTTTTTTTGTTTGATAGCTGCTGCTTTCCGATTGGTCCCATTTAGATTTTATCAAGGTTTGATCAGTAGTTTTTGAGTTATCGTCAATAATGTTAATATATTTAATCTGATCAAGATTCTGAAGATGAAGGTGAAGTCGGTTTTTTTATGCTTATCTTGCGTTTAAATTATCAAAAATTAGATCTATGAATTTTTTTTGAGTATTTTCATAACCATTTATTATAGATCGTAGAAGTAACATATTTATAGTTAAAGCAGTGGACAGCTCTCCGCACTCTGCGCCGTGGGTCCTGGGTTCGATTCCCGGCAGGAGCACAAATTCCTTCCCAAGGGATATTTGTGCTTCTGGTTCTGGGTGTATTTGTGTGCGTGATATGTAAATGTTTCCGGCACCCACGATACAAGTCTTTTAACTTAGTGTGGGCGTGATTGTGAATGGGTTTGTTTTTTGTTTGTTTATTTGAACTAGCCGTGCCCCGCGGTTTCGCCTGCGTTAATTAAATTAAAAAATAGCTTATGTGTTATTCCGGACCCCAAACATCTATATTCTAAATTGCATCAAAATCGGTTTATTCGTTACGAAGACAGAAACATTCACACATAAACTTTCGAATTTATAAAATTAGTAGTACGAGTAAATAGGATATTCACAATTTTATGCTAACGCTACTTGAGAACTCTCATTTTCGATTTATGCTGACAATGTTCCATCCCTTTATTTATCGTGTGCTGATTAAAATCATAGAGTCCGGTCGTAACTCCATCCCGGATAGTCCTACATATATGATGGCCGTTTTCATAAAATCTCATACACGTACATTCACCACACAAACAGTTTTTGAAGTGCAATTACTTATGAGAAATATTTGAAATTGTGATCCGCAATTTTTTTTGTGACGAAAAGTGGTGGGGGTAAACTGTGATGTGAATCATTAAAATGTTTCCCTGTAATACAAAAGTCTCACTTCTATCGTGTTTCTTTACGAAATACCCTGTTTTCTGCAAAACTGCAAAAACTATAATATGCTGTATGGTATCCATACAGCATATTATAGCTTTTACAGTCAAGGAAAACTACTCATATAATGTCTTGCCAGAGTCTGTGTTCCCAGATAAGTACAATCTTGGAGTCTTAAAGTCGAGAGTGAATAGGTATTTTCTAGGCAAGCGTCCTCCATCGTCGACCGCATCGTCACTTAACATCAGGTGAGATAGTGTTCAAATGTTTGCCTATCACAGTTTAAAAAAAAGGTGGCAGTACAGTAATTAATGTTCATGAGTGCCTCTTTGGGGCCCATGTGAAGAAACGTTTTTTATTTGATTTGATTGATGTGGCTCTAACATTACGTTTTCGTTATGTTCTCTATGTTTATTTAAAATCGTTATTAGCTTGTCGTTTAGAAAAATATTATTTCAAATATCAATGAGAAAACACTATTTTTAAACACTCAAAATAGCCCCATTATCAGTTTTTAAATACTATTAGTAGAGCAAAACCATATCGTTCGCCCGATACTAAGCGTTATGTTTGAAAATGTTTATTGTTGTAACATTGAAATAGGCATTCGAAAAAATAATCACGCAATTTAGTTATTTTTAACTAATCCACGGAGTAGAAAAATACCAATATGCTGCTTTGTTGTGTAGTAGATACTTGATTAGTTAACTGCGTATTCCAGGTCTAGTGTGTTTACCAGCTTCGATCACATCGTCACTTACCATCAGGTGAGATAGTGGTCAAACACTAGCCTGTCACAAATAAAAAAAATAAAAATTACACAAATGTTTGTTGTAACTAAGTTCGCTGCGGTGTAATAGACGGTTTTTACATTTTACCGGTAAAAAAGCTGAATTTGCTTCGCGAGAGATTTCAAAACAGTATTTTTCTAAAAATAGTTCAGCGGACATTGTGAATTTTTGATTCTCCGTACTTGAAATGTTCGTTTTAGCTATATATAAATCGTTTGGTCCTTGGCGACAAAATTTATTCTAGAAAACTAGGCAAGCTTTTTTTTATTTTGGATAGACTGGCGTTTTCACCTCTATCTCATCTGATGATAAGTGACGATGTGTCCGAGGATGGTAAATACGTTAGACTTATAATAGATTGTTAGGTCTAGGATTTTAAATAATTATTTAAATTAAAAGTTCAGTGAAATTCGTTTAAATGTAATAAGAGGCTAATAAAAAAACTTCTAAATCCTGACTATGACGGCTAGCGACAAATTCGTTTGTACATGCATAACGAATGGAACCGTAAGTATACCTAAGTCAGGAGACACGACAAAACCGCAAAAGCTCAAGGCCTTTAATATTATAAATAAAAAAAAGAAAATATAAAAAAGGTACGAGACTGTAAATTAGGTCCAATAATAATGTTATGAAGACTGTTACAAAATAAAGGCTAAGATAGTCGAGATATTTCTCAAAAATAGTTATTATAATATTTGAAACGCTAAGCAGAGCTTAAAAAACCGTCTTCACCGCTTATATTATGGTTTTGGCTTGATCGATTCCATAAAAATTATATGGGACCACCTCCGAAGTATAAATAATCTATTAAACAAAAAAAGTCATCAAAATCGATTCATATTTGGCGGAATTATCGCGTAACATACATACGAAAAAACTACATACAGTTGAATTGACAACCTCCTTTTTTGGAAGCGGTTGGAAATATGCATCACATAATTTTTAAACAAACAAACGCTTTCACACTGGTTAGAACCAGAAACACAAATTTCCCTGTGGAGAAAACTTGTGTTCCTCGTACCTGGAATCGTATCCGTAATCTCTGCTTCTGCGCGCACCTAACTAAGCCAAAGGGCTTCAAAGTATTATGTTTGTATGTTTTTTCTGATTTCCACAACAATAAACAAACAAACGAATTCATACTCACAGCCCCACACTAAGTTTAAAGACTTGTATCGTGGGTACCGAAAACATTCACATCACACACACATTACACCCAGAACCAGAAGCACAAATACCCCTTGGGAAGGAATTTGTGCTGCTGCCGGGAATTGAATCCAGGACCCACGGCGCAAAGGGCGGACACCTGTCCACTGCGTCAACTGTCAGTTCAATATACCAAAACTTAAGTCAAACAATATACCAAAACTACGATTCCAAGACAATCAAATTATTATGTTTGTATGTTTTTCTGATTTCCACAACAATATACCAAAACTTAACGAGTTCCTAGACAATTAAACAACGTCGTCATATAAAGTTTTCATTACAAAAATAATTCTCTGCTCATCAAAACGCGGAGTTCGTTAACTTCTCGAACAATCCGAGACTGTAGTCTGCTTAACATGAGCAGTGCAGTTACATACATTGTATTCAATACAATACTTTGTATTTTGTGGCAGTGAACAAGTTAGACTAGCGATGTATGACGTAAGTCATAATACGGTGTTCCGGCAGTTATCCTTGAGAGCCTGCGTATTCCAGGTCTAGTGTGTTTACCAGCTTCGATCACATCGTCACTTACCATCAGGTGAGATAGTGGTCAAACACTAGCCTGTCACAAATAAAAAAAAAAAAAGTATACAGCTTGATAGTCCCTTGGATTATTGTCTCTTGGAGGGATCTAAGAGACAGCTTTTGACTTATGCCTCAATTTGATTAGAAGAATTTCAAAAGGAGGAGGTTCTCAATTCAACTGTATTTTTTTTTTATTTGTGTTACCTCATAACATCTTCCTATGTGAACCAATTTTTTTAATTTGATCAAGATCTGACTAGTACTTTATGAATTATCCTCAATTATGCGTATTTAATTAATTAAATCTGATTAAGGGTTCCAAAGATAAAGCAGTGAAGGCGGGTTTTAAAAGCTTTGCTGGGGTTTAAAATATTGTTTTGATAGGATAATACATAGTTTTTACGTCCTCTATATCATCTAATGGAAAGTGAAGATGTTGTTGACGATGAAGCACGCTTGCCTAGAAAATATCTGTTCACTTGTGACTTGAAGACTATCAGATTGTACGTATTGGGGAATTACTACAAACTTGAAACCTTCCTTACCTTTGAACAAATGTGAACATAAATAATTGTATTACCTGAAACTTGCCTAAAACTATACTTTAGCTTGCTCAATCTCTTTTGCTCCCTATTCTTGATTATGCCGACGCCTGCTACATAGATGTCACTCGAGAACAGCTAAATAAACTAGAGTGATTACAAAATGTTTGTATTCTGTTTATTTACGGCCTCCGGAAATATGATCATGTCTCCGAGTTTCGCGCAAAGCTCAAGTGGCTCCCTATACGGCTACGTCGGAATACTCATTTACTCTCTCTTCTTTACAACATTCATTTTGATCCCTTCACTCCTTCATATCTGAAAGAAAACTTCAAGTTCTTTGACTCCCCCAATTCCCTTTTGCTAAGGTCATCGGAAAACTTGCGTCTCAAAATGCCAGCGCACAGCACGAGCTTCTTCGATTCTTCTTTTACCATAGAAGCCGTGCGGCTCTGGAATGCTCTGCCTGTGAATGTCAAACGCGCGCAAACTCAAGAGTCATTTAAAACTCAAGTCAAAAACTTTTATTTGTCCAATCTGTAAACGTTACTATATGTGTGTGAATTATATATGTTAAATAATATGTGTTATAGGTTCTTATATGTAAATTTTATTTTTATTTTATGTAAGTATATTCTGATACTATTATTGGTATGCATTGTTTATGTAGTTTAAACAATGTATTTATATTATTTTTTAATTTATTTTATTCATTTTATAGCCCCACCATCCCTACATTGTCTTCTCGTTTATATTTCCATCCAAAGGTTGTCTGGAAGAGATCGCTCTTAGCGATAAGACCGCCCATTGAACCTATCTTTATAAGTTTCTCTGTAAGTTGTATTTATCTTTTGGTGTCAATAAAGAGTTTTTGTATTGTATTGTATACTTCTTCTTCTGGCATGACTTGACTATGACAGCACCTTGACTGTTTTACTTGACTTTGACTGTGACTTGTGAGTTAAACTTTTAATATGGTTTATACACTTGAAATACACACTGGCTAAATACACAAGATTGCGAAGCCAATATTAAATGAAAAAAAAAGACGCTTTATATAGATCTTCCGAATGGCAGAGGAAAAGGGGCAGGGCACGTCAGTAAATGTGACATTGTTTGTGAGGGGTTACCACAGACGCAAAGTGACATATCCGAGAATGAAAACAGGTTTACGAGATATAGAAGAATAGCAGCAACTAAGTATTTGATTGAGGTTTATAAGATTTTGATGTGCCCCTCGTAGACTACAAAGTCAATAAATAGTTCTCTATAAGATAAGGAGGTAGTATTGGTATTATTGTCCACATTTTAGTTTTCGTAGCATTAGCTAGTCTTAGTAGAAATAAAGTAGCAAGATTAATTTTAGAAAGGTAAAATAAGGTTTGGAGCAGGTTTTGAAATCTCTTACCGCTGAGCTACTAAGTCCTGCTTCAAACGACAAATGTATCCTTTCCTTCTTTCTATTCATATGTTCAACTAACTTCCAAAAAAGGAGGTTCTCAATTGGACTCAATGTTTTTTTGTACGTATGTTACGCGATATCTCCGTCAATTATGAATCGAGTTTGATGGTTTTTTTTTTGTTTGGTAGAGTATACCTCAGAGGTGATCCCATATAAATTTTATCCAAATCGGTCAAGCCAAAACCGAAATATAAGCGATGAAGTCGGATTTTTTAAGCTTTGCTTGCATTTCAATTATAGAAAGGAAAAATATGGCATGGAGCGGTATTTCGAATCTCTTACCGCTGAGCTACCTAAATCCTACTTCAAAGGACGAATTCATCCTTTTCTTCTTTCTATTCAAATTTAATGCTTCTTCTTATGTTATCCTTTTCTTTGTGTAGATTTAGTTATGTTAGGCAGAATTAAAAACAGTATAAATTTACAAGGTACAATATCTAATCATATAAATAGCAAATATATAAGAAGTAAAACTAAATATTCGTGAGTGACCTAATAAAAATAATAAGTATAGATTTTGTTGGCTTATACTTGTTAAATTAAAACAAAGATTTTAGGCACCTCGTTAGCCGTTCAATTATTAATTAACTAGACTCTCATTATACCTTGAAATTAAATATATTTATTACAATTATTATATTTATTTTTTATAATTATTGTATCTTAATGATGCAGATATAAAAAAATTAAACGCAAGCAAATCTTAAAAAAAACCGACTTCTCTGCTTTATCTTCGTAACTTTGATCAGATTTGATGTACTAATCGCATTATTGAAGATATTTCAAGAACTACTGACCTGATCTTGATCTAATTTAAATGGGGCCATATGGAAAGCAACATCTTTCAAACAAAAATAAATCAAAATCGTTTTAAATGGAACAAAATTATGAGGTAGCACACATAAAAAAAACAGTCGACTTGAGTACCTCCTCCTTTTTGTGAAGTCGGTAGAAAACATACAAGACATATCAACAAAATAAACTATGAAAGTACAGATGCACGGTCAAATTATATTAACTAGACATATTTATCTGGAATATTTGTTTCATTTATAAGTTGAGTATTGTATTTTTTATGTCGGTATTTATTCTGCCCGACCGGGCATTAGTATCCAGTACGACTACGAGAAGTTGACGTATGGTGAAAAGGAAAAATAAACGCGCAATTATATTGTACATTGTAATACCTTTTATGTAGGTATTTTGACTAACAACGACCTCTTCCAGACAACCTTTGGATGTGGAAATATGTACATGAAACAATAATGAAGGGATGGTAGTGTATGTTAATAAAGAGTGCATGTATAATGAGCATTGCCGCACCACCGATCGCTTTATACCGACTTCACAAAAAAGGAGGAGGTACTCAAGTCGACAATTTTTTTTATTTTTTATTCGGGTTCCTCATAACTTTGTTCCATGTAAACCGATTTCAAAATATATTTTTTTTGTTTGATAGATGTTGCTTTCCAATTGATCCCATTTAAATTTGATCAAGATCTGACTAGAAGTTTTTGAGTTATCCTCAATAATACGTATTCTGTGGACTACATTAACGATGTTCTCGTTTTTAACTGACTTCAAAAGTTACCTCATAACTTCTTTCTTTGTGCGCCGATTTTGATGATTATTTTTTTATTTGAAAGCTGGTGCTTTCCATGTAGTCGCGGAATTCCGTGAAGTCGGTTTTTTTAATGCTTTTCTTGCGTTTAATTATTATTAAACTTTGTTATCCTCTCCATCCTAAGGTAGTCTGGAAAAGTTCGCTGCTTAGCGATAAGGCCGCCGATTGTACTGCTATGCTGTAACTATTTTTCTGTTATTCGTGATTAGTGTTACTGGTGGCAATAAAGAGTATTTATATTGTATTGTATTGCAGTGTGATAAATGAGTGAAATAATTAAAAAAACATTCACACTCACAGCCTCACACTAAGTTCAAAGATTTCTATCATGTACCGGAAACATTTACTTCATACACACAAGCGCAAATGTCGTTTGGGTAGAAAGCTCCTGCCGGGGATCGAACCTAGGACCCACGGCGCAGTGGGCAGATCGCAGCCCTCTGCGCCGTCTAGCATGAAGAATAGAAAACGAAACAGCTATAGAGTTTTATTGAGGCTTTTCACTATAAATTGAAATCTTTGAACTTTTTTTTTAATTAAGCCTATCAATAAAATTAACAATAGTGTCAAATTAGCACATGTTCACGGGAAGATAACAAAAGACCACAACTGAACCCCGACTTTTTGAATGTTAACAAAGGAGGCGACAAAACGTGAGGATCCGCAGTCAAACTTCCAGCGCGATATTAACTGGTGTGATAACTGCCAACGATTCTACAATAGGGATGCAGAAAATTTCGATAATAACCCTATTATTTTGAATAATTATAAAAAAAGACGCGTGGCACTCGGGGACTGCCGCGGTAAAGCTATTGCATAGCATTTTTTATCAATTTATGCAATTATAATTATTTATTTATTTTAATTATGCAGTATTTTTTTTCCTGCCACCTAGAGGCGAGTTGCTGAACTAAGGAGACAAGCGTGATATTTCAAAAAAGTCATTAAAAGTTCTGCTATTCATCGATAGATGGCAAAACTAAAAAGTATCACCGCTGTGCCGGTCGGAGGGGGTGTTAGGTTATTTTCGTTACGGAATTTCTGAATTCGGTCTCCACGCTCAAGGCCCGCGATAGAAGCTATGCAATAGCTTAAAAACGATTACTAATTAATAGATATGATGCCTGGGTATAAAAAAATAGTCCATCAGTTATATTATCAAAAAATATTGCACATGTATTTGTATATAAAGCAAATCATTAAAAAATGGCAATGATGAATTGAGTCAAAGTTCGGGATTAGGTGCTCGTGACGTCACGTTTGTGTACAAAGTCTACTGAGGCGTGACGTCTCGCGGAATTTCAACGCATTTTTTGTTTAGTTGCTAACATAATAAATACGTGTCCAATTTGTTTTTAATAATGTAAATGACGGCAGTAGAATCATTAACTTTCATGAGTGCCTCTTTAACATGGCCCCCCATGTGAATAAATGATTTTGATTTTGACGTACTTAATAGAATTTTTCAGGCATATACGCTAGGTATGGTCTGAAGCTATAACATTTATTTCTATTTAAATTTATATAGATGAAAAGATTAATTTACTTATTGAATTTTACCGTCACGTTTCGTTTAATTCAATAAAACTCGACCGATGTTCGAGCGATATTGACGCCCATCCTCTGTAGAGTTATTCACGGTAGCGACAGCGAAAGACTGGCGCATACTGCGTTTCCGCGCACTCATAACTTACAAAATTTCACATTAAAATGCTCATAAAAATCAGTTCAAATGACACAAATAGTTTTAAATGTAATCAAAATCGTTTATTCAAATAGGCCCAAAGAGGCACTCATGAAAGTTACTGACTCTACTGCCAGATTCGCAAAATAACAGCCATCTCGAGTTTAACCTGGCAAGAAACTCGGCAACGCATTATTACATTCATTCTTAAAAAAAAAAAAAAAACTATATAATAACTACACTATAATGTTACCTAGGTATTTATATATTATTGGGTCGCCAGAAAACGCTTGTGTAGTTTGCCTCCTGAAAAAGAAAGGTTCGTTTGACAGTTCTATAACGTATTTTACTAATCATTTCTTCCAAGTTGACACTAGTATTCTAGTAATTTCATGGTAAGAGACAGTTAAAAACTATTTTTTGTCTAGTTCAACTTCTTTGTTTTACCGACTTCACAATAAAGGATAATTAAACGCAAGCAAAGCTAAAAAAACCGACTTTACCGCTTTATCTTCGAAACATTGAACAGATTTAATTTATTAAACACGCATTATTGACGATAACTCAAAAACTAGTGATCAGATCTCGATTAAATAGGACCACATGTAAACCACAGCTTTGAAATAAAAAAATAATCATCAAAATCGGCTCACAACGAAAGAAGTTATGATGTAACTTTTAAAGTCGGTTAAACACGAGAACAACGTCAATGTAGTCCACAGAATACGGATTATTGACGATGTTTCAAGCACTACTGATCAGATCTTGATCATATTTAAATGGGACCAATCGGAACGCAACATCTTAAATACAGTCGACTTGAGTACCTCCTCCTTTTTTGGGAAGTCGGTAAAAAGGCGCTCATATACATAAGTAGGGGACAAAAATATTTTTATTCCTTTGCTTGTGGGCTATCATTGGAAAGACCTTTTTAAATGGAGAGAGCGATACCGTTTTTCAATATGTTAGGACAACAAAGTCATTGAAGTTGGCAGTAGCATCATTAACTTTCATGAGTGCCTCTTTGGTGCCCATGTAAATAAACGACTTTGATTTTGAATGTTTTTAAACCAATTTGGTCCGGAGTCTATCTCGAAAACGGCTTTATTCACAAAGTTGCTCCTTTTGTATAATTCACTTATTTATATATATTATCCTGTACTTAATAAATACACTAAAACCATACATTTTTTATGTCAATGACTTAAATTTTCTTTTACGGCAACCATGATTGGTCATTTAAAATTGCCCGCACCTAACTATAAATGTGTCTGATGAAATATAAATATATGCACAACATAACGTTATCTTGATTACCATTTGCTGACACAAAGAATTACGTGTAGTTTCACTCTACTTTAACCGAGAGATTAAATCCCTTATTTCCAAAACACATTCACAATCTATTCAACTTTATAAGCGTTCCAACCCAAGCCAAAGTCTTCAACAAAAGCGTCCACGAATTGGAGTTTTAACAAGACGACCGCAAACTTGTCGTAAACGACGTAAATGTCGTAATTAGTGCATGAACCGAACGGTAACGTGCACTAACGACTTGCCGTGTGTGAGCACTTAAACTTTTTGCCAGACTAGCGAATCTTGAACAATTTAACTTGGGTACGATAGATTTGGCTGGTTCGTAGTGACGTTAATCTGCGTATAAGCGTGACAAGGATCTCTTGGCAATCGACGTAGTCAAGAGATATCTAAATTCAAAGTTAACAATAACAAAAGAAAAAATATTTTCCGTATTTTATCTCCTTTATTTGTGGACCCTAACACCCTTCACGTTCGTTTCGAGACAAACATTTCGGTGTTTCAGTAACAACCCCCGTTTAGGGGAGCATCTCTTTTCGATGCAAATACATCATTAGGGAGGAGATAACAATTTGTGACGGAAGGACGAATTTTAATGGACGTTCGATAAATAACATTATAATTTCGAGGTTTGTTTGAAATTCTTATTTCTATCTCGTTGCGGCATTTGAGAATACGAATGCATTTTTATTGTAAATTACTGTCAGTTCTTTTTGAGAAGTTTTGTTATTTCTAGATATCCTTAGAAGAACTTGAGTTAAAATACTATGATTAGTGTCAAAAATTGTTTCTCAAGCTGATGTCCGGCTGTTCACGATAATCGGTTGAAAAATGTGACCTGTAGAGATTTCGAAGAGATTCATTTAAGTCCAATTTGAAGATACCTCGCAGACATCGCTTTTGTAAAACAAATGTTGACTGGATATCCGCTGAATTTCCCCAAAATACAATGCCGTAACTTAACTGTAGGTAAAGATAACCATAGTATACGCTTGTTGCTACCGCTTTTGATGCTATTCCACTTGTAAGTGTCATTGAATAGCAGTATTGAGTTAACCTTTTATTAATTTTTATTTACTGAGACTAATTTAAATGGCAGTCAATTGTTATGCCTAAAAACTTGTTTCCTTAACTTTTGTGACTGATATGGTTTATCAGTTTATATATTTGTAATTCTATATGTTTATTTACCTCAATCCTTTCATGAAGTAAATCCTAGATGAATAGAATCATAATATCACCGTACTTATGCTAATCTCAGTTTGTTACAGCTCATGTAAAAACGCTGACGCATAACGACTCTGAAATGTATGTGCTTTGTTCAGTATTGACTATACTTTTTTAAAAACGCTGATATTAGATTAATTCGGAAACATCAAGGGTAGGTAAGTTAACTGTGGCTATTAAAGCTTGTATTGAATCTTGAAGTATTAACACTGGAATTGAAATACGTAAGAAAAGTTTGGATTCAGGAAGGGTAGGTCATTATGAATTTTAATTTATTATTTACTTTGAATTGTACTAAATTTGCACAGTAAAAATTTGAATGCTGACAAAACAAAGCAAGGAACATTCACCCTACTACACTGTCCTGTACCTGTGCTTTAAACCAAGTTTTAGCAATTAATGTTTAAATTTGATAAGATTTCATATTTTTTATTTCTGATTGGGTAGCGGTTGACCAATATTTCACCTGATAGTAGTCATGATATGGTCAAAGATGGTAGTGATCCGTGCTTCGAAAAATATATTTATATATGAAAATCTCTATTATTTTAGTAAAATTTTACATGTTAATAGAAATATTGGTATTGTTGCTGCTTATTTTCATGAATATTTTGCAAGTTACGTGCATTTAATTACGTATTGTCAGCGTTAGACGTAGATCAAGTCTTAATACTAGTTTGAGTCTACAACCTAGTTCAAGTCCGTTTAATAGGAGCTAGTAATCTCATACCTTCCCGTTTTTGATATTACGTTCAATCAATTCTAGAAAAAGAAATCGGCAGTTAACAATAAATATTCACTATAAATATGCATGCGTCGTTCAAATAAATATGACCGAAAACACCCAAAATCAGATCACCCGAGATATTATACAGAATTTTCTTCCCTAACCTGTCAACATCAAAAACCGAGCACAAAACCGATATACCTTAATGCGGGATCTATCCCCTTTATGTTGATGTTGGATCAGTACGAGCTTCGGTAAAAAAGAGAGATTTACTCCCCGGCGTGCCCTGAAGACGTACAAACTTGATAGATGACGTGGGCGCTTCTGGGAGGCGGGAGTGCAAACCCTAATCGAAACTTGTAAGAAGGTTGGTCAAGCTATAATAAAAAGTTTAATGTATTTTTTTTTTTTATTTATTTAATAAAAAAATTACATACAGTTTATAGTAGGTACAGTACCATTAAACCAAAGGAGGTTTGTGATGATACAGTCATTCGCACAGATTCACACTGTTTAGCAGTTATTAGATTTTAATCTAATTTTTAACTTAAAATTAACATACACATAGTCATACAAGTAATGAGATAGTTTTGATAGAAATTTTATTGGCCATCGTCGTAAGCACTCAATCAAGCCGCCGCCGCCCGCCGCGGAACGCAGGTAGATAGATACCTACAGTGGGTATTGTTGTGAGTTCTAAACTCAGGCACGAGCAGCTAACTGGTCTGCTTGCAAATGTAAACAACTTAGTCATTATAAAGGGTGTTTCAATGCTCTTACTTAATCTGATTTTTATTTTTTTATTGGTTAAATATGCAAAGTTATTTACTTTGCATATTTAACCAACCATTTATTTAGTATTATACGGCTTGATACAGTTAAACATGTCGACTTACTTTTTTATCGACTAGTTCCGGGCAAATTAGTTGACCTTCATCAGGATGTCAAAAACGCGCGATGCGCGTGACTAATTTGTCCAAAACCGGTCGACAATAAAGTAAGTCGACATTTTTCGCGTTTCAAGCAGTAGTATAACACGTAAAATTTATATGTAAAATGCTTAGAATAGCTTTCACTTTCAAATAGTTTTTAAGAGGATCGATTTCGTTTTATTTTCTTACGTCCTGGTAGTAAGGCAATAGGTAGTCTTGTTACCGGTACTAAGTATGAGTATTTACGGTGCTACTGCGATATAAAAATCCAACTCTGCTTTTCATCTGACACTTCGCCTACATACTACATATAATTTTAGGTATAACAAAATAATAATAATGATGTATAAATGGTATAATCTTTCTGAAATTTATTCTAGTTGAACAAAGGTGATATAAAGCATCGACGAGTAAAGCGAGGTTAGAATCTAAGTTATCACAACACGCGAGTCGTGTAAGCATAATCTGTAATAAAATGGGCATTCATTAAGAAAGCTTACTATAAAACCATAGACTATATTAATGACAAGGATGCATGGAGGCAAACTGCACAGGCTCTTTCTAGCGACTACCATAATAACACCTAGGTTAAGAAAATTATGTATTAGAAATTAAGAATGTTTTTTAAAAAAAATAATGAAAAAAAATGCGCCGCCGAGTTTCTTGCCAGGTTCTTCTCGAGATGGCTGTAATTTTGCTAATCTGGCAATAGATTCATTAACTTTCATGAGTGCCTCTTTGGGGCCCATGTGAATAAACGATTTTGATTTTGATTTTGAGCGGGCCAGAGAAGCGGCCGAGAAAGCGATAAAAAAATACTGTTACTATGTGTGGAAGGTAGAGATAATGGTGATTATGTGTCTACGAAACTATTCAAACAGTTTAACCTTTTATTTGTTGTATTTTGGAACTTATCTGAATATCGACCGTATATGCCCGTTGGCTTAGTTGGGTGCTCAGTGGCCATTTGAATACCCGACATCGGGCTCGTTTACCGGTAAAAAACATGATTTCTCCCCAAGAAAAAAATGAGTTTCTGGTTCTGGATGCGTGATGAAAATGTTTCGGGTACTCACGACACAATTAAGTCTTCGAACTAAGTGTGAGGATGTGAATGTGAAAGCGTTTATTATTAATATTATTATTAGCACATACATGTTTTTTTTTTACATTTACATGTTTTGATATCATATTTTACTAACACATTTACTAATATACAGGTCATTTGGATGAACTGGGCTTGTTTTTGAGTTAGATCTCAAAATTTTTTTTTTTTTCTTTTTGAGCTGAAATGTAAAGAAAGCGGTGCTCAACCAGATTTTGCAAAGTCGCGCCCGAATCATGGAGCTGACGGGAAATGAAAGGGTTAGGTGTCTAAAACGCAATCAATCTTGTTGTCATTCGATGGACCCTTTTTGTCAATATATAATATTAATTTCCATTGATGTATGGGAACGATTTGTGTTTTTCGGGATATGGTGTTTCCGGCATTTGTTTATTTTGAAATGTTTATGTAACTTTGGTTTAAGACAAAGTATGCAGCTTTGATGACCTGGTCATCCCTTTTTTATGATGTATAGTAAAGCATTTCACCGCTATTTCACCTGATGGAAAGTGACGATGCGGCTGAAGATGGAACATGGGAAGTACCTGTTTATTCTAGACTTGAAGTCACGTAGATTGTACTGTTCAGGGAAAAAAGACGCAGGCAATGAGTTTAGTTCCGCTGTCAACGCCTAAGTAGAAATAATTATATTGATATTAGCAACAATAATAGAAATTTAGGTAGCTTAAAAAATCCTAACATAACATAAACGCTTTCACTCTCACAGTTCGATGACTTGTGTCGTGGGTTCCAAAAACATTCACATCACACACACAATCACAACCAGAACTAGAAACACAAATTTCCCTCTAGGAGAAATCTTGTGTTCCCATCGGGAATCAAAACTGCTTAGAAGGCAAACCAAACTAAACCATCGGGCAGTTCTGACACTAGAACTGCACACTAGTATATACCTACGACAAGCAATCAAGCGACAGAAAGACCAGGTACTAGATAACTTTACATAACTATAAGGACTAATAAAGGCAAACATTGCGTTATGACATACTATGCAGTAGATCGTAAGCATAGCTTTGTTTACGGTGCACTTTTGCATAGTAAGTACAATCGTAAACAGAGCTGCAAACCCAATACCGGATATTACGTTACATCATGGCTGTGCTTTGTATCCAAAATAATCCAAAGAGTTCTTAAGCTACCATGATCACTCTTACAATTAATATAATGTTCGTGTTAATAACGGTATATATATTTTAATATAAAAATAAATGTCATACATATATATGTACTTATATTATGTATAGTAATACCTATTTTTTATATTGTACCTGGATGACCGAATTTTGCTCAGTTTTTTTTTGTAAATTAAGTTTTCTTTGAATAAAACCTAGCTAGATCGACTTATCGCCCCCGAAACCCCCCTGCATACTAAATTTCATGAAAATCGTAGGAGCCGTTTTCGAGATTCAGAATATATATACAAAAATTGCTCGTTTAAAGGTTATGAGATTATTCATCTACTCTTACAGCAATCACAATAAGTTGTCAATTTATTTCTTGCATTGCAAATATGACTCAGAGCCCACACTTTTATTTCTTGCATTGCAAACATGACTCAGAGCCCACACATTTATAGACGGTCACAACTCGTTTCTAAGTATGAACTAAGAATCCGTACCTACCCCAATAACACTATAAGATTGCTAAGTAGGCTTTCCTTAAGAGCAACTGCCGAATATTACCAACATTTTCGAGGGATTTCCTCTCACTTTTACCGTTAAGTAAAACTTAGCACAGCCCCCGAACCTAATTATGGCGGCGCTCATTTTGGCGCGAAAATGTGACAGTTCGTTAAGTTCCGCCGAGTGGTGGCGGGAAATGGAATTCTGGCACAGGCCACGAATAATTTTAGGTAGAAATACAATTTGTCCGTTGTCCCGGATAATGATATTATTCTGTGTACCTATTACCTAACTAGGTCGGCTGTACTCATTGACGGACTGTTTACTATTTTTATTGAATTAGAAAATTTTATTAACAATCATAATAATCTGCCCGTTAGCTTGGCTCAGAGCGAATTTGCCTTCTAAGCAAAGGTATCGGGTTCGATCCCCGGCGGGAACACAAGTTTTCTCCCTTAGTAAAATTTGTGTTTCTGGTCAGAACCATTCACATCACACGCACATTCACAGCTCTGGTTGTGAATGTGCGTGTGATGTAAATTTTTCCGGCACCCATGAAACAAATCATTGAACTTAGTGTGGGGCTGTGAGTGTGAAAGCTTTTGTGTTATGTTCAATATACCTACCAATATGATAAAACTTATGTTCAAAATATCTCTCACACACACACGTTCTCAATCTTTCATAACTAATACTAGTACTGAGATCTCGAGCCTACATTTTTCCCTATAGAGAAATACTTTTGAAGTTTTTTCCTATGTAAAACAATTAGTTTGATTTCTGTATTTTTTGTTCAAGTACTAACAGGATATAACGGATCTTATACGTAAGTTTCAGCGTTCAGTTTAAAGCCTTTTTTGAGATAGACTCCGGGACAAAATAGATCTAAAAACAGTGACTTTGGTGGCCTACTAAATCGTTATTTCCAATATAGATTTTTTTTTTAACTCATTTCGTACAATATTTGTCAAACCCCTTTCAACGATACCCCACAAAGAGCCCCCTTAATATTTTCATTTATATAATTTTAAATGTCATTTCTGGCGTTGGGCCGTAGTCCTACCTACATACTGTATGAGAATTTGAAGTCATTCGCATATGGTTGAAGCTAGATGCCTCTGACAGGCGGATGAACGGACGGACAAAGTGCTGAACGACCCATGTTAACTTAGAGATCTCGCTTTGCTCGATCAATTTAGATAAAACATACATAAACATACAATGCATTGCCTGTGCCTATTAGGCAAGCAAAGTCTCTTCCTATTTTCAAAACTTTAGTATATAAACTCTGCTTATCCATTTGAATATATGATTTAACCTATATTTATGTAGTATATGTATTTTATTTGTACTTTTTATCATTTTAATTATTTTATGTATTTTATTCACTTTACATATTATATTTATGTAAATTTGTACACCTCCACCGACCTCAGTTGCTACTACAATTACTGTCCATCCAAAGGTTGTCTAGTAGAAATCGCTGAAAGCGATAAGACCGCCCATTGTACTGCCTCATAATATTAATTTCGTAGTTTTAAGTTTGTATCTTTTTGTTTTTTGGTATACAATAAAGAATTTTGTATTGTATTGTATTGTATTGTATAAAACAAGATATTTTTTGCTATTAAGTGTCCCTATTTTCTTTCCATCAATGACGTCTGGTCGCAAACCGAAAGCACTTTAATTTCACAAGCATTTTTTCTTTACAGACAAGTTTTCTTTAAAAATACATAATAAGACAAAAATAATCCTCTAAGCTCTAAGGTGACTGAAATATATAATCACGAAACAAAATGGATTCTTTGTCACAGAGACGTAAAGAAAATGAAAAAGAAACGTTTTTCTTTGAAGCTTAGTTCAACAAATTATCACTAGGGGGCTTAATTAAAGTCTGAATACTCAAAGAACAATACTCAAAGTGAACAACTTGTTTATTTGTGTGAGACAAATAGAGACAAATAAATTAATGTACTATTTAGTTTTTGCTAAGTCTACTAGACAGAATGACAGCAGTGATGTGTAAAAGAAAAGATACGAGACAAACATAATTGGTATGTAATTAACTGCAAAATATCTGGTGTTTTCACTAAAACTATATTCAAAATAATTAAAGTAAATAATAAAAACAATGTGTCGTAAAGACACACGATAGAAGTAAAACTTTTGTATTACAAGGAAACATTTTAATTATTCATCACAGTTTTAACCCACCACACATACGCACACACACACAAACTATCGCATTTATAATATTATAAGTAGGATTATCCTACTAATCCTACTAATATTATAAATCCGAAAGTTTGTGTGTAAGTATGTTTGTTCCCTCTTCACGCTTTAACGGCTGAACGTATTTGGATGAAATTTGGAATGTACATAGATTATACCTAGGATTAACACATAGGCTACTTTTTAACTTGATAATAGCGAGCGAAGCCGCGGGGTACGGCTAGTATTATATATCCGAAAGTTTGTGTGTAAGTGTGTAAGCATGTTTGTTCCCTCTTCACGCTTTAACGGCTCAACGGATTTGGATGAAATTTGAAATGTACATAGATTATACCTAGGATTAACACATAAGCTACTTTTTAACTTGATAATAGCGGGCGAAGCCACGGGGCACGGCTAGTAAGTAATAAAAATGTAAATTAGAATGGTTCTTAACTTAACCAACGTTATAGATCCCAAATTAATATTTAAAATTTAACATGATGTGAGTAAACGTAACGATGAATTTTAAATACATATTTACATACATTACGTATGTACATTTGACACAGTATTTTTTTTGTATATTATAACATGGCGTCTGGCGGTCGCCATATTGAATTTTCATAACTGTAACGTCTTTAATGACTCTCGCAATAAGACAAATCGATTAACGTAAGAATAATCAAAATCAGACCGCACGTTTGGTTTCTAGAACGCCACAAAGGAACAAACGTACATATATAGGCTGATAAATATGTTACCCTCCTTTCCGTAGCGCAGTCGGATAGCCAAGCATGCATGCTCTAGTAGATTTTTTTTATGCCCGATATTTTTAAGCTTTGCTTGTGTTTAATTATTATTTGTTTAATTGACAAAAGAAAAAATACGTGTCCAATATGTTTTGATATTTAAGCCGTTAAAGCGTGAAGAGGGAACAAATTTACTTACACACAAACTTTCGGATTTATAATATAAGTAGGGTCTATAAGTGGAGACTTTTAATTAACTCTTTGTTATATACTTAAATTGCTATAATATATTATAATAGTTGTTAGTATTCCTACACAACAAAATAAGAATTTTCAAAGCTCCATAGTGTATAATTCATCATCATATTATTTGTACAAGATCCTGAAGTCATATTAATAAGGAAGTTTGATACAAACAGTACGTCAATCTGCCACAAATATTGATATTTGTTATTGCTTATATTAAGTAGAAACGTTTCCTCCCTCTATTATTCAAGCTTGTTATTTGCTTTCTTTGCTTTAATTCTTACTATTGAAGGGACATTATAATAATACATTTCCGAATATCGCTGATAAAGCCTTTATTGCTTATCTTTTGTGATGGAAGGTTACCATTTCGGTAGATATGTATTACGTCAGATAAATAATCACAGCTGTTTTTTTTAATTTGGCTTCGCAGTCTTGTGCATTTAGCCAGGGTCAAGTAATAAAACATTTCAAGTGTATTTTAAATTAATAGCCCTAGTCACAAGTCACAGTCAAAGTAAAGTAAAAGAGTCAAGGTCCAGTCATAGTCAAGTCATGGCCTAGTAAAGTGGTAGAACCTTTACTGGAACCTTTATTGGAGTTTTGGAGCGAAGGCGAAAATCGCGTTTTTCAACTTTGTATGATGTGCTTACAATTATGCACGTTAACTAAGTTTTTTTTTTATATTTTTTTTTATTTGTGACAAGCTAATGTTTGACCACTATCTCACCTGATGGTAAGTGACGATGTGATCGAAGCTGGTAAACACACTAGACCTGGAATACGCAGGCTCTCAAGGATAACTGCCGGAACACCGTATTTGGCTTGGCGGCAGACTTTCAACTTGATGGTGGTAAGCTACTTTGGTAGCAAGCCAGGCGAGCAACTCACAAAATGCTCTACCACCTCTTAAATGTCACCTGATTAGCACCACCCGGGGACCACGTGTAGGGAGTCAGACTTAGGGGTATCCTCCTACGGACGTGGGTGACTCAGCCCCCAAAAGTATTATCGGTTAATAATCCACCACTATTACACATAAACACTCGAAGAATCATAGGTTTTGGAAAATAATACAAAATCAACAACGACGTTTTTTCACTTTTGCGCCAAAAAAATTACTTAGTCTAATTCGTTTTGTCTTTTTCAGATAGAATAAGAGCAATATTTCCAGTGAAATTACAGCTCAAAGAGATTTAAAATCTATTGTCGCAGGGTGACGAGCTCAGAGCTTGGCCACGCAGGAGTTAGGATTATATAAGTTCAAAACTCTAGGTAGATACCATCACGCATCGACTTGCTCTTTTCGTCTCTCAATTGCATTAAAAAAATTTAGAAGGCATATGCGTTAAGGTTGAGAAGTTGTGTGCGAAAGGAATGTTCCCGTTTATTACCCACTTCCCAAAAAAAGGAGGAGGTACTCAAGTCGACTGCTTTTTTTATGTATATTTTTTAGTAGTAGTATATTTTTTTCACGTGAACCGATTAGTTTCAATGATTTCCAATTGGTCCCATTTAAATTTGGTCAAGATCTGATCAGTAGTTCTGGAAATATCGTCAATAATGCGTATTCTGTGGACTACTTTGACGATGTTCTCGTTTTTGACCGACTTCAAAAGTTACCTCATAACTTCTTTCGTTGTGAACCGATTTTAATGATTATTCATGTGGTCCCATTGAAATTTGATCAAGATCTGAGCTTTGCTTGCGTCAGTCGCGTAATAAGCAGCTCTACAATTTTGCTTGTTTTCTTATACCGATACAAATACCTGCATTACTCATAACTGAATCATCACAGAGCACAAAAGCTTAACAGTCCTTCGTTAAACATCCAATCAGTTCGCTATTGTACGATTCGCGGTACAATACAATAACTTCGATAGTCTGTGTTGTTTGTCGAAGATGGGACATATAGATGCAATGAAATGATATCACTTGTATTTTGGGTTTATTTCTGTAGGTAATAAAATTGATATATTTTTGCTATATTTCCTGCTTCCAATTGTATATGTTACCTAACTAGTAACAACTTTATCATAGATTTATTATAAACTATTATCAAGGTAATAAGTCGCCTATGTGTTAATCCTAGGTATTAGCTGTGTACATTCCAAATTTCATCCAAATCCAAAGCCGTTAAAGAGTGAAGAGGGAACAAACATACTTACACACAAACTTTCGAATTTTTATAATAGTAGTAGTGTTTGAGATGAAATCAAACAAGGAGTTTTCTTTTCTTTTTATATTGCAAAATTGAATTAAAGACATTAAAGTTGACTTCTTTCTTGATGAATTTTGTGGAGTGACCCCAAGCCATTGCTAGGGGGCAGCCTCCTCGCTGGCTTGACAGTTATATCGTGATGAAGGTCCAATGACAGAGCGGCGAAGCAGCGATAATGCGCTACGGAGTGCGTTCCCGCCATAGGCTGCAGCCAATCGCATCTCATCTAGGCTTAGTGGCGATGCACATGACGTGATAAAACACCAATCCGCTCGCCACACAGTTTGCGTTAGGAAATGGCGCGAACAAGTAGGATATCTAATATCTTTAAACGAGCAATTCTTGTATATCTAATCTGAATCTCGGAAACGGCTCCAACGATTAATTCTAAAAACTAAACCAAGCTAGATCGATTTATCGCCCCCAAAACCCCCTGCATACAAAATTTCATGAAAATCTTTGGAGCCGTTTCCGAGATCCTGATTACACACACATATATATATACAAGAATTACTCGTTTAAAAGTATTAGATTTATTCCAATGTTGCTACAATGTGTATAGAATGTATTCCTGCTAGTGTAAAATAAATAGGTACATACATTGAATTCTGGGATAAAAAGAAGCCTATGTTCTTTCCCAAGCTCTAGACTATCTGTGAACCAAATTTCATTAAAATCGGTTCAGCAGTTTTGTCGTGAAAGCGCGACAGACGGACAGAATTACGTTCGCATTTATAATATTAGTAAAGATTTTGTTTATTATCTTAATGCACTATTATAAAGTTTGCGTAACTATGTGGTACGCCTGAGTCCAAAATTATTTTTCTATCTCCTCTCAATCAAAGGTTATCTGGAAGAGATCACTTTAAGCGAAAAGGCAATTGTACCAGTCTAAGTAAATTTTACGGTGATTTAATGTATTTTCCTTTAATTATGGTGTACATTAAAAAGCTATCTATCTATCTATCTATATGTGTTAGAATTTTGAACTGTCTATTGGCTTAGTTTGGTGGGTGTTCGCCTTCTAAGCCGGTGTATCGGGTTCGATTCCGGGCGGGTACACAAGTTTTCTCCCTAAGGAAATGTGTTTCTGGTTCTGGTTGTAATTGTATATGATGTGAATGTCTCCGGCACCTACAGCACAAGTCATCGAACTAAGTGTGGGGCTGTGAGTGTGAAAGCGTTTATATGTACAGTTAGTAAGTATGGGTCAGAAAGGTAAACAAACAACATGACAAAAAGGTTTTTTTCCCGTTTGTAACAAATCACTCGTATTGTATCATTTTTAAATCTGAACAAATTGTTTTCCGACACTGGATTGTGTTAATCTGTGTCCGTATAAATTAACTTTTTCAGAGATAAAAAACATTTTAATTAAAACAAGAGCGTTTCGATTTAGATGTTTTTTTAGGGATCCGTAGACAAAAGTTGCACATTATTTTTTTCTAAATTGTCAATCATTTGACTTCTATCTCGCCTGATGGGAAGTGATAATGCGGCCGAAGATGTAGCATGCTTGCCTTGAAGATTCACCATTGACTTGAATTTTAAGACTCCCAGATTAAACTCCTCGAGGAACAGATTTAATTTGAGATTCTTCTCGAGATGGCTGTAATTTTGCGAATCTGGCAGTATAATTATTAACTTTCATGAGTGCCTCTTTGGAGCACATGTGAATAAACGATATTGATTTAGATTTTGAACAATGACGCAGGCAATGAGTTCCACTCCTTCGCTGTACGGATGACAAATTCAGAAGCGAAACGCTTCGAGTGAACTGGAAGTGTATCAACAATATGGACCTTTTGCCTTCGTCGTCTGTCTGTCTTTCCTAATAACTAAAGAAATATTTTAAAGCGCAGTAGGTAGTCAAGTAAAACAGGCAAGGTCCAGTCATAGTCAAGTCGTGCCCTAGTAAAGTGGTAGATACTTTACTAGAACTCCTATTGGAGTTTAGGATCGAAACCGAATATCACGTTTTTGACTTTGCATGATTTGCCTACACTCATGATGAACGTGCCATCAACTGTTAAAAGTTAATGATCCGCAGTCATTAACAGTTCCTGGATGACCGAACTTTGCTCGTTAAAACGACGTTTTCTAAAAATGAAACCTAGCTAGATCGATTTATTGCTCCCGAAACTCCCAGCATACAAATTTTCCTGAAAATCGTTTGAGCCGTTTCCGAGATTCAGATTTTATAAATATATTGTATATACTCGTACAAGAATTTATTGTTTAAAGGTATTAGATCAAATACGTTAACACTAGAAAAAATTTAAGTTTTGGAAAAGAATACAAAATCGACAACGTAATTTTTTCACTTTCACGTTTAAATAAACCTTATAAATCCTCTGTTTTCTTATCTTCTTTAGATATATAATTCTACTGTACGTGTGTATGTCATTGTATGCATTTGGGTGGCACCCTGGATGGTTTAGATTCACAAATCAGCCCGGCAGATGGCGCTGCAGGGGTTGCACACGGGCGAAGCCGGGGCGAATCACTAGTTTATTATATATTAATCAATCAAATTATAAAACAATATGTCTATCAAACTATATTATAATATTAACCAGTTTTAATATGGAAAGTAATTTCATTTAACCTCAAGTAACTGTAACTTTATAAAATCTTAATTAAATAGATGAATCCAAATGAACTTAGTAATTTGAATAATTTAACTTAGCAGCTAAAATCCTAATAAGAAAGAGGAACAGCCGGTTTAAGTTTTAACTACTTAACTCGAAACTTGAAGTAAAGGTTACTGACTGAACGAGGGGTTAAACTTGCCAAGAACGTAAAGAAAAGTCATTGTACAATGAGTATATAGTATTTAATTTAGCCAGTAGCGGATTAAGGGGCCCCCCCCTTAATACATATACGGCATAGGGGCTCAAGCTCCCTGTGGGTGCGGAGTGCCAAAAGAGATAAAGATAAATTTATTGGCAAAGAGGTATACAGATTAACTTAAAATAAATTATAAAGTTCAGATTAGCCGTTAGTGTGTAGAACAGTTTTAACATTGAGTCTCAAACTAAGCTCGAGGCCTGTATCTTGAGACTCGGGTGTGAGTTAACTGATAAAAGTTAGGTTACTAAAGGTGTTTAGTTTTCCTGAATTTTAGTTTGTGGTTGGCAATAAACAGAAGGACGCATCGTTTACAAACATTATTTATGATAAAAATAATTGTGTGGTAAGATTAAATCTTTATTTAGGTGGTATATAATTACTGAGTTTAAGGTTGTGTGTGTGTGTGTGGGTGTGTGTTTGTGGGTGTGTGTGTGTGTGTGTGTGTGTGTGAGACAGAGTATAATTATGCTGAATGAAAGAAAGAGAGCTGACCTGATGTGCTGCACCGGCGTACCTGGCAAGTCCTAAGGACTACCAGCAGAACAAACATATATTCAAATACTCATTTATTCATAAACATTTGTTTACACGTCATATTGTAAGTTCTAAAATGAGATATTTCATAATTAAAAATACAATGATAAAATGAAAAATGTCAAAATGAAAAATTACGAAATAAAAATTAAAAACAAGCCTATAATTATTTAATTTTCATAAACTCATCTGTGCTATAAAACGTTAGCTCGATAAGACATCGTTTCAATTTATTCAAACATCAGAACAAACATACTTCCACACTTACACACAAACTTTAAGAAGAACAGTGTTAAGTATGATATATCAAAATAGCATCAACGTTTTTTTTTCTAATAGGAAAAATGTAAGCGCGAGGTCTCAGTTCGGGGCGAACGACTAATATTATGTTTAGTCCTGTTATTTTCCATAGATATGAATAAAATATAAGCCATAATTTAATAACATAGTCGACTTTGAAACAAGAAACATTTCAAAACGGTAACGGATCCCCGGAGTACAACTTTGAAACACTAAGATACACTAAAACACTGATGACCCCTACTATCTATTTACAATATTTTACAAGCTTTTATTTAATTTCATCTGTCCCGTTGTCTATCTGTCAGTCTGTAATCATATCTTGCAAGCTAAATTAGACCCACTTCCCGATGTCCGATTGGACTCGAATTTGGTGTGCTTATGTATCTTCGGTGACAATACAATGATATGGTAACATGGAGCTGGTCTGGTGGTGGAGACGGAAAATGGCCATATGAACTTCTGAATTAAACAAGATAAACCCATCGAGTCCAAACTCGATCACTATCTTTCTCTTAACGAGCCCAAGCTCCTTTGATCCGTCTTGACAAGTTCTCTGGTTGCATAAATAAACTGAAATTGAACTGCCCGTTGGCTAAGTTGGGTGTGCGTTCGCCTTCTAAGCAGGGGTATCGGGTTCGATTCCCGGCGGGAACACAAGTTTTCTGCTCAAGGAAAACTTGTGTTTCTGGTTGCGGTTGTGATTGTGTGTGTGATGTGAATGTTTCTGGCACCCACAACACAAGTCATCGAACTTAGAGTGGGGCTGTGAGTGTGAGTAAGTTTATGTTGCAATTTTTTGGTCCTTTTTATTTACAACTTAAAAAACTTTCGCACACACATTAACCTTCGGGAAAAAACTTGAGTTTCCACCGGGAATCAAACCCGATACTCGTGCGGCGAACGCTCACTCTAACTAAACCAATGAGCAGTTCTTATAGGCATGCAATGTTTACTTGTAAACCGAGCTTAGACTCATTCAGTTCGCACTGCCGGACTTTTATTTTCCCTTTTAATTTTGGCTTCGCAATCTTGTACATTTAGCCAGTGTCAAGTAATAATATATTTCATATTAAAAGTCCTAGTCACAAGTGGTAGAAACTTTACAAGAACTTCTATTGGAGTTTTAGAGCGAAGGCGAAAATCACGTTTTTCAACTTTGTATGAATTATGCATATTAACACTTATGCACGTTTACTAATCATTAACGGTTAATAATCCACCATTATTACACATTAACACTCGAATAATCACAGGTTTTGGAAAATTATACAAAATCAACAAAGCCATTTTTTCACTTTCGCGGCTAAACTCCCACTGTCGGACTTATAAGTTGTTGTGGTAGGACTCTTTTGCAGAGTCCGCCTGGGGCACTACCACACCGTTGGCAGACATTCAAACGCCAAGCAGTAGTGTGCAAACATTACTGTGTTTCGGATTGAAGGGCAATCTTTCCAGTGAAATAACAAGGCCTAAGGAGTTAGATAGATAGATAGATATATTCTTTATTGAACACCTTAAAATAACAAAGAACACAAATAGGAATGACAGTAAAAAATTATATAAGTGTAACAATAGGCGGTCTTATCGCTGAGAGCGATATCTTCCAGACAACCTTTGGATGGATAGGAATAACGCAATATAATAGGACGTCGTTCTACGTTCATAAAAGATTAGATAGAAGAACAGTGATTAAAAACAGAGGATATATAAATAATACATTTACATACACGTAAACTGATACTCTATAATTATAAAATTCTAAATATTTTTATGTATACAATACATACATAAACATATAATAAAATTATGTCTATTTAATATGGAGAAAAAAAAAGGAAAATAAAAAGGAATGAACTTGGGCAACTTGAACTATTTAAGTTCAAAATGTCTAGGTACTGAACTGTAATGGGCACCAGGCGAGCGACTTAAGGATGACTTACGCTAGACCGTGTCTGGTCCGAGCCGAGCGTCGGCCGTAGCACGGTCAACTAAAATTACATTTATTTTGTATGGACACACTCACGCTATACCGAACGGCAACCGAGTGACGGCCGAGCAACGGACAACGCTCGGAAACAACTCGGTCCCGCCTCGGCACGCTCCATTTCATTTTAGTTGAAGATTCAGATTCTTCATCGTCCACAGCGATCGCAATAGCCGCTAATTCCAGATCGTCAAAATTCAACGTGATCGTAGTCTAGTTACAACACTATTCTTGCTCTGACTAGTAGACTGCATCACGGCGCAACGGTAACTGCTCGATCGAGGCCCGCCTTTGTAAATTACAGGCACGGAACCGGCTCGGTGAGCGTGCTACGGCCGAAGCTCAGCTCGGACCCGACACGGTCTAGCGTGTGTCATCCTTTCATGTCTCGTCACCCATGTAAAAAAAAGCAACGGGTTGCGCTCCGGGAGTGCCGGCAGAAGTGAAAACTTGAACATTTTTCGCCGCGCGGTAGAAAAAGAGGGGTAATATTACGACCCAGTTGGCGTAGTGGACTGGTGTCCGCCCTCTGCGCCGTGGGTCCTGGGTCCGATTCCCGGCAGGAGCACTAATTCCTCCCCAAGGGATATTTGTGCTTCTGATTCTGGGTGTAATGTGTGTGTGATGTGAATGTTTCCGGCACCCACGATAGAAGTCTTTGGATTTAGTGTGGGGCTGTAAGTGTGAATGCGTTTGTTTGTTTGTTTATATTACTTCCTCTCTTTCGTCTTACGAATTTTCCATCTTACGAATTTTCGATCAGGTCACGACGCGAGTTTAAAATTTTTTACGCATCCCAAAAAAGTGCACAACACCGGTAAAGAAGTTTTCACTTTAAAAATAGTTTTTCAAAGAGCGTAGACTCTTAGTAGGGGTTGCGCAATAATGCCTAGACATCTAGGTACGCTAATTGGCTATTAGGGACCTAAGTTAATGCGCTTTATTTACTTTGCAATTAAAGACGTGACTCGTTTCTCGCATTTGAACGCCCTTTAAAAGTATTTGATGAAGTTTTATTACCTACACTTAAAGTTTAAATATTTGTTTTGTGCAAGTTTTATTCTTTAGTTCTTTACATTGTGATTGATGGACTTTTCGTGTTGTTGGTATTTGAACTTTATGATTGGTTAAGTTCTTTTGGAGCTTTTTGAAGTAAATTTCATTGTTCGAATATTTTATACTTTTTTAACATATTTTTATTGCTATACAAAAAAAAATTTTTAGTTGAAAATTTAAAATTTTTAGGTTTTTTCATGCGCTATATATTTGAGACAGGATTTTGAAGTTTATTCGTTTAATGCATATATATGGTATTAGTTTTTATTTTATTTTTGGTCACTATGTAACGGAGAACCACGGACGCCATTTTGAAAAAAAAAAGCTAACCTTTGCCTCCCGGATCGGGACGAATTCAACGATTCTATATATTATACAATCGGTAGATTAGTTTAAACGTGAGTAAACAAACATACATACAATTATACGTGTAGGCAAATCTTAATTTCTTACAATTCACAATAACAAATAGGTAATAAGGTATTAAAATCTTTAATACCTTATTACCTATTTGTTATTGTGAATTATTTTATGAATTGACTATAGCTATGACTATGATTTTCGTTTTTGCTCCTAAACTACAATAGAAGAAGTTCTACAAAATTTTCTACAATTCTATTACTACTATGACTGGACCATGATTTGTTTACTTGACTGTGACTGTATGACTCGTCTTATACAAAATGTATAAATCTTAAAATATATTATAATAATAATAATAAAACCCATTTATTTCCAACAACCTTAAATAACAATTTTTACTTAGAATATAGAAGTTTTTTTTTTTTATTAATTAAATGCTGATTATTTAAATATTAAATTTGTGTTTTTGATGCTGGAACCCCAGACTGGGTATGGGCCTCCTCCAGTTTACTCCAACTCTCTCTGTCCCTTGCTTTTACTTGCCATTCTTTTCCGGCTGTGGCGATTATTTCGTTAACCCATCTGTTCTTTGGACGTCCTCTGCTTCTTTTACCAATTGGTCCTTTCCATATCGTTGATTCTAATGTCCATCTTTACACAGTGCATATTTACTTAGTCGCGGAGCCACTCAAAATAAAATAATTTAAACGAAAGCAAATCTTAAAAAAAACCTACTTCACGGCTTTATTTTCGGAACCCTTGATCAGATTAAATAAATTAAAAACACATTCTTGAGGATAACTCAAAAATTGATCAAATTTAAATGATACCACATGGAATTTACTAGCTTTCAAACAAAAAAAAACTTCAAATTCGGTTCACCCAGAAAGAAGTTATGAGGTAACACACATAAAAAAATTATTAAAAAAACTGTCGAATAGAGAACCTCCTACTTTTTTGAAGGGTTAAAAAAAACAACAGCTTTAATGAACATTATTCGTAGTCATATATTAAAGGTAAGTTACTAGGCAAACATAAACATAAAAGAGGTATTAAACCGCCAGAAACGTTATTACGCAGGTCTAATGAACAAAATAGCAAATATTTATTTGACAAAGTGTTTACACATTACCAAATAAGGACCTTTATGTACTAACAATATTACAGAATATTTATTTATGTATGTATAATGTAATTTGTTTGTTATGTATGCGTTTATATACCATTTATCTGATTGCGATGAACTTTGATCAGTTTGTATGCAAACTGTTATATGGAGGGTCTTTGATAGTCTTAAAGTAATTTAACGCAAGAAAACCGACTTCACCACTTTATCTTCGGAACCTTGATCAGATTTATTGTATACACGCATTTTGCGATAACTAAAAAACTACTGATCAGATCTTGATCAGTTTTAAATGGGACCACATGAAAAGCACCAGCTTTCAAATAAAAAATAATCATCAAAATCGGCTCACAACGAAAGATTATGAGGTAACACACATAAAAAATACAGTCGAATTGAGAACCCCCTCCTAGTTTTTGAAGTCGGTTAAAAACACAAAAAAACGGCTTTACGACGCCATAACGGCTGAACGGATTTGGATGGAACTTTGAACGCTACTATTAAACTTAACTTACGCTGGCAACTCCGTGAGGCTTAGCTAGTAACCTTTATACAAACATTCATTCGATTTTAAATCAATACGAATCGTCTGCCTCAAAATTAAACAGCGCAAAGACAACATGTTTGCCAATGGAATTTGAACTGCGTGAAAATGTTCCGTTTCCCCATTACTTTGATATTTCCTTTCGATTTCATATTTTATGTCAATATTTGCTCTGTCAAAATTATAGAGGGAATAAATATTTACCGATACGACAACCGGGGATCGCAAGAAATGTTATATCGACAGATTTTTATCTCTCCCAAATGTTGGATACTTAATTTTCCTAGCAGAATGACAAATGAACGAGTTTACACTCACATCCCTACACTTGTGGGTACTGAAATCATTCCCAACAACCACATAATTACACCCAGAACCAGAAACACAAATCTCCACACAACACACATGTGTTTCTGTCTCTCTTGAACACATGTATTAAAATATTATTGAATAGTTATTTAAAAATAATTTTGAAGTTATTTTTACCATTTTTAATTAATTATTTAGGATCTTTTTCGATTAAAAGTCGGCTGGCAGCCATTCTCACAAAAATTTTCAATACTTACAATAAAGTTGTAATATATTCGCATAATAGATTTCATTATCGAAAAAGTGTAAAATAAAAACATAAGTTAACTTTTAACACAGTCGGAGTTTTTTGTTTTTTAGACTAACTTGTCTTGACAATTTTCAGCGCAATCAAGTTTGTAAACAGCATACTTTACCAATGTCACAATGTTATAACTACTATAAAGCCCTGCTCGACTAAGCGCTACATTCAGTTCCACGCTACATTTCCGCGGCGCAAATAAAACGTCGCGATATTGCACGATAAAACAAACGTTATTGCTCCTGTTAGCAATAATACAGCGCGGCACGACGATCGAAATTAAGGGTCGCAAATAAATAATTTTTAACGCCGAATTCGGTTCGACCTTTTAGTGCGAAGGTGTGTCGCGCACTCGTTACAAAATGGAACTACATTTTACCGAGGGTAGTTAAATATTTAGATGTCAAATTAGCAATAAAAAAATATGACAGTGCAAAAGTTTGTCGTTAATTCAGAATACTTTTCCATTGTACTGTTTCAATAGTGACTACAATAATACAAAGCCCTGCTCGACTAAGCGCTACATTCAGTTCTACGCTACATTTCCGCGGCGCAAATAAAACGTCGCGATATTGCACGATAAAACAAACGTTATTGCTCCTGTTAGCAATAATACAGCGCGGCACGACGATCGAAATTAAGGGTCGCAAATAAATAATTTTTAACGCCGAATTCGGTTCGACCTTTTAGTGCGAAGGTGTGTCGCGCACTCGTTACAAAATGGAATTACATTTTACCGAGGGTAGTAAAATATTTACATGTCAAGTTAGCAATAAAAAAAATATGACAGTGCGAAAGTTTGTCGCTAATTCAGAATACTTTTCCATTGTACTGTTTCAATAGTGACGACAATAATGTAGAGCCCTGCTCGACTAAGCGCTACATTCAGCTCCACACTACATTAAGGGTAGTAAAATATTCAGAAGCAGATTATCAATAACATAATATTCATAACAGCGGAAAAGTTTGTCACTAATTCAGGTTTTTTAAATTTTTTTTATTCATTATAGGTAAACTTTTGACACTATCTCACCTGATGGTAAGCGACGATGTGGTCGACGATGGAGCAAGTCTGTCTTTCCACTGTCTTTCCACTGTCACATTTCAATAGTGACTACAATAATACGAAGCCCTGCTCGACTAAGTGCTTCATTCAGTTCTACGCTATATTTCCGCGGCGCAATTAAAACGTCGCGATATAGCGCGATCGCGATATAACAAACTTTATTGCTCCTGTTAGCAATAATACAGCGCGGCACGACGATCAAAATTAAGGGTCGCAAATAAATATTTTTTAACGCCAAATTCAGTTCGACCTTTAAGGGTGAATGTTTGTCGCGCACTCCCGAGGTTTGTAAAATATTTAGATGTCAAATTAGTAACAACAAAAATGTGACGGTGGAAAAGTGTGTAGCTAATTCAAGATACTTATGCACTGTCACGTTTCAAAGTGACTACAATAATATAAAGCCCTGCTCGAGTAAGCACTACATTCAGCTCCACGCTACATTAAGGGAAGTAAAATTGTCAGATGTCAGGATTGCAATAAAAAAATGTGGCAGTGGAAAAGTTTGTCACCAATTCAAGATACTTTTGCATTGTCACATTTTAAAAGTGACTAAAATAATTTATAGCGCTGCTCGGCTAAGCGCTACTTTCAGTTCCACGCTACATTCAGTTCCAAGATTCGTCTATGTTTGATCTTTTACGGCAAACTCATTTCTTTTTGACAGAAGTATTATTTTCCTATTCAAGGAACGTTGTCACTTCTAGCCCTAAATGTACTTGTTTCTGTGGTGTACATTTTCCGGCGCCCACCCCACAGTACAAGACTTTAAACTTATTGTTAATTAGTGAGTATTAAATCGAAATTTTAAGTATTAAAACTACATTTCAATAAAATACAGGGCTTAACTATCTCGTATCAACCGTTATACAGCAAACTATCACAAAATACTGCATCTTTTGAAACTGTACAATGCTTGGTTGAGCAATGTCATTTATAGTTATTTATGAGGCCACTCATCAAAGCTCATTAATGCTAATAAACGCAGCGCTTGCAAACATCGCACGGGCATAAATTGTGACACTATGCAATTACAGAAGCCCATAGATTTAGTCGAAACTGACTAAATAAGCTACGCTCAATGGACCAATGTTTCAAGTGTGCGAAAGCCATAAAAACATTAATCGTCAAATTTTGTTCAACCTTTCGATATGAAGCCGATGCGGTCGAAGCGGATACGCGTATATTGTGGCTTTATACCAAATATTACTGGGAAATGAGCGGAAGAAATATCTGATTAGAAAATACCTATTAATTCGTGAGTGGATTGTTTCAAGTCGGGCATAAGAGCCTAAGCACTAGCAACTTAAAACCATTTGTATCCTTTTGTCAGTTTTAATTTCTTCTTGCCACAAAAAAATATATGTCTTTATGTTTTTATATATCCATTATCTTCAGCCGCATCATCACTTTCCATCAGTGAGATAGAGTTCACGTAACTACGAGTAATATGAAAAATATGTTTGTTGGTTTGAGTGGAATTCCTCATAAACACATTAATAAAGACGCAGATATCAGATTTTATCGACCCCGTTGGAGTAATGGGTAAGTCTCTGCCTTTTGCGTCCTGGGTTCGATTCCCGGCAGGAGCACAATTTTCCTTATATTGGTTTCTTGTTCTGGGTGTGAATGGCATGTGATATAAATGTTTCCGCACCCACGATACAATGTTTGAATGCTTTTTTTAAATAGATAATAAGGATGGACGCCATTTTTTTTTAAAAACCTTTCTAAGGACTCTTGGGTTCTTAAGACGAATATAACGATGAAATCCATCCAGCCGTTTGGATACGAGGTAGTAAAGAAATTTACAAACATACATAGGTACATCATAAAATATCCATACATGCATTTATACATACATTCAAGATATGCGCGAAATGCATATCCCTTCCTTGGCAGTCGAGTAAAAATACACCTTGTGCATTTTTTACTATTTAACCTACTTTCAAACAATGCACGGAATAGTTGTACTTATAATGCTCTATGGCAGAGCATATCAAGCTCTAATAGAAAAAGAAGATCCCACAGTAGTTGCAGTCCTCCTTAGTAGAAAATAGGTGGTATAATCGTACCGGAAGGACTTCCTCGACCGGTATCCTCATTTCCGGTTATGGTAATGTAAGCGGATACACAAGTTTTTATTAGGAAAAGTTCCAAAGTTGGCTGTTTCATGTTGCATTGCTGTTTTTGGGGTTCCTTCCATAATCAAAAAGGGGACCATTACTGAACCTACACTTTAAAGAACTTTAACTTTTAAACTGTAATAGTTATGTATCCCCTTCGCTTTTCTGTATTAGGTTAGAAGAGTTGCTCAGTACATCCGATGCAATCCTAGTCATCTAAGAATGTTTAAAAAATGTTCTTCTCGAGATGTCTGTAATTTTGCGAATCTGATAGTGGAGTCATTAACTTTCATGAGTGCCTCTTTGAGGCCCATGTGATTTGAGTGCCTCTGAGGGCCATGTGAAATGCTTTACAGTATAAGTTTCAACAGCAAATATTACAACAAAAAGCAATAAAAAATAAATTAAAGGCGTATATAATTTTTTTTTAAACTCAGCCAATTAAAACTACGAATTTCCAAAAAAAAATAAAACATGGTAGTTTTCTAGTTATTTTTTGTTAAATTTCAAGGTAAATTTAAGAGACATAAAATAACACTTCCTATTGGTGTGATTATTTTGGAATCCACAAACATTTTACAGTTGAAAGTAGAAAACAATAATCATCATCATCGATCGGTGCAAATCTAGCAAAAATTATATCGTTCGGATTAAAAACATTTAATCAACGTTAATGCAATACGAAACAACCTTAATAATCAATGGTCATTAATTTATTAACCGAATAAGTATAGTTTCTTGACTAAAAACAATGATTCTTATCATGACTTCTACGAATCCCTATCTAAATTTGAAAGGTAGTGCACATTTTAACACACTCACACGATGAACAAAAATATAATAATAATAAACCCCTTCACACTCACAGCCCCACACTAAGCTTAACCAATTTTTTTTTTTTTTTTCTTATTATGATGTACCAATTACGTTTGGTACACCATTGGAATTACAATCTAGCCTTAAGACTAATAGGTAATTTAATTTTGACCTAAACTGCTAAGTAGACTAATATATTAAGAATGTGTCCAATAACACTTTTCTAACTGTCTCTATTATCGGGAAGACACTTTGTTTTGTGTTCTTTGTTAATAGCACTCACTATATTACACTGTCACATCACTACACTAGCTCAAAAGGTTTAGTTCTTTTGAGTCTTCTCATTAAGTCTGTGTTGTCGAGGAGCTGGCTTAACCAATTAAAACATTTATTGACATACCTAGAGAATACGTACAATTTAGATTCTGAAGCCTCTGGTTACCGATGTAATTTACACTTTGTATCGGGAACCAGCGTCTTCAACTCTTCACCCATTCATGAAACTATTTAATTGGGTACTTCCCAACGGATCATAGTACTCGTATCAGATTTTCACATTAACCGATCAAAACTGTTGTTCCCATCTGATCTCAAGATCAGTTGCAACTAAAATAAATTATATATTATTGTTCTCAACAGATCAGTTGCAACCTACATAAATCATATATTATTATTCTCAACTGATCATAAAATTTGTCAGAACTAAAATAGACACATGTTTTACGTTCCAAACGGATCATAGAATTGTTAGCCCGCCTTGTTTTTTGTGAAAATTATAATATTGCCAAGGGTTAGTTTACAGCTATTTACAATATATAAATGACCAGTGTGTGTGTTGTGTGTGTAAGATGGACAGTGTGATAGTATGTGATTGGTTTTTATGAGAAATCAATTTGCAAAGATCCACATCTTCATAACCCAGAGTGTTGAGCCAGGTGAGTATACCTTTTTTTAATTTATTGGTAGAGTATTATATTATACTAGCTGTCCCGGCGACCTTCGTTCCGCCTAACAGTCAATGAATGTGCATATTTAGGAAGCCATACCCGGCATGCGTTACAATGTCACGTGACTATATTATTACAACCTTCATGTTTATGTTTGCCTAGTACTTTACCAAATCCGAGTGACGTATGAGAAAATGGAAAGCATGTCGAAATGTAAAAAAAAAAATTTAAAGAAATGTACGTTCTTAAAAAGTATCCTATGTCCTTCTCCTGGCTCTAAACTACCTCCCTGCCAATTTTCAGCTTAATCGGTTCAGCCGTTCTTGAGTTATAAGTGGAGTAACTAACACGACTTTCTTTTATATATATAATATAGATTACAGTCACTATTTAGTTAAATTACTTATTATACAGATGCGCAGCAACATAAATAAAATGTTTTTAAGCAAACTTATTGCGAGTACGTGGCACTGGGCATCGGTCAACGCGTTTATTTAACACAGGTAAATGTGGAACTATCTTTATATGATACCGTCACACACCAGATCCTAAGGGATCTGATGTATATACTGTTTTATTATAGTTAATACTTGGGCTTTATGATATTTTCATGACTTGTGGCGTGGCGAGGGCGCCACCGGAAGAAAACTTGTGGTACCGCCGGGAATTGAACCCTATACCACTGTCTAGAAGGCGAATGCTCACCAACTAACCAACGGGCAGTTTATATAACATACAATATATATCTTTTTTTTTCATCAGTTGAGATAGTGGTCAAAAGTTTGCCTATCTTGAATAAAAAAAAATTAAAAAATATAATAACTGAAACGCAAGCAAAGCTTAAAAAAACCGACTTCACCGCTTATATTTCGGTTTTAGCTTGATCGATTTCGATAAAATTTATATGGGACCACCTCTGATGTATACTCTACCACTATATACTCTACCAAGCAAAAAAGAAGCACCAAAATCGATTCATAATTGGCGGAATTATCGCGTAACATAACGACGAAACATTTTGTTGCACTCAATAATGAAAGTGCAAAAGTTAGCTAACTCAAATAATAACATAGATAATAGGCATTTTTACTCTTCGAAACTGAAAATAGAGCTCTGATTTTCAATTCTAATTCAGTCCTGTATGAGTCAAGCTACCCATATAAAGAGAAACATAACATTTAACGATGTTAGTATAGCTCTACTGTGGTTTCAGTAAACGCACTGAGTCATGTTCAGTCTAGTCTCGGGTCTCAGTTGGACATAAATTAAAAGAAACAAGCGAGATTGCAGTGAAACAATAGTGCAGTATATCTGGCGCCTTGTTTTTGGACTTTTTCTGTCTGCTAGGGACGGAATATGGTAAAAACGTAGTTTAGTTATACGGGTTAGCTCTTTGAGTCACGTGAACTTTAATAATATAAAAGCTTCAAGTTTTTGACCCAAAAAAACTTAAACAGAATGCCAAAAAATATATGAAAAGCTTCACGGAACTCCTATCGAACACCAAAAACTCGGATCAAACGCCGGAAATGGAAGTGGATTGGCCGTAAACTGCGTAGGGCGCCAGATCATATTCCAAAGCAAGCTTTCGACTGGAACCTATTATTTTATTTATTTATTGATAATTAGAACGGTCAGAAATCACTTTCACTAATTAACACAATATTACAATATTAGTTAGAACATTTATAAATTATTGCTAAACTTAAAATTAAAAATAATAATATCAGAAAAATTATATAAGAATTGAATTATTTTACTTACATATAATGTCAGTCATTGAATAGCAAAGGTCAAATATTATTATACAATGCCAATATGTTATTAATTAAATACAAATATCATTAAATAATCAACGCGTCTCACAGAATTTCTGACAGACACATAAAATTTCCTTCCATCTATATAATACTAGCTGTCCCGGCGACCTTCGTTCCGCCTAACAGTCAATGAATGTGCATATTTAGGAAGCCATACCCGGCATGCGTTACAATGCCACGTGACTATATTATTACAACCTTCATGTTTATGTTTGCCTAGTACTTTACCAAATCCGAGTGACGTATGACAAAATGGAAAGCAAGTAGAAATGTAAAAAAAAAATTTAAAGAAATGTACGTTCTTAAAAGGTATCCTATGTCCTTCTCCTGGCTCTAAACTACCTCCCTGCCAATTTTCAGTTAAATCGGTTCAGCCGTTCTTGAGTTATAAGTGGAGTAACTAACACGATTTTCTTTTATATATATAGATATCTTTTATTCTATAGGGTAAAAGAAAGCGAGGACGCCCAAAGCAGATGTGGAGCCGCTCTATGTTGGCAGAGGTCAAAGATGTAGAGAAAACTTGTACGGAAATCAAGTGTAAAGCCTAAGTTAACTCGACTTCCTGAAGAGGCCCTCTCTCCCACCTAGAGGACAAATCATTTGGATATTAAGTAAAATTATTGAATTGAGAGACGAAGCAACCAAGTCGCTTATATGATAGGAAGCGTCACGTTTGTCCATTATAGTTCAGTACTATCCAGAGTGTTGAACTTAAACCATACATTATTTAAACTTGGTTACTACCAATTTTCGATTTGGCAACAAAACAATAATTAAACGCAAGCAAAGCTTTAAAAAATCGACTTCACCGCTTTATCTCCGGAACCTTGATCAGATTTAACGTATTAAACACGCATTATTGACTATAACTCATCAAAATGTCATGTATAGATCTCAAATGTGATCACAAATGCTAACGATAGTTTTATGTATTTCATTGATGGGAGAAGCCACTGGCTCCTGAAACACAGTTTGACTAGTTTGGGAGCCTATGGATTCAAAAAATTATTGTACCTACAAAAATTGTCAATAAAGCAAATTTGAATTTGAAAATAAAAAAAAACTGGAGATCAGGTCTTAATCAAACTTCAATGGGACCACATGAAAAGCACCAGCTTTCAAATAAAAAAAAATCATCAAAATCGGCTCACAACGAAAGAAGTTATAAGGTAACTTTTGAAGTCGGTTAAACGAGAACACCGTCAAAGTAGTCCACAAAATAGGCATTATTGACGATATTTCATGATCAGATCTTGATCAAATTTGAATGGGACCAATCAGAAAGCAACATCTTTCAAATTAAAAAAATCTAAACTAAAAACTAAAAAAAATCGAAATTGCTCACGTGGAGAGAAGTTATGAGGTAACACACATAAAAAAAATACAGTCGACTTGAGTACCTCCTCCTTTTTTGGGAAGTCGGTAAAAAACATTCACATTTACGCCTGTGAGTGAATTACCCTCATACTAAGTTCAACTTGTAACGTGGGTAACGGAAACATTTACTTATATTACACACACAATCACTCCCAGAAACAGAAGCACAAATGTCTCTTGGGAAGGAAAATTGTGCTCCCCCCGGAAATCGAACCCAGGACCCACGGCGCAGAAAGCAACGACTTGCCCAATGCGCTTACTGCGTCTGGATTAAATGGAAAATGGAAAAGTTATTACATAGCCATGAGTCCTCTCTGGGAAAAGTTGGTTAAATGGATTTGAAACCTCCTCTTTTATGTCCAAATAAAAACAAATGCGGGTTTAGGACATCCACATAATTTAAAGAGTTTCCAAAATGTCAACCCCAAGCTAAGGACGTTCCTAAATAACATAACATTTTCGCGGAATTATCTAGCACCGTACCTCTATAAAAACGTTCAAGTTTCTCTACGCCGCTGTAACAATAACTCAAAACATTTATTGCGAGAAAGTACTTGCTATTTCTACGAGGCCATATTTTGCAGTGTTGCCAACATCACAGGAAATTAAGTTTAAGGTTTACACAAATTTGGCACGTGTTTGGTACGATAAGATCTGCTAGACGGTCTAAATGACCTTTTGTGGTCTCGCGGTACATTTTCAAGCAATTTTTGTAGAAATTACACTTCTTTATAACTTTGTTTATGGCTGCGAATTGGTGTCAGCCAATTTTTCCAATCGATTTAGTTTGGCTTTTGTTTTATGAACTGCGGCTTAGATGGTTGCACGTTCGCCTAAGAAAGGATTCGATTCCCGACGGGAACACAAGTTTTCTCCTCGAGGAGAATTTGTGTTTCTGGTTCTTGCTGTGAATGTGTGTGTGATGTGAATGTTTCCGGCACCCACGATACAAGACATCGAACTTAGTGTGGGGATGTGAGTGTGAAAGCTTTTAAGTTATTATGAATCAAGCGAAGCAAGATCTCTATGTTGACTTGAGTGGTCCAGCACTTTGTCCGTCCATTTGTCTGTCAGAAGCATTAAGGCAAAATGTAGGCGCGAGGTCTCAGTGCAGGCTGGAATGGTAATTTCAACTTAATACCTCGTACGCGTACCTAAGCAAAATAGTCTTGAAAGACAGACGGACAGATAGGCGAACAACGAAGTGTTACTATATATGTGGAAGTCGGGAGCGGACGATATGCTCACGTCCACACGTCGGACAGGCAGCAAGGGTAAGAAGTGGATAAAGTGGATGTTCCACCGCGGAAGCGCCTCCATTAATCCGGGTAGAACTTCCGACCGAGCCGGGTGATCTTGGCTCGACAGCTTTTCCCAACTTAAAGCTATTCGATTTAATTTTTTTCTAACAGACTACATGCTTCTGTGAAGCCTTTGCAGCATCACCGGGCGGGAGGGCGAGCGCGAAAGGCGCTCAGCTGCAGAAAATAGGGGTACACAACTAGCGCAAGGGCCACATAGGAGGTGCGAGCTTCGATTTGGACTGTTGCCACGACAGAAGGAACAGAAGAAAAACGCCACGGTACATGAGAGTACAGTTAATAGATGGCCCTATGAATACCAACGGTGCGATTAGATCAAAATTGAAGTAAGTTTGAAGACACGTGACTAGAGATTCTACGTCCTTGCTGGCGAAGACTGTTTAATCTGAATGTGTTCTATGTACTGGACGATCGTTGCGTTCCCAACGTGACGGCGATCGCAATGGGATCGTCTAGGTCCTACTGTCCGAAGTTCCCCCAAGTTGTATAGTTGCGTTATGTCAGTTTAAATATCGCTTGCGCGATGCAGACTTTGGGCTGTGATTGGCTGCGCTAGGTGTTGCGTAAGCAGTTCTACCACGGCGGCGCAGATGGCGCTGTTTGTAGCAAAAGTCACGACATATAAAGGTTCCTTTTTTTTTAATTCAAGATTGGCAAACTTTTGTCAACTATCTTTTTTTTTATTCATTATAGACAAACATTTGACCACTACCTCACCTGATGGAAAGTGATGATGCGGCCGATGATGTGACATGTTTATCTAGAAGATACCTATTCACTCTTGACTTGAAGACTCCCAAATTATACCCCTCGGGAAACAAAGACACAGGTAATGAGTTCCACTCCCTCGCCGTACGGATGATGAACGTAGAAGCGAAACGCCTCAGCTGATGGTAAGCGACGATGTGGTGGACGATGGAGCAAGCTTGCCTAGAAGATACCTACCTATTCACTTGCGACTTGAAGACTCCCATATTGTACTCATCAGGAAATACCGACTCAGGTAAGGAGTTCCATTCCTTTGCGGTTCGCACAATGAATGTGGAGGCAAAACGCTTAGTGCGCATTTGTTACCGGTATATATAGCGGTTACCTTTCGTGGTATGGAACCTTAAAACATATTTCGCGGTTGTTTAATATAAATTACCGACCTCACTATTATCTCTATCGATACTGTTATCATTTACCACTATTTGTTCGTTATTGGTAGTTTGTAAACTATTTTTAATGACATTCTTATCATACCAAGATAAATTCCTATATATGGGAAACATAATAGAGTTATCACCTTAGTCTTGAATATTATTCGACTAAATAGGTATATCTGTACCTAGTCTTTCTATTACTTAAGGCTACGCCACACAAAACGCATTTGGTTTGAAGAGATCAGCGGCGTGCGGAGACGCGGGCGCTCCGCTGTACGGGAGGCTACAGCACCCGCATTCCCGCACGCAATTCCTTCGTGCTATATGAGTTCTGCGTGGCAAGCCCTGTTATTTCTTATTTTACAAGCTTTTATTTAGTTTCACCGGTCCTTTTGTCTGTCTGTAATCAAATCTTGCTAGTTAAATTAGAGCCACTTCTCGTTGTCCGATTGGACTCAAATTTGGTGTACTTATGTATCTTCGGTACTAATATAATGATTTGGTACAATCGAGCTGGTCTGATAATGGAGACGGAAGATGGCCATGGGAACTTCTGAACTAAACAAGATAAATCCATCATGTTTGGGCTCGTTTGATTTGTCTTGACAAGTGCTCTGGTTACATAACTTTATTTACAACTGTTAAAAGCTTGTTTTTTAAAAACACGGTTATTTCTTATTACACTTAATTTTTTCTTTTAATGTTTGTCGCGAAACGCGATTTTAATCGGTAAGCGATTTATTGAAAGATATTTTATCTGTGATGGCAGAATTAGTAAAAAAGAATGAATGAGGGTAGTGGTTGAAACAAGCAGAAAGAAGAAAGAGGAAGAAGGCAGGTGGACCCACCATGGACCTTCGGGTCCTATTCTAATAGTGAGAGGCCTAAATATACATCTGATAATGGCTTCACTCGTTTGTGGGAGTAACCAACCACTTAACTGTGGCTCCCGGGTGATTTCATGGTATCGGAGATGACTTTCACTAATAGATAAATAAAGATAAGATTATTAAGGTCCTCTATTCCTACCAATGACTCTCAGTTAATATTTGTGGCACATTTATATTATTATGTTATTTGAACTTAGGCATATTTATAGTAACGTCGCCACAAAATGGTGGAGATGCTGGGATATGAAGTGAGATAGAATACTTACGAATGCGAAGCAGAATAATATTTTCACTTTTAGATATATTTTGAAACAGATAGATATCTCTCTGGTGTACCATAGTAATAGAGAAGGCGCGTGACGGCCGTTGGCCCCACGTCGCCGCCGCTGGAAAAGAGGTCTCCAGCGGCACAGTGTCTCCCGGGTGGTCAAAGTGAAATTATGATAAGAGGCGCGTGACGGCCGCTGGCCCCACGTCGCCGCCGCTGGAAAAGAGGCTTCCAGCGGCGCAGGTGTCATCCGGGTTGACAAAAGATAAGAGGCGCGTGACGGCCGCTGGCCCCACGTCGCCGCCGCTGGAAAAGAGGCTTCCAGCGGCGCAGGTGTCATCCGGGTTGACAAAAGATAAGAGGCGCGTGACGGCCGCTGGCCCCACGTCGCCGCCGCTGGAAAAGAGGCTTCCAGCGGCGCAGGTGTCATCCGGGTTGACAAAAGATAAGAGGCGCGTGACGGCCGCTGGCCCCACGTCGCCGCCGCTGGAAAAGAGGCTTCCAGCGGCGCAGGTGTCATCCGGGTTGACAAAAGATAAGAGGCGCGTGACGGCCGCTGGCCCCACGTCGCCGCCGCTGGAAAAGAGGCTTCCAGCGGCGCAGGTGTCATCCGGGTTGACAAAAGATAAGAGGCGCGTGACGGCCGCTGGCCCCACGTCGCCGCCGCTGGAAAAGAGGCTTCCAGCGGCGCAGGTGTCATCCGGGTCGACAAAAGGATTAAGAGGCGCGTGACGGCCGCTGGCCCCACGTCGCCGCCGCTGGAAAAGAAGTCTCTAGCGGCACCAAGTTAGCTGTCGCTGTGGTACATCGGAGAGAGAACGACGCACTTTAAAGCTGCGGCATAAGTTGTCGTCATCACTCTAGTAGAAATCTATTGATTGCGTCGTATTACCCCTATTATCAGAAATAAGTATAACAATACCACTAATCTCTTCGATTGACCTTGTCATGTATATTATAAGTTCACAAACTGGTAATTTGCTATATAAATCGCCCTCTATAAAGCCGTAGCATACTACTACACTCTCTAATAGGATACATCTGAAAGCCCTGGAAAATTATATCATAGAATTACTACCGTTTCAATTATATCGTGTAAGTTGTTATGTATATTGTCATATCATTCAAATAATTAACTTAGTCGATTATGTCGAAATCGCCGATTACCGGAAATACGCACATCACTAAACGTCAAACATTTGGGTTGATTGGTTTGCTCAAGGACGGCGTCCCGGTTAGTTCTCTTAGCAGCGCTTCGGTTAAATGTTAGCGGTACGTGGCGGGAAAGTCAGTGATTGGTTAAATGTTGACATTTGCTGCCTAGGATATTTTTCTGATTGGTTGTTGGGAATTTTTGCTTGACATAAGAAGCGTGTTGAAAACAAATTGTTTGACCTAGTTTTACGAACGCGGGTCTTTTCGAGGTGAATTTTCTTTCGCGCAAGTCGAGTTATTTTGCAAATTGTGTGCTACTGCAGAAAAGTGCTATAAAGTGCATTCATATGCAATCGAATCAACCATGGATGCAATCCTATCCACGGAACTCGAGGTATGTCGACTTTCGTACATAAATTACTTAAATATCTCAAAATGACGCAATACTTCATTCGAACCGGCTTGCATGTTTGTCTTCCTAAATCTCATTGGAAACTATTAATGCTTGTGATTCGAGTAGTCTGCTATTGCAGGCGATATCAGTTTGCCGTAGATACGTAGTTTTGGGAAGGCGCGACTTGCGGGCCGGCATAAGAAACTTGTCTTGGAGATATTCTAATGTGGATAGGTACCTATAGCGCTTTACCTTTGCTGATTATCATATTCCAGAGGCAAAGGGAGAAGATCCACGACATAATTATTAAAGCCAAAAGTTTTATTAAACTTAATACCATAACTTTAGACGATTTAACCAAACAAAGGATCTCTCTCAACTTGTATATTGACAACATATCAAAGACCCTAAATCAATACCTTACAGTAGCTCCTACACCCTCTGAGGAACTTGCTGGTTCTTGTTATAAAATCATCTCAGAAGGTCAAGAAATAGCTATCGAGTTTGAAACGTTACTACAATGTCACAAGGATAAACACCAATTTTCCTCAGCAAAAAACACAAAGTTACCTCAACTGACGCTACCCAAGTGGGCTGGTGATATCCTAGAATTTAATCAATTTTTTGATCGCTTTGAATCGAGTATAGGCTCACGAGACATTAGCGAGGTGGACAAGTTAGCATACCTGTTAGGTTGTTTAGAAGGTGATGCCCTACAAGCTGTTCAAGGTATTGCTACGACTAATATTAACTATGCTGTGGCTGTTGAGACACTCACTGCAAGATTTGGTGATAAGGGCCTTGTTATTGATGCTCATTATAAGGCACTATCTAGAGTGACAAGATGCAAGTATGATGCCCAAGACTGCCGGAAAACCTTTAACGATATTGAAAAACATCTTAGAATTCTACACTCGCTTGGTGAGGACACAGGTAGTAACCATCTTCGCAGTCTAATCCTTGACAAATTTCCAGAAAAGATATTATACGAAGTAAATTTATTATGCCCCAAGGATAAAAATGTTATGTGCATAAAGGAAGAGCTAAATAAGATCATCACGGCAATGGAACTTTCCAGAATAAAGTTCACTGAAATGGTACCTGTGCCTTCAACCTCATCTACAGAAGTATTTCATGTTCACCAGACTTCCATAAGAAAAGGGCAAGTACCTTCTAGACAAGCTAAATTCCCAAAATATGAGAACAGGAAGGAAGAAAGTTATAATAAGCAAGGCAAGGAAACCAAGAAAAGAAGACTCTCTTGTATATTTTGTTCTGGAGCGCATTATAACGATGAATGTCAGATTATCAAGGACTTGAAAGAAAGAGAACTGAAATTGAAGAATAAATGTTATAATTGCTTTCGACAAGGTCATAATATCAATGAATGTCGCAAACCAAAACTCTGCTATTACTGTAAAGGACCTCATAACAGAGCCTTGTGTCCAAAGCGCATGGAACACGGCGACAGCAAGGGTCGTCAACAACGAAAAAAGACAGAAATGTAAGATACTTCTTGACTGCGCCAATCAAAGAAGTTATACTAAGACCAGATTGGCAATAAACCTCGATTTGACACTTGAAAGAGAAGATCTATTAATAACCATCTATACTTTTGGAGAGGATAAGCCGAAGGAGCCCATCTGTCATATAAATATAGAGACTAGAAGAGATACTCGTAGCAGTATTCTGGTGAACACAGTCCCTCGCATTACAGATAGGTTACCTATACCAGAATATGGTAATTTGTAGGTTGACAGGTGGGCTGAAGATGGCTCAGCTGGCAATGGTATAGATGTGTTAATAGGAAATTATTATTACTTCTCTTTTCTGAAAAATTAAACAATGAATGTGGCCAATCTCTACCTCATAAATACAGAGTTGGTTGGATGACATTGGGTTGTTTACGTTACTGTGAGGACTGTCCAAGCAAAGATATTCTCAGTGTGGTCACATATCATGAGCCATGTAATGAAGTGACATGCTATACTTTAAACTTTAGAGTGTACTATTGTAGAAGCAGTTGATATATTTAAAACTTGTAAGAAACTGTTTAATTAAATATCAATGAATCTGCGCGACTGGTCATCTAATGACAAAGAACTGTTAACTCAAATATGTAGAGATAATATAAAACAACAGGATGAAGAAAAGGTTTTAGGATTGTTATGGAAAACAGAAGAAGATACATTGAGATTAAATGTCAATAAAGAGTCTTTTACACATAACAAAAGGATTTGTAAAAGGGAAGTCCTTAGATCTATAGCTTCTATATATGACCCCTGTGGTGTTCTATCACCACTGATCCTACCTGCGAAGCTCTTTCTGCAGAAATTGTGGTTATTGGACTACAAATGGGATACCCTGTTACCTAAAGAACTAATAAATGAATGGGAGTCAATACTGTTAGCTCTGAAGAATATTGAACATATCTCTTTTCCACGGTATGTAGGTATTCAATGTGGTAAGAAGGAATTACATTATGAACTACATTGTTTCTCGGATGCATCAAACAATGCTTACTCAGCTGTGGTGTACCTACGTGCAGATGATGGTCATAGTGTAAAGACACTGTTACTGATGTCCAAATGCAGATTGGTACCATTGGAGAGAGGAAAGTCTTCTAAAGTAAAAACAATACAAAAGGGTAAGAAAACACTTACAATTCCACAGTTAGAATTACTTGGTTATCTCATAGGCAGCCGGTTACTGGCATACATTAAAAGTTCACTATCATTATCCATTGCCCGTACATACTTATGGAGTGATAGCTTGATTGTACTGAGTTGGGTCAAGTCTGACAAACTGTTGACACCTTGGGTGGCAAATAGAGTAAATGAAATCAAAAAGAATGTTGTAGAAATGTGTTACGTTAACACAAAACAGAATCCAGCAGACCTGGCGACTCGCCCTGGTGTAGATCTCGGTAAACTAAACACCATGTGGTTACAGGGACCTGACTTCCTTACACAGTCTAAAGAAAGTTGGCTGCATAACTATTGTCTCGAGGCTCAAGCAACTATCTCGGCCGTGGTGGAGGGTCTGGAGGAACAAACTCCAGATTATCAACAAGCTCCTGAAGTTCAACTGTTGAAGGAATCTGATACAAGCCATACCCTAGAGGATAAGATTTGCTCTGAGCTTCGACAAATTAAAGCGATTCAAGAAGAGTACTTCTCTGAAGAAGTTAAGGGTAAAGAAACACATCTAGCAAGAAACTTAGGGTTATTCAAAGATGTTGATGGCATTTTAAGATGCGGAGGTCGGATGTTTAATACTGACTGGCCTTATGAAATGAAACATCCAATTATTTTACCCAAAGATTGTGACTATACTAATAAAATTATAATGAATATTCATGTCAAGAACTATCATATTGGAGTATCTCACACGTTAAGTCTCATACGCAGAACATATTGGATCCCACAAGGAAGGTCACAGATTCAGAAAGTGTTGAGACGCTGCCCTCAATGCGTCAAGCATGGAGGAGGACCATACAAGCTACCATCAACACCAGCCTTACCACTAGAACGAGTGAAATATGAAGCACCCTTCGCATTTGTAGGATTGGACTATCTTGGACCCATTCTGGTGAAGTCAGACTGTGGTAAGGAGAAGAGATGGATTTGCCTGTTCACATGCCTAGTTGTAAGAAGTGTGCACCTTGAAATAGTCAAGGACATGACTTCTACGGAATGTTTATCGGCGTTCAGAAGATTTTCAGCTACAAGGGGAGTGCCAAGACTAGTCCTGTCCGATAATGCCTTACAATTTAAATTGACGGCTGAGGTAATGACAAGTACCTATTGCATAGAGAACAAGATTCGATGGAGGTTCACACCAGAACTTGCACCGTGGCATGGTGGAGTGTATGAGAGGTTGGTTTCTATTGTAAAAAATTGTTTGAAGAGGTCTTTAGAGAAACATCTTTTGAATGACACACAGCTAGCAACTGTAATAAAGGAAGTGGAAGCTGTGGTAAACACCAGACCGCTGACCTGTGTGAGTTCAGATCCAGACTACATTCTGAGACCAGCAGACTTCCTATCGCTAGGCAAATGTCTTACCATGAGCCCATCAATAGTTGATAACCAAACATTACATAGAGGTTCTTCTACCAAACAAGACCTTATTGAAGGTTGGAAACTCGGGTTAAATTTAATTAAGGAGTTCAAAGAAATGTTTATTGGACGGTATCTAACAGGACTCAGAGAGAGATATAGACACAGTCCCAAACAACCTAGAATCAAAGCTTACAAAGAACCCCAGGTGGGTGACTTAGTTCAAATTAAAGGTGAACATAAAAACAGACAGAACTGGAAAGTGGGCAGAATATCATCACTGATCAGAGGTGCAGATGGAGAATGCAGAGTGGCTAAAATAAAGGTCGGGGATGCAGAATTTACAAGATCTATTGGCCACTTGTATCCTCTTGAGGCTGATATCGAAGGACATGAAGATATTGTAATCAGAAAGACAGTGAGTGAATCTGACCTCATACCAGAGATGGGTGATTTGAGGATATTACCACTAAATGAGATAAGTAGTAATGACCAAATGAGAGAGGCTAATAAGGGCATACCAGAAGCTGATGTGAGACAAGCTGATATACAGCAAAGTAAAGAAATTGTCACAGAGAGAGAGAGTGTAGTAGGGGAAGATAGTGTAGTAGAGGGTGATAGGGTTTCAGGGGAGAATTTAGGTATTATAGAAAGAGAGATTACAATAGAAGAAACGCCTGATCAAGAGGAGGCCCCTATAGAGGTCAATGCAGATATTGACATGTTACAATTGCAAGTTGATGAGGATACCCCTGCCGAGGCCAGAATTCCTCGAGCAGCAGCGGTTCGGGCGAGAGACAAGATAAGAGAATGGACAAGTATGCTGATGACCTTACTTTAGGTGGTCTTTCGGCGTCGGGAGTGTCGCGAAACGCGATTTTAATCGGTAAGCGATTTATTGAAAGATATTTTATCTGTGATGGCAGAATTAGTAAAAAAGAATGAATGAGGGTAGTGGTTGAAACAAGATGGTTGGTGGTACGATAAAAAGCTAGACAGTGGATGGTAGAAAGACTGGAAGGCGAAAATATAGGTAAAAGTTTTCCTGGCGATGCTGGGTGAGTGAAATATAATACCTTTTGTTGTCTTGAGTGTTATTGGAAGGAAAATAAAGAGGAATAGAAAGAGCTTTGCAAGGAGGAAAGGGCGGGTCATATGGGGAAGGCAGGTGGACCCACCATGGACCTTCGGGTCCTATTCTAATAGTGAGAGGCCTAAATATACATCTGATAATGGCTTCACTCGTTTGTGGGAGTAACCAACCACTTAACTGTGGCTCCCGGGTGATTTCATGGTATCGGAGATGACTTTCACTAATAGATAAATAAAGATAAGATTATTAAGGTCCTCTATTCCTACCAATGACTCTCAGTTAATATTTGTGGCACATTTATATTATTATGTTATTTGAACTTAGGCATATTTATAGTAACGTCGCCACAATGTTTGTTTTTTCGGGTCAAATTTTGCAATTGAATTATAAAGCAGATATCCATAATATCCGATTAAGATTAAATGATGCATACACGTTTAGTTTGGATCACAATGCATGGTTAGCTAAGCGACGTCTTTCTAAATCAAATATGGCAGACAGCCCAGGATGGCGGACTACTTATTTTCAAACACTATCAAATGAAATAGTTTGCAGAGAAGAATACGAAAAATAAAAGTTTATTTCTTTAAAGATTTCCTTTTATTTTTTTTTCAGATCAAAATACTACTTAAAAATGAGGGTAGTTCTGCTGTCATGTTTCTTAACTGCATTTGTAGCTATAGAGTGCGGACATACATTTTTAGGTACAAATGTGCAGAGTTCTCTGGCATACCATAAAAATGCTATATACAATTCCAAAGTGTTCCAGAAAAGAGTGGAATATCTCCCCATCTCGCTTCCGGCTGCCTATTATGGTAAATTGATTCAGGTGTGCAATAATTACAAAGTTAATTTATTATATATAGTGTTAATCTCGATAATGTTGTTAGGCTTCAAGCAGGATGCAAGCACGCCGCGAAAGTTAGTGTTATTGGGGTGCGAACGTTAGTATTATTATCGTGGGAACTCCGCCGAAGCCTCTGCTCTCGCCGAACCCTGTTCGACACGTGTTTCGCCTCTACACGAGGTATCCTCAGGATAGAGGATAGAGATGATAATTAGTTGATGGAGTTTTCATCTATTATACAGACCTGGTAATTAAAATTAATGTTCCAGGAGATCCTTAAAATATAAATGCGAAGATTGAAATTTTGATGGAATTAATGAAACAGCTATACGCACATATTGTGATCACGATCATAATTTCGATAATAGACCATATTACAATACTTTCATGAAACTACTTCCGAGCATCGATATAGGAAACAAACCCACGCTTTGTACTAAAAATCCTTGCTTCCAAGCCATGTTCCAGACTCCCTACCGATCTTTCCCTTCCCAACTGTCACGCTCTATTAGCTCTGTTTAACTTCTGTTCAGTACTCATTCGATACTTTTATCTTTGCTTTTGATGTCAAACGCATTGAGATAGCAAACAAACCTACTAGCTACAAAATTCTTGGTCGAACGTAACGGTGCACGGTTGCGCCCACCGTCGTCGTTTTGTTAACCTCCGCAGGCAGTCGCAACTCGGAAGTCAAAACTCTGCTTTTTAATGACAAGGATGCATGGAGGCAAACTGCACAGGCTCTTTCTAGCGACTACCATAATAACACCTAGGTTAAGAAAATTATGTATTAGAAATTAAGAATGTTTTTTAAAAAAATGAATTAAAAAAAAAAATGCGCCGCCGAGTTTCTTGCCAGGTTCTTCTCGAGATGGCTGTAATTGCGAATCTGGCAATAGATTCATTAACTTTCATGAGTGCCTCTTTGGGGCTCATGTGAATTAACGATTTTGATTTGATTTGATTTGATTTGAATGTTTTAAATGAGGCAGTGTTTTGATAAGCTAGAAATAACAAACAATAGGAGTATTATTTTTGTTATTTACAACTATGTACAATTTACTAGTAAATTCTCCCTGTCTTCAGTTGTGGGCTACAAACAACCTGTGGAGCGCCTGTCAAAAATGATATATCAAAGTCTTGACACGGTTCATGTACATATTGCGCACAAAATATCACCAGGCGTTACTGCGACATGCTCTAAGAAAATTCAAGCCGCTACGCGAACTTTGCCAGGAAATCACTTCAGTCACAGGTGTTTTAAACAAAACTAATATTAAACTTGAAAGCAACGTTTTGCGTGGATTCGAGTTCGCATATATTTGAGAGTGAAATACGAGAACACGCGGTGAAGAATTTTGTATTAGGTGCAGTTGTAGACAGATATTGTAAATACTAGCTAAATATATATCTGTAATAGTAGTATATTAGTGAAACGAAAGTTCCTTATCGCGCGTTACGAAAGGTGGCTAGACGGAAAAAATTAAGACCAAAAGTTGTAACGACACTTTTTGCTATAGTTGTAAGCCATACCATGTTCTCGTCCGATCACCGAAGTTAAGCAACGTAGGGCGCGGTCAGTACTTGGATGGGTGACCGCCTGGGAACACCGCGTGATGTTGGTTTTTGCATGTTTCTTTTAATTTTGGAACTAAAGTTCCTTATCGCGCGTTGCGAAAGGGGGCTAGACGGAAATTGAACTTCGTTCCATCCGGGTGTCATCAAGTTTTATACATACTAGCTAACCTTATCTCGTAACGTTGAAGTTAGGATTAGAAAAATTCAATACCTATACTATAATATAAAATAAAAACAGAGCGACTCATAAAATACATACGATATAAGTGAAACTTTTGTATTACAGGGAAACATTTTTCGTCACACAAAACGGTTGCGGATCAGCATTTCAATGCCCTCCCATAAAGATTTTCACTTAAAAACTGCGTAAAAATCGGTTAAAATAGATATATTATTTTCTATGGTGGGGACTAGCGACAAGCGAGAGATGATGGTTCTCACACAAACGTGCCGTCATTTTACTTTCAGGTGGCGATATCAGAATTTCCTCTAAAACTCGTGTTTTTGTAACTGTTTTGTAATTCGGCATTCGTAATAATACCAGAAAAATAAAAATATTCGTCGTAAGGTAAGTAAATGATGCCCATTTTACCATCTAACAACCAGACAAACTGACAAACGTCATCCATTTATAGTTGACATACCTCCAGTTCGCTCGAAGCGGTTTGCTTCTACGTTCATCATCCGTACAGCGAAGGAGTGGAACTCATTGCCTGCGTCATTGTTCCCTGAGGGGTATAATCTGGGAGTCTTCAAATCAAGAGTGAATAGGTATCTTCTAGGCAAGCATGTCACATCTTCGACCGCATCATCACTTTCCATCAGGTGAGATAGTGGTCAAATGCTTGCCTATTCTGCATAAAAAAAAAGAAAAAAAAACGTTCATAAATATAAAGAAAAAAAATATCGAATCTCATGCAAATAACATCAATTTGTATATTTGTGACCATTTCATTCCGCAATTTTATATCCAAACTCTGTGAAAGTTATTTCATATACGTATATTTACTAGACGAATGAAGTCTTCAGCTTATTTTTTTATGAGGCTCGCGTTCACGAAATTTAAATAAAACCATAAAAAATCAAAGTTTGTGCCACGCGTGACCTTTCGTAACCGCCACGATGTTATACACGCAATATACACCTTTATCTGCCAAACTATAAGGGGGATAATTGGCTGTGGTTTAAAAGGTGCTCGCATTGACGTACACCTACCCCTTCAGTACTATACCATGTGTCTCAATACTCTCAATGCTTCAATTTTACAAGCTTTTATTTAGTTTCACCTGTTCCGTTGTCTATCTGTCGGTGTGTAATCAAATCTTGCAAGCTAAGACCAACTTCTCGATGTTGGATTGGATTTAAATTTGGTGTAGAGCTCGTCCAAGCTGAAATGACGCGCCCCACTACTTAATTAGATTATTTAGATGTGTGAGTGCAAATATTAATGACGACACTTCATCTGTATGGGAGCGTCGATTGTTCACTGAACAATGGATCTGCACGTGTACAAGACGGTCGACTAGTCGGGTGATAAATCCGACCACGCTCGCTCTATGGAGCAGCGTGGTGGGGCGCGTCATTACAGCTTGGACGAGCTCTACTTATGTATCTCCGGTGACGATAAAATGATATGCACCATGGTACTGGTCTGATGATGGAGACGATGATGAACGATGGCCATAGGAACTAAACAAGATAAACCTATCAAGCTTGGGCTCGTTTGATCGCCTTAAGATGTTCTCTGGTTATATAACTTTTTGGTGTTTTATTTTATAAGCTTGATTATATAAAAGCTTTTTAAGGTAGGTATAGCTTGTTTTTTTTAGCCTAGGGATAGCTACCTATGTGTAGGCCACATACAAGATCTACCAAAGTATATATATACCTATAAGGTTATATCCCAAGAAGTCTCGACACAAGCTTCTCGACGAAATTGTCGCTTCCGCCCTCTTTGACAGCATCCTCCGGAAGCACACTACAGCCTGATACCCTCTCCGGAGCACTTCCGGTGAGTTTTACCCGAGAACTCGAACACTTTCGTTATGTACTTACACGTAGGTCTTAATGTTAAGGAAATAGAGTTGAAAGTAATCTAATAGTAATTAAACACGCGAACTGATGAAGGGAGAGGAGAATCTCCTAAATGGGGGCGATACCACAATGTCTTAGGAGACATTTAGTAACCGTTTTTCTAGGTATTCTAGGTATTAATAATAAAAATGTATACATAAAAATGTTATTTGGAATGTACATATGATATGAGAAAGATCTTATTTTTTTTTATATGCATAACATGACACTAATTAATATTATAAATCCGAAAGTTTGTGTGTTTGTATGTTTGTTGACTTTTCACGCTGTAACGACTAAACGGATTTGGATGAAATTTGGAATGTATATAGCTTATATCTAGGCACAGATTACAGATAGGCTATATTTTTACTTGATAAGCGCGGGCGAAGCCGTGAGGCACGGCTAGTTTCAAATTATAAGGAAAAACGATATAAAATTCAAGTCTAGAATGAACAGATTATTTTATTTATATTATTTTACAATTTTTGTTTCTGTAATACACTATATATAATACTAGCGATCCGCCCCGGCTTCGCCCGGGTGTGATAAATGAAGAACCGCTCGACCGATTTTGTGCAAACTTCACATAAACCATCTACTAAATAGTCCAAACAAAGCCTAAACATTTGGTTTGGATAGGTGAGCCCGTTCTCGAGTTATAAAATAACAACGAGAAGTGGCATTAATTTTTATATATATAGATTATATAGTTTTATAATAATTAAACGCAAGCAAAGCTTAAAAAACCGACTTCACCGCATTATCTTCGGAACCTTGTTCAGATTTAATATATTAAACTCGCATTATTGACGATAACTCAAAAATTAGAGATCAAATCTCGATCAAATTTCAATGGGACCACACGAAAAGCACCAGCTTTTAAATAAATAAATAATCATCAAAATCGGCTTACAACGAAAGAAGTTATGAGGTAACTTTTGAAGTCGGTTAAACGAGAACATCGTCAAAGTAGTCCACAAAATAGGCATTATTGATGATATTTCAAGAACTACTGATCAGATCTTGATCAAATTTAAATGGGACCAATTTGAAAGCAACATTTTTAAAACTAAAAAATTTTTTCGAATTCGGCTCGCGTGGAGAGAATTTATAAGGTAACAGACATAATAAAAAAATAATAAAAAAAAAATACAGTCGCCTTGATTACCTCCTCCTTTTTTGGGAAGTTGGTAAAAAATAATAAGACGTCCTCCTCAGCTCTAATATTGTTGTCTCCGCCAGGGTCTCAAACGAACTGTAAACTTTTAAAATCATGAGCTGACTATTAGAGATTGCAATAAACATTTGAATTTGAATTTGAAGATATCTACAGGCAAATATGTTCCATCTTCAGCCGCATAGTTATTTTCCATGAGGTAGTAGTGAAATGCTTGTCTGTCTTAGATCAAAAAAATCTTTTAATTTTGACCCCATTTTTTCAGTCATTTTATATCAGAATACTTTGGATGTTATCTTCTTAATATATATAATTCTTCTGTACGTGTGTTTGTCACCAAACTCCTTAAAAAAGATGCTCGCGTTGACACAACTGGACTAAGAAATCAAGGACTCAAGGTGTAACAGGAAGGTGTAGTAATGCTTGGTGGTGTGTATGTGTATCGTGCCAGGAATCGTCTGCCAAAAAACGAAAGTCGAAATCGGACATCATTTTTGCCGTACAAAAATTAAAAATTATGTTTTTCAAATACTTTTGACAACACTACAGTTACATGTGCGGCAATCGGAGATATTTGTTCCGTACAAAAATTTTTTTTTTTTTTTTGCCAACCCTACGATTGCCTCTGTGGCGCGTGACCTTGACCTTTATTATGGCCCCCACTGTCAGACGTCTAGGTCCAAAGGCTATGTGGTGTAGAACGGTAGCTGATGAAATAAGATTGCAAATGACATAATGTTTTAGAAACTTTAATTCATCATAACTCAATATTCGTGGTGCTGCCGCGAATGCAGAAGTTCCTGTTAGACTCCATACATGTAGCTAGATGTGTGACTTGAGTATTACTACACCTTTCTGTTACACATTGTATATTACTAGCTGTACCCGGCATACGATGCAATGCCACGTTTAGAAAGTGTTTTACCTCCTTCATGTTTATGGTCGCCTAGTACTTTAATACAATAGTGAAATCTTTTTGGATACTGTTCATACAAAAATACTAAAAGCACGATTATAAAATGGAGGGGTAGGTGGGGGAATAATACTTTACGACCTTTCTCATACCTACCAAATATACAAAAAATATATCATTAAAATTGGTCAAGCTTTGTAGAGTTTTGGACGAGTTTGATCAAAAACACCGTGACACGAGATTTTATATATTACTAGCCGTGCCCCGCGGCTTCGCCCGCTATTATCAAGTTAAAAAGTAGCCTATGTGCTAATCCTAGGTATAATCTATGTACATTCCAAATTTCATCCAAATCCGTTCAGCCGTTAAAGCGTGAAGAGGGAACAAACACACTTACACACTTACAAACAAACTTTCGGATTTATAATATTAGTAGGATTATGATATTAAAATTTTACTCTTGTACTCCGGGCGCCCAAGATACAGGCTATGCCTAGTTTGGGCCTATAGAGAATTACAAATTTTTTGTACTATAATACCAACAACATGTTTCATGTCATTGCTATTATTTGTTTTACCTGATATCTGCAATAAATATAATTATGATTATTATGATTATATATAGTCAGTAAAATCAAACTTTTGGCATGTATAACTAGGTTTACATTTGTCCAGGCCAAGCCGGAGAGGTTCAGCTTCTAATTTGTAAATAAGAACAACTTTTTGAGTATACATTTTTTTAATGAAATTAACACAACTTGAATCGCTTTGTATAAATGATTATATCATCTCCCGGTCGCTTTGATTTCACTAATTGTTTCTTCATGGATTTATCTGTAATATATAAATTACTAGCTGTATACAGTAAAACCACGTAAACCAATAATTAAACGCAAGCAACGCAAAAGTCATCGCTTCATCTTCGGAACTTTGATGTACTAAACGCAATATTGAAGATATTTCTAGAACTTGATCAAATTTAAATGGGACCAATTAGAAAGCAACATCTGTCAAACAAAAAAAAATCAAAAACGGTTCAACTGGAACTAAGTTATGAGGTAACACAAGCAAAAAAAATTAAAAGAAATAAAAAATACATACACAAATACTTATATCATACTTATTAATTAATTACAAATACTTATATTATACAAATACTTGAGTATCTCCCCCTTTTTTTGGAAGTCGGAAAAGTAGCTTATAAGCATGTATAAGTAAGTATCTTTATCTGACCTGGCGTGCACGCGACATCGTCCCCAAGGGCGACGACGAAGACGAGGGAGCAAGAGACGGCAAGGACTGATTACTGAAGATAGAATTGGAAGACTCAGTAGGCGGCCCAAGCCAAGATAGGCAAGAGCCCCGCCAAGATTCCCGGAGGATAATTGAAAGAATGGCCAACATTGAGGCCTATTCCTGACGCTCAGAAAGTGAATACTTGATTTGATTTACGCTTTCACCGCTGAACTGATTTGGATGAAATTTGGAATGTACATAGCTTATATCTAGGATTAACACATAGGTTACTTTTTACCTTGATAATAGCGGGCGAAGCCGCATGGCACGGCTAGTGGAGATTATAAACTTACTAGCAGGAACAAACATACTTACACACTTACACACTTGCACACAAACTTTCGGATTTATAATATTAGTAGGATTATAATGTCTTGGAAACTGATTAGACCTGAAACCACCACAAGAAAACAGCCTCACCTGTCGCCTCCCCTGTCTCCAAATAATTCCTCTTTCGTCGCTTTTTCTTTACATTCCTATAAAATTCCGCCAATTTCTTCGAGCCCAACTTGAGAGCTAACTCGAACATATTTAGTCGTTTTCTTAGGCTTTTTTTGGCGGAAATAATTTTCTCCCAGGTCTTATTTATACGATAAGCAACACGCAAAGATGCATCGTCGAGATAACTGAAATACAGAATTAATGATACTTTACGACTTTATAAGTAGGTAGTAGATTATTATTATTATATCTACTAATCATAGATATCTATATTTTAAGCTATTGCATAGCTTCTATCGCGGGCCTTGAGCGTGGGGACCAAATCCAGAAATTCCGTTACGAAAATAACCTAACACCCCCCACTCCGACCGGCACAGCGGTGATACTTTTTAGTTTTGCCATCTATCGATGAATAGCAGAACTTTTAATGACTTTTTTGAAATATCACACTTGTCTCTTTAGTTCAGCAACTCGCCTCTAGGTGGCAGGAAAAAAAATACTGCATAAATAAAATAAATAAATAATTATAATTGCATAAGTTGATAAAAAATGCTATGCAATAGCTTTACCGCGGCAGTCCCCGAGTGCCACACGTCTTTTTTTTATTATTTCTATATTTTTTCCACTTTACATCCAGACGGACGGCGCGGGCGTCGACGTCATACATTTATGGTTCACTAGCCGTGCCCCGCGGCTTCGCCCGCTGTTATCAAGTTAAAAAGTAGCCTGTGTTAATCTTAGGTATAAGCTATGTACATTCGAAATTTCATCCAAATCCGTTCAGCCGTTAAAGCGTGAAGAGGGAACAAACATACTTACACACACACAAACTTTCGGATTTATAATATAGGAAATACCGTTAATTTGCACGAAACGTTTCGCGTCTTTGTTCATTTATAGAACAGCAAAAGAATGGAACGCTTTGCCGTCATCTGTGTTTCCCGAAACGTACAATTTGGGTGTGTTCAAAAGTAAAGTGAATAGGTATTTACTGAGCAAGCGTGCTCCACCTTAGACTACATCGTCACTTTCCATCAGGTGTGATTGTGGTCAAACGTTTGCTTAGTCAGTAATAAAAAGAAATCTATATCTACATTATCCGAAAGTTTGTGTGTAGGTATAAGTGTGTAAGTATGTTTGTTTTCACTTCAAGTTGAAATATATAGCTTACTAGCCGTCCCCCGCGGCTTCGCCCGCTATTATCAAATTAAAAAGTAGCCTATGTGTTAATCCTAGGTATAATCTATGTACATTCCAAATTTCATCCAAATCCATTCAGCCGTTAAAGCGTGAAGAGGGAACAAACATACTTACACACTTACACACAAACTTTCGGATTTATAATATTAGTAGGATATCTAGGATTAACACAAAGGCTACTTTTTAACTTGATAAACGCGGGCGAAACCGCTTGGCACGGCTAGTTTCATATAAATGGGTAAGTTTGACTGCAAAAGGTAATCTGTGGACGGTTCTTATTATAATTCGATTTCAGTTTATTATTAACTTGATGCCCTTTTTTTTTATAAATAGATAGCCAAAACGGAAATAAAAATATAGGTAATTAAAAAATTATATATAAATTAAATTTCCCCTAATAGACATAAAGAACACCCAAAACCAGAAACTAACTGTGTAGTGCGATGTGAATGTTTCCGGCACTCACGACACAAGTCTTCGACCTTAGTGTGGGGCTGTGTGAGTGTGAAATCATTAGTAAGACAAGACAGGGAAAGCTTGCCGCTTTATAGATACCTACGTCTACCTTTTGAACCGACTTAAATAAGAAGGTTCGTAAGTTGACAAAATTTTTCTTTATAACATTATACAACCGGGAGACGCCCGTCGCGCCGGGTGGTTCAACTAGTTTATATATTATTACTAGTTGACCCGGCGAACTTCATACCGCCAATTGTCTGTGGTCAAATATTCAGAAACATCTACTGTTTGACAGGTACGAACAGTTTGTATGGGAAAATAAAATACTACTTTTTACTATTTTTTTTGAAATTTCTTTGTATTTTCTCACCTTTAAAACCTTCCCTGAACTTCCATAAATATTTCAAGATCAAAATTAGCCAAATCGGTCAAGCCATTCTCGAGTTTTAGCGAGACTAACGAACAGCAATTCCTTTTTATATATAAGAAGAAGATTATGTTTACATTTTGTTCTGTGCACTTATAAACATGCAAATTAGCCAAATTTATAAATATCTTCACATATTTAGTTAACACATGTAAAACAAATTTGTAATTTAAATGAATTAATTTATAAAGAACAATACCTGATAATTGGGTTTTTTTATGCTAGATAAGCAAGCATTCGTTTAGGATGTATAAGGCTCTTTTATTCGTTTATTCAGCTTTTTTTTTGGTTCCGAAAATTATGTGCATTTAGCCAGTGTCAAGTAATACTTAAATATTTTTCAAATTAAACATCAAACCAGTCCTATAGTCACCCGTCACAGTCAAAGTCAAGGAAAAGAGTCAAGGTCCAGTCAAAGTCAAGTCATGCTACAGTAGACCTACACTAAGATAATGTGTCGTAAGTGCTTGAACAACATTTGAATACCAACACACTCACAGCCCCACACTAAGATGACGTGGGTGCCGGAAACATTCACATCACTCAAATGTGAATGTTTCCGGTTTTACCCAGAACCAGAAACGTAACTTTCCCCTTCAGACCCTTACCAAGGAGATTTATGGTTATGAATTTTTAGTGAATATTCCCACTGCCATAGGCAGCGTTTCCTGTTTAGTTATAAAAATAACCAACTATTCTTAAGACAAGTTGGTTCTGGCACTTCGCATGCCGCAAAAACATACATAGTAGTTTTGCCGCGAAAGTGAGAACATGGCGTTATTGATTTTATATAATTTTCCAAAACTTGTGATTCTTCTAGATCATGACTTGACTATGACTGGACATAGACTCTTTTACTTGCCTTTGACTGTGACTTGTGAATAGGACTTTTAATATGAAATACAATTGATATATATTATTACTTGACAATGGCTAAATGCACAAGATTGCGAAGCCAATATTAAAAGAAAAAGACTGACATAGGAACAAAGGATCTAACATACTTACATATAACGAAAGATTTTGTAGCTAAAATAATAGGTTTATTTTCTATCTCGATGCATATCTATATATATACTGATAAACACACTACCACCCTTTACGTCGCGCAGTCTGGTAAAAACGGACCGTACCGCCCGAAGCGGAGTTGCCAGTATTCCTGCCATCATGCTGCTGAAGACCTTAGCAACTTACTAAAAACTATTGCAGTCACGGTTAGCACGCCAGGCTCGCTCGTTTGGCGAGAGGCACGAAACTGAAGGTTTAAAATATGTAACGCAGAAGAGAACTTACGAAAATATTTTCCAAGAAAGTTCCAGAGGCAAAGTGGATATGGAATCTCGCTTCGTTACATCGTCAAATATTTTAGATCCAAACACGAAAATTCCGCTGCCGTACATTATTAACAAAAATGAAGGTAGGTGGGGATTTTAGTAAGCGTTTGTGTAAGACTACCTTAGGTACTTCGGTTATAATACTTTGTATGTTGGTGTAAATATATTGTAGCTGTGTTCTCTTTAGCATAGATATTCCAGGCGAAGCAACACGTGACCAAAATACTTGTCAATATTTCGCGCAGCGTGGCGTTATGGGTAGCATTTCGGAAACTTTGCCTACTAGCATAGTTTTAAAAAATATTTTAGCTCTAATTTGTTAGTAGTAGGTAGGGAAGATGATTTTTTTTCTTTTAATATTGGCTTCGCAATCTTGTGCATTTAGCCAGTGTCAAGTATTATATTTCATTTCATTCAAGTGTTATATTAAAAGTCCTAGTCACAAGTCACAAGTCACAGTCAGAGTCAATTAAAACAATCAATGTCCAGTCATAGTCTCATAAGTCATACCCAAGTAAAGTGGTAGAAACTTTACTAGAACTTCTATTGGAGTTTTGGAGCGAAGGCGAAAATGACGTTTTTCAACTTTGTATGACTTGCCTACCTACTTATGCACGATTAGCACGAAAATTAACGATTAAATAATCCACCTTTATTACACATTAACACTCAAATGATCATAGGTTTTGGATAATTATACAAAATCAACAACGCCTGGATAACTGTCATAAAAACAATTTGTAGTTGCCATAATAAATAAAATGTTCTTTATTGTAGAATTTCAAACAACCAACACAAAATTTAACTTTAGCGTCTTGTTATGGATAGGTTGACGATTCGACATGCCATGCCTACGCATCACATCTTTGAAAAATTAAATATTATGCTCGTTTGCAAAAATATTGATGATTATAAATTAAGAAGCGAGGTACAAAATCTTAATACAAAATATAAGCATAAAATAGCGGTGCGCGAATTTAGATAAAGTAAAACGGATAAATCTTTTATGACTAATGGGGCTAGATTTTTTTTTTCCTTAGTTTTGGCTTCGCAATCTTATGCATTTAGCCAGTATCAAGTGATAATATATTTCAAGTGTATTTCATATTATAGGTCCTAGTCACAAGTGACAGTCAAAGTCAAGTAAAAGAGTCAAGGTCCAGTCGTAGTCAAGTCATGCCCTAGTAAAGTGGTAGAAACTTTACTATAACTTCTATTGGAGTTTTGGAGCGAAGGTGAAAATCAGGTTATTCAACTTTGTATGATTTGCCTACACTTATGCACGTTCACTAAGTATTAACGGTTAATAATCCACCATTATTACACATTAACACTCGAAGAATCACAGGTTTTGGAAAATTTTACAAAATCAACAACGCCATTTTTTCACTGTCGCGGCAAAACTCAAGGCTAGATTTTACAATCAAATTCCTAATATAACTGAATCAATCAGAGAAGTTTAAATCAGTATTGTTACGGGCATTTATTGAGGGGCGAGAGATACGGCGAGATTATCGCCTAACATACAGACAAAAAAAACATACAGTCGAATTGAGTCCTTTTTTGAAGTTAGTAAAAAATAAGCGTAGTAATCAAATGTGGAAACAAACGTGTTTGCATTGCGAAACAGTTTGGCTTTTATATCCAATTCCATCCATCCAATTAGGGTACTTTATAACCAACCAGCCGTACCCCGCGGCATCGCCCGCTATTATCAAGTTTAAAAGTAGCCTATGTGTTAATCCTAAGTATAATCTATGTACATTCAAAATTTCATCCAAATCCATTCAACCGTTAAAGTGTGAAGAGGGAACAAACATACATACACACTTACACATAACTCGGATTTATTATATTAGTAGGATATGTAAATAATATAGCAGTAGCTATGTGATAATATAATTGTAGTCACTCGACGATTTCACAGTCTTAAAATATTTAAATATAAGCATAATGTAACAAGAATTAAATTAGATCGAAATTCGCATTGTATTGTCGTAATTGATATTAAAAATTTTGGTAACGTACTAACATGTTAGATCTATCACGTTTACCATGGTCGACTATATGAGATGGTGGACAAATGATAGCCAATCAGAATGAAATAAATAAGATATTAAATGAGATAGCGTTGATATCTATCTCACAAAATAATGCTAGGTATTTCACAATAAAATCCCGAAGAGGGTTTTAGATAGGCGTGCATCCAGTCGAAAAATTCAAGCCATATCCTGTACAACACGGTTTTAAATGAAAAAAAGCGTTTTGCTTCTACGTTCATCTTATGGGCTTAAGAACTGCTTAACTAAGAGGTGGCTAAGCATTGACATTTTTATAAGTAAGATTGTTAGTATGTAATAAATTTTTTTTCTCTAAATATTAACATGTTTGATGAGTCCATGCACTGTTACATGACATTCTTAAATGTTATTTTTCTTTATTTATTTAATTCTATTCTATTCTTCTATTCATCATCCGTACAGCATAGGAGTCGTTGCCTGCGTTTCCCGAACGGTATAATCTGGGAATCTTCAAGTCTCGAGTGAATAGGTATCTTCTAGGCAAGCACGTTACATCTTCGGCTGCATCATCACTTTCCATCAGGTGAGATAGTGGTCAAATGCCTATTCAACATAAAAAAAATATGGGCGGAGTGCCCCACGCGATATTCCCAATGCCAAGGTTTTTTGGTTTTTCACACCATAGCTAACGATATAACAGTAATTATGGTACTATTGTGTAACTTTGTTTTTACATTTATTAATTTATATACGTCCCACCGAATACCTCACCGTCCCTGTTAGTAATATTTTTTACCATCTCCCTTTGGATGTCTGGAAGAAATCGCTTTGAGCGATAAGACCGCCCTTTGTGCTCCCATGTTATATTTAAGATTTCTTTGTAAGTGTTATTTTATTTGGTGTGCAAATAAAGAATTTATCTATCTATCTATCTAACTTTGGGTGAATATTTTTATGTTCCAGCGTATCACTTAGTGACATACAAATAGGTACATCACTATGCAATTAGTTAGTACGCCTTTATAAAGTGCGCATAAAGCAATGAACCTTATTTTGAAAGAGCATCTCTTACTGAACAGTTCTCAACCTTACATAATAATTATTATGGCGTTCACAAAAAGAGGCCTGCGTCTAGCAACAGCTTTAGAAAAATATGCAAAAGAAAAACCTTGCTATTTTGATACAAAAAATGTCTTTAGTAAGGTAAGTTTGTTTTGTAAATTGTTATGTTATTTTTTTGTATAAAGTGACTGTGATTTCAAACATGGAGATGTTTGAAATTGCTTCATAAACATCTGATCTATCAATTATCCTCTACACTTGGCTCACAACAGGCTTGTCATGCCAATGAAAAAGTATTTATTACACATTTCTAATAGTTTTGGGCTGTCATCTTCATTCTTTTACGAAAAATTAATTAAAAAAAAACGCTTGTGAAAATAATTTAAAATACATGTATAATTTTGGTTCTCCTCTATATAAATTGTTATTTCATGCCATTTATTTTATACCTAACCACGACCAAATCAACATTTACCATCAGTTAATATAGTAGTGAAATGCTTGATTAGATATGAAAATATTAAATCGCTTGAGAGTTAAAAAAATTCATGTTCATTAGGTGCAAATTTTCAGCAGCATATTTTACAAACTGGTCTTATTTTTGTTTTTTTTTGTTTATCTTTCCAATCTACGGGCCAATTGCCTATATTTCCTAAAACTTAACTAAAACTGGTCTTATTGTCATCTATATATATATAAGTCAATGCCACTTTTCGTTGTTATTTTATATCTCAAGAACGGGCTCACCTATCCAAACTAAATGTTTAGGTTTTGTTCGGACTATTCAGTAGATGGTTTATGTGAAGTATGCACAAAATCGGTCGAGCGGTTCTTCATTTATCACACCCGGGCGAAGCCGGGGTGGATCGCTAGTAGTAGAATATAAAAAAAAACAACGGGTTGCACTCCGGGAGTGCCGGCAGAAGTGAAAACTTGAACATTTTTCGCCGCGCGGTAGAAAGAGAGGGGGATATTACTTCCTCTCTTTCGTCTTACGAATTTTCCTTTTTACGAATTTTCGATTAAAGCGCCGCTGCTAAAGAAGTTTTCACTTCAATAATAATTATATTGGAAAGGTATTTTTATCTAACAGCATGCGTATAAAATAATAATGATTAGTCGAGTATAAATTAGTTAAAATGCCTATCTTTCTTACAGATTAAAATTACATCTGCTACAGATGAAGAATTTAAAGCTAGGATGACAGTTGACTCCAGTATGTGTAACGGATATAATTATCTACATGGAGGATTTATAACAGCGGTCGTAGATGTTTTGTGTTTGTATGCGCACGTGGCTAAAACGAATGGAAAAATGGCGTTTACCTCGAACTTGTCTATGAAGTATGGAAATTCATTATTTCACTAGTCTTAAAATATAGCATACTAGCCGTGCCCCGCGGCTTCGCCCGCTATTATCAATTTAAAAAGTAGCCTATGTGTTAATCCTAGGTATAATCTATGTACATTCCTCCGATCAGCCATTAAAGTGTGAAGAGGGAACAAACATACTTACACATTTACAGACACACTTACACAAACTTTCGGATTTATAATATTAGTAGGATTACAAATTGTTCATGAAATCATAATATTTAAAACAGTTTTACGTGGTGCTCGTTTTGTATCTCTCATTTTCAATGTGAGATATATACTTACTTTTATTATATAGTACTTTCGACTAAGCCGAGTTCGAATTCTTTTAGATACGTTTATTTTTACTTTGAAGATAGAACATTTAAATTATTTTTAGTTCACTTAAAACACTATTTATGCCAGATAGGTAAGCATTTCGCCGCTATCTCACCTGATGGAAAGTGATGATGCGGCCGAAGTTGTAGCATGCGTACCTAGAAGATAACTATTGACAGGGCTGGGCAAAATACATGCTTTGCTTTAATTGATATACAAATGAAAAAATACTGTATGATGTATGATATTTTGTACTTCGTATTTTAATTACTTGCAAGTAATTAAAATACGAAGTACAAAATATCTTTAAGTAAGGTATTTGAAATATAATATACAAAATACAGTAGGTATTTTAGCTATTTTTAATTGAAATATGAAATATAAATTACAAAATAAGTAATCTAGACTAGCACGGACTGAAAAGTAGAGGAAAACTAGATGAAACTAGAGTTTTCTTTCATAGCGTACAGTATACATAACAGGTGCAGTGTTGCCAACTCTAATAGTTGCTTTACCATCATTACACTCTCGCCTCGCACTCACACTCACGATCGCTAAATGAAGGTTATATGTATTTTAATGTTAAAATGTATATTGAAGCCGCAAGTATTTGAAATACTAATTAAAAATTACGTTTTTGGGAAGTAATTGAAATACATATATCAAATACGTATTGGTATTTCAATTACGTATTTTAATTACAAGTAATTCAAATACTGTCCAACCCTGTCTATTGATCACACTATACTTGATGACTCCCAAATTATACTGTTCGGGAAACAAAGATGAGGGCAGTGAATTATCGTCACTTTCCATCAGGTGAGATAGCGGTCAAACGCTTGCTTATCTAGTAAAAAAAAATCTAGTTTCAGCTCATAATTATATATTTGGTTTATAATACAACTTGAAGTATGTACTTATTACGTTAGCTACAAGATTAACAGATTTGGCTTCCAGAAAGCCATGATTAATTCTATATTTTCTTTGTTATTAACTATATTTTTATATCATTTCAGTTTTATAAGCACCGCTACTATTGGTGAAAATATAGTAGCTGAAACAAAAACAATCAAAGATGGTAGCTCTTCAATATTGGAATCAACTTTATACAAAGAAGAAAATGGTGAAATCATAGCTAAGGGCACAGCTTGCTTCAGAAATGGAAATGAAACCTCACAGAAATTATCATACGACAAAATCGGATTTGATGTATTTAAAAATGATGAATAATTTTTGGCAAAGACTGGAGTTTAATTTCAATAATGTATTTTAACTCTATGCTGGAACTTGGTTAGGCATTAGGGGAGCCGTAACCAAGGCTTCCCTAATACCTGACAAAGTCTTCTACAGACGCGCTTTAGTATTGCAACACTTGATTATAATAATACTATGCGGAGTTTTGCCGCGAAAGTGAAAAAATGGCGTTGTTGATTTTGTGTAATTTTCCAAAACCTGTGATTCTTCGAGTGTTAATGTGTAATAATGGTGGATTATTAACCGTTAATACTTAGTAAATGTGCATAAGTGTAGGCAAGTCACACAAAGTTGAAAAACGTGATTTTCGCCTTCGCTCCAAAAGTCCAATAGAAGTTCTAGTAAAGTTTCTACCATTTTACTGGGGCATGACTTGACTATGACTGACTACTTGACTTTGACTGTGACTTGTGACTAAGACTTTTATTATGAAGCATATAAATTGTTAATATATTTTGTTTAATATTTCGACTGAAGGACTATGCATCCACGGTCATGAAATAATAAAAAAAAAAAAAAACATACTATGATCAAACATGTCCAAACATAAGAAGGACATCTATTAGAGATTTCCCGCGAAAGTGAAAAAATGCAATGTTGATTTTGTTTGACTGTGATTCTACAAGTTTCAATGTGTCTTAATTGTGGATTATTAACCGTTAATACTTAGTAAACGTGCATAAGTGTAGGTAAATCGTACAAAGTGAAAAACGTGATTTCGCCTTTGCTCTTAAACCACTTTACTAGGGCATTAGGCTTATTTACCTTGACTCTTTTACTTGACTTTGACTGTGTGTTGTGAGTAGGACTTTTAATATAATATACACTTAAATATATTGGCACTGGCTTAATCCACAAGATTGCAAAGCCTAAAAGAAAAAAAAGGACATCTATTACGGCCTTTTTTTTTTTTTTTTTTTTTTATTTGAGACTAAGCTAACGTTTGACCACAATCTCACCTGATGGAAAGCGACGATGCGGTCGAAGATGGAGCACGCTTGCTCAGTAAAAACCTATTCACTCTCTTCTTGAACAACCCCATATCATACTGTTCGGGAAACACAGTAGATGGCAGGGCGTTCCACTCCTTGGCAGTTCTCATAATGAAAGTGGAAGCGAAACGCTTCGTGCGAATGGTCGGTATTTTTACCATTAGCGGATGCCGCATTGCCGTCTGTCTAGATGTTCGGTAGTAGAACGGTGATGCGGGAATAAGATTGTGCAATTCCTTTGAACACTCTCCGTACTCCGTAGTGCAATTTGTAGAAAATTGAGAGGCTTGCTACTTTTCGCCGATGATCGAGACTCTGTAGTCGAGACTCAACTAATTCATAGCTATTGATGAGTCTCTTAGCTCGTCGTTCAATAGATTCCAAAGCCTCCAGCTGGTACCTAGCCGATCCATCCCAAATTTGGCCACAGTACTCCATACAAGACCGAACTTGAGCTTGGTATAAGTTAAGCAGTTGACCTGGTGTGAAATACCGCCTAACCTTCGATAGAATGGACTATAAGGCTATAGTACCTAAACCATGGCTATTAACTAAGTAAACTTAATTAATTTACAAAACGAAAGTTCTAAAACTAAAACCCGGCTAGTAGTACGAAATGGTTTCTAATAGTTTAATAACAAAAAATGCTCTACGTTTACTAATATTATACTTTATACTAATATTATAAATGTCAAAGTTTGTGTGTGTATGTGAATGTTTGTAAGCACGTACCTTTGTAACGAATAAACCGATTTCGATGCAATTTAGAATGTAGATAGTTTAGGTTCCGGAATAACACATAGGCTTTTAACTTAATTAACGTGAGCAAAGCCGCGGGTCACGGCTAGTGTTATATATTTATTAGATGGTATTTAGTAGCTCTATCATTTGACACCCACAATGGTTTTTGACGTTTTATATAGAACCCAGGACAAAATAGCTGTAAAAATTAAAATTGTATAAACGTTAATATTTTTGTACTGTGTGAAAACAAAATATTAAACAGTTCATCTTCTTACCATAATGCTATTTTCCAACATTATTTATTAAAAATTGCTTTTGCACTCTCTTTGCAAAGTTCTTTTCAACAATAAGTAATAACGAACCCCTAAAGTGGAAAAAAGTTATTCGCATGTATGGGCTATTTAGACGACAGATTCCTTTAATAGACGGACGGGTAGACAAAGAGCTGAACCACCCAAGTCAAATTTGAGACCTCGCTTAGTTATCAATAAATTAAATTTCGTTGGTGTGAGCAGCCTATTATTATTGTAGAATTAAAGACTAAAATTAAAAATTAAGTGAGATGCGACATGGTGATATGATAACTGTTGTTTGATAATACTATAACATTTTAAATGAAAATTATATTTATCCGATAATAGTAGAGCATCTGTGTAATGGTAATATTTTTGAGAAGTTTTAATCTTTGTGTGCTAGCAACACCAACCGGATCAACAAGCGGTCCCCTTTGGTGATAATTTTCGCAATATCGACAAAAAATCGAATTTGCCTGAGCCTTCGAAAGCTGTAGAAGTCCCCAAACGTAATCTATTTATAATTATCTTCTATATCAGTCGTTAATTTTGGTTAAACATGTTCAAAATTGCTAAATTCTGAGTGACAAGCGGCTGTCCGCTAAACCGCGCGTTTTTGTATTGTTTGCTTAATATTGGTGACGAAATCATGGATGAATCTACAAAACACGCCAACGAGATGGATATCGATTCCCAGGAAACTGGTATGTTAATGTATTTCTTGAGTAATCATTCATAAAAATGCGAACTGAATTTTGATCCACTTTGGGAACCCGCGCAAAATCAGGGCGATTTTACGTCAATACAGCTTTGATGTGATTGCAACTTTTGAAAACTATTTGCCTTTGTAAGTATCAAAAAGATTCAAATACCTGAAACAAACCTGAGATAGTACGATATTTATGTATCTCCAACAAAAATCGTAATTTTGGTCGATAAAACATGTTACATGTTGACACTTAGATTTAGGTGGGTTAAACGTACATGAAAGCCACAGTATTTATATGTATATAAAGTTATTCTGATGGATAAATAGTTAATTTTATTTGTAATTTGTTCAAATGTTATGTAGTAGGAAATGTCCAAAACTGTCAGATAACTGTAATGTAATAATATTTGTAGGTTATGCCTGACTGAATAAAAGATAAGTTGGTAAATACTTGTAAACAATATTACAGTTTTCTAAAACAATACAATTGCAATGTAGTCAATATCAGCTAAAAATAAAAAATAAAATGTAAGACAATAAAAACTCCTTATTAGATTAAGTTAATTATCAAATAAAAACTCCTTAAGTTTCTTAGCTTGCATTTAGAACATTAAAAGGGTTATTCATTTATTTATTTATTACAATCTATAATAATAGTAATATACAGGTGTTTTTTAGGAGTACAGTTCTATATAGACCCTGTGGGGCACCGCAATAATCTTAGAATAGAAGAGGACTGCTAGGTTTTGTTGACAGATAAGAAATAAACTCAAATACTACATAAGAAATATTATGTAATATTTGTGTTTATACATTTTGCTATAGTAATTATTTGATTTAATATTGTCATAGAAAATATGTTTTATTATTACTATTAAATTTATGTCAAAAAAATTATAATAATAATAAAAAAAAAAAGTTAAAATTTATTATTGTTGATATTACTGTTATATCAGATGGATGAATTAATAAGCTCTACAATGTATGTTAGCAGACAGTTGTAAATTGCAGTAAATGGTCACACAATGAACATAAACACTTTCACACTCACCGCTCCACACAAGTTCGATACATTACAGTAAAACAGGATTAAATCACTGATTTGATTTGAACTGCCCCTTGGCTCAGTTGAGTGCAACTAAACCTAAGCAACCGGTATCGGGTTCCAATCCCGGTTTCTACCGGGATTGGAAAACTTGTTTCTACAAGTTTTCGCACTAAGAGAAATTTATGTTTCTGGTTCTGGGTGTGATTGAGTGTGTAATTTGAATGTTTCCGGCACCCACAACTAATGTCACAGTACTTAGTGTGGGGCTGTAAGAGTGTGTTAAAGCATAAAAAAAACAGTTAATATATTATTAATCTTGATATTAGTCCATTGTAGGCTATAAAAGAAATAACAAAATCATCGCAGACTTAAGAATTATTCTATTGATATAAATTCAAGTGTTTTTTTTTGGCGTAATAATGTTAGTTAGAATCTGTTGATGTTTTAAAATTTACAGATGTCTTTGTGGGCAACAGACAACTTAAAATAAAATATTGTGTATTGGCAACAGAAAATTTATATTAAAATAAATTAAAATATTGTGCCTTTTTTCAAAATAAAATCACCCACAATACTAGTCTTCTAACTTAGTTTAGTCTCAACCCCGGAAACTGCAGATGTAACTTTGAAAGTGTTTGTTGTTGAGAGGAAAATAAATTATCATCCACCATCATACATTGGGCGGTAGATTACCTGACAGTAACCTTAGACTCTATTCCCTGTGAGGTAAGGCTCCGAACTCAGTGGGAACAAACTTATGATGATGTCTTTTACTGTATTTTCAGAAGCGCAAATCCAACCAAGCGAATTAGGAGATGTATTGAGTGCTAAACCTTCTGAAGACTCGGAGACGTTGTTTCCTGATAGTCCGGTGTATGAACCTGAGGAAGATCCACAGGTTTGTAGTGCCTTGACACTTAGTAGCTGTCTCTGTTGAGTTTGGTTTCAATTTAAATCCTGCCTAACGTCTAAGAAATAAAGTTCATATTTAATAAATAATTATGTTTGCTGAAAAAAAAATATTTGCAAAAAAAATTCAGTTTTAGATTTGACTATTCATACAAACTGTCAAATCTAAAACTGTTATTTTTTTGTCTTATAGACAAGCATTTGACCATTTCCTCATCTGAAGAAAAGCAATATGGTGAAGTAGATTTCTGAGGCTCCCGATAACTCAATTTAGGAATAAAGTGATTCACTAAAACTTTTTACTACCTACTCAATAATAAGGATAACTAGAAAAAACCTCACCTTACACGGGTATATTGTTACTGATTCATTATTGCTAAGCTTATATTATTGTAGAGGACCTTGCATCTAGACAAATCTTTACGAGGTTTACATGTATGATTTTGAATATTTTGTTAAACTTTCATATTGGTTGATCTCCATTTTGATGCACGCCTATACCCCTCTTCTCGTCTACCATGTGTGGTTGACTGGTAGAGAATGCCCCTAGCATTAAGTCCACCTTTTGTACTTTTTGTGCAATTAAGAATTAAATAAATAAATAAATTGGTAATAAATAAAAATAATTTAAAAAAATAATTTTACTATGCTATCTACAAAGGAAACACCATGCTGTTCTTGTTTACCGGTAACTATACATTAGGCCTCTTCAAGTCAAGAGTGAACATGTATTTAATCACAGCTGGGCACCGTTAAACAAATAGTTAACTTCGTTAATCGTTAATCCGCTACAAGAAAAGTTAGCTTCGTTAAACGTTAAAGCGTTACATTTCGTAAAAATTGACGCAAGTAAACGTTAATCGTTAATCCGTTAATATGTGTAAAATTGCATCTTTATATCGTTGCGTTAGTGAATTTATAAAACCTGTTGGTTTAGGTTCTGGAAGTTAACAGATTAGGAATAAAACAAAATACTTGTATACTTTGTAATTTAATCGTCGGGCATAAGGTGCATATTCCCCTTCATGAACATTAACATGTTGAAGTTCTCGTCTGAAAGCCAGGCCCGTTTTGGTGTTAAAATGTCTTTACCGCTGGAACCCGATCCGATTCCATGTCTTCCAACATCCATGATATGGTATTATTTTAATTACTACACAGTACACTTTTTCTATCTAACTAAATTACACTGCACTCTTCTTTATCAATTATCAACCCGCAAATGATCACTGACAGTAATTTATAATAACAACAAACAGTAATGAAATGATCAAACGAAGCAAATCTCTTCGCAGTTTTCTTTCTCACTCGAACGCGCCGGCTAAATATATCTTGTTTTGTTTCACTCGCTGCCACGCGCCGCCCGGCACTTTTCGGTGCCGTGCCGGTGCCGTGCGGTAACTATTAGGCATTGGATTAACGATTAACGGACTTCTGCATATTAACGGAAGTTAATGTGTCCGTTAACATTTTTAAAAGTTAACTTAAAAGTTAATCCGTTAATCAAACTGTTAACTTCGTTAATTAACGATTAACGGATTAACGAGTTAATGCCCAGCTATGTGTATTTTCTGGGCAAGTATGCCCATACCGTCACCCCGTCATCTCTTACCATCACGTGAATTAAAAGACCATATAAAAATTTGTAATTATTACCTAGAAAGCAGGACAAATTTAATGAAATTATTAGCGCCTGCACAGAAAATAACCCTGCTTTATATGCAAGCATATTGATCTTATTTCAATTTTTTATTATTTTCCAGGCTAACTCAGTTTACAAACTAACTAAGAGTCATTGTACATTTTCCAGTATGTGTCGAGTTCCGTGCCGGACAATGACGTCATCGAAATATCATCTGACACTAAAGGTAAAACACATCAACTTTTATAAGATCTAATAAATTAATCTTACAATCGTAGACAGAAGTAACTTGAACTTGCAAAAGAAAATTATTCGCCTTTCTCGCTGACTAAGCATACTACTCAATAAGAGAGTACCTGGAAGACAAGTTCTAAAATTTGTAAACAAGGCGTGTCACCCACGTGAATTCAAAATAGACAGGTGTCAGCCCTCTGCGCTGTTCGTTCTGGGTTCGATTCCCGGCAGGACCACAAATTCCTTACCAGGGGATATTTGTGCTTCTGGCTCTGGGTGTAATGTGTGTGTGATGAGAATGTTTCCGGCACGCACGATACAAGTTTTTGAACTTAGTGTGGGGCTATGAGTGTGAATGCGCTTGTTTGTTTACATTGATTTATTATTTTAATTACTTATTTGTTGCAAGGATGAGTCGCGTTGCTTTCCCTCTCAACAACTAAGATTTCGAAAAACTTGCTATTTAAAATTACATTTCAGATGAGCAGTTCCCACCTCTGACTAAAAGAAAGCTAAGTGACGACGGAATCGATAACGATAACCCAAAGATACTCAAACTCGATCTCACCGGCACTGAGTTTGCTGTCTCATCGCAATCCTTAGATGATGAAGTTTCGGAGATCACTAGTGCTGCTAAACGCAAGGTCAAAGACCTGGAAACGCCGTCCACCTCTCGAGTCCGAACTCCCGTTCGTTCCAGTCCCAGGCTAAAACGCTGCAACAGCGCCGATATTTCAACACCAAAAACACCTAAAACACCAAAAACTCGGCCGGCTAGCGTAGACATCTCTAAGAAGACACCTCGCAAACCATTCGAAAAGAACGCAGAAGATCATCCGAGGGAAGAGCTCCAAAAACCTCAAGTACCGAAAACTATCGCGGAAGAATCTTCCGAAGCGCTAGATGATTCGCAAGGGATCCAACTCATGCTATCTCCGAGCCCCGACGAAGAAGAAAAAGTAGAAAAACCAAACGTCATTACAGGAAACTCCAACAGCGATCCCGTTACAGTGAAAGATAGACAGGAAGTGTTAGAACCGGAGATTACTCAGACTCGAAGCGAAGGGCACAACTACTCCTCGGATCAGAACAACTTATCTCAGCCATTACCTAAACAGATCGAAAAAACAACTGACCAAGAGAGCACAGACAGCGTTTGCTCTAATCTAATTGACAGCCCCGAACATGTTCCCAGCGTCGCATCTAAAATGATATCCAAACTCTCGAACGGGAACTCCTCAACGCCCACAGAAATAACCGCCGTTGGAAAGCATATGTCTGAAGACAGCGACTGTACGCCCGATATGGCAAAACTGGTCTCTGGTAAAGGGAAGCGCAAGATTGAATCTTTTCGAGTCAGCAACACAACCACCCCATCTACCATCTCACCGCTGCAAAACGGTCACTCCTTACCAATAAATACCCCCCAGATCCCAATATTCGATGTCCACGTGAGTCACAACGAAGATAACGAGTTCCTTTCATTGTACGTCGTCAGAACGGATAACGATTTGGGAATGGATATGTGTAAGGAGTATCAGAGGATATCGAAAAGGTTCACGATGGACCCTTACGCGGCCGATGTATCTACGAGCAATTCGCCATCGAGCGTTACCAGCGGAGGCATGATCAATCTGCCGAATAGGACGTCTTTTGCATCCACTGTTAGCTCAACTTCGACATCCAGCACGCGAACCAGCGACGGCAATTTCGTGGTGCCGCAACCTCCGCGCAAATCCGTCGCCAATCCGACAACGTCCGTCAAAGGATACGACGGCCTATTCAAGAAGCTGCAAGACATATTTTCGTATATCAAAGATATGTCGGTCGACGAAGCGAATCGGTCTATGAACCAGGACAAGGTATCAGTGGGGGTGCAAGTTTCCGTATCCAGCGACGGCACGGTGAGTAACGGGAACGCGAGCCCAGAGGAAGTGAGCAAGTGCGACAAAGCTACCCCGAAAAGCTCGTTGAAAAAGACGCGCGTGCGAGGCAGGAGGCATATAGCCGGGAAGACTAAACGTGCAATACTCCCCACTCAGCCTGAGGAGCCAGATTATATGCACGGGATGAATTCGCCCGAAATGATACCGAGCAACGGTGAAACTGGCAAAGAATCGCCGATCAAGTCTCCGAAAGACGAGAAGCCGTTGTCCACGTTAGTTGGTACGCCAAAATCTGTGAGCAAGTTGAAGCAAAAGCGACGACCGACTTCGCCTCGCCCCGCCACTCCTGTCGAAAAAGCTATCATCAAAACTGAATACCCGGGGTATGCTCCGGAGACCGTTGTCTTAGCTAAATGGGTGGATAAGCGGTACTATTCCGGTAAAGTTTTGGAGATAACAGAGCCGAATAAATACCTTATAAAGTTTGACGATGGGCAGAGTAAAGTTTTGCTGGATGAGTTCATTATATTTGGTGACACGAAGATCTTGCCGTTGGAAGGTCAGTCGGTTTATGCCGTGGTTGATGAGGAACAGAGCTATGAACCGGGGCTGGTGATGGGTGTGGAGGAAAATGACAGCGGTACTATTACGTACAGATGCATTACTGATGGGTAAGTTTTATTCCTTACGTCCTTTGATTATTTTCTCATCCCATATTAATATACATTTTTGTAATATACCCAAATTACATATAAAAATTCAGGTAAACTGGGTATGTTACTCAGCGCCAACAGAAATGCTAAGTCACGAACTCACGACTCATTTGGCATTTTTCTTACATATGTTCAATACATTTTGATTGTTTTCTTAGTAGTATTGTTCCATGCATTGATGCACGCAACATTTCACAATAGCTCAGTTTTTTTTACATTGAAAACTTAATCTTATCTCTAACAGTCTTACTTATAAAAATGTTGCTAAGCAATGCTAAGCCACCTCTTAGTTAAGCAGCTCTTAAGGCCATAATCAATGATTAACTTTTTTCACTTATAAACATGAAAAACACAACTATAACAAAAAATGAAAGACAGGTGACATTTAACGGTTGTCCAAGTAAACAATTGGGCGCCTTACTTAAAAAGTTATAACACATTTATTATTGAAACATAAGTCCCGCCATCTTGCCTCGTAGCAAGTTTTAAACTAGGCAATGGCGGTGTTTAATTTTGATGACTATTTAGGCTTCACTTAACGTTCTTTTAACGCTAAATCGCGTTTATGAGTGAAATTTTTGTGGAACTGTAGCTAAGCAATTGATAAAAAATTAAGAGGAGTTTATAAACTGTAAGACCTTATTTTCATATTCCTCCGTTTTCCTCAGTGATACGACAGTAATGGTGACCGCAAGCGAGCTATACCTGACGGAAGACCAAGCCAAGTCCTTGAAGGAGTCCATACAACAGAACAGCTCGTCTGCACCATCAACGCCTCGGCGGCGAGCTCATAGGGAATTAGATTTGGATAATATTATACAGGTAACATTCTTACAAGCTTTATTTAACTTCCATCGTTTGTCTGATTTCGCGGTTCATCCTACTTCCTTCCTACTAATATTATAAATCTGAAAGTATGTTTTTTCCCTCTTCACACTTAAATGGCATGGCATTTTTTTTATTCACGTTAGGCAAACGGCAATCTTTTGACCACCATCTCGTCAGGAAACACCGACTCGGTAAGGAGTTCCATTCCTTTGCGGTTCGCACAATGAATGTGGAGGCAAAACGCTTCGTGCGCATTTGTGGAATATCCACCATATAGCGGTGTCGCTTAGCAGTTTGTCTGCTTGTCCGATGATAGAACGAGGTGGGGGAACTAGATCGTGCAGTTCTTTGACACACGGCTGAACGGATTTGGATGAAACTTAGAATGTGCATAGCTTATACCTAGGATTAAAACATAGGTTACTTTTTATCTTGATAAGCAGGTGAAACCGCGGAGCACGGCGAGTATCTTATAATCTTTAAGAAAATACTTGATAACATTAGATGCATCTTCTAATACTATAAGAATCTTTGTTCTGATATACTGATTCACTGACTGACTGACATACAGACAACACACAGCCTAAACCATTGGTCGTAGAGACTTGATATTTGGAGGGTACATTTGTCTTAGTGGTGTACTAAGAAAGGATTTTTGAAAATTCTACCCCAAAGAGGGGTAAAGGGGCTGACAAAAGTTTGTATGGAAGTTCTTTGTTTTTGAACTTATAGCGATGAAAATTCGTATTCGTAATTATTAATTATTATTGTTTTTTTGCCAAGGGGTGCATTAAGGTGGTTCAATGGGGGATGAATGTCTTATGTGTACAAAGGGCGGCCTTTCGCTCAGAGCGATCTCTTCCAGACAACCCAAATATATATATTTATATAGAGTGTTTGATTGAAGCAACTGCTGACCAAAATGCTGGCAAATACAGAGATTGAGCATTGCCATTCAACGTGGCAACGCTGCCAGCATTTTGGGTACTTTGCCAAATGGTAGCAGTCTATTAGATAAAGTTATATATTAGTTTTTAAGTTAGTATATTTGTTATGTTGAATATATTATGTAATGTTTGCATTGCAGGGACCGCGCAGCGCTCGCAGCCGAGACAAGTGTGGCTCATCGAGCGCTAGGAAACGTGTTGCCTCCCCCAAGAGCCCTAAAGCCTCTACCTCGGGCAACCACGGTAATCACTACACTATTTTATTAACCTCCGATGCAAAAAGATAGGGTGTTATAAGTTTGACCGCTATCTGTATGTGTGTGTCTATCTGTGGCATCGTAGCTCCTAAAGACTGGTCGATGTTTTTTTCTTTTTGAAAGGTTACTTTTCGAGAGTTTTATTAACCTCCAACGCAAAAAGATAGGGTGTTATAAGTTTGACCGCTATGTGTGTGTGTGTGTGTGTGTGTGTGTGTGTCTATCTGTTTATCTGTTGCATCGTAGCTCCCAAACGGTCGGACCAATTTACCAAATGTAGTTTTGTAACTATATTGTACACCCGAAATGGGGAAACCTGTTGATTTCTTATACATTTGTATTAATAGTAAGAACCCTGTACAATGTTTATACAAAAACAAACAACAAACGCATTCACACTCACAGCCCTACACTAAGTTCAAAGACTTGTTTCGTGGGTGATGGAAACATCACACACACATCATACACCCAGAACCAGAAGCACAAATGTCCGTTGGGAAGGAATTTGTGCTCCTGCTGGAAATCGAACCCAGGACCAACGGCACAGAGGGTGGACACCTGTCCACTGCGCCAACTGGGTCGTCTTATATATATATAATACAATAAACATTTTTGTTTCTATTTCTGTTACTTCTGTAACTACTTATAATGCTCCGTGGTAGCATACAAGTTTGATCCCACACACGTTGACATAGGGTTTATATTTGCAGGTGTGAAAACCAAAGCTCCCCTTGTCCGACCGCGGCTGGCCAGTGAAAGCAGTTCGATGAGCGAGAGCAGCAACTCTGCGCCGCCCGCGCGATTGGAAGAAGTAGCCGGGGTAGAGCCTGAAGTACAGAAAACGCCTAGGAAAGTCGAGGGGGTTAAAGGTACATGTGCTATTTTCTGTTCAAAGTAAATACCTATTCACTTTACTTTTGAATACACCCAGTTCCTTGTCAAACTGTATAAGCTATTATTGTAGCAGCTGTCTACGAGCTGCCATAGTTTACTTGGTAGTTACTACTAAACTGTCTGCACCACACTGTTAACTAACCAGTTTAAAAAAAAAAACATTTTCTTCTGCTCATGTCGATTCTAAACCACCACTTTCAGGATTATACTCTACTAACTATAATAAAACATAAACTGTATATATTGTTGCTGTATTATGACGTTATATATTGTTAAAATTTTTATACAGTTATGAAAATAAAATAATTAAATGCAAGCAAACCTTATAAAAAATCAACTTCACCGCTTTATCTTCGGAACTTTGATCAGATTAGATGTACTAAACACGCATTATTGAAGATATTTCAAGAACTACTGATCAGATCTTGATCAAATTTAAATGGGACCAATGGAAAGCAACATCTTTCAAACAAAAAAAAGGTTCAAAATTGATTCATGAGGTAACAAAAAAAAAATATACAGTCGACTTGAGTACCTCCTTCTTTTTTGTGAAGTCGGTAGAAAAAACTTTTCTATACAAGGTTTTATATACTACTAGTAAAGAATACAAGCAATCAATCACTTAATTTTTGATGTTAAGTAGCACTCCCCTTATATATCCACGTGGGAGTGCTACACGCTCCTCTCTCTGAGACTTACAAGTCTTATATCACATATCCCCAGTAAATACACTGCCAGCGGAAAGCAGTCTTGCTCAAAGGGGTGGTATCCAGCCAGGCTGTCTCACAAGCCTATCAGTTGATAGGCTTGTGAGACTTAACTGACATAAACTGAGTTCCATCTCCTCCAATCTGCATCCTGTAAGTGCGATCTCTAGCAATTAATGCTTCCCCGAGACCCATGTACATGGTGAACTGCTCGTTGGCTTAGTTGTGTGCGTGTCAGCCTTCTAAGCAGCGGGTTTCGGATTTGATTCCCGATGGGAATTTAAGTTTTCTTCTCAAGCGAAATTTTTGTTCCTGGTTCCGGGTGTGATGTAAATGTTTCTGGCAACCACGACCCAAGTCATCGATTATAGTGGGGGCCTGTGTGTGTGGAAGCATTTAAAAAACATTTACTTATTCTAATAAATTTTCTTTCACAGCGGGACCATTCCAACTTAAAGGCTTATCCAAACAGAACGTCGGCAAAAAGAACTCAAAACTGACCAAGTTCGAAAACGATGAAGACACTGTTTCGGTGCTAGGGCCGATACCCAGCGGAGAAAACAAAATATTCGCTGGTCTGCACTTCCTGTTAACTTGTACTGACACCCCTAAGAGGTGTAAGAGTGAAAAAGACAAGTCTGACAAGGTAATATGAATGATGTATGTCGAATATATATAACTAACTTTTAGTGTTAAGACGGATTCGCTTATTGAGCGGAAATATATGGGAACGTCAAAATCTGATTGAACCCAGATTTTAACGTTCAGGGAAGAAAGATGCAGGCAATGAGTTCCACTCCTTTGCTGTACGGATGATAAACGTTGGATCGAAACGCTTACTATAAGTATGTCAACCATGAAAGGATGAAGGACAGTTTGTCTTATTGTTAGATGGTGAACAGGGCATGGAGGAATTATGTCATGTAATTTTTAAGCACATTCCAAAGTGTAAGCGATAGAATACCGATAGGCTTGCTACTTACGTCGGTGACCAAGACTGCAGTTTTGACTTAAATAGCATACTATCCCGAATGAGTCTTTTGTACTTACTTTCGGCTACTGTCGGGCACCATACTTTTCTTTCTGTCCAAACGAAAAGTAACGATCCGAATCGTTAATTGCGTAATGATGTATAATAAACTATCACACATTTTAAAGTCTGATCTGATGTTTTCCGACGCCCACTTTATTTCGTAATTTCTCTTAATCCAAAGCTTGTCTGGAAGAGATCGCTTTTAGCTATAAAAAGACCAGATAAGACTGATTTATCACAATTAACGTGTTCAAAAAAGAGTTTATATCTATAAGTATTGTATCAATTTTTGTACCTCTATGCAGTCCGATTCAAAATTGCCGCTAAGAATTTTTGGTCGCGAAATCATGATATTTTTATAAGCTCCACGTCACTTTGGTCCAATTTTTCGCTCAATAAGCGAATTTGCTCCTTGAGCCTAATAAATACAAAGCTTATATTTTACTAAACACACACGAGATAAACATTAAACCTTCCACAGTCTCAAGAGTCCCGTCACTACTCATCAGAAGAAGACAGCGAGGCAACCTCAGTCCCCGGCACCGATACTGAAGACCTGGACTTTTGCGACCGACCATACAACAAGGAACGGTTAAAGGAGCAGTTGGAAGCCGCTGGTGGGACTGTACACAGGTTAGTTGTATAGATAGTTAGACAGAGATAGTGATACTTTGCAGAGAAAACAAGCCAGCCTCAGTCCATGGCAACGAGCTGGACTTCTGCTACCAACTATATTACAAGAGATAGTGATACTCTGCAGAGAAGGCAAGGCAACTTCAGCTCTCGGCACCAGTATAGAAGACCTAGAATTCTGCGACTGACCATATAACAAGGAACAGTTGGAAGCCGCGGGTGGGACTGTACACAGGTTAGTTGTATAGATAATTAAATTAAATTAAAATAGCAATATTCTACAGAGAAAGTGAGGCATCCAGAAGTCCTGGCAATGATACTGAAGACCTGGATATCTGTGACCGACTATATAATAAAGAAACGGTTAAAGGAACAGTTGGAAGCCGCTGGTGGGACTGTACACAGGTTAGTTGTATTGGTAGACAGAGAAAGCGAGGCAACCTCAGGGTTACAACGATACTAAAGACCTTTATACTTTTGTGACAACACAGAGAGAGACAGCAACATAAAAGAACGGGCTATTACATTTGTCCTCGTCTTCCTCCATGTTTCTCACTACTTAAGACTTACACTATATTTCCAGCCACTTCGATGAAGTGCCAAAGAACAAGTACTCCGTCTGCAAGCTGATAGCTCCACGTCCGTGCCTCACCGCTAAGTACATCCAGTGCCTCGCAAGCGACGTGCGAGCCGTGTCCCACGGGTGGGTCATCACGAGCTGTGCCACCAACGCTAGAGCCGATATCGATGCCTACGCATTACCCGCTGGGTGGTCTATACTCAAACAGAAGTTCATCAACTGGGTAAGAGATTTAACGAAACTGAATTTCTGATCCAAGTTCATTCATAATCCAACACTCGTACAAATACACACACGCACGTTACACAAACACACATTGCCACATTCTTTATACCTACACAGTCACTACAAAATTAAATGATTGTTATTGTTCTTCTATGTTAAAGAAGAGCAGGGACTCCTAATACTGCCATTTTTTGCATAAAAACCATCCCTGGTGGCTTGAAATTGCCTTTGTATTATTTGTTACTGAATACATAATTATGTTAATTAAGTTAAAAATTTATGAAACATATTAAAAATAAGGTCAAATACAAAAAAGAACATACAGAAACAGACACACAAATTTCAGACCCACTGCTTATAAAACAGACTCATAACCAACTGGCAACCAATGCACAATTAATTTTTTTATTAACATTAACATATTATTCTAACCTTCAGGTACCCCCATCGGGCCGCAACGCAAACTTCTTCAAAGACAAAGTGGTACTATTCTGTGGTGACCAAGACACATTTGTTCGCTTCTGGGAGCGAGCCTGTTCTTTAGCCGGAGCAAACACAAGAGTAGTGAACGAAGAAGACCTCAATATGTCCGGAGCGATAGCCCTAGTAACAGAATGGGATTGTCCCCATGAAGTCCAGAACAAAGCGAATCAAGACAGCATTCCAATGGTTTCCACCACCTGGGTGGTCCAATGCCTCATCGAAGCGCGAGTGATCTCACCAACCAGCCACGTTAAGTTCTCATTCATGTATACAGAGCCCGAATGATCCTGGGACTTCCGCAAGTACCTCATCATACGTGAAAATTGACACTTGAGGTGTTTGACGGCAATCGTGAAGTGACTGTGCGATCTGTGTTGTTGTAGGATGTGTCTCGTTCGCTCGTAGAACTTTTTAGTGAGTGGAAGTGAGACGGAGATATGTATCGGTGAGTGAGTTTTTAATATTAGTAAAGACTACTAAAGTTTAGGTGAAGGGTATTCAAGAACTATTCTGTATAGCATATGAAATTCTATATCCAACACCTCATTTGTCGCAGTTGTGAAGTCTCGGTCCTCAGCACCGTGGGTCCTGTGTTCGATTCCCTGCAGAAGCACAATTATCCAAGGGACATTAGCGCTTCTGGGTGTGTGTGATTGTGTGTGTAACATATGTATTTTTTTTATTAAAAAGCTATGCTATATAGAATAGTTGTTCATAAATATGACCTAAGTTTACAATGTGTTGAATATAATGACATTATACTATATACTAGTATATACTCGCAATATATATAAGCTATATATATATATACATGTATAAGCTACTTACATTGTAAATATCTAGGTCTTGAATATTCTACTTGATATACTCCTTGAATAACCCGATGAAGGCAAAGTAATCCACAACTATAACAACACCAGATCTCCTAATGCAGTTCAACCCTCGAGGTACTGACGGAATTAGTGTTAAGTGACACTAAGAAGTGACATTAGTAAGTGACACTTGAAAGTGACGTAAGTGTTAAGTGACACTTGAAAGTGATATTAGTGTTAAGTGGAAAGTGATTTAGTGACAGGTGTATGGAGTTATTAGTGTCAAACAGTTTTTGGGTCATGAGGCTGATTACAATCTAAAAAGAGGCTTCCTTTAAAATTAATTTGTTATATATTATGTTATACAAGCATATAGCAAGTTTAAATGTGAAGTGAGATTGTCTAATCTAAAACTGAACACTGCTCCAATATGTTTACGCACACATATACAGTGGTTCCCTATTTCGCATAATATTGTTACTCATTCCGTAAACCATTTTTTTTTAAATATAATTATATTCATTTATACATAATATTGCCTATTGGCAAAGTTGGGTGAGCCTTCCCTTCTTAGCATAGGATATCAGGTTCTATTCCTGGTGGGAACACAAGTTTTCTCCATAAGGAAATTTTGTTTCTGGTTCTGGTGTGATTGTGAGTGTGTAATTGTTTCCGGCACCCATGACACATCATGTTACCTAGTGTGGAGCTGTGAATGTGAAATTGTTTTTTTTTTTTTTAATTCAAATCTCCTGACCTATCCAAGTTAAAATATGTATGCAGAATAATGTTATGACAGATGATGACTTAACATGTAAAATTATGCGAAATGAACAAACCCCCTATTACCTATCTCTGTTGCAAACAGTTTCAATTCAAAAATTACTAAATTACTAAGAAATAAGGTTCATTTTTGCTTAATTTAAATAGAAACTGCTCGCAACATAGAAACGTAATAGGGGGTCAGGTCTCCATATAAAGTATGCAATAAACAACCTTATCAAAGTCATGGCCCATTAACTGTCGCAAAACAAATCCTTGTGTATAAAATTCTTAATAATACCATGTAATTGTTGTTAACGACAACTCAAAGTTTTCTTGTATCAAAGAATTTTGCTAGTTTTTAATAGGAACAGTGAAATCAAGTTAGTACATGTATCAAGTGTCTAAAATAAAATAAAACATGACTTCTGAGATAAAAGTGTACTTAGGTATATTCAGCCTTTTTATTGTGTGGGGTAAATACCACTTTCTTTAGTTCCCACGGGTGAAGGGTAGGGTATGTGCGGCTCAAACCCACTAAAAACCTCTCATCAGCAGTCCCTTGCCGTGGTGGGGCAAGGTAAGGTCGTAGTAGCAGTCACTATCTTGCCCCGGGAGGGGTGACCTTGCTCACCAAGGCCACCCTCCAATTATAGAGTCCCCTGACTCCACCAGTGTCTCCACTACAGAGGAGGAGAAAGGAGGCGGGTGAAACGCCTCCTCCTCCCCTTCCATTCGTCCGCGCCGGAGCGAGTCAGATTGGGAATTGAGATATATTTAGCCTGTGGTATATGGTCATCTAACAATCACTGAACTGTCAGCACAGTGCAATTCTTTGCTCTCTACTCCGCAGATCCCAGATCCTCGATTCCCAGTAGAAGGACAATTTTCTAACCCAAAGACATTTGTGCTTCTGGTTCAGTGTGTTTCCGGTACCCACGATATAAGACTTTGAACTTAGCGTAGAGCTATGAGTGTGATCTAACCAAAAACCAGAAGAACAAATTTGTTAGATGTGAACTTGTGTTATATGCAAGTTTCATCCCGAAGGGAAATTTGTGTTTCTGGTTCTGTGTGTGAATTAGTGGCTGTGAGTGTGAAAGCTTTTATATTTTGTTTCCTTCGACTCAAAAGTTCCAAACGATCAACGAGATTGACCCCCTGTTTTTAACACAAGGCCTAGTACAAACTTGATTCTACAGTTCTAACTTGTGTGTAACTATTTTCTAGGCTTAGATTAAGTGACTTAAGCTTATTAATATAGCTTATTGTTAGATAAAATCCACTTTGGAGACTGTCATATTACATTACTGATTTCTATTACATATATCAGACTTTTGAAAATTCTGGTTGTGACAAAAATACATCTTGAGGAATATAATTAGAGTGTTATGTAATTATGGAACTAATATGTTACCCTGCATAGGGTCTAAATTGAAACAAACTACAAATTGTAATATAAAAGCATTTAATTGCTCTAATTATGATGCAATTACATGATTTGCAATTGAAATAAATATCTTTGATAAACTATTTGTTTTTACTACAAATAAATATGTAAGTTTAAAGTAACCAATTAAAAGCATTTAAATATTATAAGACGAAAAAAAAAAACAAAATGTAAAATATACAAATCAAAATTATGTAATAACTGATAATATTTACTGAAAAGTATCATTACAATAGATTATGTCGTAATATAAATTGTTATATTATATGTATACAGGAACAAATTAAGGTAACTACGTATTCATTAGGTGGTCTCATATTGACTAAGTTTCTTTGTAAATGTGCTAAATTTGGGGTCTAAAATAGTATTGGCAACTTTTAGGGTGATCTAGTCTATACACCGAGCAATGTGTATAACTTAGTACGTAAATGTAAGTTAAAATACATTAAGTTCTCTATAGATTTATATGAAGCGTGCAAAGAGTGTTTATATTCACTTTGCATGTGCTTGCTGCATTACCATGCTGTATAGCAAGGCTTATTCTCTGCCTTGAATATAACCCAGCATTTTGGTTATGTGACTCAATCAGTCTCTTAGACAAATCTTTGAAAATTTATAATGCACCGGGCCTAAGACTCAACCTCTAACGTCCCGAATATAAAAAAACTTGTCAAGTTTCAAATAGTTTTGGCATTACAGAGAGTGCCACGAACTACATGATCGAGTTCTTACATCCCCATTCTATCATCGGACAAACAGATAAACAAATATGTTACACCGCTATATGGTATACATTCCACAAATGCGGACGAAGCGTTTTGCTTCCACATTCATTGGGCGACCGCTGAGGAATGGAACTCCTTGCCTGAGTCTGTGTTTCCTGATGAGTACTATATAGGAGTCTTTAAGTCGCGAGTGGATAGGTATCTGCTAGGCAAGCTTGCTCCAACGTCAATGTCAAAATGCTGGGTTGTATTTAGGGAAGAGGGTAACTCTGAATAGCAATTCAGAGTGGTAAAGCAGCAAGCATTTTGGGCACTTTGCTGAACATTAAAGATTGTCTAAACCATCTTTAATCTTTCTTTTCTATTTATATGTATCTATAATTATCTATATACATTTTTGTTTAATAAAAGCATACTATCCTTTGCGAAATTCAAATAAATCCGTGTAGAACTAAGTATAAGTTTAATTGGAATATGCGTGATGGCGCTGCTTGCATACAAATATTTGTCAAGTGATGGTTTTACTGGGGTTAGTGTTAGTTCCAACTTTTGCCACGATTCGGCTTTTACTGGAGGAATAGACATGTATTTGTGATGTATGTATCACATGATTTGATGTACATGGGTAAAAGTAAACAGGGGCAAATGAATCGTTTTTAGATTGTGGTCAAATGCTTGCCTATCAGCCATAAAAAAATAAAAAATATATATAATGCAATAACTCTTTATTGACACCAAAACATTACAGCTTTCAGAGAAATTTATTAAGATAGGTACAATGTGCTGTCTTATCGCTAAGAGCGAGATCTTCCAGAAGAGTTTACGTTTTATTACCTTATCAATCAATTTACTAAATATTCTATTTAAATGACGCTAGCCAATTCCTATGACTGCGTTCCGTTACACTTAAAATGTTTAGGTCTCAAATATGAATAATTTCGCTTATTTATTTTTATCTCTAAATTTAGATTTACTGTTTCTGGAAAGTATGGTTCACTTGGTACAAAAAAAACTGGAAAATATTCTTTCATGTTGCTAATAAAAACACAGTATTCATAAAAATGCCGTACAGGGATGAAAATAAAGTTTTTACTAAATAAAATATATAGCATTTTATTATGGTTGCCATTGCCACTATAAAGCTAGTAAATTCATCTTTACAACGTAATTTTTTACACAACAAAATTGAGTTATAATGTAACAATTCTAAAATATCGCATTTTATTAGTACCTATTCTTTTAGGGCGCCAATCACAAAAAAACTAGTAAATTCATTATGACAACGTCATGATATATATGACAGCATAATAACATTTTGTTTCAACTATTCAAGGAACATGCTGCTATCTTTGTCACGTCACTTTTATATCCTTTTTGAAATCGTATCCAGACACCCCTGTTTACATTTACCCACGTTGACTAGTGTAAGTGGCGGTTTATGTGATTATGTGTGATTGGTCTGTGGTTCTTACAGTATTTTTAAGTCACAAGTGATGAAACTTTCTAGTACATTTATGATAGACGTGAAAACTGAAGTTTGTATGTCGTGATAAAAAATCCTGGAAAGATTTGTCACCTCCTTTCCCCACTAAGTGAGGCACAATAAATTCTTCCTGATCTCTTCCTCATCGTAACATGTTTTAGAAGGCATGTTAAGCAGTCTGTCTTTTAGTAAGACAACAATCTTTGAACTATGTCACGCTTTTTTAATAATTCTGACACTAAGACTACTAATTCTAAGAAATAAAAAACAAAGTGCGTCCTAAAGACACGATAGAAGTGAACCTTTTGTATCACAGGGAAACACTTTAATTATTAATTACAGCGTTTGCCCTCACGTTTCGTCACACAAAAAGGTTGCGGATCAGAAATTCAAAACCCTCCCATAAGAAACTCACTTCAATAATACCCAAAGAAAATATGTGCAAGGCAAAGGCCGAAAAGGTTTAAATAAATAATGGTTTATACGAGCGCTTACTATAGTTTTCATGTCTGCTTAACATGTTGTAACTGAGTTTCCATTGTCAAAACATTTACAAAAACATGTTGGGAACGCGTTCCATGCAGTCGGGACGCAAGAAAACAAATGAAAATGTCCCAAACTAACTTGGCACGTGGCGAGGGCGCTGCTTGCAAACAAACGTGTCATTTTACTTGGAAACGCCGCTAGTTCCACTCTTTCCGCATGCCAAGTTAGGTTAGTCGATCTGTAGTAAGCTGATTCATGCAATACGTTACGGATTTTTACATGTTAATGTTGTTTATTGGAAATTTAATGTAAGAATCGTGTCTATAAGTGAAATTGTGATTTAAAAAAAACGTATGTGTGAACGGATGTACGCACGTACGAAGTTATACTTCCTTAGCGTAATAAAACAAAAATAACTAAAAATTTTGTTTCGTGTGCTCTTTGTTGGCGAAAAAAGACATTAAATTACTTGAATGTAGTTATCAGTTCTCACGGAAACTTGAGAGAAGACCATTTTGAATTACCAATCAAAGAGACAATTATTATAACCAACCAAATTCATTGTGGGAGATAAAATGGCGTTATTGATTTCGTATAATTTGCCAAACCCTGTGATTCTTCGAGAGTTAATGTGTAATAAAAAGTAAAAATGGTGCATTATTTACCGTTAATACATAGTGAACGTGCATATCATACAAAGTTGACAAACGTGATTTTCACCTTCGCTTCAAAATTCCAATAGAAGTGCTAGTAACATTTCTACCACTTTACTAGGGCACGACTTGACTATGCCTGGACTTTGACTCTTTTACTTAACTAGGACTTGGATATAAAATACATTTGAAATATTATATTATTATAACTTGACACTGGCTAAATGCACAAGATTGCGAAGCTAAAATTAAGAGAAAAAAAGCTTCAGGTGTCTCTTTTAAGTGTCGAAATGCGCGCGCATCGTAAAAACTCACTTATAATTTTTCCCAAGCGCGCCAAAGGAAGTATAACTTCAAAAATACGGTAAATTATTATGTTTATGTTCCTCTTTCTGATTCCTTTATAACTTTATCTTAATTCATGATCTCTTAACCCATTATGTAAATTTGTTTTATTAATTTTAGTCATTGATTTATATAATAAATTGATTGAATGGAAATACTCTGACTGAGAATTAACTCTGATGATGTCCAGTGAAATCATGAACAAGCTTGTTTGTAACAGCTTTGATTTTGTATATAATTAGTTGTAAGTAGGTATACAATTTTAATGTTTAAACTATCGTGAGTATTACACATTATGTTTCAATGTTATATTCGGCTTAAAACACGAAAATTTCGACTTACTTTGTAGTCAACTAGTTGCCCGAGCCGCACGCCTCTGCGTACCGCTCGTCTGACTCATCCTGATGAAGGACAACTAATTTGTCCGAAACTAGTTGACTACAAAGTAAGTCGAAATTTTCGTGTTTTAAGCCGAATATAACATTGAAACATAATAGTTATACAATGTTTAAGAAAACAATGACAGTTTGATAAGTGGCGGTGGAATCGGTGTTAATTTGCACAGATGATAAATTTACAAATATATTTTTGCATGAAGCGTGCAAAGATAATGTATTGATCTTATTAAGTAAATTAAAATATCATTTTGTTGAGGAAAATTTTAAATACAATACTGAATGATTTTGGCTGAAAACCTAACTAATGGTAATTAAATGGTTATATCATAAGGAGGAACGTTAAGAGTATGGCTTCCATACAAAAAACACATAAGTGATGAGTGAAGTGTAAAAATCCCTGTATATTCTGTACTAACAGTTTCGGAGTAGATGTGTGCTCGAAATACACAAAATATGTGATTAAAAATTAAAAAAAACTTAATAATGCACATACACTTTTGTATGGGAAAATATTTTGGTAATCTTTATGTACTGCTGATATGAGAATATTCATTTTGTTTTTTTTAACACACATCTACAACATGACTTGTAAAGCACATAATTAGGCGTTTTTTTACTTCTGAGATCTCATATTTGTCTATTGATTTTTGTATGGGAAGCATTCTCTAATGACTACCTTAGACGACAGTTTTAAATGTTAAAACTATGTGCTACTCACTCTATTGCCAAAAACTGCTTAAATTAGATATATCGGGTGTTTAGGGATATTCGAAAAACGATAAGAAGCTTTTGCAATGATGCCGATTGTTTTCTAAGCTAGTCGAAAGGATTGAATTGATTTAGGAGTCAATTTTAAACGGCTTATGATAAATAGTGTTTTTGAAAGTATTGGTAGCAACATGGTAGCGAGTAAAATGCACAAACCAGGCAATTGTTGGTCGCAAATTTGTATGTTTCATATAGAAAATACACTATATGCAAGTATATCTTTATGTATATAATTCTATACGTGTGTACGTGACTGAATTCCTCCTAAACGGCTGGACCGATTTTGATGAAATTTTCTGTGTGGATTCAAATAAATATTACTTCATGAAAGAAAAACATGCCAAAAAAAATATTTTCTCATGGAAGACAAACGCTACTCAGATTTGGTAAAGTACTAGGCAAACATAAACATGGAGGAGGTAAACAATTTAGTCGATAAGTTTTTAGGGTAGTAAAGTACTAGGCAACCATAAACGTGAAAGAGGTACGCATGCCTAGCCATGTAAAGCTAGTAGAATGAGTTTACTTTGAAATTAGTAATGCTGTACTAATGTATTAGAAATGATTTGCATATCTGATTTTAGACAAAACTTAGTTGCCTGGGCCATTGCATATTAAACTGTATAACGTTGTCTTAGCTTTTCATTCAGTTTAAAAAATCGGTGTACATTATTTTGAGACCGGGCGGGTCAGTACATACATTTAAATTGGTCTCTTTACATGCGGTAATTGATTTTTATTTATATAAAAAATAGATGTATGACGTCATAATCTGTGTGTTGCATTTTTATGTTTGTTTTGTTGATATATCGTTGTTAAGCTGTCTGATAGATAATGTAATGTGTATATGATTAAAATTATGGAAAATTATGCAGTTTTTTTATTTTTTGGGTGCAAATCAGATCCTACCTATTTTAGTTTTGGCTCTGTAGACTACTGCATGCTACTATTGTATTTAGCCAGTACTAATATTAAAGATATTTTATAAAACCAGTCTGCCAGTCTCAATAAAAGTCAAGTAAAAGAGTCATGGTCCAGCCACAGTCATGTCCTAATTAAGATACTAGAACTTATAATTATTTGCTTAGTTATATTATAGTAGAAATATATTTCTGCTATGGTTATATGATGGATTATTGGTCAAATGTTTGTAGCACTGCCATCTATGAGTTGTCCCCTGAAACTTAGTAACGCGCAGAGATCGACGAGACACTCGTTCGCTTGTCAAGTTGTAGTGAAGAGGGTGGAGAAGTTACGGATTCAGGCAGAAGATGGCGCTATCAACCAAACACTTAAATAATTGAATGGCTCGACAGCGTAAAAGGAAAAATCCAACAAATTGACTGTTGCTTGGCAGAGTTATTTAACACTGCGTGTACATACCGGGTGCCTTTTCCATCGTAAGAGTTTTATCTCTGGTTCTACGTGTAATGACGTGTATATTGTACAAGTTCCACGCGGTGTACAAGTATTCAAATTTATGTTTTAAGTAGATACTTATATGGTACAAGTAGTAGAGGATCCCTAGTAACATCGACCTCCACCCATCTGTTTACCGAATGAAAATTATATTTTAGCGAATAAATGTGTTGCTGAACACATTTATTACCAATAGGGTTGCCAATAGGGTTGCCTAAAAAAATATGGTCAAGGAAATAATTAATTAAAATTTTGAAAAAAAAAATGTGTTCAGCAACACGTTTAATTTGCTAAAATATTTTTTAATTTAGTAAACAGATGGGTGAAGGTCTATGTTACTTGGGATCTTAGACTAAAGTGTCAACTGACGTTGACTTGCGTGTTACCACAGACGTTACTTCGAGATGCAGCGCGGCCATGTGGTCCTTTGCGCGTAGTTTTAACTATTAATTATTATAATTATGGATTGTATAGCAATTAATCGAAAAATACATCATGTTAATTATTACCTGACTAAAAATATAAATATGACATAGAAAATATACCTTCAGAAGAAAGTCGTAGAACTCGCCGTTTGAACTGCCCGTTGACTTAGTTGGGATCGCATTCGCCTTCTAAGCAGACGGTATCGGGTTCGATTCCCGATTGAAACATAGGTTTCCTCCGCAAGAATGGTTTGTGATTCAGGTTCTGGATGCGATTGTGTATGTGATGTTAATGTTTCCGGCAGCCACGAACAAGTCTTCGAAATAAGTGTGGGCTATGAGCGTGAAAGCGTTTATGTTAAGCTAAAGGTTAGAACAAGAATTAGAGTCTGAGATCTTTTTTGTATTAATAAATAACCCTTTATAGCATACTAGCCTTGCCACGCGGCTTTACCTGCGTTTATCAAGTTAAAAAGTAGCCCATGTTTTAAGCCTAGGTATAAACTATGTACATTCCAAATTTCTTCCATATCCGTTCAGCCGAGCAGAAAACAAACATACTTACAAATTTATACACAAACATTCGGAGTTATAATTTTAGTGTAGGTACATATATATAGGCAGCACATCTATCTCCAAGATGACCTCACTATCTCGAGCTATCAAGACGTTAACAGAGCCCCATTTATAAAGGACACGAGGCGTTATCTCGTCGCAGTTATTTATTATCATACGAACCTACTGTATGAGTTCGATTTATTTATCGGTGCATGTTATGTAAGGAATGTTTCCTCTGTATAAAGCATTACATGAAAAAACTAGCTGTTCCCGGCATGCGTTGCAATGTCACGTTAAGAAAGTGTTTTTCCTCTTTCTACTGACTCATTGACGGCCAAGTTGGCGCAGTGGACAGGTGCCCGCCCTCTGCACCGTGGGTCCTGTGTTCGATTCCCGGCAGGAGCACAAATTCCTTCCCAAGGGATATTTGTGCTTCTGGTTCTGGGTGTAACGTGTGTGTGATGTAAATGTTTCCGGCACCCACGATACAAGTCTTTGAACTTAGTGTGGGGCTGTGAGTGTGAATGCGTTTGTTTGTTTCACGTTTATGGTTGCCTAGTACTTTAATACTAAAAACTTTTGAGATGCGGCCATCTATAGGATGGATGAGTCCATCGACCGGTGGCAAAAAGATTCATCGGCGATGATAGTTAGCTAGTCGAGTCCAAATTGCGGAGTCTCGGTCACCGACGTAAGGTCGCAAGTCTTATCAGTATTCTATAGTCTACAAACAAACAAACGCATTCACATTCACAGCCCCACACTAAGTTCAAAGACTTGTATCGTGGGTGCCGGAAACATTCACATCACATACACCCAGAACCAAAAGCTCAAATATCCCTCGGGAAGGAATTTGTGCTCCTGCCGGGAATCGAACCCACTACAATCGATATATGATCGAAGGTGCCATCGAATTGACTACATTTTTGAGAGTGCGCAGGAATTACACGAGTTAATTCCACCATGCCCCTTCTACCATCTAACAACAAGACTAACGTCATCCATTTATGGTTGACATACCTCCAGATCGCTCGAAGCGTTTCGCTTCTACGTTCATCATCCGGCGAAGGAGTGGAACTGGAACTCATTACCTGCGTCTTTGTTCCCCGAAGGGTATAATTTGGGAGAGTTCAAGTCATGAATGAACAGTCGAATTGAGTACCTTTTTGGTGAAGTCGGTAGAAAATAAAATTTGACGAGCTGTAAATTCGAATTCACTCTTGACTTGAAGACACAGGGAACAACAACGCTTTCTACTACTCGAAAAGTTTTTTTTTTCTTTTCATTACTCGAAAAACTGTAGAATCGAAACGCTTGTAGAACTCTCATAACTCTTTTTATACAAGTTAGCCTCGAACTGAGTTCTCGCGTCTTTATTCTGCCGTTAATTGCTTATAGGCAAATAGCAACTATATTAGTCTGAGTCACCCACGTCCGTAGGAGGATACCCCTTAAGTCTGACTCCCTACACGTGGTCCCCGGGTGGTGATAATCAGGTGACATTTGAGAGGTGGTAGAGCATTTCGTGAGTTGCTCGCCTGGCTTGCTACCAAAGTAGCTTACCACCATCAAGTTGAAAGTCTGCCGCTATCCTTGAGAGCCTGCGTATTCCAGGTCTAGTCCGTTTACCAGCTTCGATCACATTGTCACTTACCATGAGGTGAGATAGTGGTCAAACACTAGCCTGTCACAAATAAAAAAAAATAATAAAAAAAATTGTTAACCTTTAGCTACTGACGTGGTTATCATTTCACGTAGTCACTGACGTGGGGGCTCATGAAGCCCGTACCTTAAACTATTTTTATTTTTATATGTAGAGACTTTACGGGTATATATTATCACTAACCACGTTTAATACGTATATGTGAATAAAACAAACAAAATTTTTATAATATTTATATTTGAATCAAACTTATTTCTAACAATTAAAGAAGAGTCAACATTTCTTTAGCAGAAATTACATGAGATCGGAAATCTCCTAAATTCTCTTATTTTTTTAAACAAAATAAACAAGCTATGTTTTATTATTAAACTTCAATAATGTCTCTAATAAACTATCAAATAATCAATCTTACTACTAATTGGGGAATTAAAAACTGCAAGGCATCAAATCTCACAATTTACGCTCAATCTGGGTAAACTTCCTTAGCGCATTGAAGGCAAACATGCTTTTTACATATATAACATGTATGTGTGGACTTCCTTTGAAGTTTTAGTGGACATGTGTGGCATCTTCTTCTTTGTTTTACGTCTTCTTCTTGAACTTCTGGGCGGTCAGGCATATCAGATCCCACTATTCACGTCAAACTTAGACGTTGTTCACGTGGCAATCTATCATTCAAAACTCTTCTTTTTATTTGTTGCAAAACCAAACTGCGTGCCAATTTTTTTATGAAAATTCCTCTTTCTATGGTCTTTTCTTGATGTATATCATACAGTAAATGACTATTGACAGAGCTGATATCTAGCATACGGTAAAAAATAACCATCGGCCAACGTCGAGTCCTACGACTGCATGTATATATTGCGCATTTTTTATCGATTTCGTCCACGCCCCCTTTAGTTGTATCTGAGCCGGTGAGTGAATCGATGTCATATCCATGTTGCTCTGGAATAAACGTATCATCGATATCTTCCGCCTCTGAACTGCTAGAGTCCTCACAATCGATCCAGGAAGACAAAAGTGATTCAAAATTATCAGCATTATCACATTTCAATAAAATTAGTCTTCTAGTTTTATTGAAATGTGGGTTATCATCCTTATTGCTTGACCGTTTTCTTCCGGATGAAGTACTTGGTTCCATTTTCAAAATATCTAATCATCAGCTGAATAAAAATCGATAAAATATGAACTGAATGAATTTTAAAAAAGTTACGTAAGTACTGAGGTGGGGTCAGAGAGGCCCACAGAAAATTTTGGAACAAAATTACTCACCAAAATTGTGCGCATCGACACGTACACCACCCTTAACGGCCTCTAGGCGACTAAACTTAAAGCTATTAGAGGCAGCGTATGCGTCGCGCGCGAGTGAGGGGTGTAACTCAATATTATTACTTTCGCTAGGCTGAAGAGGCCCCCACGTCAGCAGTTAAAGGTTAAAGGACTACCATGACAGTATTTTCGAGTAACACGTGAGATCGATGAATGAGATATGCTGAAAACCAGCCCTGCACAAATTCTTAATTTGTGCAGTCTTAGCGCTGAACATATTCCAATTGCCGAATATTTCTTCAATGTATTTTTTTTTGTTTTGTACCATAATTGTGATTGTTTTTAAATATTTATAGCAATAAAAATGATATCTATTTTTCTATTCTATTCTATAAATATTTTTCTTCATTATTTTTTCATTAGTTGTTCAATATAATTTTTTGATTCAATAGATTTGTTGAGACACTTAGCAACAAAAAAAGTTGTGTCCATATGTACTTAGATTATATTATAATTACATATTCTTACTAAGTACTATAATAATAATTACGCCTTGTTTCCAATGATGATAAAACCACTGGACTGTTCATGCCTTTTGATAAATATTTATAACTTCGAAATACTTTTAATTTGGTCAATGGTAGTTCATGCGATAACAAAACGGTTTAAAGCATTGATAAACTTTAAACTTTAGTATCTTATACCAAGTCACAACTACACTGAGTGAATCGGTTATCTTATGTTGAACAAAATATTATAATTCAGTTTATACTTATCAACTACTAACTATATAACACCCAAAACAAGAAATATATATAAAAATATGCTTAAAGTATGTATCATTCAACCTTATAGTACCCGGATGACCGATACCTACTACCCTATGTCGATTAATCGCCCCCGAAACCCCCTGCTTTCATGAAAATCGTTGGAGTCGTTTCCGAGATCCTGATTATACAAATAACTAAAAACTTCTGGGAACATCATTCCAACTTTTTTTTATGCTAGATAGGTAAGCATTTGAACGCTATCTCACCTGATGGAAAGTGACGATGCGGCCGAAGATGGAACATGCTTGCCTAGAAGGTAACTATTCACTCTAGACTTGAAGACACCCATATCGTTCCGTTCAGGGAACAAAGATGCGGGCAATGAGTTCTCTTCGGATGAAAATCATCGAAGCGAAACGCTGCTGAACTGGAATCAGAATCAGATTTTTTATTGCCAGAACTGTGTAATAAAAGATCTTAGTATAAAATATTGTATGTGGAGGTATGTCAACTATAAATGGATGACTGTATGGTTTAATATATTAGATAACTTTATCACAGCTTTAACAGAAGTAAGAAAATTAAAGTAGGAATGGTTGCTAATCAACCTTAAACCTCACTTAATTATCTGAGAACTTGAAGTTATTCGTTTTTATGATTTAGACGTTTAATGTCCCTGACAGATAGACGAACGGACAAAGTGCTGAACCACCCAACTTAGAGACATAACTTCGCTTTTTCAATAAATAAAAACTGATTATTTTATTTAAAACACAAGTTTGGTACCTTTGATGCAAGTCAGTGAAAATGCAGAGTCGAACTAAGTCAGGACCGACTCTTTCGTTAACTCTACATATATAATTATTTGAGCTAGTATTGTATTATAGCATAGTATAAGACACATATACTATATATATATACGACACGGCTTTATGGTAGAAATTCCACAAATGCGCACTAAGCGTTTTGCCTCGACATTCATTGTGCGAACCGCAAAGGAATGGAACTCCTTACCGAATCGGTGTTTTCTGATGAGTACAATATGGGAGTCTTCAAGTCACGAGTGAGTGGGTATCTTCTAGGCAAGCTTGCTCCATCGTCGACCACATCGTCGCTTACCATCAGGTGAGATAGTGGTCAAAAGTTTGCCTATCTTGTATCAAAAAAAAAAAATAGTTCTCAGGTTTTACAATAATACATTTCGATACTCTAAGAAGAGCTAAGCTACCAGACAAAAACAGTTCAAACAAATTCAGGTGTAGGTACTACTAATACTTGGTTCTTCTTTGTTAATGTTCTTGCAGATTCACCCATAATGTGTTTACGTTTAACATATATGTGTTACACACTTGTTATATTTACTTGAATATCCTTGCAGATCGTAGTCATGCTAATTATTTTAACTGTGCAGCTCTGATCTTAGATTTTCAGGCCACCTGTAAAAGGCTCAAAGATCGACCGACAGCTGTTGTATATCTAAATATCTATACACATACTGATATATCAATATTATAAATGTTTGTGTCAAGAACGGGAAATTTCCCTTGTTTATTTGAGTTATATTTGTTTTGAGTTTCCGATATTTCAGCACTGCTGGCGCTTTGATCGCGGAGTAACTGGAAATATCGGAAACTCTAAACAAACGAAATAGGTAGGTAAATATCCCGTTATTGACACAAACATTTAAAGTGATAATGATCATGGTAGCAGTACACGGTAGAACTTATAAGTATCAGTATTGTACGCCCGAAATGAGAAGACTCTTGATACTTCACTACTACTGAAAATATAAGAACTTTGACACTGTTATATATTATACAATATATTTTATTTATAGTTCGTTAAGTGTTGAAAAGACTTCAGGCGGTCTGACGAACAAGACAAGCAAGGTGACGATCTGTATAATAACAATACAGCAGTAAAACAATAGACATATCAAACGGGAACCATCAGTCCTTTACAACTAACGACGCGGCCTCCGAGTCCTTTTCAACTAACAACGTGGCCTCTAAACGCGATAACCGTCAAGTATCTAGTTCACTTTAATCCATCACTGCGTATAGATTCACTGTCAAATCATTCACTATCCTCTACCACTGCATCCTAGTCCTTGGGTATCCAGAGTTGAACTAAGTCAGTAAACCGTTACTCTTTACTTATATGACTGTAACCTCTGGTTGGCCCTTACTCGTTTACCCTAGGGTTAGCCGATACACTCCAGAAGTCTCGGTCCATATCACCAGGTCATAGCATAGTGGGGGCATTGTTTGATAATGGAGTAGGTATACATTGTGTGGTAATATATTATTTTAATGTGGCAGGTACGTTGATTGCTAAAGAATTGTTGAATAATTATGTGTATTTAATGGATATTGTAACCCTATTTGATAAGTAGACTTTGGTACATTATTTGAGAGGTCATTGTTTGCGTGTTTAATTAAAAAGTTACTTTGTAACGTATCAACGGAGTTGGATGAATTCGTAAGAATATATCATCAAAAGAAGAAAGACATAAGAGAGTACGTGGAATAACAAACTAACGCTATCACACTCACAGCCCACACTAAGTTTGTTGACTTAATGTCGTGGATGCCGGAAACATTTTTTTATTAGAATGAGTACATGTACCTACCCTGCAAGGGTGTAACAAAGTAATTAGTTAAATAAGTTTTAAAATTATTACATGTTTTATTACTTAAGATACCCATCAAACTCGAAATCAACAACACAATCTCCCTTGGTGAGAAAACTAGTGTTTCCATCGGAAATCGAACCCGATGTCCGTTGTTTAGAAGGCAAACCCGATCCTTACTAAGCCATCGGGCAGTTGATATTATATTCCTTTATTTATCTAACAGACAACTACTATTTTTTGTCTTAGGAAGTCGTGATGCGGTCGTTGGTGGCAAGAACGTTTTAACCACAGTAAGCCAGCGAGTTTTGTATTATATTTAAGAAAGGCTGTCGCGGTTTCCGTTGCTTGAATGTAAAAAACATATTGTTTGGCTTTTGCTTTACTTGGTATATTAACTAAGATTGCTGTATTCTGTGTATTATCCGAGGATGTTACATAGATTACAGTTAAGTTAGTATATCATTCATTGTAACAGAGGTTTTTGTACACTCGAATAATTGAAACGCAAGTAAAGCTTAAATAAGTTACCTGTTAAAAACCTTTTTAAAGACAAGCTAAAGTGACGTCACTTTATTTTTCGAGTTATTCTCAGCAAGGCCTTTCATTTGATACCCATATTGTAGGAGTACATTAGAAATTACTTGTCCGCCATTTTGTGTGTTCCGCCATGTTGGACTTAGAATGACGTCACACAGCTAGCCATGCACTGTCATCCAAACTAAACGTGAATACAAAATTTAAGCTCAATCGGTTGAAGATATATGCTTCAAAATTGAGTTGCAAGATTCCACCCGAACAAACATACCTACATACAAACAGTGAAAGCTAAATAAAAGCTTGTAAAAACCGACTTCATCGCTTATATTTCGGTTTTAGCTTGACTGATTTCAAAATCAAAATCAAAATCGTTTATTCACATGGGCCCCAAAGAGGCACTCATGAAAGTTAATGAATCTATTGCCAGATTCGGAAAATTACAGCCATCTCGAGAAGAACCTGGCAAGAAACTCGGCGGCGCATTTTTTTTCGTTCAATTTTTTTTTTTTAAAACATTCCTTATTTCTAATACATAATTTTCTTAACCTAGGTGTTATTATGGTCGCTAGAAAGAGCCTGTGCAGTTTGCCTCCATTTCGATCTCGATATCCATTTCGATAAAACTCTGAAGTATACTCTACCTAAAAAATTATAATAATCAAAATAAAGCGTAATTGGCGGAGATATCGCGTAACATACATACAAAAAACATACAGTCGAATAATAAAGAACCTCCTTTTTTGAAGTCGGTTGAAAAAATGAATCCAGCATAGACAGCGTTCCATTACTAGTTTGTATCACCTACGCCGAAATTGATAAAATCCCTCTTTTCACTCCATCGAGATACGTTTCTAAAACACATGAACGTGCAATAAATATTTATCAGTGTCCCAGTATCTCCATAAATCTGGCAAAGTATCGAATTCGGGGTAAATATAAGAATTCCCCAGCCGCCCCTTTCTAGCTGCTAGTGACCACTTTCTAACTTATCGATGAAATGTGAAGGGTGTGAAGTGTAAACGGAGGTATATGATATGTCACCAGGACTAAGGATGCATGGAGGCAAACTGCATAAGCTCTTTCTAGCGACTACCATAATAACACCTAGGTTAATAAAATTATGTATTATATTATATTATAGTGCGAATCTGGCAATAGAATCATTAACTTTCATGAGTGCCTCTTTGGGGCCCATGTGAATAAACGATTTTCGTTTTGATTTTGGACATTTTTTTGTCATCCTACTATAATATTATAAATGCGAAAGTTGGTTTGAGTGTGAATGTTTGTTACCACGTATCTCTGTAACGAATAAATTGTTTTGATGAATATTGACAATTTATTTTCTGGAATATCCCATAGGCTACTTTTTAACTTAACTAACGCGGGTGAAGCCGCGGGTCACTGCTAGACTACTAATATTATAAATCAGTTTTTTTTGGGTAAGTATGTAAGTATGTTTGTTCCCTCTCCACGCTTTAACGGCTGAACGGATTTGGATGAGATTTGGAATGTACATAGCTTATACCTAGGATTAACACATAGGCTACTTTTTAAAATGATAATCGCGGGCGAGTCGTGGGGTACGGCTAGTATTTTATAAGAAACTAGCTGCAATGCCACGTAAAGAAAAGGCGTTTTACCCTCTTGCATGTTTATGTTTGCCTAGTACCTACCTACATTATTAATAGCTATAATAAATAATACTTTGAGCTTGACTCTCCAACGCGGACGAAGTCAGCTGGTAGCTAGTTCTAAATCATACTATAATATTATAAATCCGAAAGTGCGTAAGTATGTTTGTTCCCTCGTCACGCTGTTACCGCTGAACGGATTTGGAGGAAATTTGGAATGTACATAGCTTATATCTAGGATTAACACATTACAGGCTACTATTTAACAAAAAAAAAAACAAACATTCAAACGTCATCCATTCATGGTTGACATACCTCCAGCTCGCTCGAAGCGTTTCGCTTCTACGTTTATCATCCGTACTGCGAGGGAGTGGAACTCATTGCCCGCGTCTTTGTTTCCCGAGCGGTATAATCTGGCAGTCTTCAAGTCAAGAGTGAATAGGTATCTTCTAGGCAGGTATGTTACATCTTCGGTCACATCATCGCTTTCCATCAGGTGAGATAGTGGTCAAATGCTAGCCTATCAAACATAAAAAAAGACGTGTGGCACTCGGGGACTGCCGCGGTAAAGCTATTGCATAGTATTTTTTATCAACTTATGCAATTATAATTATTTATTTATTTTATTAATGCAGTATTTTTTTTTACGCCACCTAGAGGCGAGTTGCTGAACTAAAGAGACAAGCGTGATATTTAAAAAAAAGTCATTAAAAGTTCTGCTATTCATCGATAGATGGCAAAACTAAAAAGTATCACCGCTGTGCCGGTCGGAGTGGGGGGTGTTAGGTTATTTTCGTTACGGAATTTCTGGATTCGGTCTCCACGCTCAAGGCCCGCGATAGAAGCTATGCAATAGCTTAAAAATTTTAAAATCTTGATCAACGCGAGTGATACCGTGGTGCACGGTTATTTTGTTATATAATATATTCTTCGATGTTTTTTTGGAACCCATTTCATACCTACTCAAAACATCCTATACATGTACCTTCCTTATTATTTTAAATAAGTAGCTCAGCACAATACCATTTCCCCAAACATAAGTTTTTTTACGCCCCAAAAACACAATGCTGAGGGAAACATTCCCTGGAGACTACTTATCACGTTATCAGAGTAGATAGAGGGAACGACTCTACCAAGAACTCGTAAATGTCGGTTATGACGCCTTAGTTTTTATGCTGAGATAAAGATGTTTATTGGGTTTCTGGGGATGTTGTTTAGGTATATTCAGTGTGGAAGTTGGAAATAGGCAATCTTATAACGTTGGATATGTAAGATTTAGTAAACAAATGACGTCTATAGGCCTGATAGATAAGTTTCGTACCGATGAATAACATAACATAAACGCTTTCACATTCATAGCTCCACACTAAGTTAGATGACTTGTGTTGTGAGTGCCGGAAACATTTACATCGCACACACAATCGTAACCAGAACCAAACACAAATTTTCCTTGGGGAGAAAACTTTTGTTTCCGCCGGGAATCGAACCCATATATATATATAAGAAGGCGACAGCTCAATCAACTAAGCTAAGGGGCAGTTCACTAATCCAATAGGTAGTCCATGTTTTTTTCTCAAACTAATTATAAATGCAAACAAACGCATTCACACTCACAGCCCCACACTGAGTTCAGACTTGTATCGTGGGTGCCGGAAACATTCACATCACACACACACATTTTGATCTCTTGACACTGTAGTATTTGTAACGGCTTCAAATCCTAATATTAATAACATTAGTTACAATGAAACAATGAAAACGGTTGGATGTCAATAACACATCCACTTACTCCACTTCTCTAGACAACTCTAGAGGGTAAAAGGAAATACACAAAGTTATACAAACTGTCAAACGTCATCCATTTATTGTTGACATTAACTCCAGTTCGCTGCAAACGTTTCGCTTCTACATTTATCATCCGTACAGCGAAGGAGTCTAATCAATATAATCATTGCATGCGTCTTTGTTCCCCGAACGGTATAACTGAGAGTCTTCAAGTCTCGAGTGCATAGATATTCTGGCCAAACATGTCCCATCTTCGGCCGCATCATCACTTTCCATCAGGTGAGATAGTGGTCAAATGCTTGCCTATTCTGCATAAAAAAAAGAAGAAATATTTTTTGAATATTGAATTGAGCGACGAGACAAGCAAGTCGGTCGTCTGATGGTAATCGTCGCGCTTGCCTATTGCAGCGCGTGTAACTAAGAGACTTTTTAACGTATATAAACGACGACCATGTATATAAACGTGACGACCCAGTTGGCGCAGTAGAGAGGTGTCCGCCCTCTGCGCCGTGGGTCCTGGGTTCGATTCCCAGCAGGAGCACAAATTCCTTCCCAAGGGTTATTTGTGCTTCTGGTTCTGGGTGTAATGTGTGTGGTGTGAATGTTTCCGGCACCCACGATACAAGTATTTAAACTTAGTGTGGAGCTGTGAGTGTAAATGCGTTTGTTTGTTTGTTGTATAGGTCAAAATCTCGCGCGGCAACGCACTGCGCTCGTCACCCTGAGATATAAGATGTTAAATCTCTTTAATACCTGTAATTTAACTGTAATGACTAATGTACCAAGGTGTGGCTAATTACCCCGCCTTCACCTGTTCACCTTTCCACCTGTCACACTGAAGCCTGATTTTTTGAAGCTCATTTCCCCGAAAAAATGTAACCTTTTCAAGTCGGGTGGGTGTATCGAACCGACCAATAGCGCGTCGCGGGGTCGTGACCCCGCCAATGACGCAGGGTTACGCCCTTACGTAATTACCCTGACGCTGAAAACGTATATACGTATAGCTTGACGTAGGAAAACTAGGCTAAGGAATAAGGGTTCTTTTATTCTAGATAGAACATACGCTTTAAATTACTATCGTCGGCGACGCTTGTTTTGGATCAGGGTCTCTAATGAAATTAGGTATAGCATCATTTGCTGACTATAAGGGGTGATATACAAATAATTCCCTGTCCACAAAAATATCATTGGCGACGAAGTAAAACACAGTAATATTAAGTGTGTTCCGTATAAAATCAATGTGGGTCGGTAAAATGAAGAAACGGAGGTTGACGTACATCTTGGGTGCCCGTCGCTACCATACTAGCAACAACTAGCAATACACGAATAGCACACACATAGACGCACACACCCACTCACATACACACACACACACACACCCACACACAAAACATACACAGATATACATACACTAAGATACTTTAAGAAGGGATGACTGTATCTATTATATTTTAAATATATAATGTAAATCCGTTTTTGGCTGTAGAAGATATCGTAAATTATAAACTATGTTAATTAAGAGCTGTGGATTTAGTAAAATAAATAAATAAATATCGAATTGTAACACTGAATTCTGCAATACAATTATGTCTTTTAGTTCAAATCACAGAGTAGGAAACTCGGGGGAAACGTTTGCGAGGGCCCTGCTCTGTTCGGTTCTAATACATTTGTAGAGCAGTGTACTAGAGCTCTAAAAACGTTTAAACCTTGCATCAACGGACAAAAAAGCATACTAAAATAAGGCATCCTTTCATGTTGGACATTCCTCTGGTTCGAACCAAGCGATTCACACTATCAACCACCACTATACAACCTGTAACAAAAAGGAGTAGAAATACTTGATCGTGTGTATGTGTATCATGCCAGAAACCGTCTGCCAGAGAACGAAAGTCGAAATTGGAGATATTTTTTTCCATACTAAAATTTAAAATAATATTTTTCAAAGATTTTTGACAATCCTACGGTTACATCTGTGGCGCGTGACCTTGACCTTTGTTATAGCCACCACTGTCAGACGTCTAGGTCCAAAGACTAGGTAGCTGATGAGATAGGGTTGCAAATGACATGTTTTTTTTAGAAATTTTCATTCATCATAACTCAATATTCATGCTGCTGCCGCGAATTTTGACGTTCCTGTAAGACTCCATACATGTTGCGCATGGCTTGAATATTACTCCTTTCTGTTACATATTGTAGTGGAAAACTAATTATTTTTAACCATGGAAACAATTATTTTACAGAAAATACATTATACATATACGTATACCATAACATTCATTACTAACACAAGATTAAAATTACTATTATACGTAGATAAAAAAAATACAACAACAATTGCTGTAAAGGATACCTAACAATGAGCTATATTATGTGTTACCGGAGAGGGTCGCTGTAACCCAGCTATACAAGCTCTTAGGAGACCTAGTGCTGGGGACAGAGAATCACAAAGGTACATAATATCGTAATTATTACTCACATAAATTAATAATTTTGAGATTTATGTCGCAATCACTAATTACATTCGACCCTAAGTAACTTTGCAAAGTTATTGTATTGTTAGTAATTTTAAGTATTCCTTCTATTTTTATTTTCATTATCTTATTATTTCTTGCTTTTTGAGTACATTTGGCAAATGACAGGCACGCCGAAATTGTTATGCATATCGGCAAATTCCATTGTTGTACCTTTAATTTTAATATGTATGATGTGGCAGTGCGATATTAAATATATAAATAAATCGTCGACCGCATCGTCACTTACCATCAGGTGAGATGGCGGTCAAATGTTTGCCTATCTTAAATAAAAAAAAAATAATAAAAAATAGTATCCTATTACAAAATGTACCAAACATTCTTACTGAATAAATAACTTAGAGACAATATGGGCACTTCATCAGAAGATCCTACTGCTCTACACATCTGTCAAAAGAGTCACACTTGTAACAAAGTCAAGGTGGAGGTAGACAGACGTGACCGAGGGGTGGGGGGGCGAGAGGCGCGCCACTTATTGATTTTCAGGAAACTCCGCTTTCTTGCCATCTTGCTGCCCTGAAAATGGGAAACTGTCTTTCGGAGTTTAGCAAAGTTGAGAGTTTACGAGGAATATTGAAAGATTTGCGATCAACAAGTGCGTTTGGTTACTGACTGCTGGATTAGACTGCTTTATTCATAGTTTTTAACCGACTTCAAAAAAAGATATGTTGTATGTTTTATGTTTGTTACCTCAGCATTTTTGGCAACTATTCTCCCTTTAATTAGAAATTAAAGTGTGAATAATTGCTTATCAACTTTAAACCACGATATATTCTAAATGGATATTTGAAATTAAAAACGACGAAAAACCTAAAGATGATTTTGAAATACTTATTCAATTAATTATTCAATAATACCCCACTTAACACAGTCGGTCTTTTTTTTTTCACAACATGGCGTCTGGTTTTCCTTATATTTAATTTTTGATTCTGTCATGCAAAACCGTAGGTTTATCTCTATCTCGGTGCTGTCATGTCTTTAGTGATACTCGCACAATAAAGACAAATCGATTGACGTAAGAATCATCAAAATCTGCCCACGCGTTTGGTCTCTAGAACGCCACAAAGGAACATACAGTGATTACATTATCTTTGCATACATACATACGGCTAATAAACATATTACCCTCCTTTATGCGCAGTCGGGTAAAAAGAAGTACCGTTCTCAAGGTACCAAACACAGATTAAACAATAGTTTGGTAATACGTAACAGCTACGAACAAAACGAGTACACCCCCACACGAGTCACACATAGGCTTTTCATCCAGCTCGGATCAAAGCCCTTTGAGAGGGACCTCGCTAATGAGGCTCCCGTTTGATGTTTGTTTGCATGATATTTTTGTATGGAGAAATGGAGTAATGAAGAAGGGTGTATTCACTTGTTTTTATTGGTTAGGTAAATTATTATCCTAATTTTAAAATAAATAATATAAATAAAAAGAAAGAGACAAGTATACATTTTTTACTATATTTTATGCATCGGGTCTTAAGGGCCAACATTAACACTTTTACACTCACAACCCTACACTAAGTTCAAAGACTCTTCGGAAACATTCACATCACACACACAATCAGAAGCAGAAACAAATATCCTTTGTGGAGAAAACCTGTTTTTCTACCGAGAATCAAACCCGAGACTCGCTCCTAAGGCCAACGCGCACCCAACTAAGCCAGCGGGCAGTTCAAGTAATAGTAACCTATACCTACCTATAAGGTACCTCGTTTGATCCTATTACCGGTGACGAGGATAAAAGTTCGTCGGGTAAAAAGCGGTCGTGGTTGGATCGTCCCTCGAATTGCCTATTACCCGCTGGACGGCTCAAATGGAGGCTTTAAAGGACTTTTATTTATAGCATCCTTTATTTTCTCGTAGTAATTTTTCAGGAGTGGAATGAGCTACTTAAAACTCATCGAACTATACTAGTGGTTCTCTAAGTTGAAGACCTTACGTTTATCGAAATGGCTTATACATTGACGACCCAGTTGGCGCAGTGGACAGGTCTCCGCCCTCCGTGCCGTGGGTCCTGGGTTCGATTCCCGGCAGGAGCACAAATTCCTTCCCAAGGGATATTTGTGTTTCTGGTTCTGGGTGTATTTGTGTGTGTGATGTAAATGTTTCCGGTGCCCACGATACAAGTCTTTGAACTTAGTATGGGGCTGTGAGTGTGAATGCGTTTGTTTTGTTTTGTACATGTTTTTACCGACTTCCCAAAAAAGGAGGAGGTACTCATCAAGTCGACTGTATTTTTTTTATTTTTTATGTGTAACCTCATAACTTCTCTCTACGTGAGCCGATTTCGAAATTAAATAGTTTGAAAGTTGTTGCTTTCTAATTGGTCCCATTTAAATTTGATCAAGATCTGATCAGTAGTTCTTGAAATATCGTCAATAATGCCTATCTTGTGTCGAATAATGCGTACTTTGACGATGTACTTGTTTACCCGACTTCAAAAGTTATCTTGTTTCACTGTGAGCCGATTTTAATGATTCTTTTGGAGGTGCTTTTTATGTAGGCCCATTGAAATTTGATCAAGGTCTGATCTCTAGTTTTTGAGTTATAGTCAATAATGCGTGTTTATACATTAAATCTGATCAAGGTTCCGATGATAAAGCGGTGAAGTCGGTTTTGTTAAGCTTTGCTTGCGTTTAATTATTATGCGTTTAACCCCCTTCACCCCTGTATCTCCGCCATTTTGAAAATTATACAAATTTGAATCGACCAAATACAATCTATATAATTATCGAACCTGCTCTCAAATTTTCATGACAATCGGTTGAGTAATGCGACTTGTAGAGGAGAGCAATCGGAAATCCGCCGGAAGTCCGGAAAGTCGCTCGCTCAGTCAATTAAGTAAAAGTTCTATGTATTCGATATAAAAGTTCAATTAATTCAATCAAATACAAGTGCCACCTAATCAGAATACACTGGCGTATCATTCAATAGGCTCAAGTATTCAAACATGTTTGTACATTCAGCGCGCTAATCACCAGCACGTATCCGCGCTAATTTACTGCGGCAACCTGTCCGATGATGCGTAAACAGACACGAAGCGTTATTGCTGAGGACTTGGGACATTTTGTTCTAAGCAATCCTCCCAAATATAATTATTCAATGTTGAAATGTCATCACATTTAAGTTGAAACGTAAGGTTACTTATACACTGGAGTAGATCGTCATCAGAAGCAGTAAATATGCCAAGTATTCAAACGTGTTTGCAAATTCGTCGCGCTAGTAAAAAGCACGTATTTGCGTTAATTTACTGCGTCGACCTATCCGATAATGAGTGAACTCACCCGTTTCATTGGTTAGATAAACCTTAACTTTTTTTGTATATATCCTATTTAGAACTAAAAGCTGTATTGACTTATTGATAATTCTTCATTTTTGGTTTTGATAAATTAAATATTAAACATCGTTTTTTAAGGATTAAAATAAAGTTGTACAAACAAAGTATTGGCAAAACTATGACACCTGCAGTAGTGTACAACTTTGTCGCACCTGACAACGCCCTCCTCCGAAAAATTATGTTACAATAATCACAATTTGAAACAATCATACTGTTTCAGACAAAAAAAAATTAAGTTACGAATCTATCTAAAAAAGAATTTTTTTTTTTATGCCAGATAGGTAAGCATTTGGCCGCTATATCACCTGATGGACAGTGATGATGCGACCGAAGATGAATAATATCTAACTTTATTAGGTTACAAAACAAATATTTTTTAACTGTATGTGTGTGTGAATGAGTATGTGTCTATTTTTGTGTGTGTGCGTTCATGTATTTAGTTCAGGCTGTGCTTTTGTCTGTTAGTCTTTTGTTAAGCTGATACATATATATCTATTCAGAATATCCTGAGTGAACCTCAAAACAATTTCAATAATGTCCTAAGTCTACAGTACAAGTTCCCCTATCACTGCAGACTAGCCAACTAATTGGGCGAGATACGCTTCATGTTCCCATCACTAGTGAATTTGTAGCTCGATGTGAGTGATTAGTTGTCATCACTAGTGATGAGGTATAAGCACTTGGAGAACATTAAATTTTAGTTTCAGTCTTCTCTGGACGTGTTGGATAGTTTGAATTAATTTCTCTAGATGCTACTTACTTTACTTCTATGTAGTTAGTAGTAGACAATATTTTATTTGTGACAGGCTAGTGTTTCACCACTATCTCACCTGATGGTAAGTGACGATGTGATCGAAGCTGGTAAACACATTAGACCTGGAATACGCAGGCTCTCAAGGATAACTGCCGGAACACCGTATTTGGCTTGGCGGCAGACTTTCAACTTGATGGTGGTAAGCTACTTTGGTAGCAAGCCAGGCGAGCAACTCACAAAATGCTCTACCACCTCTCAAAAAAATAAATATAAATGAAACGCAAGCAAAGCTTGTATTTTATTTTGCAGATTTTGAAAAAAAGAAAATTGCTTGTAATCTGTTGCTATCCCATTAGTCCCATTTCAATTTGGTCAAGATCTGATCTCTAGTTTTTGAGTTATCGTCAATAATTCGTGTTTAATACATTAAATCTGATCAAGGTACCGAAGATAAAGCGGTGAAGTCGGTTTTTTTTTGAGCTTTAGTTTTGGTTAATTATTTATGAAGACGGTAGAAAAAACTTACTATACCTTTTACATAATATCAACTTCGTTTAGTTCCACAGAACTGGTAATAGTGAGAGGTTTTTAATGTTTAGATGGTCCATAATCTGAGACTGAAGAATGTATTTCCATACATTCTCTTTGCACTCCACGTGTAAAAACATCATTGCATGCCTAATGCAGGTAAGTTTATGCATGCAAATGTCTTCAATCTAAGATTGTGGACCATCTACACATTATAAAGCTCCCATTATTACTGTCCCAGTTCTGTTGAACTGCTGGCTTAGTAGGGCGTGCGTCCGCCTTCTAAGAAAGGGTTCTATGTCCGGCGGGAACACAATAACACAAGTTTTCTCCCAAGGAAAATTTGTTGTTCTGGTTCTGGTTGTAATTGTGTGTATGATCTGAATGTTTTCGGCACTTCATCGAACTTAGTGTGGGGCTGTGAGTGTGAGAGCGTTTATTATTATTATTATAAATTACGTTAGATTTTAGTTCTATCATCTTCGTCACGTCAATCTTTTGTTGTTTCTTCTCTCAATCTCTTGTTTCTTAGAATTTCTTTATTCTTAGCTCGAAAAAATGTTATAAATTTGCAGAGCAAGTACCTATACGTAAATCTGCAGGGGAACTTCGAATCCTCTTCAGAAATCAGGTCCTTGAAAATCTGTTCAACAAACGTTGTGCAACAGATTTTCCCATCAGGCTTAATCGAATCAAACTCTTCACCAAAATCACGAGTAAACATTACGAAAATTTAAATCCTCCGAACGGGGTACAATAACTAATATATAGGCCCAAAGACCAGTCTATATTGAGCCCACTAAATGGGAATGGAACCCTTTCTAAAGTAAAAATGTTAGGGAAAAATTTAACAGCGAGAGGAATGGTAGATCTTTATTTTTTGGTCATCAAATACGAGGCCAGTATCTATAGACCCATCCAAATGGGCATAAAACGTCCTGAATTGATGTGAATGTTAGAGAAAAAGGTGAAGGGGAGAGGAAGGGTAGGTCTTTTAATTTCGGCTACCGATAACGACACGAATAGTCGAGTCGTCAAGTGGTAGAAAATCGCATCAGGGCTCGTGTGTGGGTGTCAAATCGTTTGGATTTGAATGCGGTTCTTTTGGTTTCTAGATAAGCAGTGTAGAGATATAAAGGATTTCTTAGGGGAGTTGATGAAGATGAGATTAAGTAATTAGGGCCTGTGAAAATGTAAACTGTCTTGTAAACCGAAGAAAGTAAAATGGTATGCACGAGTGCTCAAGTAAGGCGAAGATTCAAACGTTTCAAACGCTTTTACGCTCACACCCCACACTAAGTGGATGACGAGTCATAGATGCCGGAAACATTTTCATCAAACACTCCACATTCCACGTCCGTAGGAGGATACCCCTTAAGTCGGACTCCCTACACGTAGTCCCCGGGTGGTGCTAATCAGGAGACATTTGAGAGGTGGTAGAGCATTTTGTGAGTTGCTCGCCTGGCTTGCTACCAAAGTAGCTTACCACCATCAAGTTGAAAGTCTGCCGCCAAGCCAAATACGGTGTTCCGGCAGTTATCCTTGAGAGCCTGCGTATTCCAGGTCTAGTGTGTTTACCAGCTTCGATCACATCGTCACTTGCCATCAGGTGAGATAGTGGTCAAACATGAGCTTGTCGAAAAAAAAAAAACACACATTCACAACCAGACCCAGCAACACAAATTTTCCTCGGGGAGAAAACTTGTGTTTCCGCCTGGGATCGAACTCAATACCCCTGCTTAGAAGGCAAACGCGAACCCAACTAAGCCAACGGGCGTTTATAGATATCTATTGATCTGTTCGCTAACATAAACGACATAATAATATATCACGTGGACAGAATCTTTCAGAAAGGGTTTAAGATAGCTTAAGGGTTGCGGGGATCAAATCCCTTGCACCCCATTTGTAAGCCAGACTAATCTTAAGATAGGAATGTTAAGTACTTGATGTTTAAGCAGATAGTGTGGAAAAGCTGCAGCACTTAGCTGGTATTGGTATTCGACGGCTGGTATCTTATTAAATGATCTCCTGCTCCAATTTTAAAATACTAATTATGTTATAAATCCACCATTACTTTATATTGCGTGCTAATTTTAGACAAATTATGTACTTATTATTATAACTTCCTCTCTTCCTCTTTTTGGTGTGCCCATACAGGGTCTATAATGATTCTAATTTATGTATGACATCTTCATTATTTACAGAATTCAATAAAGAATTTGAATTTGAATTTACTACATATTCATACTCGAGAAACGCAATAGTTTTTTTTTTGGCTTTGCAAACAATGTGCATTTAGCCAGTATAAAGTATTAAATAAAGGTATAGGGTATTTCATAAAATGAGTCCTCTAGGACTTGTTTTATGAAACCACCAGTCACCGTCAAAGTCAAGTAAAACAGTCATGGTCCAGTCATAGTGGTAGAAGCTTTACTTTAGACTTTACTCCATTGAGAAAGAGCAAAAACACGATTTTCTATTTTAAATGATTTGCCTACACGTTAGAGTAATATTCACGCAATATCGACAGTTAATAATCTACCATTATTACACATTATCACTAGAAGAATCACAAGTTTTGGAAAATATAAAAAAATCGACGCCGCCTTTTTTTATGCTTTGACAGCATTTGACCACTACCTACCTCACCTGATGGAAAGTGACGTAGAAGATACCTACTCACTCTAGTCTTGAAGACACTTCTATTTCACGCCTAAACTCAAAAACAATTTAAGTTTTAGAAATTATTACAAAATTAACGACGTCATTTTTTCGTTTTCGCGGCAAAACTCCTTTCAAAAACAATAGAATTTTAACTTTTTATTTGGCTTCCCATCACGAATGCATTTAGCCGGTATTAAGTTTTCATTTCATTTCATTTCATTTATTCCAGAACAAAAATTGTATGGTAAGTAATAATTATGTAAGCAGGCATCCACTATCGTACTTGTGGGTAAGTTATGATCGAATGTCAACTCATTGTTACTAGGATGAGAACTAGCTTTTAAAGAGAACTTCTAGAATAAGGTGAGATAGTGATCCAACGTTATCAGATCAGTATTAGAAATATAGACAAGTAAATGCCTGTTTACTTTAGAATCGTGAGATTTCTGACTTCGTGACTGACCTATATTGGTTCACATGTTCAGGAAGCCTTTATTTCACCCCAAAGGACAGAAATTCGTGTAAAAACTTCGGAATTCCGTGGGGCGGAACCACCTGTGTATTCCGCATAGTTTCAAATGTTTGATCTATAGGGTGGTGCTAGAAGCGTGTCTTATTGGAATCAGACTGTCATACTATAAACGCGAAAACGTGTGAGTGTGTTTGTATGTTTGTTACTTCTTTATGCTCAAATGACTTGACCAATTTTGATAAAAAATACTTATGTTGGTCACACTATAATTTGATCAAGATCTGATGAAGAGTTTCGGAGATATTTGCGATTGAAGTCGGTTATTAGTTGTTTAAACTCGTAGGTATATAGTATTACCCAACATATAGCCGTTCGATCTATCGTATCGATTTTATAGTTATTGATTTTTAAAATTCTGTTTCGAAACTCAACACCTCTAAAAGTGTGAATCCATTCAAGTAGAAAATGCCAAAAGTTTTTTGCCAGATTGGCTAGCATTTTACTACTATCTCACCTGACGGAAATTGACGATGCACATTGTTAAAAAAATACTAATTATAAATTCAGGAGTAAGGAAGCCCTTTAATTGTTAAAGTTACATAGGTATCTGTATTGGATCACCCTGTATTAATGCAAGACGATCCCGTGGGAGAGCGCGACGCATCATTTCTCCCAATTTTATTTAACGTGGATAATTCATTAGGTACTATTTTATATACTATTCATATTATTCTGAAGTGTACAAATACATGCAAAAATCATATGTAGATTAGGAAACATGCTGAATATACCCGCCTTACGATATTTATCTCTATCCATCAACGACGCGATAAAAAAATGACAAAATAATAAAATACTATAGCATTTTTTCAATAAATAAATTCAACTTTTTCAATTATACTTCTAACCAGTTCCGACTTATTAGATTTTTTCGTAGAGGATATCCAGCCAATAGGTTACGTATGGGAATTCGCGTCCACATTTTTTTGTTCTAGCAACCCCGCTTCCTGGTTCGCGTGATTTGTTCGCCGTCAACCAAAACATTTGGTTTTCGAACGCCACCTGTCCAACCGTTCCCACGGTTCGCGTAAAATATGTCAATGTTGAATTTGGAATGCACGTGTTCTAATTACAAAATTCTAGTTTGATTTGTGACGAACGCTTTTTTGTTTCTCGAGTAAAATTCTATTTTTTAAACAATGGATAGTCCAAATCGAAGTTATATGCACACATTTTGTGTTAAGTTTAATTACATCTATAAACCAGTCCTCTGGATAGTGATGTTTTTACCAATCTTATTCGTTTTTGGGAAAGATTGGACAGTTAGGCTCTATGAAGATGACACGTAGACATATTTTTCATAACACCAATTTTAGTTTTTGAGCCTGGGTAGTTACATTCTGAAACAAAAAAAAAGAACGAGATGTGGGAACGAATTTTTTTTCGCTTAGTATTAAAAAGACAATAATATATATAAACCAACAACATAAAAGAGCAATTATTAAACATTTATGAAATACCTAGTAAAATAAGAACGGTAAAATTAAATTGCAGTTGATACCTATGCAATTATTTTAGAAGGGAAAATTATTATAGAATATAAGTTTATTATAAACTTAATCAGTACTATTAATAATTTATAGATCTTTACATATTTTCATTCAATTGTGTTATCGATTTACACTGGCTAAATGCACAAGATAGCAAAACCAATTAAAAAAAAAACTTGAATAAAGGGAATTTTATCTTAAAGTAAATGAAATTGAATGCTATAGATCAAACGCGTGGGCCGATTTTTTATGATCATCACTTATTTTTTTTATTTTTATTGTGCGTCACTAAAGTCAAAACATTAATCAATTCAATATATCGACAACCAGACTCCATATTATTGTGAAGATGAAGGTCGACAAACTGAAACCCACAGTTGGGATCGAACTCGCTGCCTCCAGATTGAGGACTCAAGAAAACAACTAGTACTCACTGTAAAGAAAATCCAGGGCAAAATACTAGCGAAAAATCGTGCGTAATTAACTTACAAAATTAATTAGCTAGGTAATCAAGCCCTGCGCCGGCAGATAAGGGCTGTCTCGAAATAATTTATTGCGGGGAGACGGGGTATTGTCTTAGATACCGGGGCACGTGACTTACTAGATGATAACTATATTTTTAAATAGATTTTTTGTCGATTAGAAAATTTAAAAAAAGTAAAAAATTTGCAACTATTTATTTAGCAGGTTTAGCGGATTTTGGTCTGTTTTAATTACTGTAATGTCGACCACATCGTCGCTTACCAGAAGGTGAGATGGTGGTTAAAAGTTTGCCTATCTAGATTAAAAAATAATTAAACGCAAGCAAAGCTTAAAAAACCGACTTCACCACTTTATCTTTGGAACATTGATCAGATTTAATATATTAAACATGGGGTACTTCCCAACGGATCATAGTATCGGATTTTCACATTAACCGATCATAAAAGTTGTTCCCATCTGATCATAAGATCAGTTGCAACTAAAATTAATTATATTTTATTCTTCCCAACTGATCATAAGATCCGTTGGGACTCCAGTAAATTATATATTGTTGTTCTCAACCGATCATAGGATCTGTTTTAGAAATATTATGAATTATTAATTATTAGAAATATTATGGTTTGATTCACCAAGGTGAATCAAACCATAATATTTCTATGATCCATTGAGAATGAAAAATACGTACCTATTTAAGTTCCAACAGATCCTATGATCGGTTGAGAACAACAATATATAATTTACTGGAGTCCCAACGGATCTTATGATCAGTTGGGAAGAATAACATATAATTTATTTTAGTTGCAACTGATCTTATGATCAGATGGGAACAACTGTTATGATCGGTTAATGTGAAAATCCGATACTATGATCCGTTGGGAAGTACCCTAAACATGCATTATTGACTATAACTAAAAAACTAGAGATCAGATCTTGATTAAATTTCAATGCGACCACATGAAAAGCACCAGCTTTTAAATAAAAAATAAACATCAAAATCGGCTCACAACGAAAGAAGTTATGAGGTAACTTTTGAAGTCCGTTAAAAACGAGAACATCTTCAATGTAGTCCACAGAATACGCATTATTGATGATATTTCAATAACTACTGATCAGATCTTCATTGAATTTAAATATGACCAATTGGAAAGCAATATATTTCATACTAAAAAAAAATTCTAAATCGGTTAACGTGGAAAGAAGTTATGAGGTACCATACATACATACATATAAAAAAACAGTCGACTTGAGTACCTCCTCCTTTTTTGGGAAGTCAGTAAAAAATTAGAGACAAGGATACTCTTTCATCCTAATATATATTTTACACGTTTATGGTACGTAAATATAATCTTCTAATTGTCTATTTCTACTGATTATGTAGTAAACACACTCATACAAATTAGCTAATAACAAAAAAAAATAACAAAAAAACTAGCATACTTTAGCATTAATTTTGCTTTGTCGTAAATTATCTAAGTTATTACTATAAAAAAAATAAGATACTTTTTAAGTCTGAAATTCAAAACGGCCTAATTTTTAAAATCTCTGTATGGTTCTTCTCTAGATGGCTATAATTTTGCAAATCTAGCAACTAGTATTTAATTTTCATGAGTGCCTCGTTGGGGCCCTGGCGAATAAACAAATTTGAAGAAATCGTTTGACAACTCTATCGCCTGATGGTAACCGATGATGTGGACGAAGGTGGCAAGCATGCTAGATTAGAATGACTATTTCCCGTTAAACTTTGATTACCTGCATTATATTCTTTATTAATAGAACTGCCCGTTGGCTTAGTTGGGCGGCGTTCGCCTTTTAAGCAGGGGTATCGGGTTCGATTTCCGGCGGGAACACAAGTTCTCTCCCCAAGGAAAACGTGTGTTTTTGGTTCTGGTTGTGATCGTGTGTGTGATGTGAATCTTTCCGGCACCCACAACACAAGTCATCGAACTTAGTGTGGGGCTGTGAGTGTGAAATCGTTTATGTTTATGTTTTACCTTTATAATCAAAATAAAATAAAAACTACACAACATGATTGTATGACAAACAATTTTTTTAAAGCCATTAAAATTACAATTATTCAAACTCAGTGCAGAAAGACAACTTCCATGAAATCATATTGCGAGCGTCCTACCATCCCCATCACAGAATTCCACACCTTATTTCTAAAGGAGGGTGTTCAATTTTGTAAAGCAGACGGCCCCACTTGACAGGAAGTCCAGGTGCTATAAATCAGGCCTGCACCGTCGTTAGCAGATTAATTTCACTCGTCGGTTCGTCGCAGACTTTCAACTTTGTCCGCAGATTTCAATTCTGAGTTTCTGTATAATATGGGCTATTATGAAATAGTGTTGTACCAGTATGTATAAGTATACGTGTGTAGTATGTATATATGTACTAGTAGTAATCCGTCTAAATTTAAGACCTCACGTCTACATATAGCCTAATAGAGAAAACTTTTGAGGTTAATTAATTATAACTTTTTACCGACTTCAAAAAAGGAGAAAGTACTATGTTCAACTGCATGTATTTTTTTTTATGTATGTTCACCGATTTCTCCCCTATTTGTGGACCGATTCTCAAAATTCTTTGTTTTTTGGTAGATTATACTTCAGAGGTGGTTACATATACATTTTATTGAAATAGGTCAAGCCAAAACCAAATTATAAGCGGTGAAGTCGGTTTTTCTAAGCTTTGCTTACGTTTAATTAATTATAAATCATTGTTTAATTTTTCTATTTCATGTTCAAGTATAATGGATTTTATACGTAATTTTACGTTATAAATGTGTAGCCATTTTTGAGATAGATTCCGGGACAAAATAGATTTAACTACAATGACTTTGACTTTCTACTAAATTGTTATATTCCAACGCAAATTATAAAAGAAATTTATATATTTTGCCCCATTTACGTATACCCTTAATACTTTAATACATAAATTAAATTTTAGCATTACATATTCTCTGAGAATTTGAAGTTATTCGCTTGAATGGTTTAGACGCTAAATGCCTTGGACAGACGAACTGACGGACGGACAAAGTGCTGAACCACCCAAGACAACTTAGACATTTCGCTTTGCTCGTTCAATTATTTTAATATACATGTTCCTGTAACGCTATTGTATTGACAAAATAAATAAAATAAAATAAAAGATTTAAACGAAAGCAAAATTTAAAAAAATCGACCTCACCGCTATATTTTGGTTTTGACTTGATCGATTTCGATAACATTTATATGGGACCACCTTTGATGAATAATTTACCAAATAAAAAAAAACATCAAAATCGATGATTTTTTTTTCGATGGCGGAGGTATCGCGTAACATACATACAAAAAAAAAACATACAGTCGAATTGATACCTTTTTAAAAGTCGGTTTAAATCATTAGCACATATTTAGAATCTCATTTCTTATTATTGCATTAAATTCTTAGGTATAATGAATAAAACTGTTGTCAAGTAACAAAACAATTTATTAAAAAAAGACGATCTTTATACAGACGGAAGCTTCAACAACAATTTTATTATTATTGCCGCAGGCCTCCCGCCCACATAAACCAATTTTTTCCACGACAATTACACTAAAATGTCCATAAAATTAACGTTCATAATGCCCTTTCACACGTTCATGATTTAGATATAACCATGAAACATTTACATTTGTGTTAATGATGACCAATGTCCTTTTTGTAATCCTAACTTTTACAAAGTATAAAACGCATCAAAAACTGCACATACCACAGTAAAACACTCCTTAAATCTGGAGTAAGAAGAACGATATTTCAAATTTCGATGGTAACATTATCTGTGTCAGTGGACATCTCAATATGAAATTGACAGCTGCGGTCTGCCATTTTTTTTTGGCGGGAGTTCCACCCACGATTATGGCATGCGACATATTTTTTTTCAATACGTCGGCAATGCCATGGTCATTTCAGGGCTATTATAATTTATACGTTATTGTAATGGAATTGAGATGTCTACGTTGTATTGTTGAAATAATTGATTGGCTTTTTTGATCTTTATTAAAGGTCGTTTTCAATATCTTTGGCCAATCTAGAGTGGAATGTTAAAAGTAGTGGTCGTTATTTTCTACTAGATTTTTTAATTGTAATTAAGGTAGCATTTGACCAAATCCTCACTTGATAGAAAGTGATGATGCGGTTGAATATGAATCACGCCCAGTAAATACCTGTCCACTCTCTTTTTTGAACAACCCCATATACTTTTCGGGTAATGCTCTGAAGTCTACTGTACGGCAGGGCGTTCCATTCTTTTGCAGTTTTTATTATGCAAGTGAAAGCGAAACGCTTCGTGTGAATAGAAGGTAATTTAAATTACAGCGGCAAAAGCAGCTGTGCGTAGTGGAATCGCCCGCGTTTATCAAGTTAAAAAGTAGCATATTTGGTTATCTTTGGTTATCTATGACATTCCAAATTTCATCCAAATCCTTTCAGCCGTTACAGCGTGCAGAGAAAACAAACATACTTACACATAACCTTCGAATTTATAATATTAGAGCGATAATATTTTATATTTCATATTACTTCGCGCGTTGATAGAAAAAGGACACAAGATTTACATTCGTGCTTGTGGTAGCCTGTGCATTAGTGGGGGCTGTGGATGTGAAATCGTTTGCTTGTTTGCTAAATTTCCCGCCAAAAGTCGAATACATTGGCTGGACCATTATTCCAGGCAAAAATAACATACATGTAAGTTATACTTGACGAGGCATAATCCGAATCTAATCTGTAGAAGCCGTTGAAATGAGCATAGTATTCGATAATAGAAAAGTACAATTTCGTTTCCTTCTTTTGTACTCGCTTCCGTTTGCCCGATGGCTTCGAATGAGGTGACCATACTTTACCATATTGAAATGGACTGAAATGCTTTTTTTGGCCATTATAACTGTGACTGTTTCGCAAGGCAAATCAATGTTCCAGAATTATTTGCATGTTATGTAAAATTGTAATCATATTAATATTTAAATAAAATAGAATTAATTACTAGCTGAAATATTACTAAATTAAAAAATATATATTATTAAAAATTTCCAGACATAATTTATTATCAAAGATTTTATAATTATTGAAAAATTTACTATAGCAATGATAAATAACATACTTCGAAATAAAGCAACACATTGTGTTGAAACTTTTCCAGCTAGTCTCGTAGTGGTCTACAGAATTTCGTAGCTTTTTGTAACTCGTAGTCGCAGCGATTGCTACGAAAATGAACACTTTTTTACTTCACGCTGAGTCCGCCGTTGCTACGAAAATCAACACTTTTTTACTTCACGCTGAGTCCGCCTGGGCAGTTCCACACGATTGCCTGGACTTGGATTTTTTTTTATAGTGCAAACATTTACCGTTAAAGGACAATGTTTCCATTAAAATTACAAGGCATCTTAGAGGTTTAACATCTAATATCAAATATGATAAAAAAAATATGCTTAATGGGCTAGCCTTTGACCGCTACGTATTAGATAGCTTGTTATATTAACGTAATTATTAAATTAATATAATAATAATATTCGGTTCAGTTTTCTGATTGTAATGCATTCCTTAAATTTGAAGAATATCGTCGATTTTCAAAAGCAAACCGAATCTCTTTACGTCTAAAGTAGAGATTCCCTTTTATTATTATATGAATATATTAATATTATTTAACATTGTTATTAAAAAAGTCTTGGGCCACCTAAGACTTTTTACAAACGTATTATGTATAGACGGCGTGATACTTACTAGCAGGCGAGCGTTTTAATTTTTTTACTAGCATTGACACGTTTAGAACTGTCTCGTTTCAAACATACTCAAAAACACACACACAAAAACTTTCATCTTTATAAAATGTTTAATAAGTCTTGCGCCTTGGTATACGTTAAATCTTATTGAATACCGTCCAGCTGTTATAGAACTACCTCGTTTCAAACATCCAAAACACACAGTAATAAAAAAAAAATAGGGTGTGTCGTAAATACCCACGATAGAAGTGAAACTTTTGTGGTATAGGGAAACATTTAAAAAGGTTGCGAATCTGAATTTCAAGTACCTCTACATGTCATCCTTTCACTTCAAAAACGAATATATTATAGTGCTTGTCCTGTATTTTACTGAAACATGGTGTCTCTACAATCAGTGGAGTCGGCAGTATTACATGTCAAAGACAATCCTCTTACCGCGAACTCCTTGCGTTTGCTTCTTTGACCGCAACCGCATTACTCGTGCGGTATGGCTTCCCGCAAATCTTTGGTGTAGCTACTTGTTTTGTAAACTGTGGGTACCGGGTTCAAAACCCGAAAAGAGATTTTGTTTAAAAAACATGTTTTTGTTATATTGTTCTCGATGTAAAGCTTTAAAAAGACACACATAGATATACATTACTAAAGTGTATATATAATTGGACATTTAACCGAATTTACCTGAGCTTATAATTGTTACAGCGCGAAGAGAAAACAAACATACTGACACATTTACACTTTCATATTTATAATGTTAGTGTGATTTTCCCAATGCAGTAAACAAACGTTACGCTAACCATCAGGTCAATGACCTGTTCGTCATACAAAAAATGCAAACAGGGGTGTCATCAAAGACATGCTGACTTCTAACCTCCGACAATTCTTCAGTCCCTTACACACACCATTAAGGGAAACTAAAACAAACACTAAGGACTAATGGCGGAACTCACCTCGACCTTCCGTTTCCTCTGTACTTAGTTTATTAATAAATCTAATGTATTTTTACATAAATCACTTAAAAATCGTCATGAACGAAATTCAACTCTATCCTTCTAAAACTAGAGCTGCAATTCTTGGTTCAGTTTTCTGATTGTAATGCATTCCTTAACTATAAAGAAAAACATTGATTTTCAAAAGCAAACCAAATGTCTTTACTTCTAAAGCAGAAATTCCCTTTTACTTATTTCATGTATTGCACATTCCAGAAAAATTTAACATTAACGAAAAATATGCTTTAGGTACTTTTAAATAAAGTCAAAAATCCTTTAGTTCGGTTAAGTGTGGAACTTTTTGTGTAAGCACTAATTTGTTTAAGAAATGTCACATCTGTTCAGTGATTATGACGTGATTATTATAGGTTATGATTTTAATGATATGTTATGTTCTGTTATGTTAGCTTATTTTTGAAGTAACACTATTTATGGGAGAGCTTTGAAATTTTGATCCGCAACCATTTTTTTGACGAAATATGGTGGGGGTAAATGCTGTGATGAGTAATCAAAATGTTTCCCTGTAATAAATAAGTTTCATTTCGGTCGTGTCTTTACAACACACTCTATTTTTTACACGACTGCCAAGGACGGGTTATGTTTTTCGCGCGTATCTTGTATGTATGTATATTTGTAAATTTCTTTATTACCCAGTCTCTTCCAAACGGCTAGATGGATTTATACTACAGCTAAGTTATCGTTATATTCGTCTTAAAAACCAAAGTGTCAACAAAAAACAAAATGGCAGTTTTTTTGGCGCGAGATAGCAATACGCTAATAAAAAAAATTACCAAACCTATCGAGTAGGGTATCAATAAGATGGAAATTTAAAGGGGATTACATAACAGAAGGTTTACATTTTTCGCAGTTGGGTAACACCCAATAAGGTTTGTTTAAAAAAAAATTTTTTTTTTTTTTATACTATATAGGCAAGCATTTTACCGCTATCTCACCTGATGGAAAGTGACGATGCGGCCAAAGATGGAACACGCTAGCCTAGAAGGTACCTATTTACTCTAGATTTGAAGACACCCAGATGATACTGTTCAGGGAACAAAGACGCAGGCAATGAGTTCCAATCCTTCGCTGTACGGATCATGAACGTAGAAGCAAAACGCTTCGAGCGAACTGGAGGTATGTCAACCATAAATGGATAACGTTTGACAGTTTGCTCTAGTTGTTTGATGGTAAAAAGGGCATGGAGGAATTATATCATGTAATTCGTGAGCACACTCGCCAAAAATATTATGAATATTTCCTGTTGTAGGAATCGAACCCAGGATCCGTGAAAACATGGACTAGCCTGTATATTTAAAATAATTCCAAGACTGTAATGAAATAGTCCTTGCATAATTTAAACGCAAGTAAAGCTTAAAAAAACCGCCTTCACCGCTTTATCTTCGGAACCCATTAAAGAGAACTCAAAAACTACTGGTCCGATATTGACCAAATTTAAATGGCACCACATGGGAAGTACCAGCTTTCAAATAAAATAATCAAAACTGGTTCACCCAGAAAGAAGTTACTAGATAACACACATAAAAATAAAAAAAAAACGAATTGAGAACCTCCTCCTTTTTTGAAGGCGGTTGAATAGGACTTCCTCATGGCATGAAACGTAACACCTTTGTCCACGTGCCACTTCCACTTGAAGACCACATCCTTGTGCACCACATTTACGGATGCTCAAGTGTGTAAGCTGATATAGGTAGAGCAGGAGTTGTTTGTACTTTTTTTTTATTTTGGCTACGCAATCTTGTGCATTTAGCCAGTGTCAAGTAATAAAATATTTCATGTGTATTTCATAATAAAAGTCCTAGTCACAGTCAAAGTCAAGCAAAAGAATCAAGGTCCAGTCATAGTCAAGGCATTCCCAAAAGTAAAGTGGTAGAAACTTTACTAGAACTTGTATTGGAGTTTTGGAGCGAAGGCGAAAATCGCGTTTTTCAACTTTGTGTGATTTATTTATGCACGTTTACTAAGTATTAACGGTTAATAATCCACCATTATTACACATTAACACTCGAAGAATCTCAAGTTTCAGAAAATAATTTAAAATCAACAACGCCATTTTTTCACTTTCGCGGCCAAACCGTTTATGTACGCTTTTATAGTAAAGCTGCACGCTGGTTAGTATGATTCACGGAGTTATGTAAAACAAAATGAGACAACGTAAATGAAACAAAAAACAAAATTGAAACGCAAGCAAAGCTTAAAAAAACCGACTTCATCGCTGATACTTTGGTTTTGGCTTAATCGATTTCAATAAAAATTATATAGGACCACTTCTGAAATATAATCTACCAAACAAAAAAATCATCAAAAGTCGATTCATAATTGGCGCAATTATCGCGAAACATACATACAAAAAGAAACATTCAGTCGAATTTGAGAACCTTTTTTTGAAGTCGGTTGAAAAAGGAACTACCTCAATAATCACAATATTTAAATATGTACACTAAAAACTGAAAAGAATGAGTTTGTTTGTGTTCATATATTTTTCCAGTAAAGTTAATAAAAAAAAAACTAATTAGATTTTTGAATGACAGGCTAATGCGAGGAACTGCCCTTTGGCTTAGTTAGATGCGCGTTCGCCTTTTAAGCAGGGGTATTGGGTTCGATTCCCGGCTGGAATACAAGTTTTCACACTGGGCAAAAAATGTGTTTCTGGTTCTGGTCATTTAAATGTTTCCGTCACCCACGACACCAAGTCCTCTAGGTTAGTGTGGGGCCGTGAGTGTGAAAGCGATAAGCGGTTTTATAATAAAAAAAATATTCAACAGAATTAAGATCATCCTCCTTTTACGAAGTCGACAAAAAATATTAAAAATCTCCTAATCTTAGCTGTAAGCAAAGTGGAGCATTTAAACAAACCACAAAACTCACTCATAAAACTCGCATAAAACAATATCATAACAAAAAAAAACTTTTACTGGGAAATCACTTAAACACCCATAATAAACGTTATCTAAAATGTTACTATTAAAATTCATTGGCCTTAAATTTTTCCCTGCCTACATTTTTTTAAACGACCATTCATAGACAACTTCCCGCCATAATATTTCCATATTTTTTCATAGCTTTCTTTACGGCCTGTATTGAATTCTAAAGTTAAAACAATAGAGTTTACAATACTCTCAGTTTACTTTTATTTCGATGTGGCCAACAAAGAAAATACTTGATGTAAAATAATTCGAAAGAATAGGGAGGAAAAGAAATGTGACGCGTTTATAACCACATTTGGGGGTTGTAAAATACGCGGGGTTGAAATCGATCGTTTTATTTTTATGTCAGATTCATTTAGATATAATTTCAATATTGTACGAAGGTCATGTTTTACGTAAAAAAAAAGATAATACTTACGCTATTTTTTGCTTACATTCATTGTACGACAAAAATTCTTTACATTTATGGTAAAATAAATATTTAACTAACGACAAAACTTTCAAGTTATTTTATGAGATACAATTTATTTCTATGAAATTACGTTTATTGAGAGATAACAACTAACAAATGTTTTTGCAATCACAGCCTCACAATAATTTTAGAGACTTTTATTGTGGGTTACCAGAATTACATTCAGAATCACAAATTTATATCCCTAGGGAAAGTAAAATTTGCCAGGGATCGAACCCAGGACCCACGGGCGCCGAGGGCAGAGACTGCATCGCGTCGTGGTATTAATTAAATATAATGTACTCTTCCTCTAGGAGCACATGTAGTTCCGACCCCACTGAGGAAGTAGTTTATAGTAGAATTCTTTTTTATTGATTCATTTAAGATACTAAAATGAATGATCGAGGCCCCACGGACATCAAAGAAATATGAGGTCCTTCTCAAACCCAAACGGAAATTCTCGGATTCGATTTTCAAATCCACGAATCGCTACATCGCATTAAATCTAGTTTCATGCACAATATATCGCGCACTCCGCAGTCAATGTCGCGGAACGCATCGAATCTCAATCCAGCGAGCGGAGTTCCATTTTTAAAATGTAATACAATTTATGGCGTCATGTTGGTAATGCTTGGTGAGCGAATTTTTTTTCCCGCCATCCGACTCCGAGACGAATTCCTTGTTTCCGCGATTCGTTCGATAATAATTAATTTAATTTGATTTATGTTTTTACAAGCTGGCTTTGCACACTATCGGTGCTGACATGAGCCAAATAGGTTTTAGCGTTTTACATAAGCGTATATTTAGCAAAATATACAAAATTTGCAACATCAAAAAAAAAAAATTACTTATTAATATGTTATTTTTGATCATATTTGCATGGGTATCTAAGATACCGAAGCACGATGCCGATATTCTCAATACAAAAAAATGGCAATAGTAACTTATACATGCAAGCAAAGCTTAAAAAACCGACTTCACCGCTTATATTTGGTTTTTTGTTGATATTCTCAAAAAGAGCTGAATCAATTTCGATAACATTTGTATGGGACCACCTCTGAAGTATGATCTACCAAACAAAATAATTGAAACTCAAGCAAAGCTTTAAAAAACCAACTTCATCGCTTATATTTCGGTTTTGGCTTAACCGATTTCGATAAAATTTATATGGGACCACCTCTGTAGTATATTTTACCAAACAAAAAAAAAATCATCAAAACCGATTCATAATTGACGGAGATATCGCGTAACATACATACAAAAAAAACATTCAGTCAAATTGAGATCCTCCTTTTTTGAAGTTGACGAAAACATTCCTTAAGAAAAAGAAATTGAAAGTCTGCCGCCAAGCCAAATACGGTGTTCCGGCAGTTATCCTTGAGAGCCTGTGTATTCCAGGTCTAGTGTGTTTACCAGCTTCGATCACATCGTCACTTACCATCAGGTGAGATAGTGGTCAAACACTAGCCTGTCACAAATAAAAAAAAAAAAAAAAAAAGAAATATTTATACGATATTTTATGAATGAAATTAGGAACACATTTTGCGTAAGACAGGCGACGCGTGATGAAAATGCTAGTACTTATTTGGCTCAACGTCGCCAGCATGATGGGAAGTAGGTAGTGGGCTTATGCACTTGAGTTACATATAAGATCGATGCCTTGTAATTTCAGTCTTTGCTGTATAGATGTATATAGTTTTATTTAAGTTTTAGGATACATAGGCAATTGGCCCGTAGATAGGGAATATGAAAAAAGTTGGTACTGTAACATTAGGAGATGCCAAAAAGACTAATAAAGAGCCAAGAAAATATATTTTTCTTAATAATGTTGGTAGATTTACATTAAAAAAATATTGTTCATCAAATGCTGTATTTCTGCTTGTTTTCTTGTTTATAACTTTCGGTAAAACAAGTTTCGACTTAGGGAACACAGGGAATATTCTAGATTACTTTTGAACAAAACTAACTAATTAAAGTATTATTTACGAAGAAAACAAGTAATCACCATCCAGAACCACATCGTTTTGAAACTGCAAACAGAATTTCCAAGAATAACTTTTTCCTCCCTCCCACACATCCAGCCATTCTAAATCTGAAGACGCGGATGCATTACGTCTCTTTCATTGGTCGATGTTCACCTTTAACCCCACCCATGAACAAAAAATATTGCCCATTACGCTGAAAAGATCCATTTCACTGTCTATTCCAGTGTAAAAAGTAAAAAAAGACCTGATAATGTGAAACTTTTTATCTTACAGTTCTTTTTATCTATGAGTTCTTGGTTGCTGAGTGGAATGGAACGTATTGTGTTGTCTATGATTAATAAATAAACCAAGGATTTTGCAGCTAAAGTAATTAAGCCGTAGATTTGTTTCCTTTCTTGATGAAATATAACAAATGAACAGATAAATTCCACTGACAAAATTTTCCCGCGAAAGTGAAAAGGCGTTGTTGATTTTGTATTGATTTCTAAGTGGTACTACCACTTTGTTAGGGCATGACTTGACCTGACAATGACTGAACCTTGACTCTTTAACTTGACTTTGACTAGGACTTATATTATGAAATTTACGTACTTAATATATTTTATTACTTGGCACTGGCTAAATGCACAAGATTGCGAAGCCAAACGTAAAAGAAAAAAAATGAAACGCATTATGTGGTCTATGGTTAATAAATAACTCAAATGAACAGACAATTTGCAATAACCGAGTTTAGCCGCGAAAGCGAAAAATGGCGTTGTTGATACGAGTGTCATATTTTTTTCCAAAACTCGTGATTCTTCGAGTATTAATTTGTTATAATGGTGGATTATTAACCGTTAATACTTAATGAACATGAATGCGTGTAGATAAATCATACAAAGTTGAAAAACGTAATATTTGCTTTCGCTCCGAAACTCCAATATAAGTCCTAGTAAAAAATCTACTATTCTATATTAGGGCATGAATTGACTATGACTGCAACAAAAACAGATACCTACAAATGCACAAGGATTGAGGAGCCAAAAAAAAAAACAATCTACAAAAATGAGGCGTCATTATATTTTTATGCAGAAATAATTAAACAAGTAATTTTAACACAGACCTATTCAATGATACCCCATTAAATAACAGTACGTCGAATTTTTATTTTTCATAAATACAAAATTCAATATGGCGTCTGACGGTTGCCGATTCCTGACATGCCTTTAATGACACTCGCACAAAAATCGATTGACGCGTTTGGTCACTATTAAGCCACGAAGGAACAAACATACATACATAGCCATCGAACTTAGTGTCTGTGAGTGTGAAAGCGTTTATGTTTTTGTTCATAGGCTGAAAAACAAATTACTTTTGCGTCGCGCAGTCGGGTCAAAAACAGTCCCCAACACTACAAACTTCACCGTACGATTGCGACACTTACAGTAAACAATCATCATAAATTCATCCAAGATTCATCCCCAAACGCCAATCCCCAGTATTTATTTGTCAGTTCATTTGCTTCCACGCAACTGGCACGCACCAATATTTACCGCCGAACAAATCACTCAACGAAAATAAACAAATTCTATTTGAAAAAACTCATTCCCCACAATTAAAAAAGCTCATCGTTATTTAGATTTCCATAAATACTCTACCGTTTTTTGAGATATTTCTTCCTGGCAACGTATATTTCGGTGCAGTAGGATATCTTGTTACAAGTGGGAATCTTGTAATCAAAAGAAAATGCTTTACGGTATAAATATCTGTGTATTCTTCTCAAGAACCGCTATCTCACCTGATGGAAGGTGATGAATCGGCCGAAGATGTGACATGCTTGCCTACAAGATACCCTACCTATAACTCTCCTAGATTCACGCGAGACTTAAAGACTCCCTTATTATACCGTTCGGGGAACAAAGACGCATTGAGTTCCACTCCTTCACTGCACGGATGATGAACGTAGAAGCGAAACGCTTTGAGCGAACTGGAGGTATTTCGACCATAAATGGAATACGTTTGATAGTTTGTCTTGTTGTTAGATTAATAATATTACAAGAATGAGCTGTTGTGACCTCAATATACGAGTATTATTTTGGCTTAAGTGATATATCAAAAAAGTGTTTGAGCTACTGCATGTATATGTATTGTGTACTTATAAGAAGAGCATGCAAGTTTTTTGGCATTTGAAAGACGGACCGAGGGCTGTCTCGGGACGAGTTTGTCGAAAGCGCGTGTTTGAATGCTCTCGGAGATACCGTAAAAGCACCAGATAACGTGAAGTGTCTGTTATAATTTAATGATGATTCTTTTGAGTGGTTACCAGATAATACTGCTTTGAAATTAAAATTCTAATTTTAAACGTGCCGTAGACGGCTCGGGCTTGTTTACTGAACTCTAGATTATTTAATGTTGTTACGAATTTTCGTGTTTCTATGAACGAACTTCTTAAACTGAAACTTTTTATGGGAGGGCTTTAAAAATCTGATTTGCAACCTTTTTGTGTGACGATTGGGGGTAAAAATTGTGATGAATAATTAAAATATTTCCCTGTAAAACAAAAGTTTTACATCTATCGTGTGTTCTTACTAAACATCCTGTATTTTTTAAATATTGGCACTCTTTGAGCATTTAGACAGTGTGATAAGTATTTTAAATTGATTAGTTTATAAAACTACAGTCATCAGTCAGAATCAAAGGAAAAGAGTCATGGCCCAGTCATAGACAAGTCATACCTATACTAGTAGAGTTTACTGATTTGCCTGTTGGCTTAGTTGGGTGCGTATTCGCATTCTAAGCAGGGGTATCGGGTTCGATTCCTAGCGGTAACGCAAGTTTTCACCCCAAGGCAAATTTGTGTTTCTGGTTCTGGTGGTGATGTGAATATTTCCGGCACCCACGACACAAGTCATCGAATTTAGTGTGGAGCTGTGAGTGAGTAAGCGTTAAGCATTTATTACTAGATCTTCAGTTCAAATTATTATCCAACTTTGTATGATTTGCTTACACTTATGCACGTTCTCGAACTATTAATAAATAATCCACCATTATTACGCATTAATAATCGAAGAATCATAAGTTGTGGAATAATACAACATGGACAAAGCCATTTTTTAACTTACGCGGCAAAAAAAAAGTATGCAATCTGTTTCCCTCCATAATCCTTGGAAGCGTTTCTGTCGACATAAATTGTCAAGATCTGGCAACTTCCGGCAAACAACTAAAAAAAAACGTTCTCGATAACGTCCAATGTCTCGGAAAATTGGAATTTAAAATAACTGTGACTGTGATGAGTTCATTATTTTGGTCGTCGCATTTTTAATTAGGTGTTATTGTTGAAATAACACGACTCGAGAGAAAAAGAAGATAATTTTTCTTTTTAACACGTATTAGGTATAAGTTAAATTTATCAAACTCTATGCATTAGTTGAGTCTCCACTACATAGTCTCGATCATCGGCGAAAAGTAGCAAGCCTCTCAAACAGCATTACGGAGAATGTTCAAAGAAATAGCATGATCTTATTCCCCCATCACCGTTCTACTACCGAACATCTAGACGGACGGCATCCTCTAATAGTAAAAATACCGACCATACGCACGAAGCGTTTCGCTTCCACTTTTATTATGAGAACTGCCAAGGAATGGAACGCCCTGCCGTCTACTGTGTTTCCCGAAAAGTATAATATGGGGTTGTTCAAGAAGAGAGTGAATAGGTATTTACTGAGCAAGCGTGCTCCATCTTCGACCGCATCGTCGCTTTCCATCACGTAAGATTGTGGTGTGCCGTGTGGAGGTGCCGAAGATATAGGCTTTGCCTAGTTTGGGGCCCAATGTTAATACTCCATCTATTAAGGTAAAAACTTAAAATAATAATTCCATTTTATTTTTCTCCGAATATTGGCTTCGCAATCTTGTGCATTTAGCCAAAAATAATACAAAGTTAAAAACCGTGATTTTCACCTTCGCTCCAAAACTCCAATAGAAGTTCCAGTAAAATTTGTACCACTTTACAGGGCATACTTTTTAGGGCATGATTTGACTATGACTGGACCTTTACTGTTTTACTTGACTTTGACCGGGACTTGTGCCAATGACTTTTAATTTGAAATACACTTGAAATATATCATCACTTGACACTGGCTAAATGCACAAGTGTGCGAAGCCAAAATTAAAAAAAAATCTTCAACACCAATCAAAAATCGCGGCATTTAAAATTCAAAATGGCGTTACACAAATTCTATTTCTAAACCGACAATTCCCAAGTTCAAACCAAGACAAACCGGAAGGTCAACTTCATAAGATTAATGACCAAGCAAGTGCGTTTGGTTCTCAAGGATGACCCTATTCATCAATATTCAAGAAATACAACTTTTTCCGAGCTTGCTTTCATAAAATTCGCGAGTCCTTTTATCCGCGAATTCACAATCGATGCAAGAACATTAATTATAAAATACTCGGCGCGATTTGCATTGTCCGGCAAAGGTCAAAGCTTGACCCGTGAGAACTGGTCTAAGAAAAAAAACACGCGACCCTAAAATTTGAATATGGAATCCCCTATGTCTAAGAAAACAAGCTATTGTGCGACTGGTCAGTGCATTGTGTTGTAATTTATGCATTGCAAGTCCGGTCGAATGTAAAATGTATGGAGTCATCCTATTATTATTCAGTGAGCAGGTGGTGTGGACACAACAGTACTGACCTTAGAATTGGTGGTCTTGCTTGGCCATCGCCTACCTTTTGGCAATAATTGTGACTATAGGCATAATATAACTATAGCAATAATTGGCTTAATTGGGTGCGTGTTCGCCTTCTAAACATCGGGTTCGATTCCGGGCGGGAACACAAATTTCCTTCTCATAGAAAAATTGTGTGTCGTTCTGGTTGTGATTGCTAATGTGATGTGAATGTTTCTGGCACCCACGATACAAGTCATCGAACTTAGTTCGGGACTGTGAGTGTGAAAGCGTTTCACTCCCATAACGAGAAACACAAATTTCTCTCGGGGAGATGACTTGTGCTCCCGCTGGGAATCGAACCCGATACCCCTGCTCAGAAGGCGAACGCGCACTCAACTATGCCAACGAGCAGTTCCAACTTTTTACACTTGAATTGAATATATAATTTCAGGTTTCATGTTTAGTAATATAACTTATAAATTATTTATAGAAAATAAAAATAACACCTAAAATTAAGATCCCTACACACGCATTGACATCCTCTATTAATTATTGTTATTCAAGATATTTATCAAAGCATACAACTGTAATAAAAAAAATATAGAGACGTATCATAGACAATAATGTCTATGATACGTCTACTTACTAGGCTTGCTAAAATCGCAGGCTATTCAATGATATAAAAATGGATTAGGTAATTGTTCCCAACTTAAACGTCAAAATCCCGGAAGCCCATATTTTTTTTGCGCACATATTAAGGCCTTCCGCAATCTCACATTCTCCAGGGTATTTTGATTATATCGTCGTGGACGCGACGTGTAATCCTCATTGATTGATGACCTCTCCAACGATAAAATTCCCCATTTTTCGGGTAAAAAGCGCGGTTATGAAGAGGGTTGCCATAAAAATAAAATGGCCAAGTGGCATCGGCCGGTTTGTTTACTTTGCTGATGAATGTGTTGGGAAAGGGTAAGGTGTTTTAGACGTTTATAATAAAGGGGTTGTTTCTTAATTTATTATTAATGTTTATTCGGTTAAGCAAGAGCTGAATAGATTTTTCTTTATTGAATTGAAAGACTAGATTTTTTTGTAGTGGAGTCCGCCAGAGGGCAGTACCACACTATTTCCAGACATTCAACCGCCAAGTATTAGTGTGCAAATATTACTGTATTTCAGATTAAAGGGAAATGTTTCCAGTGAAATTACAGGGTTTAAAGAGATTTATCATCTAATATCTAAGGGTGATGAACGCAGTGCTCGTCAAGCTGGATTTTTACATAAGTGGAAAAAAAAAAATTATCTTCTAGGCGAGCATGTCACACGTTCGGCCGCATCATCACTTTCCATCAGGTGAGATAGTAGTCAAAAGCTTGCCTATTCAACATAAAAAAAATAAAAAATAAAACTCTGGGTGGCACTGAACTGTTTTTTTTTTATTTATTTACCGTTTAAAAAGTATACAAAAATGTGATAGTATAGCAACTAAAAACCACTAAGGTTTGTAATTTAATACAACTAGTCTACGTTTCTTTCTTTCTTTCTTTCACATGTACTTACGTCATCATCAGCATTCAAGTTGTTGCAAATAATAAGACTTTAGTTTAAATTTAATGTTACGTGGAACCAAGTACAATGATGTTCGCTATATCCTACTAATATTATAAATCCGAAAGTTTGTGTGTAAGTGTGTAAGTATGTTTGTTCCCTCTTCACGCTTAAACGGCTGAACGGATTTGGATGAAATTTGGAATGTAAGTAGATTATACCTAGGATTAACACATAGGCTACTTTTTATCTTGATATTGTAGCGGGCGAAGCCGCAGGGCACGGCTAGTATAGTTTAATCGTCAAGCGTGGCGCTTACCATCAGGCGAGAGACTTGCTCGTTTCCTCACTCAATAACAATAAAAATATATAAAAACTAACTAACTAACTTACTTAATAGAGTTTTGGATATGTTGCCGATGAAGTCGGTTTTAGATCAAAAATATATATGGTGTAAGTTATGGCTTGTAGTTGTACTAAGAAAGAAAGAAAGAAAGAAAGAAAATACATTCATTAATGACACTATATTATATTTTATTCTGTATTAATCACACACATATTATAAATCCTGAAAGGTTGTGTGTAAATGTGTAAGTGTGCAAGTATGTTGGTTTTCTCTTCACACTGTAACAGCTAAATGGATTAGGACGACACTTGGAATATAGGTATAACATAGCTTATACCTATAACACAGCTACATTTTAACTGGATAAACGCGGTCGAAGCCGCGGGGCACGGCTAGTAGTGACTATAAGTAGAGTTGGACAGACAAAATCCAAGTCACAGTATTGGCTTAGGGGCTAACCCAGGCTAACCCTTTGCCTAAACTTGCAGTTTTGTGATAAAAATTTACGAGGCGAGTAAAGGGTGGCTCTTGCTGGGCTGGGACATCATTCAGTCGACGCATCGGTAATGTTTCCATTATCCAATACGTCAGATCACTCCTAAACTTGATGCATTAGGTAAAAAAAAGTAAAACGAATTCACACTCACAGCCTCACACTAAGTTCAATCTATCATGGTTGCCGGAAGCATTCAAAGCACACACAATTACATCCAGAACCAGAAACACAAACTTTCCTTGAGGAACTTGTGTTCCCGCTGGGAATCGAATCCGATACTATATTGCTCTTACATTTACTCCTTCTAAAACTATGGGCCAATTGCCTATATTTCCTAAAACTAAACTAAAACTATGTACAGCAAAGTACTAAGTTACCTACAAGACATCGAGCTTATAGGTAACTCAAGTGCTTAAGCCCACTACCAGTGGGTAGCGTTCCCATCATGCTGGCGGCATTGCCTCTCTGAATTGCAATGCTAATACGTTGAGCCAAATAAGTGCCAGCATTATCCGATACTTAGAAGACGCTATGCTTAGAAGACTCAATGAGCCGACAGGCTGTTTAATATTTTAATAATTTTTAATCTTTAGGTATAAGTTACATACAAGGTGGGTAAAAAAAAATTAAACCGAGCTAAAAGATAGTAGAATTTCAAAACTCTAATAAAGTTACAGGAATTAAAATTATTTAACATTTGAAATCTCAGGGTAATTTTTTTTTTTTCTCATAATGATGTATCAATTACGTTTGGAACACCATTGGAATTACGATCTAGCCTTAAGACTAATAGGTAATTTAATTTTGTCCTAAACTGCTAAGTAGAGTAGTATATTAAGAATGTGTTCAATAACACTTTTCTTACTGTCTCTATTATCGAGAAGACACTTTGTTCTTGTGTTCTTTGTTAATAGCACTCACTATATTACCGCCCTATTGTTACACTTATTTTGTATGTAATTATTTTCTATTATGTTTTGTCACAAATATGATGTTCGATAAAGAGTTAATTGCCTATATTTCCTAAAACTAAACTAAAACTATGTACAGCAAAGAACAATAATATAATATAGGCAATTGGCCCGTAGTTAGTACAGGATAAAAAAAAAAAAAGAAAAAAAAAAAAATAATAAAGAGTTTATCTATCTTATCTATCTATATTACATCTCAGGGTAATGAGCGCAGTGCTTTGCCGATTAGGAGTTCAAATTATATAAGTTTAAAACTCTGGATGGGACTAAACTGTAACGGGCAAGCGTCACGCTTACCATCAGACGAGCGTCTTGCTCGTTTCGTCTCAAAATGCAAATCATTTATTCACATAGGCCCGAAAGAGGAACTCATGAAATTTTATGACTCTACTGCCAGATTCACAAATTACAGCCATCTTGATAAAAACCTGGCAAGGAACTCGGCGGCGAATTCTTCTTCTTTTTTTTTATTTATCCAAAAAAGAATTTAACCGCAAACAAAGCTCAAAAAAACCGACTTCTCCGCGTTATCTTCTGAACCCTTGATCAATTTAAATGAATTAAATACGCATTATTCAGGATAGCTAGAAAACTACAAAACAACATCAAAACAAACAAACAAACACATTCACACATACAGCCCCACACTAAGTTTAAAGACTTGTATCGTGGGTGCTGGAAACATTTACATATCACATACACAATCACACCCAAAACCTTCTTTGGACACAAATATCCTTTGGAGAGGAAAATTGTGCTCCTGCCGGGAATCGAACCCAGGTCCCATGGCGCAGAGGGCTGAGACTTGCCAACCACGCCAAATGAGCCGTAATCGGATCATTAAATGGGACCTCACGGTAAGCACCAACTTTCAAGTAAAAAAAAAATCATCAATATCACGACTGTTCACCCAGAAAGAAGTTATGAGGTAACACACAAAAAAAATTCAGTCGAATTGAGTACCTCTTCGAAGTCGGTAAAAAGCAAACACCACCATTTTCAAATCACGTATTCAGTTAAACAACGGACCCTTACCCCTGTAAATTGTACCACAAAGGGTTAGTGTTGCCATACATTCGCATAATCTACCCGATCGGGTAAAATATGCCACGCCCGAGGATTTAACCGAACCTTATGGTGGCGTTATGGTGATTTTTGCGGCAATTTTATTGGAATCGTCGTTTGTTTTTATGTGATGGATTAGACGGATTTTCCTATTGAATATGAGCTATTTTCAACCGACTTCAAAAAAGGAGGTTCTCAATTCGACTGTGTTTTTTTTTTATGTGTGTTCACCGATTTCTCCTCCATTTGTGGACCGATTCTCAAATTATGTTTTTGTTTGGTAGATTATACTTTAGAGATGGTCCCGTATAAAGTATCGAAATCGATCAAGCCGAAACCAAAATATAAGCGGTGAAGGCGGTTTTTTTAAGCTTTGCTTACGTATTTGGGAACTGTTCCCGAAATGAGTGATATATGTTGATTATTTATAAGTTAGTACCAATAATCAATTTTCTAATGCATTTAACCAAAAGAAAGTGACGAGGCGGTCGCAGGTGTAAGATGCTTACCCACTAGATACCTATTCAATCTAGAGTTGAAGACTCCCAGATTATATCGTTCGGGGAATAAAGACGCGGGCAATTAATTCCACTGCCTCGCTGATACTCAAAAATAATAATAGCAAAAAAATGGTTGTCTGTAAAGTCGGTTTACGGACGATAATTTTCCGTGATAAAGCCGATCGTGCCTCTCTATCGCTTGTTCCGCGCTCTCGCTTACACGCTCAGGCTCAGGCGGAACGTGATACTTTTTCGTGCGTGCAGCCGGTGTTCATCGATTTATAAGACGTTATCACGTCAAAAAAAAACTGAACGGTAAAAAAAAAGAAAAAAAATTGTTTTTTAATGAAATTTATATGGGACCATTTATGAAGTACTAGCCGTGCCCCGCGGCTTCGCCCGCTATTATCAAGCTAAAAAGTAGCCTATGTGTTAATCCTAGGTATAATCTATGTACGTTCCAAATTTCATTCAAATCCGTTCAGCCGTTAAAGCGTGAAGAGGGAACAAACATACTTACACACTTACACACAAACTTTCGGATTTATAATATTAGTAGGATATGCTTCTAAATAAAAAAATAATTTTATAAATCGTGTTATAAATGGCGGAGTTCTGAAGTACCAACCAACATTAAGAAAATATAATACAAATTGAGAACCACCTCTTTTTTTTTAAGGTGGTTGAATGTTTTAGAACTTTTACTCGTAGTCGCAAACAAAGTTTTTTTATACCCGATAGGCAAGCTTTTGACCACAACCTCACCTGATGGAAAGTGATGATGTGGTCGAAGATGCAGTATGCTTGCCTAGAAGGTATCTATTCACTCTTGACTTGAAAACTCCAGATAATACCGTTCGTAAAAACAAAGACGAGAGCAATGAGTTCCACTCCTTCGCAGTACGGATGATAAACGTAGAAGCGAAACGCTTCGAGCGAACTGGAGGTATGTCAACGATGTATGGATGACGTTTGACAGTTTGTCTTTTTGTTAGATGGTAAAACGGATAAGGGGGAATTAGCTCGTGTAATTCCTGCGCACACACTAAAAGAGAAGTTTAAACATCACGGTACGTTCCAAGACTTGTACCGTGATCGTGGGCATCGGGAACATTTACATCACACACAGAACCAGGAGCACAAATGTCTCTTGTGAATTAAAATTTTGCTTTTGTCAAGAATTAAACTCGCGGCAAGGGCAGAGACCTGCCTACTGTGCCGAATAGGTCATCTTAAACATAAACGGTTCCACACTCACAGCCCACACTAACTTCGATACTTGTGTCGTAGGTGCAGGAAACATTTACCCAAAGGTTGTCTGGAAGAGATCGCGTGCAGCGATAAGACCGCCTATTTTTAGACTTTTATAAAATATACCGTTATTCATTGTACTATTTGTGTTCTTTGTTATTTAAGTGTTCAATAATACAGTGTAGGTATATATCTAATATATAAAATTCTCGTGTCACAGTTTTCGTTGCTATACTCCTCCGAAACGGCTTGACCGATTTTGATGAAATTTTTTGTGCTTATCCGGTATCTATGAGAATCGGCCAACATCTATTTTTCATCATCATCATCATCATCACTTTTCATCATTATCAACGCGGGTGAAACCGCGGGGCGCAGCTAGTCTTATATATAAAATTCTCGTGTCACAATGTTAGTTACCTTACTCCTCCGAAACGGCTTGACCGATTTTTATGAAATTTTGTGTGCATATCAGGTAGGTCTGAGAATCGGTCAACATTTATTTTCCATACCCCTAAATGTTAAGGGTGGTAAAACCCAAAATATATATTTTTTTATTTTTCGGACAATTTTTTTTTTATTTTTTTATAATTTAGTGCTAAAAAATACATTCGACTCTATTTTTTCACCCTTCTACAATCAACCCCTATTTTTTACTGTCCATTTAATTTTCTAATATATGGCAAAACAACGTTTGCCGGGTCAGCTAGTATCTATCTACAAACATAACACAGTAAGTAGGTACATACATCTACATTACTTCGAGTTCCGCATAGCTGAGTATAGGTAAGTACTTACAATATTATCGAGGGTCCTTATTCCCCGCTACTGGATGCGATTGCCATCCGAGCGGACCTTACAGGCTATATCATTATGGAGACGGCTTTTAATATCTACAATGGATATATTAAAATTCACAAAGTAAATTAATCTTGATTTGATATCTACGATGGATATGTTAAGTTTCACAAAGTAAATTCATCTTTACATTTCATTCAAATACCTATTTTTTTAAATCTTAAAAACACTTTAAAGGCTTTCACACTCAAAGCCTTCACATAATTCTAAATTCATGTTCTGTGTCGTGGGTGCCGGAAACATTCACATCTCACACACAATCACAACCAGAAATTTTCCTTGGGGAGAAAACTCTCACCGGAAATTCGAATTCGGTACTTAAAAAGCAAACGCGCACCCAACTATGCCAACGGGCAGTTTCATTTTTATATAGTACTAGCCGTGCCCCGCAGCTTCGCCCGCTATTATCAAGTTAAAAAGTAGCCTATGTGTTAATCCTAGGTATAAACTATGTACATTCCAAATTTCATCCAAATCCGTTCAGCCGTTAAAGCGTGAAGAGGGAACAAACATACTGACACACTTACACACAAACTTTCGGATTTATAATATTAGTGGGATTTTTTTTCCATTTGTTAAATACTAAATGACCCGATGAACATCGGACCACGCCATCTATTGAGATCAAGGATTTGAAGCTAAAGGTTTGCTCCTATCTCAATGAATATTTCAACATTATAATAATACAACGATTAGGCTAATTGTACTTTCAGGACCAGAAGGCTAATAAGTAAACCCCAGAAGGCTAATACGTAAGGGTTTACTTGATTGAAAGATTTGTAAGTGTTACACATATGTTTTTCTCGCATTGTTACGAGACTAGTTTCGGAATATTCGGTATTCCTTCATCAGTCGAGCATGCGCGTAGAGCTTCCGGCGTCACGGCGTTTACTCTACGCCTTAGTAAACTACATTTTTCTCACTGTCTCTATTAAATGGAAGACCCTTTGTTCTTGTGTACTCTGTTAATAGCACTCACTATAATACACTGTCATATAACTACACTAACTCAAAAGGTTTAGTACTCTTGAGTCTTCTAACTAAATCTGTGTTGTCGAGGAGCTGGATTGCTTCGACGTTCACATGGTGATGAAGGATTTGTTCATGAACTTCGGCGAAATTACTTAAACAAGCAAAAATAAAAAAATTATAATAAATATAATAGATATATATTAACGCTTTCACACTCACATATTTATCTCCACATAAGGTCAGACTTGTATCGTGGATACGAGAAACATTCAATATCACACAAAATCACACCCAGAACCAGAAACTAAAATTTTTGGGGAGAAAACTACACGCACCGGGAATCAAATCCGATATCCACTGCAGACTTGAAACCAACTCCAGCGGAATGTTCTATTATTATATTGTACCTGGATGACCGAGCTCTGCTCGTTATTTTTTTAATTTTAAACGACGTTTTCTAAAAAATAAAAACCTAGCTAAATCAATGTATCGCCTTCGAAACCCCCTGGCATGCTAAGTTTCATGAAAATTGTTATATATAGCCGTTTCTGAGATTCAGATTATATATATACTTATATACAAAAATAGCTCGTTTAAAGGTATTAGATATGCTTAATTTTTTTTTTATTTCCAATAATAAGCTGTCGCCACACAATAGTCCTATCTCGCCGAATGTCCGAGAAATTTTACAGTACAATTTTATTTATAGCGAAATTATACGGTGGTCGTGAGAAACCTTCCGCGAGGGGTCGGGCTGGACCTTATTCTTTGGCGATTTGGACGTAATCCGATTGGCCCTTTTGATTATTTTGATTGTTTCGGGGTAGCCTAGTGCCCTGGAAACTAAGTCTCTAGGTAGCCAAGAGAACGCCCGTTGGGATAAGAAACTCCCCAGCGCAGAGTAGAAAAAAATTTTTCTCCGCGGAAAATAACTCGCCGCAATTATTTTTTTAACTGACTTCAAAAATTGTTCTTAATTCGACCGTTTTTTAAATCTGTGAATTTTTTCTAGGTGAATCGATTTTGCTGTTTTTTTTTATTTGAAAGCTGGTGCTTCACATGTGGTCCCATTTAAATTTTATCAAGATCAGACCAGTAGTTTTTGAGTTATCCTCAATAATGCGCATTTAATCAATTTAATCTAATAAAAAGTATCGAAAATAAAGCAGGAAATTCAATTTTTTTCATTTTTGTTTTAAGCCGTATGTAACATTGAAACATAATGTGTAATACTCACAATAGTTTTAACTTTAAAATTGTAATTAATGCATTTAAAGTTCTTAATCAGGATGTCAGGGACCTTTTTTAATATGTTCACATTTTGCCAATAGACTTGAATATCATGGAGGCTGTTTACGTGCAAATATATTACAATATTAGATACACCAATACCCTACCCCTATCCATCAAGAGGGCAGAGGGACTATTGACATAAAATTTACGAGATTAATATTTGCTGAAAGAGGGATGCTTTGTGGGTACCTATTATATATACTACAACCCGGTATGCGTTGCAATGCCACGTTTAGAAAAAGTTGTTTAGGTACCTCTTTCACGTTTATGGTCGCCTAGTACTTTAATAGTAAAAACTTTTTGGATTATGTTTATACAAAATTACTAAAATCACGATAAAAAATTAAGGATGAAATAAGAATAAGAAAATTGTATTGTTATAACTGTGTACAAAAGTAGATGTTAAATATACAATATGATTCAACAGTTTGTCCTCTTCGGACTGACAATAGTTGTAACTTAAGTTACTCATTGGAAAGATTATCGTAAAAATAATAAAAAAAATATTATCATTACAAGATATGTGACAAAAATTTACAGATATATAGAAAACTAACTACTAAAACACTTTACAACCTATTCTCATGCCTACCAAATATACAAAAAAAAAACATTCAAATCGGTCAAGCCGCTTCAAAAGAGTGCGACCGCAAACACCATGGCACTAGATATTTATATATTAGATTATAGTGATAAATTTAGAAAGGAAAAATTATCGCTTGAGGCGGGCTTCAAATCCCGCCTCAACCTCCTCCTATATTGAAGTCGGTTGAAAAGTGGTCATTGCCCTCGTCTTTGTTCCCTGAACGGTATAATCTGGGAGTCCCAAGTCAATAGTTAATAGTTATCTTTTGGGCAAGCATGCTACAACTTCGGCCGCATTATCGCTTTCCATCAGGTGAGATAGTGGTCTAATGTTTTCCAATGAAATATAAAAAAAAAAACGAAGCCAAAAAAAAAAATATTTAGTAAAGATTTTTTTCCCTTTACGAAGCTGTAAACATCGCTTTACTATCCGTTACATTTCTACACATTAATTTCAACAGAAAAAAACAACAAAAAGTAGTTCACAATAAATAATGTTTTCTCAGCCACTCGGTGAGAGTGTCGTACAAATTTGCCTACCTATTGTTGGTAGGCAAAAAATGGACTGACCACTAACAAGCCCTGTTTGTTAAAAAAAAATGTCTCACGCCCAGCAAGTTTATGTAACATTTTTTTCACAATTTTCGAGTACCAGATGGTTAGATAAAAAAAAAGTTGATTAGTAGTACGACTGGTAAGGAACTATTTTTGTATTAAATATTTTATTTTTATTGCACGTATATGTAATTTTTTCGAATTGATTTTTATAAATAATTAACATAAATTAAATTGTATTTTCTAATAAAATTTTTTTTTTGTTGATCACACCAAAAAAAAGTCATATTGAGTGTTTTGCTGTAACAACAGAACATAGTTTTATTACGCATACTTACTTATACATTTAGACCTAGCATCAGAAATAATTAACATGATGCAAAGCAACCAAAGCTCAAAAAACGACTTCACCGCTTTATCTCCGGAACCCTTGACCAGATCTTGACGATTTTAGTACCAATGGGCTTTCCAATAAAGAAATAATTTTCTAAATGAACCCGACTGCCTTCGAGTAAAAGCGCAATAAACAAAAAAACAAAAAAATCTTTTTGAAGTCGGTTAATAAAATCGATAGTAGCAACACAACGCTACCTCAATTTTAAAAGATAACTATCGGACAAGTCCTATTTCCAAGCAAAACATGTCGGCTACAATAAAGACACACGACCACACCAAAGGTGCAGGACGATGCAGGGTCCGTCCATTGTCCAAACTTGCTCCACAAACTATCCTAAAATATAATTGCCTTGGCCCCCTTCGTCCATTCAGCCAGTCAAAAGCATTACGGGATCTGCCAAGCAAAAAATTCGAACAAAAAAAAAAGTAAGATGACATTCCGTATTCAAAATATGTCACTTTTGCGTATCGATTTATCGCATCGCGAATTGAACTGTATTCTTTTTTTTCTTTATGGCCAGTATCTCCCTTATTAGTTAACCGTGAAGTCGTCGACGCGGTTAAGTTTCCCATGACGACTGAATTTGTATTTTTGAATTATTTTTACGATTTCTGGACGACATTTTATTATTTCATTGTTCGCGCGGAATTATCGGAAGTGATACGGATTAGTTCCGTCCGTATGCATCGATGAATATTTATTATTTGGAAATGAAATGTCTTGGATTTTAAATAAATTTTAGCTGTCGACAGAGAGGTCAGTTTTCTTTGTAATATTTTTAGATGCAAAATGTCCCATGTGTATAAATTTTGATTATGAAGAATAAAATAACTTAAAAAAATTACAGCGCTTACTGACTCGTGGGGCATCGACTAAAATGTAATACTTTTTTTATAATTTCGGCGCCGTTATCTATGTGCATTTAGCCAGTATCAAGTTAAACATTTTTCATAGTTACACAGGTTTATTATGTGGCCAGTCTTAGTCACCAATAAACATAACATATATATGCTTTCACACTCACAGCCCCACTAAGATCGATGAAGTGTGATAGTGTGATTTTCGAATCTGGAAAATCACTAGTTGTACTTTGAATAAACATTTTTTATTCTTAATAAAAATAATAACGTTATTCTAAAACATAACTGAAATCGATCCATCGCCCCCAAATAGGGTTGCCACAAATTAATAAACTCTTCATAAAAACATATTCATTACTCCAAACGTATGCAAAACAATATAGCTTTTGTGCTATACAAAAGGCATTCATATCAATTTCGTCTTGTTAAAATCTACGACAAAATTAAAATATAACAATCAAAAATAGAGCGAATTTGAGCTCTATGTCATGTTAAATAAGGTAGTCGAAGCAGGGTAAGTTTTTGGTATGTAATAGGATACTTGAGCCAAATTAATAGCTTATCTGCGATCGGTTCGTCGGTTATTATGTCACTCATTGCTTGGGCTTCAGCGTTCACCTTTTGTGCTATTAGGGTTGTCACAAAATATAATTCTTTTAATTTGAGTTTTATTTTTGTTTGTAACCGACTTCAAAAAGAGGAGGACGTTCTCAATTCGACTGTATTTTTTATGTGTACCTCAGAACTTTTGGTGAACCGATTTTGATGATTCCTTCTTTTATGAGTTATCCTCAATTTGAGTTATTTGATTCATTTAATTGATCAAGGGTTCGAAAGATAAAGCGGTGAAGTCGTTTTTTTTTAGTTTTGCTTGCGTTTAAATTATAACAGCATTAGCCATGCTAGGCATAATTAAATTAGTAACTTTGGGAAGTAAAAATTAAGAATGATTTCAGGCAAGGCTTGAATAGCTCAGCGGTTAGAGCAATGAGCTGAAAAGCCTATGACGGCTTAAAGCTGTTCTTATTGATCGAGCGAAGCTAGATCTCCAAGTTGTCTTGGGTCGTTTAGCACTTTGTCCGTCCGTCCGTCCCTCCGTCTGTCTGTCAGAGGCATCTAGCGTCTAAACCATATAAGCGATTGACTTCAAATTCTCATAGAAATCTAAAACTACGGCCCAAAGCCAGAAATTATATTTAAAATTATATAAATTAAAAGATATTAAGGGGGCTCCCATACATGTGGTAGCATAATAATTTTTATTTTTTTATCTACCCTTGTGGGGTATCGTTGAAAAGGGCTTGCTTATAACTTTTTTCTATATAAAAATAGTTTTATCTCTATATTTGTTGTTCAAGTATAGGATGTAACGAATACGTAAAAATAAAAATAATATGATTACCATTAAAATACCGCGTTTAAGAAGAAAATTAAAACAATGAATGTAGTAAATTAAAACAATAATTACGACACACAAACTATCATAGCCAGAAACACAAATTTGTCTTAGGGAGAAAATTTGCGTTTCTACCGGGAATCGAAGACATATGAAGACTATACCAACGGGCTGTTCTAGATTTGAATGAAACCTTATTAAAATTAATAGTTTAGTATATTATTACATATTATATCTTACTAGCCGTGCCCCGCGGCTTCGCCCGCTATTATCAAGTTAAAAAGTAGCCTATGTGTTAATCCTAGGTATAATCTATGTACATTCCAAATTTCATCCAAATCCGTTCAGCCGATAATGCGTGAAGAGGGAACAAACATACTGACACACTTACAAACTTTCGGATTTATAATATTAGTAGGATATAATTTAGTTTATAATATAGTATTATTTTTTCTTAATATTTAATATTAACAAAAAAAAAAAAATTATAAAAGATAACACGTTCAACCCTAAACTCACTTGGGGGTGTAATGTACCCCGCATTGTGCGGGTTATCCGCTTCATCTAGACTCCGACAGTAATCAGTGGCTAATCACAAATGGGGTGCTTGTCGTGCTATATATCGGTTATTAGGAATTTTTAATTCTAAATGTACCAAAAATAATTAAACGCAAGTTTAAAAAAAAAACTTCACCGCTTTATCTTCGGAACCAAATTTAAATGGGACCAGTTGGAAAACAATATCATTCAAACACAAAAAAAATTTCAAAGTCGGTTCACGTGGAACGACATAATGAGGTAGCTAACACATAAAAAAAAACAACGGGTTGCACTCCGGGAGTGCCGGCAGAAGTGAAAACTGGAACATTAACGTTGTAAACAGCAGGAGCAGGCATACATTTTCGCCGCGCGGTAGAAAGAGAGATATTACTTCCTCTCCTCCCTCCGTCTTACGAGTATTCGATCAGGTCACGTGTCCTGACGCGAGTTTAACATTTATTACCCATCCCAAAAAGTGCACAACGCCGCTAAAGATAGGTTTCACTTTAAAAAAATACAATCGACTTGACTACCTTTTTTGTGAAGTCGGTAGAAAAGTGATAAAGGACAGAAAACTCTTTTATGATAGTTTGTCTTTTTTTTAATAATATTTTTTTTTTACTTAGAAACGCAGCCAGTTTTCTTAGCAATTTTACTTGGGCAATCCGTCAACAAATTTTTAATTTGTATTGTTTGTGTTTTTGGTTTTGAATTGTATTTATACTTGTAATAAGATGGTGGTTCTCCTTTCAATTTCTTATTATTGTATGTTTGTGGACTTCATATCAAGAAGCAAGCTTAAATAAGAGTATAGGTTGTTAAAATTTTAAAATAATACATTTTTATTTAATGACCTGCATAGTGCGTTTATTTCTAATTACAACAAGACTAATTACTTACAAAATGCTATTAAAAAAACTATATCAAAAGTAGGCGTCAACAAAGCACCGATTAGCCATAGAACAATCACCATGCAGAGGTCAGACTCGATTGCTTAGCTGTAATAAGTACGTACACTCGATTATTACCCATTGCAGGCCAGAGGTGACACTATAATGTTTTGATACGACTATTATAACGAGGACTGAATAAACAAGTAGTAATTATGTTCTAATGACAAGCAATGTCAAATTATTGTTTATATTGGATTAATATTGAAATAGATGCAAATAACATTTGCTAAGCTTAATTTTTCTAATTGTATTGAACTGCCCGTTGGTTTAGTTGTGTGAGCGTTCGCCTTCTAAGCAGGGGTATCGGGTTCGATTCCCGGCGGGAACACAAGTTTTCTTCCCAAGGAAAATTTGTGTTTTTGGTTGTGGTTGTGATTGTGTGTGTGATGTGAATGTTTCCGGCACCCACGACACAAGTCATCGAACTTAGTGTGGGGCTGTGAGTGTGAAAGCGTTTATGTTTATTATTGTAAGTTATATAGGATGCTATCACTGGCACGGTGTTCTACAATGATAATTCTACATTTATCAACCGTACAGCAAAGGAGTGAAACTCACTGCCTCCGTCTTTGTTCCCCGAACAGTATTGGGAGTCAGTGAATAGGTATCTTGTAAGTAAGCATGCTATATCAAGGATTAACTGTTAAAACTTAAGCTACTTTTTAACTTTATAAATGCGGGCGAAGCCGCGGAGCACGGCGAGTAAAGTAATATGAAATAACTTTTTTTTAGGCAAACTTTTGACCACCATCTCACCTGATGGTAAGACACGACGATGGTGGTCGACGATGGAGCATGCTTGCCTAGAAGATACCTATTCACTCGCGACTTGAAGACTCCCATATTGTACTCATCAGGAAACAACGACTCAGGTAAGGAGTTCCATTCCTTTGCGGTTTGCACATTGAATGCTGAGGCAAAACGCTTCGTGCGCACTTGCGGAATGTCCACCATTTATGGTGTCGTTTGTTAATGTTTCGTTTTGTTATTGGTTAGGCCAAACTTCAGACATATGTATCATGCGTTTCTCTGAAGTCTGGCCTGAATTTGCGTCTTAACTCCAGATGAAAGGTGCGAAAATTGCGAGAGAAATAAGTCAATATGGCATCAGCAAGAATAATATTTCCATACATAAAATGAAAGTCCCAAATGCTATTTTAATAAACACTTGTTCAAAAGGGACAGTTTTAAGCAATTTATTACCAAAGACCTCCAGCAAAAACTACGACTCCAAGGCGGAGCCCACTGACAAATTTACGAGAAGTTTTTGTTTTTGCGCCGCACTCCAGTTTTTACAGTTCCCACCGACAAGTGGTTTCGCGTTGGTTTTTTTGCGAGATTATCGGCATCTTGAGGTGTCAAGTCAAATTTATTTGGAAGAGCCAATCGTTTAGAAAAAATACTGGAACTACAATTGATGACGTCGATGAGACATGTGGGATGTAGGTCGCAAGGGTTTTATCATTCTGCACGATGATGTTTTCGTGTGTATTGGTATAAACAACAACACTTAGCATAAAAACTGTGGCAAATTTTATTTATTTGTTTTTTTTTTCAGGGCAAGTATTCCAGGTCTAGTGTGTTTACCAGCTTCGATCACATCGTCACTTACCATCAGGTGAGATAGTGGACAAACACCAGCCTGTCACAAATAAAAAAAAAAAGTATTTGATCACAGCCTTTTTTTTTTATTTGCGATAGGAAAAACGTTCTCTCGTGGTAACTCAACCACGTGGTCATATATTTCGCGGTGGAGAGGACTACCAACTCAACAAAATGTGTATACTCACCAAATTATCACTGAATATAACTAGTCGTTCGCGCCGAACTGAGATCCCGCGCCTACATTTTGCCACATAGAGAAAAACTTTTGAGGTTACTTGCTTATAACTTTTTCTCTTTATAATAATTGTTTGATTTCTGTATTTGTTGTTCAAGAAAAGGAAGTAAAGGATATTATACGTAAGTTTCAGCGTTCAGTGTGAAGCCGTTTTTTGAGATAAACCCCGGGACAAAATAAAAAAGGTTTCGTCCTCTACTTGTCAAGCCCTTTTCAACGATACTCCAATGGTAGATTCGATTTTTTTATCTACAAGGGTCGATAAAATATTTAAATATATTTGGCTCCACTGGCATGTACTAAGAGCCCCCTTAATATTTTTATTTATATAATTTTAAATGTAGTTTTACATATTCTATGAGAAATTGAAGTCATTCGCTTATATGGTTTAGACGATGAATGCCTCTGACAGACGGACGGACGGACAGACAAAGTGCCCAACAACTCGCTTCGCTCGATTAATAAATGCATAATGCATTGATTTATTAAGCTTCCGCTGCAGTAAAATTAAATGTTAAAATAAATAGGTGTCCGATTCGACAAAAATTCAAACTGTAATTCTAGCTTTATTAAGTTTGTCATATAATAATATCATTAATACGGTTTTAAAATAAATCAACTTCTATGAGGGTAAAAAATATTTTAATTAATAACATGAGATTTTAATTTTAATATTTTTTACACTACAAAAATAAACGTTATTGCAATAAAGTTTAGTTTGCGGCACTAATTACTGAAAAGAGACCCAATTAGTGGGTTCATAAGTTTCCCGAAACAGATCATAAATTAAATCATTTTTGACCATACGAAAACAATAAATGTCATACATAATTACACACGTTCCCGTTATTAAAGTATCAAATAACAAACATGACATTTAATTATTTGACAGGTTCATTTCCTCCAATATTTATTAAATATATTTTTAATAAGCCACTATAACATAAACGTATCAATTCTGTGGCCAAACTACTGATATATATAGATTAGTCGTTCTTCTCGCACTGAGATCTCGCACCTACATTTTATCTAATAGACTAAAACTTTTGAGGTTAATTGTTTCTAACTTTTTTAAATAATAATTGTTTGATTTTGTATATGTTGCGTAGGGAAAAACAGCTATATAGTTATATTATATAAGTCACTGTTTTAAACCTATTTTGCCGGGACAAAGTTGATGCTCATCATAGATATTTTATTGGTATGCTTTAGACGACTATTCTACGACGGACGGACAAAGTGCTGAACCACCATGTTAACATAGAGATCTCGCTTCGCTCGATTAATTAAAGTATTGATCCTTCGAAACCCTTCAAAAGAATATAGCATATTTTTATCACATAAGTATCAAGTCCCCATAAATCTTGGTCGACACAATGTCATCAAATTAACCCTATCTCAAATAATTCCGAAAACACACTAAAACTGGCTTGACGTCGCGTGCGCACAGCATCCCTCGCTGTCAACCCTTAAACGCGTGCCGGGATCAAAATGAACCACCTTCGAGATTCCTTCACCCCATTATACCCTCTCATCCCTTTATTCCTCTAACGGGTACAAAAGGGTACACGAATCGTGCGCAAGGATTCTGTAACCGTAATGGATCGCGTGCCCTTTGTGAGATGTAACCAGATCGTAACCCTATGTTCTTTTATGTAGTTTTTAGGGACGTTTTATCTCCGAGAGCTTTATCTAAAGCCTTTTGGAAAGAGGCGTGTGCGAGGATTTTCTACGAATTCTGGTTTGTCTTTGCATCCATTTTACATCTTATCAAAGTTCGCTGTGTGATAAAATCCTACAGTGGTATCAGAATCAAGTTTTGGACATCCGATTCCCAGAACGTTCTACACGTGGAGTGACACCGTGGGACCACACATGCGCTGAATAAAGCCGATTTCCAAAACCAGATTTCTTTCTACATCAATATTCACAATATTACAAGAAGCCCCTTTTTTAACTTGTTTTTTTCCGTAAGGGTTTTGTAACGTCTTTTTTCTTTGAACGAAAAAGACGATGGTGACCCGTGACCTATGGGACCCTTTGACTAGCGAACGGTTGAGATCTAGTTTTGTTGAAAAAAGCGTGTCCGTCTATGTGTTGTTGCTTCTATTTGTATAGAAACGGACATGATGTGAATGATTTAAAGTCCGAAACGGATTGTATGTGGTCGGGGCGGTTTTTCTATGGCTTGTATATCCTGAGAATTGTCAGTTTCAGAGCATACAGTAGTTATATACACAATGTGAGCTAATATCGCATTACAAGGCGTTAAGATCGAAAATATTTGAATCGCTCTGTTCTAGGCATTACCAGAGATTACTTAGAACATAATGTAATACCAGAAATAAAAAAATATAAAGGCAAAAAAGAAATAGTTTATTGTGTATAAAAATACAAACAATAATAATTAATTACTTAAGAAAATTTCATATATTATACACAAATGGACTAATGGAATAAGTAAGCATCAAATAGCAATAATTTAAAATTTTAGAATAATAATAAATATAATACGAAGCAGGATGTTTCGGATTGTAATGGCTTCTAAATATATATTTTTTTTTATTTACTGCGAACGAAATGATAGTCTAACAAGGCTTACGACAACGGTATCAAAACATTATGAAGATGATTCCAGTCATCATCAATTCATACCACTTATTTGAAATCTATTAATAACAACATAAAATAATCTACGTCAAATCTTACGTTTTTAAAACACGCGTTCATGTTTGCAATGTGCAAAAAAGTTTAAAAAGCAAAAAGTTATCGCCCTTTTTGTCGCAAACTTTTTGCAATATTTTTTGTGCATCCCTCAAGATATCACACAATGGGGCGTCGCTCCCGTTAAGTAACCCAATTTTTGCACCATAAATAATAGAAAAAAAAAACTTAAAAGCTAACGGTCGTACAGTTCCGCGTTTTTTACTTCTAAATTAATTTGTATAACGCCCCGATGCTTACTCACAAAGTGCGTATTGAGATCGAAAATTAGGCCACATTCATGTTTTTTTCTTCTTTTTTATATTTTTTAATGTTTTGTGACAATATTGACAGCTCCCGCCTTGGATTATAAGAAGGAGATTCACGTCAAACTGGAGGATTTGTAAATAATCTTATTGAAAATTAATTCCATTCTGAAGAATTCTGGAGAAGTTTCCACAGCGACTGATTGGGTTCATTGTTGAAGTTTTTTAGGGGGTTTGATTTCAAAAACAAGATGGCTGCTTTGAATGTTTATTAGGAACGACTATTGTTTTAGAATTCAATTGTCTACGAAGCGTTGATAGTCAAGCATATTTTAATAATTTACCAATTGAATAAAGTGTGTTTTTCATAAAATATGTGGTATTTACAGTGACCTTTTTTTTATGCCTTATAGGCAAGCATTTGACCACAATCTCACCTGATGGAAAGTGATGATGTTGACCGTTACAATAATTATTCTGCGTTTACAGATAAGTACAATCTGGGAATCTTTATGTCGCGAGTGAATATGCATCTTCTAGGCCAACATGCTCCATCATCAATCACATCGTCACGTAACATCAGGCGAGATAGTGGTCAAATATTTGCATATCTTGAATAAAATGGGAGCAAAATTTTAATTTAAAAGAATTCAGTATTTTCATGGTCCCTTCTATTAGCAATGCATATTTTGAGCTGTTTTGGATGGCGATACCTGATAACTATAAAATTTATCATGTGTGTGGCAAACCAAACATCGTAACGACTGTAAAGCACCTCCGTTGATTAGGCCATTTGCAGTGCACGCAAAATACTCGAACACCCAAACTTCTGCTGAAAAACCAGATTGTCAAAAAGCAGAAACCATGACAGACATAAGTCCGATTTGAAAACTTAAATAGATATAAAGAATCGAATGAATGAAATTTATATGAAACGGGATATTGTTTATGTTTCAAAATGACTATTATTTATAAATATTTACTACGACCCAATAACAATCCAACAAGGCTTATGATAACGTTAAATTAAATTAAATTAAATTTGTTTATTGAGACAAAAACGAATTACTACACTTACATTTATCTCACATAGATCATAATTAGATTAAAGAAACTCAGAAATAATAATAAATTAATCATAATAAATTATATATGGTCAAAATCATAACCCTAAATTAAATAACAATGTCACAATATAATATAATCAAAATTAATGTCAATAGAACTTTCATGCTTTTTGCACCTATCTCATTGATCTTTTAAATTTTCACAATATGTCAAAAAAGCTATTAATAGAATTCTCCAATTGTCAAACATGATATCACAATCAGGGTTTGCGGCGAGGAGTGCGTTGAGATGGTGTCGGGCGCGAATAAGTGGTGACATCGATCTTGCCACAGTACGACTACAATCAACGTGGAACGACGTAAGGTAGCAAGCCTAGCGGTATTCTATCGCCTACATTTTTAGGTTTGAGAGTGTGCTCAGGAATTACATGATATAATTCCTCCATGCCCTTTTTACCATCAAACAACAAGACAAACTGTCAAACGTCATCCATTTATGGTTGACATACCTCCAGTTCGCTCGAAGCGTTTTGCTTCTACGTTCATCATCCGTACAGCGAAGGAGTGGAACTCATTGCCTGCGTCTTTATTCCCTGAACAATATAATCTGGGTGTCTTCAAGTCTAGAGTGAATAGGTACCTTCTAGGCAAGTATGTTCCATCTTTGGCCGCATCGTCACTTTCCATCAGGTGAGATAGCGGTCAAATGCTTGCCTATCTAGTATAAAAAAAAAAAAAATTAAAAGGAACAAGTTATGCAGTCGACCACGCCTATTTGCTGGAATCCCTGGTTCATCCGGCACAAACAATCTACACAACAACCCGTGCAGGAAAAGCGAGTCGACTGACCCTCTAAGCACCTTGCACGAGATAGTGAGCTGGTCCAGTAATCTTCTCACTTCTAGCGAGTTGTAGCCAAGTTGGCCAAGCAAAAACTTTGTCGGGTACATGTAGCGATAATATCCGTAGAGTTTTTTTATACAGGGACCTTAAAAATACTTTTTGGACTTTTTCAAGCATTCACATGTAAGTGACCTGATAGGGATTCCAGATACATGCACCCGATTCAAGCTTGCTTTTGACCAGTGAAATTATAAAGGGTTCTAAACACTTGCGGATTTTCAAATTCTTTAGCGTTTCGCAAAACAAAGCCAAGACGTCTGTAGGCCTCTTTAGCGAGATCAGAAATATGAGTGTGGAATGTCAGAACGTTATCAAAACATTGTGAATGCTGGCATCATCATTAATTCTTACCACTTAATTAATCTGAAATCTATTAGATAACATAAATACGAAAAAAACATACAATCGAATTTAGAACCACCTCCTTTTTGAAGTCGGTTAAAAATAATTAAATAAACAAACATCACTCAATGATATCAATTACTTTAGATTTTACAAAAAAAAACCGAAAAATGTAAAATATACTTAGAATGTTTGAACTTTTAAAGAATTTTAAATAAACAAACAACCATTTAATTTTGCAACTTTGTCTTGTTTTTAGACCAGGAATCTCTGCCGGCATACGCAAATCAACTAACCAAAGTTTCATCACCATCGGAGGAACGGTAAGACAGAGCGCGCACAAAGTACGAACAAACAAACAAACATACATGTTTGTATATGAAAAGATTATTAGTTGTTTTGTACTAGTTTTTACGAATGTCAGTACATGAGAGAGGCCCCAGCAGTGGGATCAAAAGGGCTGTGGATGATGCTGATGATGTTTTTATGTTACAAAATGTTCAAAAGAGACGAGTTCTTTACTAAGCTACAATAAAAAGCTCAGCATCCGCAGGGTTAAATAGCGTTAATCTGTTCAACCCGGCACCACGTGCCAGATGAGGGTTAAATGTCAAAATAGTAAGAAAGGGATAAAAAGTTTATATTAAGAAAGGGTGTATTTCGGATTTTTTTTCTATAAATAGTTATTTTTGTATTCTTGACTCCATTGTTAAAGATGTGTAAAACTAAACATCCTACTAATATTATAAATCCGAAAGTTTGTGTGTAAATGTGTGTGTAAGTATGTTTGTTCCTTCTTTACGCTTTAACGGCTGAACGTATTTGGATGAAATTTGGAATGTACCTAGATTATACCTAGGATAAACACTTTTTAACTTGATAATAGCGGGCGAAGCCGCGGGGCACGGCTAGTAGTTTGATAAGGGAAATTTATGTTTCAGGTTCTGGGCGATCTTAAAGTTTCCGTCACCCAAACACAAGTCTTTGAGTTTAGTGTGGGTGTGTGAGTGTAAAAGCGTTTAAAACGAGGTTCAACTCTTGGCACTAAATATTATAGTGTCGCCGAACACTAAAACGTTTTTCGGAAACTATCATAGTGCCAGTGCTCTTTTTAGCATTTTTTTTTATTTTATTTTTTTATTTGTGACAGGCTAGTGTTTGACCACTATCTCACCTGATGGTAAGTGACGATGTGATCAAAGCTGGTAAACACATTAGACCTGGAATACGAAGGCTCTCAAGGATAACTGCCGGAACACCGTATTGGGCTTGGCGGCAGACTTTCAACTTGATGGTGGTAAGCTACTTTGGTAGCAAGCCAGGCGAGCAACTCACAAAATGCTCTACCACCTCTCAAATGTCACCTGATTAGCACCACCCGGGGACCACGTGTAGGGAGTCAGACTTAAGGGGTATCCTCCTACGGCCGTGGGTGACTCAGCCCTCATACCCTGCTTACACTCGACTACATCATTTACCATTAGGTGAGATAGCTCACAAAAGCAAAATTATTTTTTGCTCATAATCAGCTAGCCTTGGATCCTATGTGGGAGTCTTCAAGTCTATAGTAAATAGGTATTTTTTTGGCAAGCTACATCTTCGGCCGCATCATTACTTTCCATCAGGTGAGATAGTGGTCAAGTACGTCCCGATCAGTGTCTATCTAGCAAAAAAAGAAATATCTATAAGCTGTAACTTAATTTGCATGCGCAGCGCGAGGCACAGATGATTACCAACACTAATAAGACTAATGTTATAAATCCGAAAGTTTGTGTATAAGTGTGTAAATATGTTTGTTTTCTTTTCACGCTGTATCGGTTGAATGGATTTAAATTATATTTGGAATATTCATTGCTTATACCAAGAATTAACACAGGCTACTTTTTAACTTGATAAACGTGGGCGAAGACGCGGGGCACGGCTAGTTTGTAATGCATATCTTGCCAGCAAAAAATCAATCATTTTTAATTATTTTATTCAAATTAAATATTACTTAGCACATCAGAAAGTGCAATATAAAAAAAAAAGTGCAATTTTACATCAAATCATCAGTTTCCATCAGGTGAGATGGTGGCCTATCGAGTATAAAAAAAAAATATGTGTAAGTTAGACAAGCCTAAAATAAATAAAATCTTGTCATTGTTTTTGACCTTCCTAAATGCTGTAACCGTTCAATTTGTATTGTTAATTGATAAAAAGGTATTACATAGGTACTTGTACTATCTAAAGACCAAGAAGACGTGTAATTAATTTAAATAAATAGGTTACGATATATAATTCTAAGATGATAAGTTTAGAAGTGACTATTATTGAATCTGTGATGTCGCTGGAAGTAAGTTACGTCCCGAGGGAAATTAGGACAGAGTCAAGGGTCACCCACAGTCCGAATATCGATTTGATCCGAGCTAAGTATCATAACTTGGACGTTAAGGGCAAATCTGGAAATAACAGTAACTAGTGGCATTTTTTTTTATTCTACAATTAGTCAACTATTCGTTCTCCAAAAACTGAAATCTCACTTCTACATAATAGAGAAAAACTTTAGAGGTTAATTGCTTTTTTTCTGATAAAGCTTTTGTTTTTGTTTTGCAATTCAAAGAGGCAATGCCGCCAGCATGATGGGAACGCTACCCACTGGTAGTGGGCTTGAGCACTTGAGTTACCTATAACCTCGATGTCTTGTAGGTAACTTAGTTCTTTGCTGTACATAGTTTTAGTTTAGTTTTAGGAAATATAGGCAATTGGCCCGTAGTTAGCAGAGGGTTACGCTAGCAAAAATGGAAGTATACAGGATATAAAAGAAATGTTGTTATTTTTCAACGAAGATTTTTATTAAGAACAGTTTCGTACTCTACTTGCTAAGCTCTTTTCAACGATGATTTTACACGAGACAAAAAAAGACAAGAAAATTATGCTCGCCACTTATGTGTATGGGTGCCCCCTTGATATTTTACCTAACTGTCGAAATCCATTTGGAAAATACGAGGTAATAAATAAATTAACAAATATACATACATACAAGATACGCGCGAAAAATGTAACCCTCCCTTGGCAGTCGGCTATAAATATAGAAGATAATATTTTTTAGATTACAAATTGTTAACAATTTCGATATCCAATTCCTCCCCAGAAGTTTAATAATCACCCCCGCTAAACCTTCTTCATTAACACTGTCAAAAGAGTCACTCACGTATCAAATCCTGTAACTTCCAGCACCTCACTCGAGAGCCTCTCGTTCCATCCCTTGCTTAATCGTTCAGATTAAGTGGCATTAAACGCTGCCACGCAATCCTATCACTTGCCTACAAATCTGATTTTCACTGCACTTTAATCCTACACCCTAGCAACTACCCCTCTAACCAACTCACAACCATTGCTCTCTTAAAACTTAACACGAGTCATCATTTCGAACAAACAGAGAAATGGTTGCGATACAAAGCGATGTTGTAGCGGGTGGGGGTTACTCCCAAAAGCTCTCGCTCGGTAGTCAATTAAGTGATCAGCCAGGGGTTCTGCACAATTGGCCGCCTCCGAACAATGCTGCGGTACGCGACACCGCGATGCGGTTTTATTAGATGGATTGCCGAGATGACGCTTTTTAACAATATTAAGGCCGTAATCTCTGTGGTACAGGAGTTTTATAAAGATCAGTGGAGTATACACTCATTGTAAGCTTTGAGATAAATACATTATTAGGTGATTTTAACAAATAAATAAACAATTTCACACTCACAGCCCCACAATAAATTCGATGACTTGTGTCTTAAGTGCCGGAAACATTTAAGTACATCACACACAAACAATCACAACCAGAACCAGAACCACAGATTTTCCTTGAGAAAAAAACTTGAGTTCCCGCCAGGAATCGAAGAAGGCGAACGCGCACCCAATTATGCCAACAGGTAGTTCAATTAATTATTGAATACAATAAACAAGTATTAAGAAACGTACTTATAGCAATGTGCCTAATATTATGCTACATTTAGGTTGGTTTTATGCGACTGTAACTCCCTCAACCACATCACTAATTACCAACAGGTAAGATAATGCTTAGACGTTAGTTTTAAAAGCTTAAGAATATACTAAATACATAATTATACACCAGGACTACTTAAGTATACCTAAACTACGTAAAACTGCTTCTATACTGAATTAACAATCACGACATACAAAAAACCTAGTCCTCAATCTTAACCATGTCTTAACACTTCCACACGATATCATAATAATAATTCGTACTCTTCACGCATTGAGGAAAAAACGCTAGAAACCTATCTTCCGCTCCAAATCCGCCTATTTTTATCACCAATTTTTTACCCGTTCAATAAAACCGTCCCGGAATCGGCACGGTCACGGTCGGCCGATCTGCAACTGCGATGATGCGATTTCACGCGTGGACGCGACCGTGGCTTCAAACCGGCCGACCGTCAGGCGGCAGGCGAGCCCACGGTTGCGCGCCTCTGACCAGCTTAAACACAGGGACATAGGGGATGAATTTTTCTAGGAACCTCTGGCTATACAGATTATTCGCTTTGAGGGATGAAGCGGCTTTGTGGACGTCAGTAAATATTGATGATGGATCTTTTTTGCGAAATAAGTTTACGGATTTCGCGGAATGGGCATAAAGGTTTGTAGATATTTAAAACATTGGAGCATTTTAATAAAACTGAGCGCACGAAAACATTTTTGAGTTATATTCTAAATTTTCAACGATTCTATGTTTTTTTAGAAAAAGTATCAGACGGAGTAAGTCTGATTCGTATAGAGGTTAGATTTTAAATATATAATTAATTTTTCGATGATAAGGTGTAGTAAAAATGTAGCTTGCTAAAATTAAGTCTTTTTCGAAATACACATAATTTACATCACACCCAGACCAGGAACACAAATTTCACTTGGGGCGAAAACTTGTAATTCCACAGAAAAACTTGTTTAATTGAGTCTGATTTAAAAAAAATATAAATGAAAAAAGGTTTAATAACAAAAGAAAGACATTATATTGTACAATTTAAATTAATGTAACTTTTTTCTGTAAAGTGTAAAAGATTTTCGATATAATTTTTTTCTTGATTGTTTAACGAAATTTTCTTTCACATTAATATTCTGTCAATCGTTTATTCATTTAAAAAATCCATTAAATTAGCCACATAATATTAAGAAAAGTAATACCACCATATTAGGAACGTTAATCATTTACCAAAAATCTATGTAAGCATTTGAAGTTTTTTCTGAAGCATTTTAACTTTTTTCTTTAATCATTACACCCGGCACAAGTCATCTAACGTAGTGTGGGGCTGTGAGTGTGAAAGCTTTAATTTTTTATGTTTAATAATTATAAACCTATAGATAATAACTATAGCATTGGGAAGTCCGTGATAAGCATGCATTCATGAAGATGACACGTGAAACGGGGAATAGTTGATAACCCCTGGCCTCTGCTTGTCTTATCAGTCAAGAAAAATAGGTTATTATGTACTTATGTAAAGATATGGTAGAATGATTATTACTGTTCAACATATTTATGTAATTATATGGGTACCTTTTTTTTTATATTATAATATTTAAAGTAAGGTATATTAAAAAATTTAGATAGTAACTTTTTTCTAGCGGGTGATCCTGAGCTCGTATGAATTAAAAATACGTTTCAGGAAATAAATTTTATATTCTATTCTAACTGCAAAAGGGCTGTAAGTATGAAAATTAAAAAAATCTCTACTCTGCTTAGTAGAACTCAATATTGAAGGAAAGAGTAGTCGCATGGTATGTAATATATCACAATATAATTTTATTCTCAAATGATAAAATTAATTAATTAATTATTTAATTCTTTGCCGAACATTAAAGATCGTCTAAACCATCTTTAACTTTTCTTTTTATTACTTGTATCTTATTATTAATAGATTAAATATACCTGTGGGTTAGAAATTAAGTATTTTCTAATATACATAGTAATGTAAAGAAAAAAAAAATGATAAAAAAAAGAAACATTGAGATTTTAAAAAATATATTTTAGACCATTTTAGCGCGGTCTTTCAGTCGAAATATTAAACAAAAATTAACAAATTTTATATATTACATATTATAATAGAAGTCCTAGTCACAGTCAAATTCCAGAAGTTAGTCATAGTCAAGTCATGTACTAGTATAGTGATAACCTCAAAAGATTTTCTCTATGAGGCAAAAATGTTGGCGCGAGATCTCAGTTCGGCGCGAACTAGTTATAGGAAAAGGAACAACACGTGGTTATACTTAACAGGAGCGGACATTTTAACTTACCCTCAAAGCAGACAACAAAACAACAACCACGGACAAAGACAACGCGACTAACAACCGCAAACGAGTGATTTAGCGGTGACAGTACAGGTTTTTTTATCCTACTTAACTTTTTTTGTCATCCTCTCCAAACAGTGCCAGTACGTACCTACAGGTTTTTTTCTCTTTGCCAAGAAGTGGCCAGTATTTACAGGTTTATTTCTCTTTGCCGAAGAGTATGCAGAAGTTCTTTTCTCTTCTTTAGCAGATCGATCTTGGTGTAAATTGTGATGGGACCTGATTGATTTATTGAGTGTTTCACAGAACATATTTTAAACTAAATGATGTCTATATTGGGAACTGGAAATTCGCACGTGTGCTTCGGGAGCAACGATCGACAGAGACGTTTTAATATTTTTTTGAGAATCTTAATTGAATTAGTTCTTACATTTTTAGTCCAGCCTCCTCCAGTTCGCTCGAAGCGTTTCGCTTCTTCGTTTATCATCCGTACTGTGATAGAGTGGAACTTATAACCCGCGTCGTTATTCCCCGAACGGTATAATCTGGGAGTCTTCAAGTCAAGAGTGAATAGGTATCTTCCAGGCAAGCATGCTACATTTTCGGCCGCATCTTCACTTTCCATCAGATGAGATAGTGGTCAAACGCTTGCCGATCGAGCATTAAAAAGATAGTAATAGTAGGACTCTTTTGCAGAGTTCGCCTGGGCAGTACAACTCCAGTTGAACTGCCCGTTGGCTAAGTTGATCGTGCGTCTACTTTCAAAGCAGTAAGTATTGGGTTCGATTACCGATTTAACGATGACTACGAAAAAATTTTAAAAACATGAGCCACCGTGTTTCTTTCCAGGTTCTTCTCGAGATGGCAGTAATTTTGCGAATCTGGCTTCATTAACTTTCATGAGTGCTTCTATGGGGCCCATGTGAATAAACAATTTTCAATTGAATTTTAATTTGATGAAAACACGAGTTATCTTCCAGGAAAATATATATTTCTGGTTCTGGGTGTGACTTGAATATTCCCAGCACCCACGACACAATTCATCAAACTTAGTGTGGAGCTGTGAGTGTGAAAAGTTTATGGGTAAAGTCAGGGGGCATAGTTATTCGTTCTTAAATCGAAATATTATGTATGCCGTTGCTGTCGGTACATTCCGTTCCCTGAGTTGACGTCGAAAGCCAATGACTCAAGTCCGGACTCGTCGATTGATAGATTGGACGTTGCGTTTGGGTTTTTTTATTGTCTCTCTAATTTATATCGCATTGAAGCTTTTGATTTTAAAATGTTTAAACATCCTGCTATAAAATCCTCAAAAAGAAATGTGAAATTCTAACCAAATTAAAGAAAAATAGAGTGATGTTACTGTTTTTCATTAATTTGCGTGCAGATTATATTTTTTGTGATTTTAAATAACTTTCCGACTCGAACCCGATTCCCGAAGCTTGAAAGGCGAAAATATTAATAAAAAAATAAAAAATGTTTTTTATTTATTAAATACACCAACAATATTTTTTATTTAGTTAATAGTTTAGCACAAAACAATGTAAAAGAAATAAGCTTAATGCTATAAAGCATAATACATTTTGGGGCTGCAAAGTTGATAAATATGTTTGGAGCTATCAGTAATTGTAATTAATCACGAACCACAACGATTTATTAATTTAATTATAATATTAAACAATTCTTTAAAATTATAAATTAAAAATTAATGCCATAGGGGCAACTTCACTAATCCTACAAATATTATAAATCCGAAAGTTTGTGTGTAAATGTGTGTGTAAGTATGTTTGTTCCCTCTTCACGCTTTAACGGCTGAACGGATTTGGATGAAATTTTGAATGTACATATATTATATTTAGGATTAACGCATAGGCTACTTTTTAACTAGATAAGTGAACGCGAAGCCGCGGGGCACGGCTAGTGATCTATAATTTTAGGACACATCTTAAAGTTTTTGTGAAATATATTTCTTAAAATAATAAGACTAATTATATAATTACAACTAAACTAAATATATATTACTATTTTGATTTTAAATATTTAATTTAATTTACATACTTTACTAAAATTTAAACGAAATATAACTATACTACATAGCTTGATACATCTTTGGTTGCATCTTCACTTTCCATCAGGTGAGATAGACTAAGATAGTGGTCAAATGCCAATGGGGCATTAAAAAATACTCCCCGTTGGCTTCGTTGGTGCACGTCCGCCTTCTTCAGGTGGACAAGTTTTCTCTCCAAGGCAAATTTGTGTTTCAGGTTCTGGGTGTGAATGTGTGTGTGATATGAATGTTTCCTGCACCTTGCTTGGTGGCGAGTCTCTCGGTATTTTATCGGATACATTTCGGAGAGTTTGCAACGGAATTACACAATCTAATTCCCCCATCCCCATTTTATTATCGGACATCGAGACAGACCTCTTAAGCGACACCGCTATATGGTAGATATTCCACAAATGCGGACGAAACGTTTTGCCTCCACATTCATTATGCGAACTGCAAAAGAATGGAATTCCTTACCTTAGTCTGCGTTCCCTGATAAATACAATATGGGAGTCTTTAAGTCACGAGTGAATAGGCATCTTCTGGGTAAACGTGCTCCATCGTCGACCGCATCGTCACTTACCATCAGGTGAGATGGCGGTCAAACGTTTGCCTATCTTAAATAAAAAAAAAAAACCACGACACAGGTTATTGTACTTAGTGTGCTTTTTTTAAGTAAATAATCATCAAATATATTTATAAAACGCCTTGTTTCTCCTAAATTCCTTCCTTTATACAGGTATGCGTACATCTACAGAAGCTGTCTTCGCTCGCATCGATCGCACCAACGGTGTCTGTGTGTCGTCTGGTCACCCCCTCCCACCCCACTTCTGAGTAATTGGGAGCAGGTACTGTCGACGTTTTCACAGCTTTTTGCGAGTTGACTTTTCACTGAAAGTAGCGACAGAAAATCATGAATGTACGTCACCATTTTTTTTTTTTTTTTTTTATACTAGATAGGCAAGCATTTGACCGCTATCTCACCTGATGGAAAGTGACGATGCGGCCAAAGATGGAACATGCTTGCCTAGAAGGTACCTATTCACTCTAGACATGAAGAAACCCAGATTATACCGTTCAGGGAACAAAGACGCAGGCAATGAGTTCCACTCCTTCGCTGAACGGAAGAGATAAGTGATGCTAACCTTAGACCACACTCTAGTAAAGCTGCCGGTGACCGTTTGGTCTTTGACGAATGATTGTACAGTACAAATATTGACTTCGGAGAACGGCAGCGTAGGTAGCAATGTAAACAAAAAAAAGTAAAAATGACTAAAAACATGGAAGAGGTAAAATTAAATACAAAAAAAATATAGGAAACGTCATGTATAAGTTTATGTTTATTTATTCAAAGTAATGTATATAAATATAACTGTATTATTTATTTATTTTATTAACTTTAAGTGCCTAACTTTTGCCTATCTCAAATTCAAAAAGAAATTTACAACTTTCTTACCACTACGGCTTAAATCGTGACGATGCAGTCAGGAGGCCTGTCTGTATGAAACATATTAAACCACGACTTGAAGACTCCCATAGGTAATGATGTGATTACTATTTTTCTCATGGTAGCCTGATTGACAAGGCTACGTATATGGGTACGCCCGTTGGGAGGAAAGGCTCCCTAGGTTAAGAGAGAAATAAAATACTCCATTTATGGTTGTTCACTTGAAGGGTAGGTACGTACAGCGAAGGAGTAGAACTCATTACCTGCGTCTTTGTTCCTCGAGGGGTATAATTTGGGAGTCTTCAAATCAAAAGTGAATAGGCATCTTCTAGACAAACATGTCACATCTTCGGCCGCAACATTTTCCATCAGGTGAGATAAGTAGTGGTCAAATGTTTGTCTAAAAAAAAATAAAAACTTTCCGAAGACCTCGGTGCCGGAGAGAATGACGTTAACAAACAAGGTGTTAGGACTAGCGAATCCGCCTGGATGGATACTTATATAATATATACTAACCCTTTGCCAGTCGAAAAACAGCACTGCCCTAGCAGGACTGGTTTGGGCTGACAGAGCGAGCTGCTAGTTTAGTTACTGGCTGTTTTTGCGAATATGGCAGTAGTCTTTATCTTTCATGTTTGCCTGTTTGGGGCCCACGCGAATACGATTCGATTTTGATTTTGATATTAGGCATGACCCCTGAAGTCTCAGAGAGAGAAGTTCATTGCGGTTTCACGCAGAACTTTGTGAAAAAAGTTCTGGCGCTATGGATGTAGAGTAAAGGTAAGCACAATAACAGTGTACAAAAGCAGGACTTATTGCTAAAAGCATTCTCTGCTAGTCATCACGTGTTGGACACGAAATAGCATGAGGAGTGCATCAATCAGGGAAAAAGAAAATATAGGTCAGATAACTGTAGATTAGGTACCTATATAAGCACAATCAGTTACTACTGACTTATTGCCTATATTTCATAAAATTTAAACTATATACATCTATACAGCCAAGAGAGAGAGTCCACCTGGGGCAGTACCACACCTTTGCCAGTTATTCTACCGCCAAGCAGTAGTGTGCAAGCATTGCTGTGTTTCGCCTCGAAGATACCTGTTCACTCTTGACTTGAAGAGGCCTAAATCATACTTATCGGAAAACAAGAACGAAGGCAGCCTGTTTCTTACATTCCTTTGCAGTTCGCATAATAAAAGTTGTGGCGAAACGCTTGGTTCTAATCTGAGGAATATCCACCATGAATGGATGTCTCGTTTTAGTACGCCTTGTTGTCCGATGATGGAAGGGAGGGGGAATTAAATCATGCAGTTCTGTCGCACACTCTCCGAAATGTATCTTGTAAAACACGCATAAGCTAGCTACCTTACGCCGATGTTCGAGGCTCTAAAGTATTATCTCCACTAGTTCAGTATGGCCAATCAGCGTTATAGCTCACTTTTCAATTGAATTCAAAGCCTGAAACACTAAATATGTGTACACTAAATATGTGTACACGAAACATGTGTACACTAAACAGTGTACATTAAACATGTGAATTTCCCAATATAAGTGTATACAGCATCCTGAAACTCGTCTCTCTAAATTGGTCTGAAAGCAAAATTCCCTATATTTAGTTTTCCAACACATTATTTAACCGGAGAGGGTAGCAAGGCGCTGGGCGGGGCGAGGCGGTGCGACCTTTGACCCGCCCTATCTCACCCCCTTCACCTCTCGGCACCCACGCTTCACCCCCGCTCACCTTAAGGGGTGACACTGGACGTGTGGATTTTTCTTGTTTGAATTATTATATTTAGTGCAGAAATGTGCTATCATATACATAAAACTAATTTGGTCTGCCTGTTGGCTTATTTAGGTACGCGTTTGCCTTTTGAACCTGGTGGAAACAAAAGTTTTCTTCCCAAAGAAAATTGGTTTTTCTGGTTCTGGTTGAGATTGTGTGTGTGATGTGAACGTTTTCTGCACCCACGACACAATTTATCGAACTTGAGTGGGGTTGTGACTGTGAAAGCTTAGTGTTTAAGCTTTTATTTATTTTACTAAACCAGAAACACAGATATTTTACTAAATCACATTCAAAAACAGCATGTTTGTGGTTTATGTTTTGGATGGGATGAAAAGAAAAATTGTGCTTATGTTAAGAATCGAACCCAGGACCAAAACAATAAAACAACGAGAAGAGTATGTACTCTTGTAAAAAGTGACGATAATTGACAAGAAATTTGTACTTACATCAGATTATCATCAGCTTATTATGCGTATTGTAATTGTAATGCATTAAGAATATTTAATAATTATCTATAATATATAGATAATCTTTAAATATACATAATATATTACAAATAGACATTAAAGATATTGAAGAAAATCTGATTTGCGGGGTCTTTATTAGAGCAACAGAAGCCAAAACAACCATTTTTAGAATTCTCGTCTATATGTCTATCTGGATGTTTCTACGCGCATCATGCAAAAACTACTGCATGGAATTGAATGCTGTTTTCACCGATGTATTGATACTGGTCTAATATATAATTATTGCCCACTGCTTTAAATGTAATATGCCTGGATCTCACGTTCTGCAGTAACTACTCAACTCATTTTCATACGGTTTTTACAAGTCAATTAAACTTCTCCTAAAGCTATAAATAAATTTTATTTCATTACAATTGGTATTGGAAATAAAAGTTATCGTTATTTATAGATTATCGATAAGTCGTCAAGACAACTAGCTTTTTTGTAAAAACATAATTAATTTAATGAACTTTGAACTTGATGCTAAATTATCACATAAGATAGGATTGAGAAAAATAACACGATGGCTCACTTAGGTGGCAAACGCCAAACGCAAGAATTTTCGAGGCAGAAGCTAGATTAATAATAATAGTAATCACATACTGCGTTGTGAAAGGTAATGCACGATTGAACTGCCAGATAGCTTAGTTGGGTGTATATTCGCCTTTTGAGCATCGGGTATTGGGTTCGATTCCATGAACAACACAAGTTTTATCCCGAGGGAAATTTGTGTTTCTGGTTCTGGGTGTGAGTGTGTGATGTGAATGTTTCCGGCACCCTAAACACAAGTCATCGAATCTGGGAGCTGTGCATGTGAAATCATGTATTTTTATCTGTGTTAATTCATGCGCCCACTCACTCAACTCTCACACAACTTTCGAATTATAATAATACAAATAAAATTATTAGGAGGGTCAATCAACTAATTTACCCACACTTTGATGTCCCCGCCAGTTCTTGATACAAATACAATAATTTACCGTAATGCCACACAAAAATGGTATTCCAAACGTTTCTTAGATAATTAGGCATTACAAGAAACTTCTAAACGGGCCTGAAAATCATTGATTTGTTCCGATTTTTATGGTAACTCAACATACGAAAAAGTTGCTCCATACAAAAAGTCCATGTCCCGAGTCCACAATGAGTTGTGATTATTTCATTGTACAGTTTTTTTTTCTATGAATCTATAAGTAAATATTAATTCCACTAAAAGACATAAACAATTACTTTTACTGTGTTCATAAAAATAACAAATAATTCAAATACTTTTTAAAATAAAAAATGTTTCTTTACTGTCCCTCCAAAATATCCTTTAGCTCGCGTATGCTGAGTTATACTCAAAAGTTGCGCCAGAAAACATGCAGATGTCGCTTCTTGTTGTCACTAGCTTCAATAGAGCAGTGTCTTGATTGGCACGGGCGGGCTCTCCTTTGATAGTACCGAAAAGCCGCTCAGTCTGCGACAAGCGTTCGGAGGGAGTGCGTACCGTTTTGTGTCATATACTGAGTGACCGGATTTTCTCGAAGTAAGTAACTTATTAATTAATAATAATAGGATTGTTTTATAGTACATAGTTTAGATTTCTGACCGAACTAAATGTTTAGTATTTTATTTTAAAAACAACGTGTATTTTTATCAAAGTATGTCTATTGTCTGCTGAGTTATCGGTATACTGTGTTACTCTGAGGGTAACTCTAAATACACTGATGGTAACTCCATAGACATTGACACACTATCTGATAGGTTTTTGAGTGTAAGTAAACTAAAACCAATAATTACTTTTACACATGGTGGTAGCCATTTTATCATGATCACCTACCTGGCTGGCTACTTTGGTTCAAACACAGTGGCAGTTCACCAAACTCAAGTTTAAAAAAATGTGTCGCCAAATCACTAGCAATGATGTTCCAGCATCCTTGAGAGCCAGTCATTCTAGGTCTAGCGTGTTTACCGCCCTCAACCACATCATCACTAAATATCAGATGAAACACAAACGCAAACCTATCAGAGATAAAATGTTTGATTGAATTTTGTTTTTATGATTTCTGTGTTTATGTTCTGACGAGCTTGAGAAATCGTCACCTTAACTCCATTGAGATACAAAACCAACTTCGCGACTTCCACGGAGTATCTGTGAGCGCTCGAACTGTTCGGAGAAGGTTAAAAGAACGCGATATATATACCACACAAGCCAGCTAATGGCCCCAAACTAACGCGAGCCCACCGAAAAGCGCGCCTTCATTTCGTGCGCACTCATTTAAATTGGCCTCAGCAGCATTGGAGTCGTGTACTCTTTTCTGATGAGTCTAAAATTGTGTTATATGGCAATGATGGAAGGAAGAAGGTCTACCGACGTAAGGGAGAGCGTTTTGCACAATGCTGCTTTGAAGAGAGGGTTGCTTATGGCGGTGGTTCATGGACTGTCTGGGGCGGTATATCCGCGAGCGGCAAAACTCAACTTGAGGTTGTTACGGGACCACGGCTGCCAACATTAAATGCTGAAAGGTACATTCGTGAGTGCTTAGAACCTCACGTGATGCCATACGCGGACTATGTGGGCCCAAATTTCCTTTTTATGCATGATAATGCAAGAGCCCATACGGCCGGCATCGTCAGGGAATATCTTCGGGATGTGAACATTACAGTTAAGGACTGGCCAGCCAGAAGCCCAGACATGAACCCCATTGAGCACATTTGGGAGGAGCTAAAAAGACGTGTTAGGGCTCGTCAGCCAGTTGCCCAGACGATGCAGGAGTTGAAAACTGCCATAGAAGAGGAATGGGAGATGATCCCTCAAAATTTCATAGAGCGGTTGATAAACTCTATGCCTAATCGTATGAGAGCTGTTGTGGTAGATGCCCATGGAGGCAACACGCGTTATTAAATTAAACCTTTATTTGATAAAACATGTTTTTTATTAAAAAATCAATTGCCTTTATCAAGGCGCATACCCGACTTGTTAGGGGTAGCTCCATGTCGTGTGGTATCCCCCTCCAGGAACGCGGATTGAACTGGACGGGGTCTCGGTTCGGGTTGGGACCCAGATGAAATATCTGGGTCTCATCCTGGACGGGCGGTGGGCTTTCGGGGCCCACTTTTCCCAGCTGGCCCCAAGAGTCGTGGGGGCTGCGGCAGCCCTGGGAAGGCTGCTTCCCAACGTGGGTGGCCCAAGCGCGGCTTGCCGTCGGCTTTACTCCGGAGTGATCCGGAGTATGGCCCTGTACGGGGCGCCGGTCTGGGTGGACGCTCTCAACCGCGGGAACAAGACCCTGCTGCGACGTCCGCAGCGGGTCATCGCAACGAGGGCAATACGCGGATACCGGACGGTGTCCTGGACGGCGGGCTGCGTGCTTGCGGGTGATCCACCTTGGGAGCTCCAAGCGGAGATCCTCGCCGAAGTGTACCACTTCGTGGCGGCGAGGAGGTCTCGAGGTGACCCCCCAGCGTGGGAAGAGGTCACCCGCATGCGGCGGCAGGCGCGGGCCACCCTGTTGCGGCGGTGGACTGAGGACCTAGCTCCACCTGTCCCCGGGCAGAGGACGGTGGAGGCCATCCGCCCGGTCCTTCAGAGGTGGGTGCGGCGACGATTTGGCTCGCTGACCTTCCGGTTGGTGCAGGTGCTTTCCGGACACGGATGTTTCGGAAAGTACCTGTACCAAATTGCAAGACGGGAGCCAACGCCGGCCTGCCACGAATGTGGAGCGCTGGAGGATACGGCGCTCCACACGCTGGAGGTGTGTGCCGCATGGGGCCCACAGCGGCACACACTTTTGGCGAGTATAGGTGGAGATCTCTCCCTGCCGAGCGTAGTAAACGCCATGCTCGGCAGCGAGAGATCATGGCAGGCTGTGGTCTCCTTCTGCGAAGCGGTGATGGCGCAGAAGGAGGCCGCGGAACGGGCCAGAGAGGTCGATCCCCTTTCTGACCCGGTCCGTCGCAGGCGGATGGGGGGGAGGAGGAGGCAGTTCGCCCGCCTCCTCTCTCCTCCTCTGTAGTGGGGTCACTGGTGGAGAGTCAGGGAGCTCTCCACTGGCTTGCACGGCCTCACAAGTCTGAGGGGTGGCCTTGGTGAGCAAGGTCACCCCTACATGGGCGCAATGGCCCGGTTTGTACTCGGGCCTACCGCCGGGGCAAGATAGTGACTGCTAGCGCGACCCTATCTTGCCCCACCTCGGCGAGGGACTGCTCACGGGGGGGTTTTTAGTGGGTTCGAGCCCCACATACCCCCTTCCTTCACCCCTGGGAAGGAAGGGAAGTGCAAGGCATTTTCCCCCCCACAAAAAAAAAAAAAAAAAAATGTCGTGTGGTATTCTGAATTCAAATTTAAAACAATACGATCGAAAAAGATGGTAAAATGTATTAGGTTTAAAACTGCATCAATGGTTTTTGCTCGACCTAATATAAAATTTTAGCTAGGACCAAACGAAACTGAAAATGCAAGGTGGGCCAATAGATGTGTCCAGAAGTGTATAATAACATTCCGTTAGGCTTCTTATATTTGTATGTTGTGTTAAGAGAGAGATTAAGAGTTAATTATTTTATGTCTTAGGCGTTACCAAAATTGTCTCTGGAGTTACTTTTTGTCCCCTAACTTTGAATTATATTTTCGGTTGTAACGCGTTCCATGCTTCTATATTAAATCCCTTTTGTAGCGGTTTGAATGCTATTGCTAATGAAGCGTAAGAGTATAGGATATTTGTATTTATTTTTAGTATCCAAATCGTTTTATTCAGAAGTTATTCATTCTTTATGTGACACTGGTAACGCAAAAGACAAAATGTTCATTGATTTTATTATAAAAGTTTAACAATTAAAAAGATAGATTATGCGAAAACAGTTGATTGTGCACGAAAAAGTAAATAAAAAAGACAAAACGTTTCTAGCTTGTTTTATTAAGGATATATTTAATACTAAACGCAGGTAACGCGAAAGACAATTTTTTGGGTATGCTCGTAGATTTTCACAAATTGTGACCACAATAATCTATGAACATCGTAGCCCTCTCGAATCATTAAAGTAGTTGATATTTCTAATGGTTCTAGCGAATCAAAATAAAGATAATCAATAAAATATTTTAAAAAAGTAATCGTTGCTTATCTTTCTTGAGTGTGGGTAAATTAGTTGATTGACCCAGGAACTTGTCGAGTGGCAACCCTAGAACTGAGTTAGATCTTTGCCCGGGTAAGCTCGAGCCAGATGGATCCGGGCTTAAGGCGAGGACCACTGGCCTTTATGTTATGATAGATCATTGTTGCCCGAAAGATGCGAGCAAGATACTGTGCAAAGGAAAATCCATAGTAAATATCGCAGTTCATTTTAATAATAATATAATAAATTCGAACGTTTTTGTTGATTGTTTTTTATAGCAGACTAGATAGAGAACATAGACGAATAAAGCCATGGAGGTCAACGTCTCTAAAGATATAAAAAGGATTACAAGGTTCATCAAATCCCGCACAAAGCTAATGCTATTAATTAATTACAATAGATGACTAGTATAAGAAATACAAAGCATTCTGAAAAGCGTTTAAACCAAGAACAATGCCTTGGGAAATCCGTACAGCCAACATCAACGCAACATTGTCTTAAGTAACTAACCTATGCTGTAACTTCCAATTGGAAAAAACCGAGACAGGCGCGTCAAGTCGCGCCGACGTCACGTTGACAAGTGCGCAGGAGTGGCCCCCCCCCGCGCCCGCAGGCCACGCCCATGCGCGTGCGCCGCCCACCGATGATCCAGATTGATCAACATCTAAAATAACGCACAACGGCTTTCATACCAATTGAGTGGTTGCTTATCGATAAATAACGTTTATATTTACCATGATTTAACTGAGCTTCTGTTAGAACTTTGTATTCTGCTTCTCCATTTAGACTGTACGTTTTACAATAAATTGTGGTACTGTTTTGATTAGTAGTACTAGTTTATCTAATTGCCTATATTTTTTTTTATGCTCGATAGTCAATCATTTGTCTACAATCTCACCTGATACATACAGCCGAAGATGTATCATGCTTGTCTAGAAGATAAGTACCTATTCACTCTTAATTTCCTAAAACTCCATTAAAACAGCAAAAGTTCTGAGATACCTTTAAACAAGCCATCGAGCTTAAAGGTAACTCAAGTGCTCAAGCCCACTACTACTTGGTAGCATCCTTATCATGCTGGCGGCATTGCCTTCGCCATTGACTTAAATAAGTACCAGCATTATGATCAATAGTAATCGTAGTACCAAACTAAACTGAAACTAAATTTGATGAAAGCAAAATCTAATATAATACTTATTGACTGACTAGTAAAGTATATTTTTGTTTAAAAAAGTACAAAATTACCCAATATTACTAGTACGTTAATTTGTTTACTGAGCACCCAATGTATATATACTAAATATTAAAAAAAAAACACATTTATGCTAAACTAGTGACTCGCCCCGACTTGGCACGGATGCACTTTCCAATGGATTTTCGTCCAAATATCACAATTACGAGCAAAACAAAATAGAAACATCAAAATCGATTGAGCCGTTCTCAAATGATGATTTCATACAATTTTATAGATGTACGCGTTTCAATCCGATTTAAGTTGCTTTATATCAAGACTAAAGATTTATATATTAGAGACTAAATAAAAAAAAACCGGCCAAGAGCGAGTCGGACTCGCGCACGAAGGGTTCCGTACCATTATCTATAAAAAACCAAGTTTGTTGTTTGGGAGTCCCCCTTAAATATTTATTTTATTTTATTTTTTGTATTTGTTGTTATAGCGGCAATAGAAATACATCATCTGTGAAAATTACAATTGTCTAGTTATCACCGTTCTTGAGATACAGCCTGGTGACAGACGGACGGACGGACAGCGAAGTCTCAGTAATCCGGGTCCCGTTTTTACCCTTTGGGTACGGAACCCTAAAAACAATCACAAATTTAGGATATTTTTTTTTTTTTTTAATTTCATCAGTGCTTTAATTATTTATCTTTTATACTCACACAAACACCTATTTTGTTAGTTAAATATCTAACGCGTCATGTATACCTATTTTATATTACAAATTATACTATTCATGTCTGTACAGTCATGGAAGCTAGGTTATCAACCAACTCGACGTGACCTTACCGTATTATAAATTGTAAAGTTCGAAACGCTCCACAGTTCAAAACACGAACCAGTATGTTCAAAGCAGTACACGAATACTTTTTATATTAGATATCTTTAATAGATCACATTAATATTATAAAGGCGAAAGTTTGTGAGTGTTTGTACGTTTGTTACTTCTTCACGCTCAAACGGCTGGACTAATTTTAATGAAATTTGGTATGGAGGTAACTAACATCCTGAATTAACACATGGGTTACTTTTTATCCCGGATTCCAGCGGGTCTGGGACTTACGCGGGTAAAACCGCAGGGGGCAGTTAGTATAACATATAAGTTTTCAAGCTACCATGGTCACAATACATATTACATACATGGTAACAAACGAAATACATGGTAAATATCCCGTTATTGATACAAACATTTATAGTATAACATAAACGCTTTCACACTCACAGACCACAATAAGTTCTAAGACTTGAATCGTAGTTGGTGGAAACTGTGAATGTTTCACACACACAATCACACCCAGAAGAATAAACACAAATCTCGCTTTGGCAGATAAGTTGTGCTGCCATCGGGAATCAAACCCGACACCGGATGCTTAGAAGGCAGACACCCTACCAACTACTCCAGCAAGCAGTTAGTAATTTTTTTATGATACTCTTTATGATTCATTGAGTTTATAGTTATCATTTAGTCACTTTTACATCTTCGACCACATCATCACTTACCAACAGCTGAGATAATGGTATTTAAATCACTAGCCTATCAGAGATAAAAGAAAAAATCTTTTAAGGAACTAGGTATCCTACGACACAAGGCCAGCGTGGTAGGTTATGGCCTACACTTTAGAAGTGACAGCCCTTAAGACAAAGTCAAAATTTTATTCAGAGAATAAGAAAAAATATAAACAAACTTAAATAAAATTTCAACCGACTTGAAAAAAACCAAGAAGTAGGTATTCACTGTACCGATTTTGATGTATGTACTTTCTATGGGCTTCAATTGCTTTTTGTTTTTTTTTCAAATAAAAAAGAAAAATAATGTTACAAATCGTTTTATCGATGACCATGGTCTGTGGTAACAAACAAAAAAACACACACCAAATTGAGAACTTTCTCCTTTTTAGAAGTCGGTAAAAAAATCAACCAAACTGACAATCTTATTTTTTGGAGGAAGTAAAAATTAACATTTTCTGTGAACATTATCAATATAATAAAATTAGTTTCGAGTCTCAAGAGTGGGAACGAAATGGGTTGATGATGATGATTTAATAAAAAAAGGGAAATATTATACCTAAAATCTATCAAAAGCGCCACCTATCAAGTATCACCTATCAAGCCTTCCTTAAACAGAGCAAGGAAAATAACTGTACCGAAGTTGTAGCTACTTGATCACCTAAATATGTAGATAGTTAAGTAAGTATACAGTTGGAGTGCCTATCAGCCCGCAGAAATATGGAGGCGGTGGGAAAGTTATACAAAGTAGGATTTTCAGGTACGGTCGGCAGAAATGGCACTGAAAATATTGGTCGAAACATTATCTTAAAACTTTTGATAGTTTATAGCTATAATTTTTCTACGCAAATTGGTAATAGGTTCAAAGGATACATGTTTGATAGAAGGAAGAGGAAAATAACGCTGCAGTTCCGCTGGCTGTAAATTTGTAAATCAGGCAATGAAAGCAATTAATTCGAATGATTTTCATGACTCATGAGCGTCCATAAGAATATTTTGTTTGAATTTGAAGTCATTGATTCAAAAATCAAACATAACTAAGAGCCTAAATCCGCTTCGAGCTGGTAAAAGCTCAGAATAAGTCCGTTATTATGAATAAGCCGCCCATCGCGTTTTCTTGCCGACGGTACTTGGCCACTGAAAGATTTTCACCCCTCGCGGGGTGGGGGGCCGGTGTCGAGGTGGCGGGGCCTTCGCTCCCTGCCCCTGCGGGCCACCGGGCCAATGGCGGAGCGGCGCGCCCTGGCCCGACCCGAGCTCAGTCGCGTCTGAACCGCGACCCTTGACACACTAGCGCGTCGCGCGGTTTCACGACCCGTCACGGCAACCGGCATCATCACGCACGGAGCGCTAGTTTACGGCGGGGTCGGAGGCCCGGGGCTTTGCCCTCCGAGAGGCTCCGACCTCCCGCCTCTCGAGCTCGGCTTCCGCAGTAGCTGGCGGGAAGACGAGATCTTACCGTCGACTCCTGCGAGTCAGGCCGCGTCGACGCAGAGCGGGTCCTCTGCGACGGACAAGGGCCAGAATGTGGAGTGTGTGGTCTGTGGAGACAAGTCCTCGGGGAAGCACTACGGCCAGTTCACCTGCGAGGGTACGTACATGTGAAGTGAAAGTGGTTCTGTGAACATTTCTTAGATAATAATATACTTTTCGAAAAACCTAATTTGCGGAGTTCTTTTCGTGAATTGTGTCTAAATCGTGTATAAGGAAAATAGAATATGATAATAATACCTATACTTTAATATAATATTTTGTAGGTCACACATGCTAATAAAATATTTTTTTAATTATAGTTGCTATTATAATAACTAATGTACTTGTAATGAGGAAAAATGTACGCGAAAAAAAAGACATCGCAACAGAGTTGCGAAATGATATCGTCAAGTTAGATAACTTTAATCTTAAAAATCTGCTTAATAAGGTGAAATGTAGTTAGGTCATTACTAAAATCTAGTAAAAAAATTGTGCCTAAATGTACTCGTAAAAAACAAACTTGTTTAAAGGTTTATCAAACAATATGGTTGTTAAACAACAACACCTACATAGGTACCTACAGTTAAAAGAGGTTTCAAGCGGGATGTTTGACTAACAAGATGTGAGTACCTAACCTTTTCATTTTAAAAGGCATAATTAAACGTGTAGCAACTAAGTACCCGACAAATTAAAATAATACAGGCAAAATTCAGGCAAATTAATGATCAAAAAACCTAGAACTCAACGATTGTGTGTGAAAACTTACGTCCAAAAAATTGGCAAAGTGAAAGTATCTGAATTGATATCAAAAGGTGTAGGAATTAAAAAATAAATTAATTATAAAAACAAGGCAATTCCTTCCCCTCTGACCTCAAAATATTCAATTATGAACTTTCGCTTGATTTTAATCAGCTTGCAATAAGACAAAAGTTTTCATAAACTGCCTGCTTCGAGAGATAAGGGGTGTCTCACTTTTATGCAAATTAAGCTATTGCAGATTTGTTTTTTTCTGAGTTACGCCCTTTTATATTCAGATGGCTTGTCAGTTTACGGTGTTCAAACTCCTTACCGGGATTGTCATTATGTACTATTCATTTATATATCTGGTAGTATTTTCTACCGACTTCACAAAAAAGGAGGAGGTACTCGAGTCGACTGTATTTTTTTTAATGTGTGTTCCGTAGATAAAGCGGTGAAGTCGGTTTTCAAAGGTTTGCTTGCGTTTAATTATTTTAACTTGCATACACATTTGTTGGTTTTTTATAAATCCGGCAGGACTTTATTACTTACTTATTACTTAAAAGGCCTATTCCGACAGTACTCAGCAGAAATATTTAGGACAGGATATTAGTATAGCAATCCTATTAATATTATGAATCCGAAAGTTTGTGTGTAAGTGTGTAAGTATGTTTGTTTCATCTTCACGCTTTAACGGCTGTACGGATTTGGATGAAATTTGTAATGTACATAGCTTATACTTAGGATAATAGCGGGAAAAGCCGCGGGGCACGGCTAGTAAAGGGTATTAGGACACCTAATCTACTACATTCTCTAAGTCAGGTCCATTTTTTTCTCAGGTACTGGTACTAAACATTTTTTTTTTGTTGTTGCGTACAGTTGTGTGTCAATAACATTATTTATTCTTTCATTCTTTCTTAATCATAGACAGATTAAGCTTTTTCCTTAAAGCTAGTAAAGTAGTAGTTCCTTAAAACACGTGGAATGCAATAACATTTGTAACAGTTTTAAAGATATTAAAAATAAAAATGTCAACAATAATAACAAGTTTAAAAGTTACATGTTACACACATGTTAAAACAATACGGTTTCATGTCACATTTTCACTCAATAATTAACTTCAGTGCGATGAAAATCACGATTAAGCCATGTGAACAGTGCCAATTATTTTTAATATTTTCTTTGTTGTGTAGGATGCGGTTTACTTTTACTTCGGAATAGTTTAACACGTCAACAACGTAACAATGTTATAAATATATTTTTACGATAAACGTTGAACCACTATCCACCTTGTGATCGACGATGGATATATTTTATAAGATGACTTAAAGATCCTAGATTGTACTTATCGGTAATAAATACAGTTCTTAATGTTCCTAGGTTAATGTAGCTTAATGTTCCTAGCTTATAATAGTGGTTCCTAGGTTCCTAATTTATATTAATTAGGTTAAAGGTACCTACCATATTATGTTCTTGTACATTTTGGATGACGATCGTGTGCATTGATTGTTTTTGTAAGTTATTTTTTTCCCTTTTGCTGAGATATTTAACCACTTATTAAGTGACATGCAAAATGAGAAATATACAAAAATCAAAGAGTTAATAAATCAGGTTTATTTAATTGGTTATCCGATCTCTCAATTAAATATAATTGAAAATTTAAAGAAATGTACTTAGAGACAAAATGATGTATTATACCTATTCGCGTAATTTTTTGTTAGCGTGGCAGACCGGATCTAGCCCTAAGAAATTTAAAAGTCATCTTTATTTTAAACAGTTCCAAGTTTTATATCGAGAAAAATCCAGTTTCTTCCGAAGTACACTATGCGGTACCAGTTCCATGTATGACATAACTTGGCTTAAAACTTAGCTGTCATTATATCAAGCGGTCCCCGGGACCTCGCCTTGACCTATGACGGGTTAAGCGTTAACCTGTACGCTGCCGAGATATGCAGGTGTAAACAATGTTTGGATTTTTTTATCCGAACCGGATTTAATATGCACCTGTTATTTGGAGTTGGATTAAAACGGATGTAATTTTTTTAATTGGTTTCCTGATAACTCCTAATAGTTTTAATTTAAAGGTTATATTTAAATCAATTTAAAAGTTTGCTTTTTATTATAACGTTTAACTAACCTTTGTTATTTTGAAATGCGTCTCTTTACACATTTATCACCTTTTTGAGTTTAGAAATGTGTCACTTTACATATTTGGGATAATTAATTATTTAGATGGATTCCCACCGCTGAGCATAGGCCTCTAGACAAAAACGCCACGCTGCTGTGTAACTAGCTAGAAATCCAACTTAGAAAAAGATGATATATTGATATCATATAAAATTTATAAAACTATGTACTTACTTTGTAGATACTTTTGGCAAAGTATCTAAAAATAGACGTACGAAGGAGCTTTATGTTGATTAATTAGATCAGTTACTATACGTAAAACTAAGACTTAACCCATTTTTTATAAATTTTAGCGAAAATAAATTATTGTAGGTATATTGGTTTTGTTAGTGGCAGTGGCTTTATAGGTGTTTTTTTTATACTTGTGCTAATTTTACTCTCGAAATTGCTTTAGAGCCGGTTTAATCTTCAATTGTTTTCAATTTTGTGAGAAAGTTAAAAGCGCTTGTCAACCAGGTAATGATTTCTAGCGATTTTTATTTTCAATTAAAATTAAGTTATTGTAAGTTCAATATCCGTAAGTTTTTCACATAACAGCTTTAATTGCTTAACTTACTTAAGTTTTTCTATATTAGGCAAAACATAGGCGCGATATTTAAGTTAGGGGCGAACGACTAGTAATATATATATATATATATATATAGTATGAGAAAGCTATCAACCTTGTAAATCAGATGGAAAAATAGAAACATTTCTGACGTTTTCAAAGGAATTGTATGATCTTATTTCCGCATTACCGTTCTACTAGGTACCGAAAATCTAGACAGACGGCAATGCGGCATCCGCTAATGGTAAAAATACCGACCATTCGCACGAAGCGTTTCGCTTCCACTTTCATTATGACAACTGCCACGGAGTGGAACGCCCTGCCGTCTACTGTGTTTCCCGAAAAGTATAATATAGGGTTGTTCAAGAAAAGAGTGAATACTTACTTACTGAGCAAGCGTGCTCCATCTTCGACCGCATCGTCGCTTTCCATCAGGTGAGATTGTGGTCAAATGCTTAGACTCAAGTAAAAAAAAAATATATTTTATGTTTAAATTAAGTTATTGTAAGTTCAATATCCGTAAGTTTTTCACATAACAGTTTTAATTGCTTAACTTACAATCTGTCCATCACTACGAAATACTATGCATTATGTACACGCGCTGCATTGTCTCGAAACAAAACATGTCAGAGTTCGGACAGTATGGCCGGCATTGAACGGGTTGCGTCATCAAAATTTTTGTAATGAGACTCTAGGTAACTTTTCTATCTCTAAAGATTTCTGCTGGCTCATGCGTCTAGATCTTTTTTATGATAATGGATAGGCAAGCATATGATCACTATCTCACCTGTTGGAAAGTCAGTGGCCAGTTTTGCCGCGAAAGTGAAAAAATGGCGTTGTTAATTTTGTAAAATTTTCCTAAACCTGTGATTCTTCGAGTGTTAATGTGTAATAAATAATGGTGGATTATTAACCGTTAATACTTAGTGAACGTGCATAAGTGTAGGCAAATCATACAAAATTGAAAAACGTGATTTTCACCTTCGCTCCAAAACTCCAATAGAAGTTCTAGTAAAGTTTCTACCACTTTACTAGGGCATGACTTGACTACGACTGGACCTTGACTCTTTTACTTGACTTTGACTGTGACTTGTGACTAGGACCTATAATATGAAATACACTTGGAATATATTATCACTTGACACTGGCTAAATGCACAAGATTGCGAAGCCAAAACCAAGGAAAAAAAAATAGTCAGTGGCCGTGGAATATGCTTGCCTAGAAGGTAACTATTCACGCGGACTTGAGGACACCCAGATTTAACCGTTCAGGAAACAAAAGACGGAGGCAATGAGCAATTTTGTAGCCATTATTGTTTATAGAATAATTAAAAAAAACGACTTCACTACTTTATCTTCGGAACCCTATATATATAAATTAATTGAATACGCATTATTGAGAATAACTCAAAAACAACGGGTCAGATACCATGGGATACCAATGGGAAGCACCAGCTTTCAATTAAATAAAACAGACTTCTTCGCTTATATTTCGGTTTTGGCTGGACCGATTTCGATAAAATTTGTATGGGAAAAAAATCATCAAAATCGATTCATAATTGGCGGAGATATCGCGTAACATACATACAAAAAAACACAATCGAATTGCGAACCTCCTTATTTGAAGTCGATTGAAAATCAATTGCCGCATGTATAAAAGACTAGTAGCTCCCCGCGGTTTTTGTCCCGGACTACGGGGATTCTGGGATAGAAAGGTAGCTGACAACCTGGATTAACACATAGGCTACCTATGTGTTAATCCAGGTTGTCAGCTACCTTTTTTTATGCTGTATAGGCAAGAATTTGACCACTATCTCACCTTTACACCAAATTTCATCAAAATTGGTCCAGCTTTTTAAGCGTGAAATGGTAACATACAAACACTCACGAACTTTCGCCTTATAAAGGCGAAATGTGGGATTCCGAAGTTACATTTTTAATCCGATTCGCGAATACGACGAACTTTTTTTTTTTTATTATTTGTGACAGGCTAGTGTTTGACCACTATCTCGATGATCGAAGCTGGTAAACACACTAGATCTGGAATACGCAGTAATCGCTATAAGCGCACGCATTTGGACTCTAGAACGCCACTAAGGAACATATTATGTATTTTACATATTACTGTTGTGACATTTATAAAAAAAAATATTATTATCTATCTACTAAAAGATAAGTAGGTATGTCTGGATAAATTTAGACATGACATGTTAATAATTTCAACTTATCTCTCAATGAACAAAATTCTTCGAAGTACTGCAAGTTAAAATCATTAATGAAACTAGGTTCGTTATCGACACCAGCCGCGGTCCCTTCAAATACATTGTCGCTACTTATTAGTAACTTAATTCATTAACAAATAACTTAATCAATGATATTACATGCCGTCGGCATTACAAAAGGAACTAACCATTCAAAAATAGAACCGTATCCTGTATTTAAGGAATACCATTCTAATTAGAGCGGTGTTGTCGATATTTTGTTATCGATAGATGGCGCCAGTAGGGTCTTGACCTCTCTATCAAATGCTGAAATGTCTCGGAAACACGATAAGACTGCACATTGACTGCGTTTTCGTGTCTAGTGTTTAAGAAACTATTTCAGAACTGCCTAAGTGGGTGCGCGTTCGCCTTATAAGCAACGGGTATCGGGTTCGATTCCCGGTGGAAATACAAGTTATCTCCCCAAGCAAAATTTGTGTTTCTGGTTCTAGTCGTGATTGTGTCAGTGTTGTGAATGTTTCCGGCACCCACAACACAAGTCATCGAACTTTGTGTGGGGTTGTGAGTGTGAAAGCGTTTTGTATAATATTGTATGTCTCTCAATGTATTTATCCGACGACGCAAAAGAGGGTAATGTGTTTATCAGCCTATGTATGTTTGTTCCTTTGTGGCGTTCTAGAGTCCAAATGCGTGCGCTTATATCGATTATTCTTACGTCAATCGAGTTGTCGTCTTGCGAAAGTCATTAAAGTCATGACAGTAATAAAACCAGACGCCATAACTATTATAAAAAATTTAAAAAAATAAAGTCGACGAACTGTAAAGTATATGATTGAAAAAATATTTTAAAATCATCATTTGGGTTTTTATTATATTTAATTTCTTATGATCACTTGTTATCAATAACGATTTAATCTCACTTTAATTTTAATTTATGGTAAATATACTAGCATAATATAATTATTAACGAAATCGTGTAAAATAATAAAAAAAATATATACAGTCAGTTTTTTTAGGACGTTGTCTTGTTGATATATTTAATTACTAGATATGCCCCGCTGCTTTGCCCGCTATTATCAAGTTAAAAAGTACGTAAAGTTACTATGTGTTGATCTTAGGTATAGGCTATGTACATTCCAAATCTCATCTAAATCCGTTCAGCCGCTAAAGCGTGAAGAGGGAACAAACATACTTACACACTTACACACAAACTTTCGCATTTATAATATTAGTACGATTACGAATAGAATGGGTCCAAAATCATCTCTTTCTTTTTAAATATTGGCTTGTTTTGTCCTTGACTTCTAGTTTGACGTTTTGTTTGTGAAAATTTGACTTTACTGAACAGAAATACAGACCTATTTAGTTTACAAACATGTAGAAAAATATGTCGCCGGATCACATAATTATGTTCCGGTAGCTTCTTGAGAGTGAAGCGCGATTACCATCCTAGAGAATGTCATACCCAAAATTAGACACAAGGAGTTTTTTTTTTTTATGATATACTAGCAAACCCGGCGAACTCCGCTTCGCCACTATAAACCTCACGGAGTCCGAGACCTTTCCAACGAATGCAAAACCGTGGAAATCGGTTCGTGCGTTCTGGAGTTATAGCGTCAGGAAGGAAAACCCGACTTATTTTTATATAGTAGATAGGCAAGCATTTGACCACTATCTCACCTGATGGAAAGTGAAGATGCGGCCGAAGATGTGACATGCTTGCCTAGAAGATACCTATTCACTCTAGACTTGAAGACACCCAGACTGTACTGTTCGGGAAACAAAGACGCAGGCAATGAGTTCCACTCCCTCGCTGATAGAAGAGGTTAAGTAAAACAATCATAAGGGTTAAAGATTGTAACTCAGTTTTTGTAACAAATGTATACATATAGACTACAAAAGCTGTTTTAGGAAATATTACCAAAGACTATAAAAATTTAAAATATCTACTTGCACGCCTGTAAGGGAAACACTGTTGATGCCTACTACTTTTCTACCGACTTCACAAAAAAGAGGAGGTACTCAATTCGACTGTATTTCTTTATGTGTATTACCTCATATCTTCTTTCCACGTGAAACGAATTTGAATTTTTTTTTGTTCGAAAGCTGGTGCTTTCCTATTGGTCTCATTTAAATTTGATCAAGATCTGATCAGTAGTTTTGAGTTATCGTTAATAATGCGTGTTTAATACATTTAATCTGATCAAGGTTCCGAAGATAATGCGGTGAAGTCGGTTTTCTATCGACTTCATAAAAAAGTAGTCGACTGTTTTTTTTATTTTTTTATGTGTGTTATCTCATTACTTCTTTCCACGTGAACGGATTTTGAATTTTTTTGTTGTTTGAAAACTGTTGCTTTCCCTTTGGTCCCATTTAAATTTGGTCAAGACCTGATCAGTAGTTTTTGTTTTTCGTGTTTAATACATTGAATTTGATCAAGCTTCCGAAGATAAAGCGGTGAAGTCAGTTTTTTAAGCTTTACTTGCTTTTTAAAAATTAAGTTTAAGACTACCTAGTTAGTTTACACACACAGTTTACGCAATAAAATGATTTCTATTTCTATATTCATAGGCGCAAAGTACAGTATACTCATCAGCCCATTTAGCATAAGAGGAATCTTTCAAACTAAAAATCTCACAATTCTGGAATTCAAAAGTACCTGCCCATTTTCATATCTATTAACTGTTAATTCTCACACGGTGCTTTTATATCTCATATATAAACAAGAGTTAAGTAGGCAGCGCGATCTGTCCGCCACCTTATCAGCTCTGATGACAATTTATACGTTCCGAACTCAGCCCGAAACATATTCAACTTCATTTGCATAAAGAAACATTCGGAAACTCGGATAATAACCACCACAAGTCTCTAGAAGTAGTATATATTTCAGCTTAACCTATCATGATTACAACTTTAAGAGTGTACCGATAAACCGCATTAGCCCTGCGACCATAAAGTGTTATTTTGATGTCGACAAATCCACTTTATTAACAGTCGGACCTCCCGCTGATTTTAATGCAACCATGTCAGTATAAAAAAATTAAACTGCTAAGTAGGATCAGTAGTAAAACCTTTATGGATGTTGTGATGACAAAGTTCTACGGTTGCGCGCTTCTTTTGAGTTAAATGCTCGCATCCGAGCGACAATAGTGATTGCAGTTGACACCTGAGATTAGTGGTGCGCTCATCGATGAAAATTGTCGATGATCTTGACCGACAAACACCGATATCAAGCCTATCTGCTAGATCTACACATCTAATACATCGTGATAACCTTCTTATTTGTTATTTAGAATTGTATATTTATATTAAAGGACCTTGTTGAGTGACGAAAAATTTTACCCTGTAATATAAAAGTTTCACTTTTATCGTGTGTCTTTACGATACATCTTGTTTTTTTTTTCAGATTAAAATATGTAACATTAATATATTTTCATATAGTACAATTATATTATAACTAGCTGCACCCCGCGGTTTTACCCACGTAAGTACCGAACCCGGGATAAAAAGGAGCCTGTGTGTTAATTCAGGGTGTGAGCTACCTCCATACCAACTTAAATAAATCATCAAAATTTGTCCGTCCGTTAGAGCGTGAAGAAGTAAAAAACATACAAACACACAAACAAACTTTCGCCTTTATAACATTAGTGTGATGTCACTGGATGGTAAAGTTTTGATGGACTTGAAAATAAATAAAGCCACTTGCTATCCCATCTCAATCATAATTGATACAGGCTTACTTAATAGCTCTAAAACTTTAGAAAAATTGGCGTTGTAATCCAAAGTAATGATGTCAACAGCATTTTTTCATGAGAGCTGAAAGTATCGATATAACCACGTCACTACGCTTACAATAACCGGTCAGTTTATGGTATGTTTGTCCCGATACCGTGGCAGTTAACCCTATCTTTACGACCGCCTCTAAACATAAGTGTCTTTCCGAACTTATTTATTTTTATCTCATTCCACTTTTTAAATTGAATCCAAGACCGGCGCGTGTGTGGCTCTTTTCTCGCCACTAAAACTGTCAATAAAACTCGTGGTCGCGTTGAATCACGCTGCCTTTTAATGAAAATTTGACTCTTTTTAATATGTTATTTATGTGAATTAAACTAGGTACGCCTTAATAAGGTAAACATGAGGGCGTGTGACGTTAATGACCATTTTGGAAATTTAAAGCGGCCGTATTTTCGAACAGTCTTCTCTTGTCACGTCGTAAATCCAAAATGTACGCTTTATTCTCCATAAAAATAAACGAGTTGTGTTATTTTTCTAACAATTTATATATAACTAGCCGTGTTTATTGTGCCTATTAAGTTAAAAAGTAACCTATGTAAAAAACTTTATTTTAAACTAACCTTAATTTTAGATTCATACACTCTTTAAAATGTTGTTTTCTTAAATACCGACGTTTAAATCTATTGCGTAATTCCTCTCCATCCTAAGGTTGTCTGGAAGAGATCGATTTTAGCGATAAAAATTAATTACTGTTTTGTTTTTTTGCCTTAATTAAGGTGTTTAATAAAGAGTTTATCTATCTTTGTGTTATTCAGGAAACTAAACTATCTCAATTATAAATTTCATCAAAATCGGTTTATTCGTTACGGACATACGTGGTAACTAACATTCACACACACAAACTTTCACATTTATAATATTAGTACGTAGAACGATAATAGGATACTATTGCATTTACAATGACTATTATTTACAGAGATTACCTACTTATTTATTCTAGTTGACCTTTTTGATCGATAAAATCGAATTCCAAATACTATCGATAGTATTAATGCTAATTTTATACAACCCTTTTGCATTCGAATGCAGTATTGTTCTTATAATGACAATGCGTTTCCTTGAATCCTGTATTTATTTTTTTTTATTGAGGAAGCCAAATCCTGTTAATGTTAAAATAATGCATGGTTTTGTTTTTAAATCTACCTTTCTAATTAAGTCCATATTAATTAATACTTACATGACAAGGTCTATTCTTTTTTAAGTTAGTTTATTGCACGTCCTTTTAAAATAAATCTTATTTTTTATTAGTATAACTTAGTTAATAATTTAATGAAAGATTCGTTTTTTTTGTTTAGGCTTCGCATATTGGTGCATTTAGCCAGTAACAAGTAAAAAAATAATTCAAGTGTTTTATTTCAACGTAGCTTCCTAGTTGCCAGTCACAGTCATAGTCTAATAAATAAGTCAAAGATCAGTCTTAGTCAAAACAAGCACGTTTTCGAATAATAATGAACGGTTCATCATTAGTACGCATTCACTCAAATAATTCATTTTTAATGTAAAACAAAATCGACGCCATTTTACTTTCGCCGCAAAACTTCAAGATACAATTTATATTATTTATTAAATTCATTTAAAAATATACGCTTTCACACTCACAGCCCACACTAAGTTCGATGACTTGTATCGTGGATGCCGAAAACATTATGTAAATATTGTCACTCACAATATTAGAACCAGAAACACAAATTTTCATTTCGGATTTATAATATTAGTAGGATGTAAATAATATGAAATGTACCTTCATATCCTATACCCAATATTAACACATAAGTAGGCTACTCTTTAACTTATTACACAGACAAAGCCGCGGACCACAACTAATCAAAAACAAAGCAAGTCTATAACTTCCCATCATTATTTAATTAAGGATGGACCTCAAAGAGACTAGCTTAATGAAATATTGCTAGTTTTAATGAGGATCGTTCGTTAATGACCTAGGTCCTGTCGAACGATGGTTAGATGCCTAGGTGGCCTGTAACATAGTTACTCTTATACTCGTTAATGGCATGAACCTTAGTTAGAGTAATTACTGCGCTAAGTACTGTAATAAAGCCTACTTTTAAATAATAATAACTTAACCTACTATGTTGCAGCTAGCCAATTGAGTTCTAAATTAATTTAATTACTATGAAAATTTACACTTAAATTTATTTTCCTACCCTTTTTTTTGTTAGGTAGTAGTATGCCCTTTGACTTTGCAGGGGTATCGAGTTCGATTCCTGGGAACACACGTTTTCTCCCCAAGGATATTTTGTGTTTCTGGTTCTGGTTGTGATTGTGTGTGTGATGTGAATGTTTCCGGCACTCACAATACAAGTCATAGAACTTAGTGTGGGGCTTTGAATGTGTAAGCGTTTATGTTTTAATTATCTATTCGAACTGATGGTGCTCTAGAGCCTCATAAATAATTATCTAACTTCCATCACACACAATAACAATCAATCTAACAACAGTGTCTTAGAAATTAAACTTAAAATTGAATTACGTTCAAATCAATTTGCCAGTACGATAATGACATTTATGTAATCAATCATAGATCAGATTATGACTTAGCACTCGTTTTCAAGGTTAACAATGGATCAGTCAACAAGATAGAATGGTAATAATTTAAACGTAAGCAAAGCTTAAAAACAACTTCACCGCTTATATTTTGATTTTGGCTTGATCGATTTTGATAAAATTTATATGGGACCACCTCTGAAGTACCAAACTATCATTTTTTTGAGTATCGGTCCACAAATGAAGGAGAAATCGGTGAACATACATAAAAAAAAATACATACAGTCGAACATAGTACCTCCTTCTTTTTTGAAGTCGGTAAAAAATACATGATTACTAGCGGTTCTGTGAGCTGAGACCTCGTATTTTTCAAAATAACTGAAATATATTTTATGTTCTCAGCCGCCATTACCCCATATCACCGCCATTTAAAAAAAAACTAAAATCTGATCCGACAAAAAATTATATACAATTATCGAACCTGCTCACAAAATTTAACGAGAATCGGTTGATAAATGCGACCTGTAGAGGAGAACAACCGGAAATCCGCCGGACATACTAAAGTAATTTTACCTAAGCTGAAACGGAGACGCTTCGCTTGCTCTGCTCGCTCGTTCAGTTCAATTGACAGATATATCTGTACAAAATCAAAATTTAAAAAATTTAAAACGGCTGCACCTTTTTGGACCAAACATAGTTACCACTCTTGGTCAACGATTTCAAACAAAAAAAATAAAATTCGCCCAACATTTGAGAGCTACGTAGCCAAGACACGCACATACACACTACAAACTTATACCACCCTTCTTTTTCGTCAGGGGTTAATAAGTACCTTTAACATATGTTAATAAATTATTAACAGGAACACTATATTTTTTACCGACTTCACAAAAAAGGAGGAGGCTCAAGTCGACTGTATTTTTATTTCATAACCTCATAACTTCTTTACACGTGAACCGACTTTGAAATTTTTTTTTGTTTGAATGATGTTGCTTTCCAATTGGTCCCATTTATTTAAATTTGATCAAGATCTGATCAGTAGTTCTTGAAATATCGTCAATAATGCGTGTTGAGTACATCTAATCTGATCAAAGTTCCGAAGATAAAGCGGTGAAGTCGGTTTTTTTAACAATTATAATTAGGTAGTTAAAGTTATAATAGATATTAATAAATATAACATAACCATAAACGCTTTCACACTCACAGCCACACTAAGTTCAATGACTTGTGTCGTGGGTGCCGGAAACATTCACATCACAGAACCAGGCCCAAACATTTTTCTTCGGGAGAAAGCATGTGTTCCCACCGGGAATCGAACCCAATACCCCTGCTTAAAAGGTGTACGCTCATCACTAAGCCGACGGGCAGTATTATAATTTATGGGCAGTTACTACTCGGGCCTATAGTATTTATTTTGCGTATTTATTGCGTGGCCTTGCTTTTACAGCAATTTTGTAAGATATAACGAGACCTGACTACTTGGTGTAAGTAGATTTAATAGTAGTTTAATATACACTTAACGTCAAATGTTACAAATGCTATGTCGTAAATATTGTAATCTGTTTATGTGATATTTTGTGTGCCCTCGTCTTTGTTCCCCGAACGGTATAATCTGGGAGTCTTCAAGTCAAGAGTGAATAGGTACCTTCTATGCAAGCATGCCACATGAGACATGCATGCAACAAGCGTGCCTAAGGGGCAAAAAAAATTGTCGCTTAAAAAACGTTTACATAAACATAAACACTTTCATACTCACAGCCCCACACTAAGTTCGAAGACTTGAACACCACCCAACTAAGCGAACTGCCCGTTGGCTTAGTTGGGTGGCGTTCGCCTTCTATGCAGGGGTATCGGGTTCGATTCCCGGCGGGAACACAAGTTTTCTCCCCAAGGAAAATTTGTGTTTCTGGTTCTGATTGTGATTGTGTGTGTGATGTGAATGTTTTCGGCACCCACAACACAAGTCACCGAACTTAGTGTGGGGCTGTGTTAAATCGTTTAAAATCGTTTGTGTCGTGGGTGCCGGAAACATTCACATCACACACACAATCACAACCAGAACCTGAAACACAAATTTTCCTTGGGGAGAAAATTACATACATTTACATACATGATACTGGATTTGAACTGTCTGTTGGTTTAGTGGGGTGCGCAATTGATGCCCGGAATAGACCCCGGCAAGGAGTTCCATTCCTTTCACAAATAACAATAAATGAATGATAACCATCGATCATCATCATCATCATCATCATCTCAGCCGCAAGAAGTCCACTGCTGGATATAGGCCTCCCCCAAAGATCTCCAAAATGAACGGTTGTTAGCGGCCTGCATCCAGCGTCTTCCTGCGACCTTCTCTATGTCGTCCGTCCACCTTGTGGGCGGTCTTCCGACACTGCGCTTGCCAGTCCGTGGCCTCCATTCTAGAACTTTTCGGCCCCATCGGCCATCCGTTCTACGTACTATGTGCCCTGCCCATTGCCACTTCAACTTGCTAACCCGCCGGGCTATGTCGGTGACATAGCCCGGATATGATATGACATAGACATCTATGTCCAATATACCTCAATGCCTCAAGACGAAAGTCTTTGACCAGTGTGTGTTACCAGTGATGACTTATGGTACTGAAACGTGGCCTCTTACTGTGGGCCTTATAAATAAGCTCAAAGTCACACAACGAGCTATGGAAAGGGCTATGCTCGGGGTTTCTCTACGAGATCGAATCAGGAATGAGGAGATCCGTAGACGAACGAAAGTCACCAACCATCGATGTTTATCCAAAATTATTTCACCATACTATTTAATAACTTTAGCAAACAGTTGATAGACAGCTTACGAAACAAATGAACATCAAAACTAAATATCCATAATTCATAGAAATATGTAATGTTTTATAGGTGTGATAATTCACTACAATATGTGACGAAGCATCAATCAACGACGGCCATCGCATTCTGTGCCGTCGTAAAATTGACATATCTTGGTATAGACCAGGGGTCGGCAACCAGCGGCTCGCGAGCCACATGCGGCTCTTTGGATGTGAAGCTGCGGCTCTTTAGTTCCATACGCAAATATTATTTATTTTAAAAAAAATATTTCAATAAACGTTTTGAATCGATTAACAAGTAAATTATGGGATGATTAGGTAGGTATAATGCGTGCATAGCGTTTTCTATACGATACCATAGTACAGGAGGTATTATTGTTGGAAAGGAAAAAAATGTGGCTCTATAAAACTTTGAAATTTTGTAAATTGTGATTTTTGACTCTTCCGACTAAAAAGGTTGCCGACCCCTGGTATAGACGCCTTGATTACTTAATGAATTACCTAGATGACTGTATTGTGACATCCAGATAGACAGTAGCGAATTCAGGAGAGGGCTAGGGAGCTCCCCCCCAAAATCATCTGGGTTCTTCCGTAACAAATCTTGTCTTGCTGCAGCGGCAGCAAATCTACCCTCAGCTGGGTCAAGCCCCTCCCAAACGACAATCCTGATTCCACCAAAGTAGATACCTACCTCTTTCAACTGCTCGTTGGCTAAGTTGGGTCGCTTTCCCTTTCTATGCAGGGGTATCGCCCGATTCCCAGAAGGAACACAAGTTTTCTCTCCAAGGAAAATTTCGTTGTTCTAAGAGTCTAAGCTAAAAAGTTAGCCTGTGTTAATACTAATTATAAGCTGTGTACATTCCGTTCTGACATGACGAAAAAACAAACATACCTACACACATATTACACACAAACTTTCACATTTATAATGTTAGTGTGATGCGTAACTTTCTGTGTATTTGTGTGTACATGCATACTCTGCAGTATAAACATTGCGAATTATAAACAATTAAAGTTCTAAACAGTATCCTTTTTTTCGGGATAGGCAAGCATTTGAACACTATCTCACCTGATGGTAAGTGACGATGCGATCAACGTTTGTCTAGGAAAAATCACGCGTGACGTAAAGCCTCCCGGATACATATCGGGAAACATCTCGGGTAAGGCAATTTATTCCTTAGCGGTGCGCATAATAAATTTGGAAGCAAATCGCTTCGTGCGTATTGTAAACGCAAGAACCTAATTTCCATTAAAATGTGGAGCATTATACGTTCGAGACCTCTTTGTATGCATTGATTGAGTAACGCGTTAAAAATAGAGTGGGTGTGTATATTTTATCATTTGTAATTAAGTGCCTCTCTACGTACTATCATATATTATGGGCGCATGTTGGCTCTTTACTTTTTATATTAAGGATTTATACGACTTCACTCACGGTTGTTTTTTTTCCCTGATACTAATATCTACGGGCCAATAGCCTGTATTTCCTAAAACTAAACTAAAACTTTATATGGTTTGCTCGCAAGACTAGTTTCGGAACATTCGGTGCTCCTTCATCAGTCGAGTACGCGCGTAGACCGTCTGGCGTCACGGCGTCTACTGTCTTTACTTTTAAGAAAAAAAAAGGACTGTCTCGATTTCATTATTGGGTCATTGAACGATATCTATGACAATTTCTAAGACATACATAACTTTTTCTTTTAATTTTGGCTCCGCAATCTTGTGCTTTTAGCCAGTGTCAAATAATAAAATGTGTGAAATGTTACAAATTTCATTAAAAACAAGTACTAGTAACAAGTCATAGTCAAGTAAAAGACTCAAGGCTACATTAGCTTTCTCAACCACTTTTACAAAAACAAAGTCTTACTTTAAAAAGTTTTTTTAAATCTTACCAATTGATTAAATCTTGTAAATAAAAAGGACTAAATAGTTATATAACCAGAGAACTTATCAAGACAAATCAAACTCCAAAATTCGGTGGGTTTATCTTGTTTAGTTCAGAAGTTCCTATGGCCATCTTCAGACTAGCTCCATATCATTGTATTGTCACCAAAAATACATAAGCACACTAAATTTGAGTCCAATCGAACATCGTGGCTAATATAGCTGGCAAGACTTTATTACGGACGACTTAGACAAACAACGGGAAAGGTGAAACTAAATAAAAGCTTCTAAAAAGAACTCAAAGCCGAGGTACAAAATGCTCAGACTTACCATGTTTCCAAGTTTTAGCTAAGCACAAGTAGGTCATACAGATCGTGATGTAAGTGACCAATCTCGTGACGTTTGTGGGTCACGACGACACCTGTAATCTACCGGCCATTACCGGCCACTTGCCGATAATTGCGTCTGCGTTTGTTTCCCTTGCCAGTGCGCTGTCAAATGTTTTAGTAGATTTGCTAGATAGGGGTACGATTTCAAGGCCGTCTATTTCTTGTTTACTCCTTTTTTTAAGCATCACTTGTAGGTCATGATGAACCAAGAGGCAATTACCTAATATTGTGACTAATAAAACATACCCTTGGAATATCAACCGTAAACCGATGTCGCGTGGCTGATTGTCTTCTTGTGCGGTGGTAAAAAGGGGATGGGAGAATTAGATCATGCAATTCCGTGGCACACTCTCTGAAATGTGTCCAATAAAAGACCGATAGACTTGCGACCCTGCGACGATGTTCAAGGCTTTGAAGCTTCGCATCAGTCAGTTCTTTGCAGTTTATTAGTCTTTTAGGTCTGCGTTCATAAGTCTCAAGTGTTCCATACACGATCGGACCTGTGCTTGGTACAGCAACTGTCCTGGTGTAAAATACTGTCTCATCTTGGCAAGAATTCCAAGCTTTCTTGCGGCCAATTGGGCTTTCGCCTCGATATGCGTGTCGAAATTGAGTGTTGACGTTAAGGTGATACCAAGTAGATCATGTCTGTGAGTAACTGATACGGATAAATCTCGGAAAGTAAGAGTCAGATGAAATTGAGTCCGTTTCGCAGAGAATAAACACGCCTGAGTTTTGATGACATTAAACCTAACTAAGTTGGCATCGCCCCAGTCTGAGACTGCCGTCAAGGATAAGTCTAAGCGCTCAACCATGTCCTCTCTCAGAGACTGAATTTGATTCTTATTAGCTCGAGCATCAGATGTATATATTTACCTATTTATATAATTAATGTAAACCCCATTAGTGTATATTAAAATGTTTTCTGCTTGGTTCCATAAACAATAACCCTACTATTGTCTCACATTCAACTCAAACTCCAAGTCAATGCACTCGTTATCATGTTGCTAGATTTGCAGTGTGATGTTCCCAGAGATAGCTGTAATTGGGCGGCTTTGCAAACGTGTGGATACGCTTACAGGCACTTGTAGATCAGGATTGAAACAATGGTAGTGGAATGAGGAATCAATTTTATGAAATTGCCAGTGATAATAAATGATACTGAAAAAGGGGATGATACCAAAATGTCTCCAAAAACGCGTGATATTGTAACCTTTTTACTCAGCATTCATAATAAAACCAGATTTAAAACCGTTCCTCGGAATCTGTGATTGATTGTGTGTGATTTAATAAATGATGCTTTCTTCTTAGAATATTCATAACGTTAAATAGTCATAAAAAAACCTGAAAGGTTCCATACGTTTATTTACTAGACGAATTATTTCTTCAACTTGTCTTTTTTTTGAGGCGAGTTTTCACGATTTTTTTATAAAACCATAAAAAACCAGAGATTGCCACGCGTGACCTTGCGTAACCGACATGATATAATTTACGCAATATGCACCTTTATCTCCAAATTGTAAGGGGGATAATTGGTTATGGTTAAAAAAGGTGCTCGCATTGAAATATATCTGCCACTTATGAGTTTTACAGCGAAAGTGAAAAAATTGCGTTGTTGATTTTGTAGGTATTTACAAATCTTGTATTTTTTTGAGTGATAATGTGTTATAATGGTGGATTATTATCCGTTAATATCCGAATATTTGTGAACGTGCAAAGTGTAGGAAAATCATACAAAGTCGAAAAAGAAGAACAAATGATTATCGCTTTCTCCGATAGGTGTTCTAGTTTCACCACTTTACTAGGGCATGTCTTAACTTTGACTGTGGCTTGTGATTAGGTCTTTTATGAAATATGTAAAACCTACACTTGAAATATCTTATTACTTGAAACTGGCAAAGCAAACATTAAAGAGAAAAAATGTCTTACCGGGCTACGCCTGGTAATTAAGAAAAAAGGCTTATTTTGACCTTCATCATCATCCAAACGAACGCAATTATCATATTAGTAGAAGTGAAGATAACAATCCATCTAGAATAAAACTGAAGCTAAATAACAACCCTATCACAGTTCAAATAAGAATGATTATAACTAACCATTGGACTAACGAATAGCATTTCCCTTGTATTATTCAAATTTGCCTAATTACAATACGCCTCATCCACGCTTATAGCTCACAAACACGCAAGTTTGAAATGCTTCCATTCACAGATCTCTACAAATTTAAATTAAATCGTACCCGAAATTACCTCCTGCGGCTCCAAATGGCTTGAAATTTCTAAATCCAATCCAATATATTAAAAAAACGACAATTCTGGCAGCCACTGCTTGTACCAATATGGTAAAAACTAATGGCACCTATTGACCACAAGACTCTTTTAAAATGATTATTATGATGCTTACGTGTTACGTATAATTTATTTGGAATTTATAATGTTAGGGAAATATTTGAAGTTTATTATGTGCACGTAAAATAATAATATTGTAGCTTTTCTTTTGAAATTGGTACGTAACTATACTTTACTCAAAGAGAGTATGTGTAATCTATTGTTTGTTTTGAGAACAGATGTTTTTTTTTCAGTTCTTCTAATATTATAAATGCGAAAGTTTGTGTTTAAGTGTGTTAGTATATTTGTTGCCTTTTCACGATTTAACGGCTGCACGGATGTAATTTGGAATGTACATAGGTTATACCTAGGATATCTAGGTTGAACAAATAGGATAATTTGATAATAGCGGGCAAATACGCGGAGCACTGCTAGTTAGGTAAGTATATATTTCTTTATATTTTCATATATAATCCTACTGCTAGATCTTTTTGATACATATAATAATATATATATCTGTTCGAGAAAACATTTACTAATATAATACAAAAAAAACTTATCCAATCTTTCTTATTTCGTGATTTAATACTTTTGACATAAAGTTTTCGCTGAAAGACTGAAAGGGTAGACACATGATCAAAATCATTCAAAATGCTGGATTTTATTTAGCTTATTAATTGTATGATTCTACATAAAATTTAAATTTAAACGGGAATTAGCCTCTACGGCTGACTGTCAATAGGGGTTTTGCCGCGAAAGTGAAAAAATGGCGTTGTTGATTTTGTATAATTGTCCAAAACCTGTGATTCTTCGAGTGTTAATGTTTACACATTTACACTCGAGTTAAGTACATTATTACTAATGGTGGATTTTTTTACCGTTAATACTTAGTAAACGTGCATAAGTATAGTCAAATGATACCAAGTTGCAAAACGTGATTTTCGCCTTAGTTCCATAACTCCAATAGTTTCTATATTCAAGTTTCTACCACTTTACTAGGGCATGACTTGATTATGACAGGACCTTGACTTTGACAGTGACTTGTGACTAGGACTTTTAATATAAAAAACAATTGAAATATATTATTACTTGACACTAGCTAAATGCACAAGATTGCGAAGCCAACATTAAAAGAAGAAATCGTCAATTGTTTCGGCTTCATTCGGAAACTTTCTTCAGGATCAGATGTGCTATAATAAAAAGATGGTACAAGCATGGCTACTATATAAGCATGGCTAAGATATTGATATAAAAGTGTTGTATGCCAAAAACAATTGAAGTGTCACATAAATTTTTAAATAACACGTCACGTCAGCCTTATCTCCTTACATTTCACTATGCGTGGATTCCGAAGCAGTTTCAAATTGTTTTCTACCATAAAGTCCATCCATTATCTATTCATGAGATACCTCTTAACCGTCTTAAGCTCTTTCTGGTATTTTAACTGTATTATAAATTCGTCTCTGTTTGGCACTTCCATACAAATCGGTCGATTTTCCGTGTGCCTTTTGGTAGCTGATGTATGGAAATATGTATGTATGTAGATGTGGAGTTGTGGATGAGCTTCGGTCATTTGGTTTCTAATTAATAACGGTATATAAATTTGCTTTGACAACGCCCTCGTGCCGGATCTGGGTTATAATGATTGAAGGCGAACATTAAACGTTTATAGGTTAATAATATATTATTTAGTTTAGTTATGTGTGTTAATCTTAGTTATGAAGTTAGCTTGGCGATAAGCTATTTCCTACCAGATTACAAACAACTGATTGGGATGTTAATCAAACAAACAAACACATTCACAGCCACATACTAACTTCAAGTACTTCTATCGTGGGTGCCGGAAACGTTTTCATATCACACAGATAATCTAAATTGAAAAAAATCCATATTAACAACCCAGTTGGCGCAGTCGGCAAGTCTCTGCCCTGTGCTTCGTGAGTCCAGGGTTCGATTCCCCGCAGGAGCTCAATTTTCTATTCTAACTTTTCAATCCTGACACCAGAGCCTACCATCTACTAATATTAAATGTCAACGATTGTGTTAATACGTAAATTATATCGAAAATCTTTTGTTCACAGGCTGCAAATCATTCTTCAAGAGGTCCGTCAGAAGAAATCTAACATACTCCTGCAGAGGAAACAGAAACTGCCCCATCGACCAACACCACAGAAACCAGTGTCAGTACTGCAGGCTCAGAAAATGTCTCAAAATGGGCATGAGGAGAGAAGGTGAGTCTTCAAATCTATTAAAACAATACTGAGTTGATAAAAATCTGAAGCATGGCCATCTAACTCAGCTGTAAAGATACTGCCCCGCTACGAACAAATAATAAGTCATGCCCCATAAATGAATACATTCAATAATTTAGAAAAGGAAATTTTACTAACCTGAAAATTGGCTCCTTTGCTACTAACCGTGACTATAGACATTTATAGAACAACCCGTGTTATTAAAGTTTTCTTTTTGTCCACCGGTACTTTACTCATAATCTGTAAGTACTATGTAATATAAGTTTTAATGTTATGCTGTCTACTTTAAGTTATTGCATGCGTAATTGCTTCTACAGATTTAACAGCGTATATTTTTAACTGACAAAAATTGAGGTTCTCCATTTGACTGTATTTTTTACTGACTTCAACGAAAGGTACTCGATTTGACTGTTTTCTAGGTGAACGAATTCTGATAATAATTTATTGCCTAGTGCTTCCCATGTGTTTCCATTTATATTTTGATCAGGATCTGACCAGTAGTTTTTGAGTTGATAATGCGTATTATTATTTAATCTGATCAAGGTTTCCAAAGATGAAGCGGTAAAGTCAGACTTTATAAACTTTGCTTGCGTTTAAATTATGTAAGATTTAGTTTCTCTGCTACTGTGGAATTCTTGAATGATACAAAAAGCTTTGGAGATGTATTGATTGTCGCAGATGTAATTAGTGAAATCATTAATCATGTAAAGTCATTAGTTGGACAACTGCCCAAGGGCACCACTGAGCTCTAAGTAACCGTTGACGATCACTGTTAATATAAAGTTACGAGCAGTAATAGCTTATTATTACGAGGGAATTAATACGGACGGTTATTGTTTTAGAGACAGCGTCGTGATTGATGGTATTGATGACGGTGTATTATACTTAGATGAAGCTCGATAATAACGAAAATATAATTAATGATTTTCAGACAATTTGCCTTTTTGTTGCGGTAAATGAAAACGAGGTAGTGCGTAAATGAGTAAAGTTTAAAATAATAGATGTTGCTTGGGTCAAGGCTATGGAGTCTTGAGCTGAGGAGCTGTCAGTTTTACGACGTGCGACACGCCGGCTTTTACAACCTATTGAAATGAATAGTATTTACGCTTTTATTGGTAACGCTTGTGCTGCGTAACTTATTCCTTTAAAATATTTTGAATGCTAAAATACTGAAAATCATGATAAATCTAAAAATATAGAAATATTCTATGTATGTCATCCATTTACAATTAAATACCTCTTGTTCGCTCGAAGTGTTTGGCTAGGTGCCTACGCTTTTATTGGGGTCGCTTGTGCTGCGTAGGATTAATTCTTATATGCTGAAAAACTTGATAAATCTAATAATTTAAACGTAAGCACAGCTTAAAAAACCCGACTTCACCGCCTTTGGTTTTGGCTTGATCGATTTCGATAAAATTTATATTGTTAAAAACAGAAATATTTCAAGTATATCATCCTCTTATGGTTAATATACTTCCAGTTAGCTCGCATTTCGTTTCTACGTTTATTATTCATGAAGGAGTTGAACTCATTGCCCCTGTCTTTGTTCTGGGCGTCTTCAAGATAATAGGTATCTTCTAGGCAAGAATGCTACATCTTCAGCCGTATCATCACTTTCCATCAGTTGATGTAGTGGTCAAACGCTTGCTATTTGAACATAAAAACAAAATTCCATCTGCAAGATATATTATATCTTATTTGTTGGCTTAGTTAGGTGGGTGTTCGCCTTCTAAGCAGGAGTATCGCGTTCGATTCCCGTCGGAAACACAAGATTTCTCTCCAAGGAAAATTTGTATTTCTGGTTCTGGTTGTGATTGTGTGTGTGATGTAAATGTTTCCGGCACCCACAACACAAGTCATCGAACTTAGTGTGGGGCTGTGAGTGTGAAAGCGTTTATGTTTATACAATTTGTCCTTTCTGAACTCGGAATCAACCCTCAGAATATGAAGATATCTGCTAAAACATCGCTTTGCAAATTAAACAAAGCTCACCTCCACACACAAAAGCACAGATAACACATGTAATTTCCTCCAGCTATAAAGGAAACGTTCTTGACGCGGGCAGAGGTTGAAGAGTTCATAACGCACCGGACGCACGCTGGGTCCGATTATATATGCCACCTGTTCCTGACCTCCACCTTTTTGGATGACTATGATTACAAAACAACACCTCTAGGAATGTCTCATTTATTCACTCGAGTTTTGTCGCGAAAGTGAAAAAAATACTCTTTTATTTGACTTTAAATGTGTTTAAGACTAGTTTCATGAATTCGTGGTCATTATGGTCCTCAAAAACGTCATTGTATGATTTTACTATTTGACTTGATTTTGACTGTTACTTATGACTAGGACTTCTATAATGAAATATGTTTCGCTTAAAATATTATTTGACACTGGCTGGAAGGACAAGATTGCGAAGCCAAAATAAAAAAAAAAAAAAACCGTCATTATAATCAGAAGTATCCACTAATTTTCAAATGTTATTTTGTTTTCTGTTTGCATCATTTGAGACTAAAATTACTCCTAGAAACAAAATCTGAAGTGAAACTTTTACCACCGTTGCGTCATTAGGCGTCCTTTCACATCCGAGCAGATAATGCAAAGGGCACGACAGACCGGAAAGGACACGGTAACCCGTTGCTCTCAATTCAACCCTCAAGCACCGCATTAGGTCTCCTCGACCCCGCGATTATATACAAACGATTTGTTTGCCGTCAACAAACAAAAGAAAGGTGCGAACTGCTGGCTTCTTTTTTCATCTTAACTGTTAATAGGAGAAAAAATACTTTTGTCGTTTCATAATCGTCTCAATCCAGATCGAGATAAGGCGTCTTTTGTGTTTTTTGCTATTGTTTTGTACGGGGATAGTTGTAATGTTTTCTAAAACGATTTAGCGGTTGAAAGCGGTCCATTCAGGGTTGGCTACTTCGTAAGCGTTTGATATAACACGATCTGTTACAGATAGCCTTTTGTTTGGGTGTTTGGGTCATTCTTGCTGATAGTATGTAAGTGAGATAATGGTCAGTGCGTTTTTTGTTGATATGTTAGTGGAATATAATGTGGCACACATTTTAAAGTAAGAAGCATTAGTTTTAGACCGTTAGCTGTTGCTGTACCATTAGGTAAGTTATTGTTTTTTTTAGTTATATTTGTCATTAATAATATACATTAAAAATCGCAGTAGGTATATAGCTTATATGTATGAATAATATATATTTATTAGTAAAAGGTAGTAGCAATTTTAGATTATCTACATATATATACTATCAATCATATGCGTCCCGCTTTTAAAGAAGACCTTTATAAACATACTGATACCCCATACTAAGTTCGAAGACTTGTATTTTGGGAACTAGAAACATTTACATCACTCTTACAATCAACCTCAGAACCTAAAACCTGAACAAAACCAATTTACCCTTGGGGAAGAAACTTGTGCTCCGGGAGTCGAACCCGATATCTGCTGCTTTAGAAGTCAGACGTCGTCGTCGACGTGTCGTGGATGCTGAAAAATATTTACATCATTTATACAATCACAACTAAATCAGAACCAGAAACACAAATTTTCCTTGGGGAGAAAACTCGTGTTTCCGCCGGGAATCGAACCCGATACCTCTGCTTAGAAGGCGAACGTGAACTAAGCCGGCGGAAAGTTCATTAATTGATAGTTCTACCTACTTATATTAGTGGCTCTGTGAGCTGAAGACCTCGCGTAATTAAAACATCTCCGCCATTTAAAAAAAAAAAAAACTGTATCAACAAAAAAATTATATAATTATTGTTGAACATGCTCCCAAAATTTCACGACAATCTGTTGATAAATGCGACCTGTAGAAGAGAACAACCGGAAATCCGGACATACAAAAGCAATTTTTCCCAAGCTCAAATGGAGACGCTTCTCGCTCGTTCGATCAAATAGGTACCTATAATATAAAACAGTTTATCTTGCCTTAGGATGTTCGGCGCCCTACATTGCTCCCTATTAGAACCTGACCTTTCGTCCGTAGGTATTACAACACGGTACGAACGGTTTCTGTTGTTTATGTGGTGTGCTCATCATAAATTCCTATTATGGTATAAGCTTTACTATCACACACATTATATTTCACTAGCCGTGCCCCGAGGCTGCGCCCGCTATTATCAGGTTAAAAAGTAACCTATGTGTTAATCCTCGGTATAAGCTATGTGCATTCGAAATTTCATCCAAATCCGTTCTGCTGTTAAAGCGTGAAGAGGGAAAAAACTTACACAAAAACTAATACAACAACTACACATCTATATATATATAAAAGAAAGTCGTGTTAGTTACTCCACTTATAACTCAAGAACGGCTGAACTGATTTAGCTGAAAATTGGCAGGGAGGTAGTTAAGAGCCAGGAGAAGGACATAGGATACTTTTTAAGAACGTACATTTCTTTAAATTTTTTTTTTACATTTCGACATGCTTTCCATTTTCTCATACGTCACTCGGATTTGGTAAAGTACTAGGCAAACATAAACATGAAGGTTGTAATAATATAGTCACGTGACATTGTAACGCATGCCGGGTATGGCTTCCTAAATATGCTCATTCATTGACTGTTAGGCGGAACGAAGGTCGCCGGGACAGCTAGTTTATAATATTAGTAGGATTATTCTATATACCACCCATAAAACCTATCAATGATAAGTAGGTACCTCTTTTAACCGACTTCAATAAAAGGTGGAGGTTTTCAATTCGACTGTATTTTTTGTGTGATACCTCAGAACTTATTTCTAGTTAAACGATTTTGACTTTATTTTGAATTTAAAAGCTGGTGCTTCATATTGCATTGCAAGTTCCATTGCATATCATTTGACCAGTCGTCGTTGAGTTATCTTCAATAATGCGTATTTTATTCATCTAATCTGATCAATCTAAATCCATCCAGCCGTTTGGAAGATACGAGGTAATAAAGAAATTCACAAATATACATACATAAAAGATAAAAAACATAACTGTTCCTTAGTAGACGGATAAAAACCGAATTGAACGACACCTCATATGTCAAAAACCGTCCAGCCGTTTGGGCTGTACGTGCCATAGAAATGGACATACATACATACGCTCGAAAAACATTATCCTCTTTCTGACGATAAAAAGCTACCGGTCCCGGTATTCCGCACCAGTCCATCCTTCCCACATGAGCCTTCCAGCGCACATTTAAGTTTTTGCGTACATTAATGCACTTATTAAACAAACCGGTCCGGCTAATGTTGCTAATTAATCAATGGACGCGAGCTTTGTTTTGTACCGCAATTATCCGGATTGTTTGTCTAGTTGTGTTGGACGGTCCGGTGCACCTGGGACGATGATGTATGCGGGATTTTGTTTTTAGTTGGGTTTTTTAGGTAGTTATTATTAAATATAGCGATAGCGAGCGATTAAATTATGCATATTTGAAATATATACATTAAACATGTACTAAAAATTTACACTCGTAATAATAGTATTTAATAGGAAAATCTTAGAAAATAAAGAATAATATCAACTGACATAGAAATGCTGGTAGTTATTTTCAACGTTGCATTGCAATTCAGAGAGGCAATGCCGCCTGTATGATGAGAACGCCACCCACTGGTAGTGGGCTTGAGCACTTGAGTTACCTTTAAGCTCGATATCTTGTAGGTAACTTAGGTCTTTGCAGGCAATTAGGTCTTAGATAACCACGATCTAAAAAACAAAAGCATTGTTCTTTTTGTATTAGCCGCACACCCACCGCTTTCCTTTCCCGACCTGGATGGCTGGTAGAGAATGCTATTTGACATTAGGCCATTCCTTGTACACTGATCTGTGCAAAATTATTAATAGAACACGAATATTCATCGATTACGTACTTTGGATAAAAATGTTGAATATAATTTTGCATATTAATTGTTGAGTAAAGTTTAGACAACAGTGGTTTGCATGCACTCAAAACAGGTACCTAATACAAAATCTTATATTTTTACGACGTATATATAGAACATCGTCTATACGCAAAATATACCTATTCGACATAGTAATTTATTTCCCTACTCTACTAAAAAAATACACACTAAAATTAGCTCTATTTAAAATCAATGGAAACTTAACGCAGCACTAAAATCAATGCAAAACCCAAGCAATAACGCTCTCCCATATATTTAAAATAAAATATGTACTTATAATAATAATTTTCGTAATCAAGTCGATCCGTGGAGTTGAACAAGGGGATCCAATGCTACCTTTTGTTTAGGGCGCATCAATCATACTCGCTTTGTTTGGTATATCTTAATAAGTTTTTGTGCAGGTCCGGTCATTTAGAAAGATTTCTGGTATCGCACCGATATCCCCCCGGCACTTCGCGGTGAATTTTAATGGGGTTTGGGTAATTGAAAGTGTTTCTTTGGTAATTAATCTTGGTGAAAAAATGTTTTAGTTGTAGAATGTCTTGATGTAAGAAAGCTTATGCTTGTATCAAAGCTCCTGAAGTCAGTAGCTACTATTATTTATTCTATGGAAAGAGTTGCAATAGGTTTATAATTATTTAGATTATTAAGGTTTCTGCTTTTTCTTATATTAAGATTTTTATTTAACTGCAACCGACAGTGTGATAGTGATAGTCCAATTTTATTTCTAAAAAAAAATACATCACTTTTCTTCTTAAATTGAAAATAACAGCAATTTTTAGCCATGTTTATACATTTCGTATAAGTGAATACATAGATTGCATGCACACAATGCTTGGTCTGTTTTTTAAAGGTATATCAGTATCATAATAATATATCAGTCCCATGACTTGTGTCCTATGGCGGCTAATTTTGTGATCTTATTATTACTTCAATATCTGTATATTGAAGTAATAATAAGATCACAAAATTAGCTGCCTCAATCTGTCATGGTCTATAAACTGTCCATTCTTTATGTTTACTAATCCGGGCGCAAAATCCATCACTTTGTACAACGGAAACCATGCACAATACGCTTACATTGTGCCCACAAGACCTGTCAAAAACGTCATCGTCTGAGACGTTCCCATAGGGTCCGCAATTACTGCAATGTTTGCATCAGTTATTATTTCAAAAAGCAAATGCCCCATACACGCCTCTACATGACAAAAGGTACGTCAAAAGAATCGGCGCGTAGTCTTGAGGAGGGTGTCAATTTGCGCTCGAAACCAGGTGTGGTCATTGTTGACCAACTGACCGTAAGGATGGGTCTGTTTGGATTAGACCAGTCTAGTTTGGCAAACAGAGCCGTGAGAACCGTAACGTTCTTTCCGATGACCAACTAGGTCCCGATCGCGGACTCGGTGACGATAATGAGCCGATGTAACCACTCGATAGCCCTCTCGGGGCTCTCGGCTACACACAGAGATTAATATAATGACTTAATCGTGTCAACAATCAGTAAGAGCAGTTAGAAAGACGAGAATAACTCGAGGCGGTGCTTACCGACTTTGTCTGCTGCGTCACTCAGATATTATCGTTTCTAGTGAGCATAATAACTGTGACATGTTTCATACGAGGTTCCAGGGCCGCGTTTAATGGTCCCCATTCTGGGAAAACCGAGTCTTGCTAGCCGCGTCCGACATAAAGATATGATCGACGGTCTTCTCGTCTCACTGTTCCCACGGCACGCGAAAAATGTTCCTGTAGTGACCCTCGGCCGGACATCGGTCAGGAGTAACGTGGCCTAAACATTAATTAAAAACGAAGACAACAAATAGACCGGTTGAGTTTTTGCACGGTCAAGGTGCGCGACCCTACCGACCTTCCAATAGGGTCCGGGGCGTCGTAAGCTAATTATATTTCCGCACGTTTTGTCAAGTGATTTGCATTTGAATCGAGTCCACTACAATAGAAAATGGTTCTAATCTGCTTGGAAAGGCAGCGGTTGGGCAGGTAGAGCACAAATACGGCCGCTGTAGGGTCGCATCTCAATACTCGTTAGGAACTTGATAGGTTTTCACTATAAACATTAGTTTTATGTCTGGAATATAGAATTTCACATTGTGATGAAAGGTGCTTTCAATCTGGTTATTGTGTTCGTGTTAGAATAGCTTTTATTATGCTAGGTAGGCAGTGTTTGGCCATTTATAGATGGTATAGTCGTGGTTGATGTTTGATATCACTTTGATGACACAGTTGGCGCAGAGGGCAAGTCATCTGCGCCGTGAGTCCTAGGTTCGATTTCCGACTGGAGCACAAATTTACTTCCCAAGAGATATTTGTACATCAGATTTTGATCTTTGAACTTGCAAATAAAAAAGTCAAATTGATATTAATAATCTGAAAGTTTGTGTGTATAAAGAGTGAGGTATCTCTGTTATGGCTGAACGGATTTAGACGACATTTGGTATGTAGATAACTTAGACCCTGACATAGGATATAGATTTATTATTACAGTTAATGAGAGCAAAACCACGTGGCATATATAAAAAACCGTTGCTCAACTATTCTATTAGAGTTAAAAAAAGATACAATTAAGTAAGAGCTGTAAAGTTTAAAATAAACTGTTTCTATAAACACCATTGACAACTATCCATCAATTAAATTCAGCTTATATAAAAGATGACATAATTTACACAGCTATTAGAGCTTCACAACAGCCTTAAAGCGACTATAAAGATGTCTACAAAAAGCTATCGGTTGGACATTTCATCATCCCAAAATCGTATGAAGAGAATCCAATTCGATCTCGTAAACCCCAAAGCGAAATGGCCTCACCAAAAGGAATCAAAGTGTAAAATCATTTGTGTCGGATTAAAAAAGGAGCTAGCGAACGAACGTGAGATATACACCACTATCAATCACTTGGTGATTTATATTCTCTCACTGGGATGATGTATCACCGTCCGGGACTCCGTCCGTTAAAGTATTTCGATAATTAACTTTTTAAAAATTGACGGACGCCTTTATTTTCGGACAAAAAATACGAATCTGTTTAAGTGCAAAAATTTCGGCTATTTGATTAATTTCATGTTTGGGAAGTATTGTCTTAAGTAACCAGTTCTACGCTTCTTCTTTAGATCTAGAGTACACTCAGAGCAGTTCAGAGTTTACTTTCTATTTTTAGTTTATTGCAAGTACGCGTAGTTTTTTATCAATTAAAATTGTTGTTTTGGTACTGCGCACTAATTGCTTGTATACGCATTCAATTAAACTATACAATTTTGATACATACATACATACAGAAAAGAGCTCTCTATAAGTTAAGCTTATAGGTAACTCAAGTGCTCAAACTGTCACAGTCAAAACTCAAGTGCCCACTACTATGATTAGCTTGCCAATATGCTGACAGCATTGCCTTTGAACCGCAATATGTTGAGATAAATAAAAATGGCTGTATACAATTGCATAATAAGGTTATTTTAAATCCGAAATGTTTAAGCGAAAGTTATAATCGATGTATCTCTGTAAGGGCTAGGCAGATTTAGACGATATTTAGTATATATGTATTATGAACCCTAAAATTGTATATAGGGAAAGTTATCTGATAACCACGACAAAAGACGCCAACCAAAAACATTACTTCCATCAAGTGTAGTTTCTAGTTTAAGATCCGTCGTAATGCACTACATTCCGTGTACTAAAATATACCGACAGCTATTTTTAAAGCCAGTTTGTAATGTAAGCCTTAGCGTAAACCAGTCTCGATCACATCGTCACTTACCAACAGGATGGCAAAGCGGTCATCATACATAATTTCGATTTGTCTCTGGGCGCAAACACTTTCAAATACTGCCAAACAAAAAATACCTGAAACATTTAAGACCACATTCATTTACAAATAAAAAAAGTGAAGTGTCAAGAGGCTGTACAGAATTGTATAAGAATCGTTCATCAGGTACGTGCGCCACACGCCACTATATACCACGTCAAAATATTCACCTACAGGGGGTTGCCTCAATGCCTCAATGGTTCCACTTGCAGCCTGGAATCGAAGGTGGCCCCCTGGTGCGCGGCCGGCGTGTGCCTAACGAACTATACGCGTGATTTATTGGGCGCATCGTTCGACCACCGACGCTAATTCCACCGCCAACGTGTGATGTTACCAATATACGAGTTCCAGTATCCACGCCTGCGTTACTATTACCTCTAAATCACAGTTGGATTTAAGTTGTATTTGCATTCACTTCCCACCTTCAATTATTATCTCGTTCTAGCACGGATAATCCAAATCGAAATTATATGCAATGATAAATCGACGGTACACAGGTGAAATTTTCTCACAGTCTCCTCGGCCGCTCTAACGCCGTATAATCTCGAATACTTGAGAGTAATGCACGGTTTGTATGTATATTGGTTACTACGTTAGTAGTCTCAGGAAACCTGTTTCGTCTGGTCGTGCCCTCTGTACCGTACCATATAATATATTTGTTGGCATCCATAGTTTCACTTTATATTTCGAGATCATGATTTTAATGATGTGAAACCGAAGCTTGCAGATGAATTCAAATGACATCTGACAGACATGTAAGATCACAATCAGTGCGTCTAATCTAATACATTCACTAGTGGATATTTACATTTCGTTGACAGCTTAATGGTCGGATGATACTCCCATCAAAATCAAATAATCAACACAAACGTTGACCGTATTCCAAAAACAAAAACTAATTTAATATGCTAATGCGGATGGCTCAATAAAATTAATGATAAGCGTCTATGATAATCACGACGGTATAGAGTTGAAACAACTTTTTCTCGGGACCTGTCGTTCGGCATTCATCTGGCGTCCGCATCTCTGTATGTCAGTGTTGTCTGCGTCCATCATTACATTACACGTGAATCATCGGCGGTATCGTGCTCGGAGAATTTCGTGAGGTCACAGTTTAGTATAGCGGTTTAGGCGCCCTGCGGTCGTTTGCCCGTCTCCGGCTGCGAGCATCCTCATGGAGAAGGGGACGAGAGACCAGCTCTCTGTCTAACGCCGACCGTTCCGTGACCCCGCAGCTAATCACATATCTGCAAGCGTATTATGATTATCGCAAGCCTTCGTTTCTCGTACGTTGTTGTGGTCAGTGACTCTGCGCGGTTTCGTTCCCTACCAACGTTATTGTTTCTTATGCACGATTTTCATTCAGGTTCCTCGTGTATTATTTGAATATCATTTGGATGTGTTTTAACGTTATTACCGGCTGAGACTGTGGTTGCGCCAAAGGTACTAGTACATCGGTACACTTAACGAAGCGTATCCATTTGTCGATGTTTTTTCGAAAAGGCTCTTTACTTAAGTGTTTCATATAATACGAGTATGTTATATATATATCAACTATAAAGTTGAACGTAATAGTTGCATCCAAAAATGTTATCTTAAATTTAGTTCAACAAATTTATATAACTGATCTATTTAGAACTCTATCTCATGAGGCATTGTTGGAGTGATCTGTAACTATCAGAATTAACATTATCATAAGTACATTTTTGAGTAGTAAATTATTTATGTATTGCAATTTACTATCTCGTGGAATGAAATCGAATGTAACTTATTCATCATAATTTAGCATCAGACGGGTGTAACAAAACAGATTTACCTGTAACCGGCCTCAACATAAATCTCACGCGGCATTTAATAAGTCGATAATTACAAAAACCGAGTCTCGGCTAATGGGGTTGTGGGCTGGAGCTGGAATGCACTTAATTCTTAGCACGTGCCGGCTCAGTTTATTTATTCAATCTTTACCATATTTCCAAAGAATTGTTATCTCCCTGATAAATTTAATTGTTCTTACTGTTCCAATGTCTTCCGTGTCCAGTTTTTTGTTTAGATATGCAACTCGGTGGGAGGTTTATTTACATTTTACGTTAACGACTTTCTATCATCGGTATCGTCCAGTATTAGCATTTCGATTTTCAAAATGTTTCGTTATAAAAGTGCATTTGTCACTTCAGAGGCGTCCATAATCGAGCGTCTTGCGTCTAATCGTTCGTACCATTCGTCTTCGGTAACTTTCTACATTAGAAAGAGGAATCTCTAATCTGTATATTAGAAACAATATTTCTCACTGTCGCGGGTACATAAAACTCGAGAATTTTGTAATGATATCAAAACACAACCGTTACGACAACAAAAGGAGGACGGCCGACAATTTGTCGCGTCGGTTTGTCGGAAGAACAGTCGCGTGCTGGCGTCGCGTTGAAAAATGTACGACATAAATAACGGATTATCAACTTGTATCGAGACGTAACGAGATAAGCTAACAACTTAAATAAATAGGCGAACGGTAAATGGAGATACATACTGTTTAGATTGTTGTATTTAAATGTGCTTAGATGACATAACGCCCTTCAGACAACAATTACATAGTTAACATAAAATCCGCGTCAACATGACTTTGAATATATTTTCGAAGAATTCTTTTTCTACAAATATCAAGTCACTCTTGTTTTAATTTGATATAATATCTTTACTGGAATAACTAGAACTCTTCAATTAAAAAAAATCAACCGTTTACATAACTACGCTGGAGAAATTATGAATTAATTTAACGATTGGGGGATTTACACTAATTAATTTTCCCATGCCCATTTTACCATCTAACAACAAGACAAAACCTCAAACATCATCCATTTATGGTTGATATACCTGATACCTATGTTTATCATCCGCAATGCGATGGAGTGGAACACAACGCAGTGTCCGCCTCTTTGTTTCCTGAATGATATAATTTGAGGATTGGTCCTGAATGATATAATTCTATTGTGTATAGGTATCTTCTAGAACATCTTCGACTACATCTTCACTTTCCATCACGTGAGATGGTGGTCAAATGCTTGTCTGTCTCGCATTATAATTTAAACGCAAGCAAAGCTTAAAGAACACACTTCACCGCTTTATCTTTGGAGCCCTTGATCAGATTAAATGAATCAAATACACATTATTGCGGATAGCTCAAAAAGGTCAGATCTTGATCAATTTAAATGGGACCACCAGCTATTAAATGAAAATAGAATCATCTAAATCGGGTCACCTAGAAATAGTTACATGACACATAAAAAATACAGTTGGATTGAGAACCTCCTCCTTTTTTTGAAGTCGTTTGAAAAACATCCTTAACCGGGGTTTGGTAAACTCGGATCTATGACACGTATACTAATAGCTCGATAAGACTGCAGTCTTCATCATGGTTCAATTTATAGCTTGTTATTTATATGTTTTTGTGTGTCGGTCGTTTTGTTAGTCATTAGAAGTGAAATGTTAATGTTACATGCATTATCTTGATGAGAGCATCCGAGTGTGATGGAAAGGATAAGGTGTCCGTTAATTTGTTGCATTATGTTTGCATTAATTGCTTCTGATCTTAGTCTTTTTGGGTTTTAAATGAAGACTTTTACATAATTAGAGTTGGCGCAATCTGTCACAAATTTGTTGCACAGTTGTACATACGGCTTTAGATTTTAATTATAATATGTGTCGTTGACCGATGTCTGCGCGCTACGGGTATCACCGACCATAGTAGGTACTGCAAAAGTATGTATACGTAGCAATTGCTGTGCATTAGTGTTCTCAAAATTTCGAAAATGCCTAAAATGGATTTGAATAATTTTTGCTCGCCGCAATGCAGTGCAATGGTTTAGGAAATGAGAGAATTATAAAAAATACAAAGGAACAGGCAATTTTGTATGGTATTGCCACTTCGGATTAGACGTTGTGGTACGGAGTTCACCCGGTCATCTAGTAGTAAATACAACTTTAGACTACTTAGCGTCAATATTATAAATCCGAAAGAATTTAGCTCTTTCTGTCCCTCTTTTTTAAGCTATATTGCCTATCGATTTTAAAATTTAGTGGACAGTCAGTGTCAGGATTTTGTCTGAAAAGCATCCGACATGGCTTACAACTGCAGTCTTACGACTAACGACCGACACTATAATGACTCAAAAATTCTAATGAATTATAAGTGTATTTTCTCGTATCCTGATTGCTTGGTTGTCTATGTGGACAAAGCTGCAGAAAACAACAAGTAGCTTTGGTTCGCAAATCGCGGTACAATCCCTGTTCTAGATATAGTTTAAAATGTATATAATCAAATATAATGTCACTTTAACTGGCAATTTTGTATTAATTCCCATGAATTATTGTTATTGCTTCTTCTTACACAATTAACATAGTTCCAAGTAGAGTTCGCTTGTGTAGGTAATAATATATTAATTTATACTATAAGAATAATTTTGAAATTCTTTGTCTATGACTAAACAAACGACTAACAATTGTATATTTTTATACTTTTGTTAATATTTGTTCGGATTTCGAATGTAGTTTTTGGTTCCTGTTTATTTCGATTTTCAATTGTTTTAGTGGTTATAAATTTAATTAAAATTTGTGTTTCTGGTTCTGGGTGTGGTAGTGTATGTGATGTGAATGTTTCCTGCACCCACGACACACGTAATTTTACGTAGGGGCTGTGAGCGTGAAAGCGTAATTTCGATGCTCAATAATTGTTTTGTGGGTTTTATTTTATTTTCCGTTTCTTTTAATTTTGGTTGTTTCTTCCCTATTTTCATTTGTTTTTGTGACTAATGTAACTCGTTTATACAAGTATGTGACACTCGTTTCGCGGTCGCATTTGGTTCCCTGATGATTACTGTGCTTCAGAGGGCACTTTCAACCATACGGCGTTTGTCAGGCGTAAGATAACAGTCGTTAAGTCATGTAACATGAACGAACCTCCTTGTCAGTTATTCGAAAAATATTTATTTGTTTATCCGACTTTCTTTTGTTTCTACTGGTTTATACCTACTTATTAATTGCCGATTTTCATTTGTTTATTATAGTGGAAGGTACTTTGTTTAGTTGTTTTAATCAATGCTTAAACGTTTCGCTTATACCAGGACTAACACATAATAATATACATTTTTTTGACATGACTAGCAAATTTAGACTCACGGTCAGTTCACCATAGTCTAATATTATAAATCTGAAAGTTTGATTGTGTGTGTGTGAGAACAAAATATATGTAACGTTAAGTGTGAAATGTAATAAAACTTATTACGTAAATATTTGCATATGATTTAAAAGAAATAAAAATAATAAATAAATTAATGATAAAAAATACATAAAATCCTAACGACTCTCTTATTGATCATTTATTAATTTATTTGGCCTTTATTAACATTCGGAATAGATAAGTCTTATAGCGAAATTTTAGCCATATGATTAAAATTTACTAATTAAGATAAAGTCCTCATAATAAACTCGATATTTATGTGAAATAAAAATACAAATTCTAATTTTATATGTAATAAAACACGCAGACTGTTTTATCATTTCAATTTTACTTTAGTTATTTTTGTATTTTAGAGCCATAAAGTTGTTAATAAATATATTTAATTATAAAAATAAGATATGATGCCCTCCCCGATGCTCTATCTGAAAAATGGCTGCACCGATTTTCATCAAACATAGCTAAAAACACGTTCGATCAAGTCACCTTTCAAACAATAAGTTCTAAATCGAAATCTGTTGAGCCGTTTGTAAGCAACTATGCCACAGTCCCACGCAGATACACACGTACACACCCGCTAAACTAATAACACACCTCTTTTTGGGTCGGGGCCGGGGGTTCAAAACTACATATAAAACGTGCAAAAACATTATCATTAAAGCCCTCGACACCACAAATATCTTTTCGCAGTAGAGTCATTAACTTTCATGAGTCTATGTGTCCCAAATCATTTATTCACATTTAAATGATTTTGAATGCTCATAAAAAAAAAATACGCGAGCAAAGCTTCAAAAAACCGACTTCACTGCATTATCTCCGGAACTTGATCATATCTTGTAAATTTTTATACCTATAGAATAAATTAGATACCATTAAAAAAACATCAAAATCGGTTCAAGACAATAGTTTTGAGGTAACACATATAAAAAATAGAGTCAAATTTAGAACCTTTTCTTTTTTAGTCGGTTAAAAACAAAATAATATACATTTTTATTATTCAAGATAGGCAAACTTTTGAACACCATCTAACCTGATGGTGTTCAAAAATCGACGATATGGTCGACGATGAACATAAACATAAACGCTTTTACACTCACAGCCTCAAACTAAGTTTGATGACTTGTGTCGTGGGTGGCGGAAACATTCACATCACACATACAATTTAAACCAGAACCAGAAACACAAACTTTCTTTAAGGTGAAAACTCGTGTTCCAGTCGGGAATCGAACCCCTTCTTAAAAGGCAAACGCCACCCAACTAAGTCAACGGGCAGTTCGATAGAGCAAGCTTGCCTAGAAGATACATAAAATATTTACTCGCTACTTAAAGATATATTTTGTACACATAATTATAACAGAGATACTACAAATTGGATCGAAATCGAAACGACATCATAACTTGTTGTGTATTTTCCTCATTTTCCTTGTGCTTGTGACATAACCAGCACTTACCAATGATCTTTAAGAATGTAAATTGTAAGCGACACATAGTACAGTTGCAGACAAAAGAAAAAACAAGAAAAAATCGGCCCTAAAAATTTTCTATTTGATATGGATTGGTATCTACAAAAAAAAAAAACATATTTATATCTTTTTTGGTAACTTAGGTCTTTGCTGTATTTTAAGTTTCGTTTTAGGAAATAAAGGCTTTTGGCTCGTAGTTTGCAAATGGATGAATCCATAAATAAAAATATAAAATATTATATTTCACAATTCGCATTAATATCCAATCAAATATACTATCTTATCAGTGTGCAAATTTTAATATAGGTATTGATATTTATCTGACGTTTTTCTTACCTTATTTAAAACAGTTTCACATTTGAATAGATTTCGCTCGATGAATCAGTTCAAAGTGGAGGCATTTTCAGTTTATTTCGTATTATTATTTCTTTTGATTGCGCTTTCTGTCGTAAATTAATACGGAATCGTATAAAATTACTAACCGTGCCCCGCGACTTCCCCCTTGTTCGTCTAGTGAAAAAGTAGCTTATGTGATTATCCTAGGTATTAGCTATATACATTTCAAATGTCATCTAAATCCGTTCAGCCGTTAAAGCGTGAAGAGGGAATGGACATACTTACACACAAACTTTCGCATTGATAATATTAGTAGGATACGAAAGTTTGTGTGTAAGTATGTTTGTTCCCTCTTTACGCTTTAAAGGCGGCGCTTTATTGGGAACGGATTTGGATGAAATTTGGAATGTACATAGGTTGTACCTAGGATTAACACATAGGCTACGATACGGCTATAATAGCGGGCGTAGCCGCGGAGCACGGCTAGTAGTATATTAACTTTGCAAATCTCTTACATATAAGAATGCTCTGTCACTTGTGTCGTTGATTATACAATATCAACAAATCTCAGAAACGATACAACTGTTTATCGTTTCCTCAACAATCTGTGTCAAGAGCAAATATTTACTTTGCAATTGATATTTTTATACTGCATCGTTATCTCGGACTTTATATTTAAGGGGTAAGGTATATTTTCGTTCGTCAAGGCTGACAATCTCGAGCTGTTTCATTTGATTTTCTGCGTACGTGATCTGAATGCGGATCATGTGTAATGGATAAAACTTTTAGCCGAGGACCAAAGCTAGACATTTTTCGTGATTTTATGGATATTATTTAAAAAAAAAGGTTAGCAAAACGTTGACCTTATGGCCAGGACAAGCGTGCTGTTGATAATGGTTTCCCTACTTGAAATATAAAGCCGTTTGATAAAACATTAATGGCTCGAAAACGTATCCTACTAATATTATAAATCCAAAAGTTTGTGTGTAAGTATGTTTGTTCCCTCTTCACGCTTTAACGGCTGAACGGATTTGGATGAAATTTGGAATATACATAGATTATACCTATTAGGATTAACACATAGGCTACATTTTAACTTTATAATAGCGGGCAAAGCCGCGGGGCACGGCTAGTAATTAATATAGTAAGTAGATATGCTACTTGTAGTTAGTAGATATCAGAATAATACTATCGCTTTCCATCAGGTGAGATTTTGGTCAAACGCTGGCTTAGTAACAAAAAAAATGCATCAATTCTTTCAGTGGATTTCGTTGTTTTTTTAACCAACTGCACAAAAAGGAGGAAGAAATTTGTTATGTTTCTTTTTATGTGTGCTTATATCAGATTACCGCTTTCTCACCTATTTTTTTCAAAATGAAGGTACCTATATAATTATGGCAAACTACAAAATTATAAATCTGTATTTCTATAGATAAAATTGACCTTTAAAACAATACTTATTCATAGATAGTAAGTAGATCTTATCTATCGGTACCGCTTTTTCTACGGGTTTCAGTCCCTGGGTTGGAAGGAGCTTGCAAACAATCCACAAATACATCGTTTAATCGAGTTTTCACGTAAATGGGTTAAACGTGTTTGGCTTAGAATGCCCACTTTTACGATTTAAATCTTTGGTTTCACATCTCTTGTTGGTTCCTAAGCTCCTAGTACTTTTTTAGATAGCGGCTATTAAACTTTGGCGTTCCCAATGTTTTTTTTATGCTAACAAGTGAACAGAGAAGCAGGTCATCCGCCTAATAGCATCTTATTTGTTTAAACTCCCTTTTTCATGTCTGATAGGCAAGCATTTGTCTATAATCTCATCTGATCAGTGATGATCTCCTTTCTCTCTATTCTCTTCTTGATGTTTCACGTGTCAGGTGACGAGTGCAGAACGTTTTAACGAATGGATTTTAAAATTTTGAAGTTTAAAATTCTGGGCGGCACTTAATTGAAATGGCAAGTAAAGCTTACCATCGGACAAATTACTTGATGATCCCGTCTTATAGTTGCATAGAAATTTGACCTTATTGTTTTTTTATATAGGTTGTTTCGTTATTAGGTTAATAGTTATTTATAAAGCAAAAAAGGTTATGTTCAGTTTTGCATGCTAACTTAGTAAGGTAATTAATTAAAGTATTGTATACCTATTTAGGTACCACAGCCACTCAAAAAGTGACTTTATATACATTATATATTAAGTTTGAAACTAAAATTTATATATTTTCATGATTTCTATCCGCTTTGATTACTGTACTGATGACAATAGAATACCTATACAAAGATCCTCATAAATAACGTATAAAATCACTACCAAAATGTCGAAATCCGTTGACATATTTACTAGCCTTCATCATCTAGCAAACTTACAACAAAATGAATCTCCGCGGATTAAAAATATATTAATATAAGTTATTTATAAACAGCCATAAACTCCAAATATTATTAATTGTCAACATTTCAAAAAATATTATTTATTTACAGAAACCTACGGCGATCCGTTATCAAGTAGCCATTTAATTTATATCTAATATAAACATTGATAATTTTCACTTAATCCGATGAGGTATGCCGACGGGACCGACGATTTAATTTAAAGCGTAGATATACAAGAGAGAAATCCAAAATGAGACGTAGCCATATGCAAATTATCGCTAATGGATCGAGTAATATTAAACTTACGGGAAGCCCACTCATATCGAAGCTATTTACATTAATTACCATTAATTCCATTCATAAAATACGTCAATATCGATATTAGAAAAGTGTTAAGATCGAATCGGTTTTGTGGAATTTAAATTATAATTAGTGGTCGATCAAACAATCGCTTTGTGAGCGCGCTTCGATAATCGAGATAGTGATGTCCGTGAATGTCGAGAATCGAGTCGAGCGAGATGTATCGGCAGATAACGTAATGACGCGCTATTAGGCGAGGTGTCGACGGCGTGGGATAACTCTCGACCTACATTTCCTCCACAAACCGGCTAATCACGCGCACAATTACTCTAATTCAAACCAAATTATTCCAGCGATGTAACACTTTAATTGAATTGTTGATGTAAGCTCTAATACGTGCGTGAGTACCGATGATTGATGCCGTGATATTTTGTTGGTAAATGTCGATATTGTTCGTGAACCCCGTCCGTCATTATGTTTTTCGTTTGTTGCTACACGAATGTTGGATCGTGAGTGAAATAGCGCGGTATTTCTCGAGAAAAAAAAACAATACAACCTGTTTCGTTTATTTTCTTGTCTTCAAGCTGACAAAAAAGAAAAAGAGGGTCGGGGAAAAAAAGCTAGCGCGCGTGCGCGAGCATTCGTTCTTGCCGCCAAAAAACGTGGAGCGTTCGAAAAGTTGGAATTCTTCGCGCGTCTCGGATTTTTGTTTCGTGTCCGTAGAGCAGTGCCGGGGTACATCCGAATTCCAAACGATTACTCGATTAGCTGCGATTCCGCGGTTTCACGTCGATTCGTCTCGCGTTGTACCGATGATTTGTGGCGTCACGATCTGAGATGCCTCGTTGTTATGTGAAACAACGGGCATTTTTTCATTCGATTCGATTGCTTCGATCAATCAAAGTAAACAAATATTTTTATAATGTTCTAACAAATTAGTGGCCATTGTTATGGTTGTTATGTAGTTATCGAACAGTTCGAATGTTTTATTGCTTCTATTTAATTTAAAAGTTTAATTTTCTATAAAAAGTGATTGGCTCAGAAGCTAGTCTTGTTATCCGAAAAAACGTGAGAAAACTTGTTTATTTAGAAGTTCAGTCACAAATACATGCACAGAATAATTCTATATACTTATAAAGATTTGATTAAGACATTTGATAGATGGAGTACTTGAAATATTTTAACACACATATTATTATTAAAGGGCAGGGCAAATTAACAAAATTGTTATAGTCTTTAAAGACCAACCTCAGGTAAGGGCTTATCGACGAAGTTCCGCAACGCAATATGAACGTACCTTTTATTATCCTTACTATTTATTACTCTATCAAAACCCACTGTCTAACAAATAATCCGATATAAAGCACTTGCAACACCAAGTCGTAGGTTGTTACGGTAATGACAATTAATGCAAGTTAATTTATGAGAGCTATATTAATCGAGCTACGATTCAAAATATCTCTGACGTCTGTTGAAATAAATTGTTGGATATTATTTATATTTTTTAATTTATTTTTAACCGACTTCACAAAAATGGAGGAGGTTCGCAATCTATGCCAGTAGGCAGTTCCAACGTGCTATTAGTTGATTTTTGGTTCCACGTAATGTTCAGTGCGCTTTATCTATATATTTTAGTTGATCGATGTACATGAAGAATTGTCGCAGCATAATATTTATTATTCACTAGCTGACCCGGCAAACTTCGTACCGCAAATAAAAGTTGTCTGATTTTTTATCTATATAAATAAAACAAATTCGGAAGAAAGCTTTAAAGGTTATCTTCTCTTTGATATAGTAAAAAAAAGTGTCTGCGTACTTTTTTTTTTAATGTTGGCTTCGCAATCTTGTGCATTTAGCCAGTGTCAAGTGATAAATTATTACAAGTGTATTTCATATTAAAAGTCCAATTCTCAAGTCACAGTCAAAGTCAAGGTCCAGTCATAGTCAAGTCATACCCTGGTAAAGTGGTAGAAACTTTACTAAAACTTCTCTTGTACTTTTTGGAGCAAAAGCGAAAATCACGTTTATAAATTTTTTATGATTTGCCTACAATTAAACACGTTAGCTAATTATTAACGGTTAATAATCCACCATTATTACACATTTACAAGAATCACAGTTTTTGGAAGATTATACAAAATCAACAAAGCCATTTTTTCACTTTCGCTGCAAAACTCCTCCGCGTACCTATTTTACATAATATGTATAGATGTCAAATTTGTCTGTGGTCAAATGTTTATAAGTAGTGCGTTCAGAAATTAACTTTGTGTCTAATCTTTGACAGGTACGAACAGTTTTTATGGGATAATAAAATAGTTTTTTTACTACATTCCTTGCAATTTCTTTATATTTTATCACCTTTTGAACCTTCCTTGGACTTCTACAAACGTTTCAAATCCGAAATTAGGCATATCAGTTCAGCCGTTCCCGAGTTTTTGTGAGACTAACAAACGTCAATTAATTTATATATACAGATATACTTACTCGCTTTTGTCGACTCAAATTACCCATTAATAAAGGCAATCGAATGGGTTGTCAAAATGATGTAATTTGTAAACTAATATTATTGCAAAATAATAAGCTACGGATCGTAACGTTTCAATCTAATTGTTTAACTATCGATCACGACCCGACGTGAATAGATCGAATTCCTTCATTAAATTTAATAGGTTGTAATATTAATTAAAGTATTTTGTATTGTTTCAGCCGTGCAAAGAGGGAGAGTGCCTCCCACGCAACCAGCAGGGCTAGCTCTACCCGGCCAGTTCGCGTTATCCAATGGAGACCCAACCGGCGGTCTCAACAGCCATCCGTACCTCTCCTCATACATCTCTCTGCTCCTCCGAGCGGAGCCCTATCCGACCTCAAGATACGGCCAGTGCGTCCAACCAACCAACGTCATGGGCATCGACAATATCTGCGAGCTCGCCGCGAGGTTACTGTTCTCCGCGGTGGAATGGGCGCGGAACATCCCCTTCTTCCCCGACCTGCAAGTGACCGACCAAGTCGCGTTGCTGCGGCTAGTCTGGTCAGAATTGTTCGTCCTCAACGCGTCTCAGTGCTCCATGCCGCTCCACGTGGCCCCCTTACTCGCCGCCGCCGGGCTCCATGCGTCCCCCATGGCGGCGGACCGAGTCGTCGCCTTCATGGACCACATCAGGATCTTCCAAGAGCAAGTGGAGAAGCTCAAAGCCCTCCACGTGGACTCCGCGGAGTACTCCTGCCTGAAGGCGATCGTCCTCTTCACGACAGGTAAAATTTTGGATAGTCTTTTTGGGGAGGCGCGGTTGTTGCTTTACAGGGTGGCCGGCGCTTACAGCAACGTTGGAAATTACGGGGAACTGTTGGCCTTAGTCCGGACGCATTTAGATGCGTATGCCGAAGCGACTAGGGTCCAGCAAGGCCCTCCGGCGCCGCCGCCACCATCCGCCGCTTCGTCAGGGTACTATTCAACTTTGGACACGTCGCTTGGAGTCAACTCCTCGCTGTCTTACGGGAGCTTCTTATCCACACCGACTAGACTTGCCCCTAATTATACAAGCAGTCCACGAATGGGAGAAGCGAGCGCGTCTTCTTTGTCATCACCTTTCAAACTGTGGGATAATAAGATCCCGAAGACAGACCAGGGTTGATTTCTAAGGGAAAAGGGCACGCATTTGGGGTATTTGCGAATGCGTTTGTCACTTGGCAAGTTGGTTTATCGGGTTCCCGCGTATTTAACCGTTGTAGGACGTTTGACCGCACGATTGTATGTGGGATAATAACTCTCACTCTTCGAACGGTGGAACCGAGTTGGGGAGTTGCGACTTATTGTTCCTAAAATCGTCGTGTATCATTTACATCTCCAGGATGGTCGCGTATCCTCGGAGTATCGTGTCAACAAAAAGATCTCGTGTTTTTATATGCGTATGTGATAGTATTTTGTATGTAATTAGGTTACGTAGGCGCGGTTAAAATTGCGTTGACGATTTAGTTAAGTTTATTTATTTATTATTTGTAGATACTAACATTACTAATGAATATACGCGCGTAATTTATTACTAACTTATTTCGTTTCATTTTACTTAGTTCATATTCCCTCAGAGATATATTTAGTAGTAAGGAAGATTATATAACAAACGTAAGAATTATACATACACAAATATACATAAAATTAATGCTTTTTCTTATTAATATGTAATATTACATAATATTATTATGAAAAACCTTCAATGCAATATTGTCGAGAATCGTTAACATATTAATATATTGAAATGATAAATTAATTGCACAAAGATTGTCCATAACGCTCAGTACATACTGTCTGTTAGCAATCGTAAGCAGATCCTATCATGTTACATTAACAAGAAAGTTGGCATCAGAGTTTGTCACAACTTTTACTACATATTAAAAGCAACGACTAATTTTAATACTTCGTATAATTTTACAACGTCTTAAATTAAGTTGGAAGGGTTGTTCTTTATCGCTGGTAATGAAGGGGCTTTGGGATATAAAGTTCACATTAAGTTGGTTTAGTATTTTGAAATTGATATTTTATAACTGTAGACTTAGGTAGGTACATGATTGACGATAGTAAAGAGTTTTGACAATATAATATGTCTTCAGTCTTAAGTTAACTAAAGGAAATAAATGTATTTGAATTCTATATAAACAAAGTTTACTTATTTTGAAATTCTGGATATGTACTTGATGAAATAATCAAACGCATAGATACATTAAAAATATATGTTTAGCAATATCATTGAACAAATGTATTATAATTAATAGACACCATTGGTTATCCATATCAATGCAACGAAAAATACTACAAATACAAAAAATTTAACAAACAAAATTGTGTAAAAATAAAATTTTATTACGTCACATCGAAAATGTATTCATAACAACACAGCAAAGTATTATTATAAGAGCTTGGTTTTTTTTGGTAGTACTATCTACTTGAGCTTGTACGTAATATCTGGTAATAAACAAATCGAATGGTCGACTTCTATTCATATAGTAAGAAGATATCGTCGAAACAACGATAATCTACCGACAGTCGGACACCCTCACCGACTTCCGACATGTTACAGACACTTCAACACATAACTTTGCAGTCCGCTCTAGTGTAGACTAGGCTTGATGTTTCGCTCACACATTTACCTTTTATATAAAGGTGTTGTATTAATAATTGTAGTTTTAAATCTTATACAGCATTTGAGTCGCATGAAAAGCAACGTGACAATTTTTTCAGCTCTGTGAAAACTTTATTAAATTCTTTATAAAGCTATTATCTACGTATATAAAAAAACGTGATACTTTGTTAATTGCATTTAAGCAAAACTCAGCTAGTTTATTTATTTATAAAGATTACTTAAATAAAATCCAATTGCCCCAAAACATTAGAAATATATGATTCGCAAAATGATCACTTTCAATGCATAAATGTAAAAAATTGAAATTGCGGCATTCCAATCCACCGCAAAAGTCCTAACTCCAGCCATGGAATTATTATTACTTGCCATAAATAATCTTACTAAAAAAGTTGAGGCCAGTTAAATTCTCCCCTATTTCATTCGTCACCATTTTTACCATATAGGTAGATATTTAAAGGTAGGCTCTCTCAGTACGTAGTACGTACATTCGATAGCCTAGCTAGTTTCAGTATTAAAGTGTATCAAAGCAAAGTTTCTAGACTGGGGTGTGACGAACAGAGCATTTCAGAAGTCTGCTGTATAGACCCCTTTGATTTTGGGGGTGACGGACGTTATAGCTTTTGTATTTCAGTGTAGTTGTTTTATAGTCTTGATTTGAATGGCGGTTGGGAGATAGTTACTTATCACGGTGGACTTATGAAAGGATTTATAGGGTTTTGACCTAGCTTAAAGATAAATAATACAGGAGTAATTCTAAAACGCCATTTTACAATTAACGCATAAGTTTGTAATCATGTAAATTGGACCAGATGCATTTACTAGATGATGACATTCCGTACCATATAATTACACAAGACACAACGTCATATATTTACGGTTGACATACCACAAGTTCGCTCAAAGAGTTACACTTCTACGTTTATCATCCGTACAGCGAATGAATGGAGTGTTACAAGGTTGCCTTCAAGTCTAAAGTGAAGAGGTATCTTCTAGACAAGCATGTTCCATCTACAACGCATCGGCACAAAACTCGCGTCTACATAGAATCGTCAATCTGTACATTTCTTGTAATGGAATCTCCGAAGACTTATGAAGCTACACAGCAAACATTCTACATAATTTAGGTACCTATTAAGTAGTTAGTACAACTCGTATCTCCATAGCACTTGTCCATTGTACTGTAGTAGTTATGACCGAGACTACCACAACACTGTCAGCTAAACAGAAAATAAAACAAGTTTCAGACACGTCACACCACCATTATAAACCGACCTATCTGTCTTTATCCCAGCTCTCTGGCTGCTGAGGAGTTGAGAGACCGAGTTATAGTGGTTTGGAGTTGGGAGTAGCCTAGGGGTATGTTGAATATGCATCGACAATAAATGTAGTTTTATCCGTGCTAGGCAACTTTCTCTGCGCTCGGGTAATAGTTGGAAGCGGATTATCACGGACTGATGACGTCATATTACTTAGTGGAAGTACCTAGATTTTTTGCGCCTTTGAGAATAAAGCCGATAAGATCAAAAGTTGGTAGATTGCGGTGTTTGATCTTTTGTGTGATAAAATAAATAAATCGAACTTTCGCAATTTTTTTTTGTTAATATGTCTTAATACTTTTTTTATACACTTTCTGTGTGTATTGTAGTTAGTGTGCATTTAGTTACACCTATTAATTTTGACACCAGTTCTTCGCATGCAGTTCTTTCATTCGAAGCCCAACTTGGATCGGTCGTTCTGCAAATATTGGCACGGAATAAATATTGGTCTTAATCTTTGATTATATACCTGTCTTAATAAAGTAAAAAAATGCATGTAACTGTTAAAAAATAATTATTTGTTACAAAACTATTTCCATCTACATTTTTACTGATGAGCGTACATTTTATTTGTGAGCACAGAGGTTTAAAATTAGTAATAAGCATACCTTCCTCCTTGTGTTACGCCAAAGTGATTAATTAAGAAAACATTTTTTAAACATCTGTGAAAAAACAACACTTGTTTCATTCAATATTGTTATCATACAACAACGTCTCGTTAGTTGTTCTCTCGTCGAAAATTAAGTAATTATTCCTAATTCCAGCTGCCAAACATCAAATTATCCGCTAAAATTGCACGTACAACGGGGTATCTATCATCTATCCTATTGACGGCATTCCCATAGCTACATTCACAACGGTTGCATAATAAAACAATACAAGATTTAAGCGCTTATAAAGGGACGATGAGCGTAGGTACATTGAATCGTGATTGTATAAAAAGATGGCGCTAGGGTAGGGGCAAAGTGGGGTATTTGGCCCCCTAAAGTCAAATAAGAAGAGATCCATGTATTTACGTGATCGGCTAGTCTCTTTAAAACTGATGGAAAATTATAACTGGTTTTCAATTTGCATAGATCAACAGTTTTTTTACAAGTCATTACCAACTCATTTTTATACAATTTAGAATATTTATCTTTACTTATATATACATACCAATAATTAAATTATATAATTAATAACATAACTAATCTACTTACCTAATACAAAAAGTCATTGGTCGGCAGTGTGCCTTAAATGCTGGCTGCGTTACCTCGTTGTACAACGAGACTTAATTGCTGAGCAAAATACAATCCAGCATTTTCTCGACTCTTTAATTCAGTCTCCCAGCCAAATATTAATTAAACATTTTGAATTGCAAGTTGTCAATTAGTAAACGAAACGCGTCGAGCTAACTAGAGTCATGTCAACCACAAATGGATGACATCAGACAGTTTGTCTTGTTGCTAGAAGGTAAAAGGGGCATGGGGGAGTTAACTCATGTAATTCCTGCGCACACTCCAAAATGTAAGCGATAGAATACCGATACCTTCTACCTTACGTCGATGATTGTGACTTTGCATTTTGGACTAAACTACCTTTTTATCGCACATGAGTCTTTTGGCTCGCCGGTCAACACATTCAAGAGCTTCTAGCTGGTACTTAGCGGACCGTTCTACCGTATTTCATTTTCTATAGACATTTTGATGACCAAGCACGTGCTACGTTTTTTTCTTTTATATCACGTCTGAATTTAAATAAATATGAACTTGCCCCCTAGACAGTCCTAAGTACGTCCCGTATCTTTAAGATATTCCATATGTTTATGAATTAAGCCTAGTCACGCTTGACGCATGTTGGCGTGTATAGTATTATTTATGTTATTTGATATTAACTTTTCTGCTTCGTTTCAATGTATGGTTTGTGAGAGGCACCTACTGTTACAAAGCTCTTCGATTACATTTATACTACTCATATGTGATTTAATACCGCCGATGAATAGGAGAGAAAATTGTCATATCTTTCATTATAGCTTCTTTGTGGGAGTTTGATCATTCTCACGTAAGAAGTCATTACTTTTATGGATATTAGTTTCACTGTTTGGCTTAATTTTATTACATTCTTTAATATCTTCTGTGATTTGTTCTTTTGATATAAATGTATAAAAGCGTTATTTTGTCTTCATTTGTATGTTATTAAGAAGTTTTGCCGCGAAAGTGAAAAAATGGCGTTATTGATTTTGTACTTTTTTTGCAATACTTGTGTTTTTGGATTAATAACTGTTAATTGTTTGTTAACGTGCATGAGTAGACAAATCATACAAAGATAATAAACGTGATTTTCGCTTTCGTTCCAACTCCAATAGAAGTTCTAGTGAAGTTTCTACCACTTTATTAGGGCATGACTTGACTTTGACTCCTTGACTTGTGACTAGGACTTCCTTAACAAAATAAGTGATACCTACACTTGAAATATTATATTAATTGACACTGGCTAAATGCTCTAAGATTGCGAAGCCAAAATGAAAAAAAAAGCATAACTCATTTAGTAATAATAATCCTTTTTTTAAACGCAAAAAAAGAAACTTCTTCCCAACTTTGATATTTTTATAAGTTAAAATTCTGTAACGATTAAGATATCTTCACATCTACAAAATGCAATACATACCTATTTTTTTATCTCTTCTGACCAAAACAGTATTTTAATACGTTAACACGTCAAAAACAAAGAATACCTGCTGCTCAATCCTTCAGGCAGACGGTGCTGACAAACTAATACCATCTCTTTCTTGCATCAGCACGTTTTAGCAGGAGTAAGTAGTACGGGAGTAGTTTTGTATAACGGTACAGAGGTCGTGATATTAAAAGCGGGGTCCAGTCACGATTTTGAAAAAGTGTCGGACGCTCGGAGTCGGGAAGCGCTCCTTTGCTTTTCGATTTATGTTTTGGTATAAGGTGGATTATTAATGCAACATAAAGTATGTAGTATATAAAATAAAAAATATCTTTAAATCAGTACCTACTACATACCTATTTTAGCTTATAAAGTGAAACATTAAAGAGTTATCTATCTAATAACTAGAAAAATAGATTAATTTACTTACCCTAACAACCAACGAACTTTATATAAACGGTATAAAACTTGCGACATTTGTAATAACTAACTTTGATAAACATGGGCACAGAATAGATACTTACTAGAGATAGGAAAATCTCTGGCAGAAAAAATCCATCTAAAAATATCGTTTCAAGTATACTGGAGATGTACACAAATAAAGATTTGTGGCGCAAACACGCAAAATAACAAACTAGTAATAAAAACAACTTTCTTTTATTTAATTATTTTTTAAATTTGAATAAATATAGTCCTAGTGACTACAGTCAAGTAAAAGAGTCATGGTCCAGTCATAGTCAAGTAACTAATCCACAATTCTTACACATTAACACTCGGAAAGAGTTTTGCCGCGAAAGTGAAAAAATGGCGTTGTTGATTTTGCATAATTTTCCAAAACCTATATTTATTAATTCTTCGAGTGTTAATGTTTAATAATGGTATATTATTAAACTTTAATACTTAGCAAACGTGCATAAGTGTAGGCAAATCATACAAAGTTGTAAAACACGATTCTTGCCTTCGCTCCAAAACTCTAATAGAAGTTATAGTAAAGTTTCTACCACTTTACTAAGGCATGACTTGCCTATAACTGAACCTTAACTATTTTACACGAGTTTGACTGGGACTTGTTACTAGGACTTTTAATTGAAACACACTTGAAATATGTTATAACTTGACACTGGCTAAATGCACAAGATTGCGAAGCCAAAAAAAAAAATACTCCAAAAACCACAAGTTTTGGAAAATACATGATCGACATTTTTTCACTTTCGCGCCAAAACTCCACTCTTTACTCTGCGAATTATGAGTATCATAATGAAATGAAACCAGCTCTGTAAACATACTTCGTAGAGTCAATTTAAAATTGGAATTCATACAAATCGATTTAAATTCACAAAAGTATACGATGACGCACCAAATTTAAATTCTAAGCAACCTTACAAACCTAATTTGGTACATTGTTAACCAAACTTTACGTCATTTTAACCGAAGAGGGCAATCACCCACCATTGTCACTCACTTACTTGCAAATTTCTTTCTAGCACCTATTGAAAAAGCGGGAATTTTCCTATTTCGTTAACCATCGATGCGTTCATATATAATCGAAACTTACGATATTGGTAAAAATGAGTAAAACGAAGGACGTACTGCTTGACAGTTTCTATAATTTTTTCTCTCTGATCGTAAGAGTTGATGTGGTCGATGCGGGAAAACTAGAACTAGGCCTAAAATGCTTGGCTTTCAAGAATAGCTGCAGGAAAATTATTTAGTAGCACAACGACAGATTTTAACGAAAAAAAAAACAAAATTACATGCATACGTTACTTATCAGTTTTGTCAAACAATTTGTATAATTTTACCGTTTAAGCACCCCGCGCTTTTTTAACAAGAAAAGCGGCCATGTTGTTAGCAGTTATTATGTCTGTGGTCAAGACAAATAGTTGGAGTATGACTGTGAAGTTTTGCCAATAGATCGATGTGTCAGACACAGAATATAAAAGTAAATTGCGTTAGAATTAGAACCTTTTTGCTCGGGTTCTCCACGTGTTAAACTCACGAATGTAGAGATTGAATACGTTCTGCAGTTTTGTATTATTTTGTATGACATATATATTAAATGTTTCATTTGGATTTAATTTGTTTAGTCATCACCAGCTGGGAGAGACCTGTTAACTTCATATTTATTGACGACCCTGATGGCGCGGTGGGTAAGTATCTGCCCTCTGCGGCGTGGGTCCTGGGTTCGATTCCCGGCATCATTTTTCTTCCCTAGGGCGATTTGCGTTTCTGGCTCTGGGTGTGATTGTGTGTGTGATATGTAAATGTTTCCGGCACCCACGATATAAGTCTGAACTTATTGTGTGGCTGTGAGTGTGATGCGTTTGTTTGTTTATGATTGATGGATTATTGGGAGTTCTGGTGTCAGGATTTTTCAGGTATATAAGAATAATCAAAATTGGCCTAAGCATTTGGTCTCTAGAAATCAAAAATAAATAAACATACCTACATACATGAACTGATAAACAACATATTTTAAATACCCTATTTTAAATGTCGAGATTCGAACACATAGCTTAGGTTATTATATCTCGGGACTTAATCGCGCTAGAAACCATTTTTATTTAAGTATCTCGACGTTTCGGCCAAGTTGCATTGCATCAGTTTCTCGAGACCATGGCAATCAAAATTACTCAAACTGAACCCTACCCTCCTTTGAGTCGAAATCAAGTAAAAAAGTCTCAAATAAAAACAACATCCCCTTAACATTCACCCATCGTGATAGGAATCAAAACCTACGCTTTAGCTGCAAAATCCTTGCATTCACCTTCTACGTGGTGTCAAAACGCAGCATCCTGATCATTCGACCAGAAATTGTATTATCTCCGTGAGCAGATAAGCCGCGTATTGTAACCCTGCAAACCCTAACCTTTTTGCGTCACCGACCTATCTGATAAGCAGACGGACGGACGGCTTCTGATACATACAAACGTAACATAGTAGGTCAACTTTGTACATGAAATAAACATTTAAAACTGAATTACCATTAAGCCGAATTATAATATAAACATAAATGTTTTTACAGTCACAGCCCCACACTAAGTTAATCTTACTAAACATTAAACTTTATTATCCTGTCCATCCACAAGATTGTCTGGAAGAGATCGCTGCTTAGCGATAAGACCACCGATTGTACTGCTATGCTGTTACTATTCTATTATTCATTATTCATTCATGTGTGTGTGATGTGAATGTTTCCGGCACCCATGATACAAGTCTTTGAACTTAGTGTGGGGCTGTGAGTGTGAATGTGTTTGTTTTTTTTTTTTAAATATTTTTCTTGGTGTGCAATAAAAAGTATTTGTAAGTTCGATGACTTGTGTAGTAGGTGTCGGACACATTCACATCAAACACACACAATCACAACCAGAAACACAATTTTTCCTTGGGGAGTAAACTTGTGTTTTCACCGAGAATCGAACCCGATACCCGCTCCTCAAAAAGCAAACGCGCAGCGAACTTAGTCAGCGGACAGTTCAATATCTTTTTTTTTTATGCATAAAAGGCAAGCATTTGACCACTATCTCACCTGATGGAAAGTGACGATGCGGCCGAAGATGTAACATCTCCAATTTGTTGCTCAGATTTGTTAAGCTAACGGACAGTTACTGTTTTGCCTGCGTTTATCAAAATAACTAGCTTATTCCAAGTTGAGATTGTGGTATACAGATAATACCACAAGCATTCACTCACTAACTTTCATATAATACTAGCTGCGCCCCGCGAATTTATATTAGCCTATAAGCGTATTTATATTATAATAGCCCCGAAATTCCGATATAATGAGCCTATGTGTTTATCCAGGGTGTCACCTACCTCCATACAAAATTTAATAAAATCTGGTCCAGCCATTTGAGTGTGAAGAAGTAACAAACATACAAACACTCATAAACTTTCGCTTTTATAATACTAGCCTTGCCCCGCGGCTTCGCTTGCGATAATCAACTTAAAAAGTAGCCTATGTGTTAATAGTATGTATATAAGCTATGTAAATTCCTAATTTCATCCAAATCCGTTCAACCGTTACAGCATGAAGCTGTAACGGTGAGCAACAAACATTATTACACACTTGCACACTTACCCACAAACTTTCGGATTTATAATATTAGTGTGAAGCGTGACATGACTTACTGTTACTATGTTGATACCCCGCACTTATCATCCTGATTAATATTTCCATTCATCAAATAGGGTTGTCACAAACGAAACGAATGCTCGAAGCCACGTGCTACATTTTGATTTTGAATTTACTTACTGACCCTTTTAGTGTTACGTGTAAGGGTTTAAAGGAACTAACTTGTTCTTTTTTTAAGAGTAACTTGTATTTTTATCAGATTTTTGATAAAAACAACACCCAACATATTATAAAATTAATTGTTCGCCACGAACTAAGATCTCGCGCCTACATTTTGCGTATCTAATAGAGAAAAACTGAGGTTAATTGCTTCTAGCTTTATTTCTCACTAGCCGTGCCCGCGGCTTCGCCCGCTATTATCAAGTTAAAAAGTAGCCTATGTGTTAATTCTAGGTATAATCTATGTACATTCCAAATTTTATCCAAATCCGTTCAGCTATTAAAGCGTGAAGAGGGAACAAACATACTTACACACTTACACACAAACTTCCGGATTTATAATATTAGTAGGATAATAATAATAATTAATAATTATTTGATATTTTGTTTGTTGTTCAACTAGAGGATACAACGGATATATTCAGTTTTAAATGTGTAGCCGTTTTTGAGTTAGACCACGCGACGAAATAGGTCTAAAAACAGTAAATTTAAGTGGCCTTCCAAATTAGTTTTCTATTAAAAACGGTTTCGTACTCTTGCAGAATTATTTTCAATAATACCCCCCATACGAGCAGAATAAAAATGTGCTCCCCATTAACGTATATATCTAATATTTAAATACCCACTAATTTTTATTTAAATTGCCATTTTTTGTTTTCGACCATAGCTTATCCTACTTATATTATAAATCCGAAAGTTTGTTTGTAAGTGTGTAAGTATTTTTGTTCCCTCTTCACGCTTTAACGGTTGAACGGATTTGGATGAAATTTGGAATGTACATAGATTATACCTAGGATTAACACATGGCTACTTTTTAACTTGATAATAGCGGGCGAAGCCGCGGGGCACGGCTAGTATTATATAAGAGTATTCATCTGCGCATTCTCTAAAAATTTGAAGTTATTCACTTGTATGGTTTAGACGCTAAATGCCTTTGACAGACGGATGGACGGATGGAAAGTGCTGAACCACCCTTAAGTCAACTTAGAGATCTCGCTTCACTCGATCAATTATAAACACGAAAGAGTGGAACTCACTGCCCGCGTATTTGTTCCCCGAACAGTATAATCTGGGAGTTTTTTTTTAATGACAGATAGGTAAGCATTTGACCGCTATCACACCTGATGGAAAGTGACGATTCGGCCGAAGATGAAGCATGCTTACCTAGAAGATACCTATTCACTCTAGACTTGAAGACTCTCATATTATATATACTGTTAGGGAAACAAGGATGCGGGCAGTGAGTTCCACTCCTTCGTCGTACGGATAACAATAAATGTTGAAGCAAAACGCTTCGAGCGGATATGAGGTATGTCAACCATATATGAGTCTTCTAGTCTAGAGTGAATAGGTATCTTCTAGGTGAACAAGCTTCGTTTGCTTGCTTCGAATGCTTACCTATTTTTCTATGAAAACAAAAAACGAAAATCTCCTTTGTCGCGCAGTCGGGTACAAATGAAGTATGTGTGTACGATTATAAATAAAATGTAAACCGATTCTCTACGGTCACCGAACGTAAGTGTATTTATTTATATTGAATATTTTATGGGCTATTGTAGCCCGGCGGCAATAATAAGGACAATTTGTTTCCTTGCCGATACACTCGTACGAAGTTATTCGAACATTTTCGTTTTATTATTTTAATGAAATTGGCATTTAACATATTTTTCATTTGTACTTGATGTTTTAGAATGGCGATCTACTTGGCAACATATCTATAAAAAAAATCTGCTCGGTGTCGTAGTTGACTGCGCAGCAAACAGCTGCTTTCTATGCAGCTGGTATCAGGTTCGATTCCACGTGCAAACTCAAATTTTCTCCCCAAAGGAGATAAGAAATTGAGAGGTTTTTTTTTTATGCTAAATAGGTAAGCATTTGACCACTATCTCACCTGATGGAAAGTGATGATGCGGTCGAAGATGTAACATGCTTGCCTAGAAGATACCTATTCACTCTTGATTTGAAGACTCCCAGATTATACCCCTGGGGAAACAATGACGCAGGCAATGAGTTGAACTCCTTCGCTGTACGGATGATGAACGTAACGTTGTGTGTGTGATGCGAATGTTTCCGGCAACCACGACACAAGTCTTCGCATTTAGAGTGGGGCTGTGCATGTGAAAGCGTTTATGTTAAACTATAACACCTTGTTTTTGGATTTTGAGTGGAATCTAAATTAACACACGCGAGTGAACATACCACGATTACCACGTTTACCACCCTCGACCATATCACCAATGAACGACGAACAAAAAATATATAGTTCGAATTATCAAACCCCTGAGACTCGCCAAAGAATTACCAAGTCGGTATTTTTTCATTAATTTGTGGTAAAAGTCAATCAAATCGAGTAGAATGCCAGCTGATATCGATTTGACAGAACATTGCGACAGTGGGGTCGAAGACAATGCGAGCGGGACGGTCACAGATGTTGTTTATCGTTCGCCGATCCAATCTTTAACCCTCCGTTTTTGGGGGTATGAGAGAAGGTGGTAAACGGAAAATTTGAAGATTTAACTATATACTTAGATGTAAAAATATGCATACAAAACAGATTTTCTAGAGTTACTTGTTGAAGCGAAACTTCTGGGGAGGGCTTTGAAATTCTGATCCGCTACCTTTTTGTGTGACGAAAGTGGTGGGGGTAAACACTGTGTTTCCCTGTAAAACAAAAGTTTTACTTCCATCGGGTGACTTTATGACACATGTTTTTTCTATTAAATAAATTATCTTCAAAAATTTAAATAACAAAATAAAGTAATAAATAATCATCAGGTATAAAAAACTTTTTTTTTTATTTCATTTAAATCAACATAATTGTTTAAGAATAATATAATATAATATAATTATATTTAATTTTTATTTTATTAGTCAGTATATGATATTTTAAAACAAAAATAAAATTGTATACACGTTTACATCACAAGAGCTCCACCAAGTCCCACCAAATATAAAAAAACACTAACTTTTAAATAAGTTAAAATAGCTACAAATTTATATCTTGGATAATAAAAATAGTTACAAAGCCACCAAAAATACCATAAGAAAATTTACCGTTTGAAAATTTCAGTCGGGTTAAATTTGAACATAAACAATAAAGTTACTATTACCACCCTATACCTCCGCACCGCAGGGCGTTGGATATGCAAATACCGTGCGGTATCGGCTAACTTTTTAGCCGATGTTTGTATGAGAGGGTGACCGCCATTAATTCAATTACGTGTCGAGGGTAGGTAGCGCATTTTAGGGTTATGATGACTAGTTTTATTGGGATATCAAGAGTCGTGTAGTTTAATGTTATAGATAAACTGATTTTAAAAGAATATTAAATGAAATATAATCGAAACTTGGGTTCGTCATTAATTTACTGCATCACTATAATTAGTTTTATAAGAGTTGCATTTTCTTAGTGTATTGTTTTGTGGCTCCTTTTTATTTGAGTCATGCTCTAGTAAACTGGTTAAAACGTTACTAGAACTATTGTGTATGTTGGAAAAACGAAAATCACGTTTCTCAACTTTTTATGAGTTGCCTACACTAATGCACGATCACGAACAATTAACGGTTAATAATCCAAAATAATTATATATTAACACAAGTTCGACTCAATGACTGGTTGCTACAGCCGTCATGGCGTTTTACTTAGTCTTTCATGGTCCATGTTCAAGAAAAAAAATATTTTTTCTGGAAACCATATGAAACTACGAAGATAATGTCATACAACAACCCGCAAAAGACTTAAAAAATAACACATGTCCATTCTAGATACGAATCTATAGTAAACAGACGAGCATCAACTTTACACCCACTGAGGTATAAAACTGACTATGAAGAGATTCCTGTACTTTCCAATGACTTCTCGCGGATAGCCGTCACAGTATCTTGCCATTGTCTTCAGTAGCCAAAGTCCGTGTACAAGAAAAAAATCTTTTTCTGAAAAATCATATAAAACAACAGAGTAATATTATACAACAACCCGCGATAGACTTCAAAAATCACACACACTAATACATTTGCATTAACACATACCCACTCTATGATTCAATCGTAAACAGACGAGCATCAACTTCACAATGAGGTATGAAACTGACTATTAATTAGTTCCTATGCTTCCCTATGACTTCGCGGACAGCCGTCACAGTATCTAGCTATTGTTTTTAGTATAACAAATCGCAAGACTTCGAAAGCACACACGCTAATATTTGCACGCATTGCATTAACACATTTAAATATGAATCAATCGTAAACAGACGAGCATCAACTTCACACTGATGTATGAAACTGACCATTGAGTAGTTCCTATGCTTCCCTATGACTTCGCGGACAGCCGTCACAGTATCTTGCCATCGTCTTCAGTAACCAAAGTCCATGTACAAGAAGTTACTGTTTAGTAGTTACTGTGCTTCCCAATGACTTCGAGGACAGCCGTCACAGCGTCTTTCTATTGTTTTTAGTACAACAAATCGCAAGACTTCGAATACACACACGCATTAACACATTTAGATATGAATCAATCGTAAACAGACGAGCATTAACTTCACACTGAGGTACGAAACTGAGTATCGAGTAGTTCCTGTGCTTCCCTATGACTTCGCGGACAGCCGTCACAGTATCTTGCCATTGTCTTCAGTAACCAAAGTTCGGTTACAGATAAGATACAATGGATAGGTCCCAAGTACTAACATGGGGATTTGAAAAGCCCGTCAGCTTTGTCTGCGCGGTTTTCTTGTAGAGATCGTTTGGAGAATTTTGAACAAGTGAAAGATGCGAAAACCGGATGGTGTATGGAAGATAGTGGGGTTTAGTGGTTTTTGTTTGAACGTGCTTTGTATGTACGATATTGTAGAGGTGTGTTTTGTTAAGCTGAAGAAAAGGTTCACTGTTTGTAAAGAAAATGGTTGAAATATTCGTTTATGAAATATATTTGTCTATATCATAATATGCATGTGATTTAAATATAGTTATGTATTTCTTTTTAGGGCTATAGAATTAAACCTTTAACGTTATTTTCTTGTTGAAATGCTTTTTAATTTGGAATTTTAATGAATTAAAAGTTGTATAAAACTTTATGGGAAATTCAAAACAACAAAACGCACGCTATTGGCTAGACTGATTCATGACGTTAGTTACCATATAGTTTGGTGTCAATGAATGATCAGCTTTTCTTTACGACAGCCAAGATTGGATCGTAGACGTCACAGAAAGAGGGTTAAAATGCCCTGGTTTTATATTTCTGGTCGCATTTTCAAATGTTTATTTTTATATAAAACGTTATGTTTTTATAAATAATACATAAACGTTTTCACACTCATAGCCCCACACTAAGTTCGATGACTTGTGTCATGGATGCCGGAAACTTTCACATCACACACACAATCACAAACAAAACCAGAAACACAAATTTTACTTTGGGAGATTACTTGTTTGACCGCTAGGAATCGAACCTATACTACTACCTATACCCCTGCTTAGAAGCCGAACGCTCACCCAACTAAGCCTACGGGCAGTTTCCATTTCATTTTCGGCAATATATTAACGTAAATAATACACAGCAAAGGTCTAAGTTACCTACAAGGCACCGAGCTTACCACTACCAGTGGGAAGCGTTCCCATCGCGCTGGCGGCATTGCCTTTCTGAATTGCAATGCTAATACATTTCAAAATCATCTAAACTGCTGACATTCACCACATTCCGTGATTCCTCGCATTACCCAGTCTGAGTTAAGCCGCTGACGTCGCCCCTCGGCTTGCATTAGCACATTATAACCCGTTACTAATATCATGTATTTGTACAGATTACATTATACGCGACCTTTACGGGCTTATGTTTAAAGGTTTAGGTATATTTGAGTTGAAGGGTCACGTCGATTGTAGGTAAATAACTGAAACAGAATAATATTAGCTGAACCCGGCATGCATTGCAATGCCACGTTTAGAAAAAGTGTTTTACCTCCTTCACATGTATGGTCGCCTAGTACTTTGTTGAATTTGTTTGTTATTTAAGTTTTTTGCTAGATAGTGACGACGAACGTATTGTAATTTCTTTTAATTAATGTTCTCATGGAAGTTATGTATATCTTATATGAGAATAAATATCTTTAAACCATACTTTAACACCACACTAATAACGTTTTGGATATTGTTCATACAAAAATACTTAAATCACAATTTTAAAATAGAGGCCCCATCCCTCCATAGGTCCCCTCGTAGGATGGTGAAAAAATAATCTACCAAATATACAAAACAAAAACATTCAAATCGGTCGAGCCGTTTCGTTCGACCACAAACAATGTGATATCAATATAATATATAAAACAAAGTCGGTTACAAAACTAATCAAATTGGCCCATTGGCTTATTTCTGTGCGCGTTTGCCTTCTAAGCAGGGGTTCGATTCCCGGCGCAAACACGCCAGTTATCTCCCCAGAGAAAATTTGTGGTGTGAATGTGTGATGTAAATGTTTCCGGCACCCAGGACACAAGTCATCGAACTTAGTGTTTATGAGCGTGAAAGCGTTTATGTTTATGAAAGCATGAAAAAATACACATTCCCTATTCCGATGCTAATTTATTTGTGTCCAAGTTAAATTGAAACCGTTCTTAAGCACTATAATATAACCAATGAGGAGGGAGCTCTCTCTCTCCTCATTGGTCGATTAGTTGCAGTACTCAGCATTGTTAGCTCAGGTCGTAAACTGACCCCTAATTGGTTTGTGTGTCGGAACGGCACCTTAACTATTAGTTGGTACAACACTATGAATACTGATGAAGGGTGACATTTCTGAGAACATTGTGGAATTTAATGTTTAAATTTTTACGCAGACATGGAACTATCATGATAATATTTGCTTGTTCCATGGGTACAGATGCCAAAATGAACTAGATAACCAAACTCACAAATAAAGACGTTGGCAAAACCAAAAAGTATTTATAGCTACTAGGTATTAAATTTAATGATTTTTTGCGAACTCTGGAAATCACGTTGGGATTATAAGAATAATCTTTGTATATTGTAATAAAAATCAAAATCGTTTATTCACATGGATCCCATTGCCCCAAAGAGGCACTCATGAAAGTTAATAATGACAACTGCCAGATTCGCAAAATTTTAGCCATCTCTCGAGAACGCATTGTGATAAAAAAACGGCCTAATAAGAATAATTGAAACGCAAGCAAAGCTTAAAAATCCGACTTCATCGCTTATATTGCGGTTTTGGCTCTACCGATTTCCATAAAATTTATATGGGACCATCTCTGAAGTATAACTCTACCAAAGAAAAAAAAATGATAAGTATCTCCTCCTTTTTTGGGAAGTCGGTAAAAAATAAAAAACATTACACGTTTCCTAATTTTGTTACTTGTTTAGTTTAGATATATGAATAAAACGTCAGAAATCGTATAAGTACATCCTTAACCATTATACAAATTCATACACCATCTTGTAGGCCATTAAAATTCATCCCGAAGACACTGAGGGCCAGTTACACACGACTAACGTTAGATCGCCCGATAACCATTAGGATCCCTTAATTTGTTCTCTGGGCCCTTCACCTATCCCTTCCGCATCCCTCCGCAGATCGTTAACGTGGGATAGGGATGCTGGAAGTGGCTTCGACAATCGTAATCATTACGATTATTCAACTATTCATATTACACTTTTGAGAATTCTTATCACACTTATACTATAAAAGCGAAAGTTTATGAGTGTGTTTGTATTTTTGTTACCTTTTCACGCTCCAACGGCTAAACCAATTCACGTGATAGAAGTGAAACTTCGTATACAGCGAAAACATTTGAATTATTCATCACAGTGTTGATCCCCACCACTTTTTGTCACACATCATTTAAACGCAAGCAAAGATTAAAAAAATAATTGAATCGCAAACAAAGCTTAAAAACACCCTCTTCACTACTTACATTTTTGTTTTGGCGTGATTGATTCGATAAAATTTATATGGGACCTCAGAACTACTCAGCCTACCAAACAAAAAAAAAACAAAATCTATTCATAATTGGCGAAGTTATCGCGTAACATACATACAAAAAATTAACTAGAGAACCTACTCCTTTTTTTGGTGTCGGTTAAAAAAGATTGTGATTAAGAATTTCGAAGCACTGCCATAAAAAGTATCACTTCAATAAAATAACTCTATCCAGCCATCTCTACATCTTCGTCACCGAGTGTAATGTCGCTAAATCCCCTTAGTTTCGTGTTATATCAGCGACGATATTCTAATGTTATTGTGGCCACAGATTGAATATCTCGCTTGATTTGTGCGGTTTCTTGTTGTTCTAGCCCTTTTGTGTTAATATTGCTTACTCTGTGGCCGTTGACTTTGTAATGGTCAACTTGAGCTGATAATAGGGTTAATGCCCTTCATTATTGTACGATGAGGACTAAATTAATATGCAAGTTAATATTAATATTATGTTTATGGCGGTCCAATGTTGTTTCTGAAGTTCTTTATGGTACTGGTAGACGTAAATGAGTAGGGTCATAGTCAACAATTTATTAAGCATATATGAACAACAAGTGACCAAAGTCTAGAAAACGGCAGCACCGATTTTCACCAACCATAGCTATGTTTGGTACAGAAGAACACAATCGATCAAGTATCGAGTTTGTATAGTACAAATAAAAATTATTTACCTATGACAATGTTTATGTAAATATCGTTTCTAAATCGGTCAAAGTGTTTTAGAGATATATGTGTACATTCGTTTCGCATAAACGCATGAACCATCTGTGCTCCATTGTAGGTAAAAAATTACGTATTCACTATTCTAGACAATTAAATGAAGAATAATAACGCCTTTGAACAGTCCAGTCTTTGAACTAAGTGCGGGGCTGTGACTAGAGAATCGTTTATAATTGTTGCTCTTATGTAAGTTGGACCGCTTTAAAAGTTATATGAAAAAAAAAACTACAATTTGTTTTATACATTATAGAAAACAAAATTTTTTGTTAAATTGATTAACGTTTTTAGCTTAGATTTCAAAGCAGTATTTAAAACATTTAGTTAAAATTTAATTTCGCATTTAAAAAGTAATATTTTTTATGTTAATAATTCCTACCTAATAACATAAAAAATACATACCTAGAACGTTTAAATATATGGCATAAAGAAATGATCTAATTTTATTAATTACATGTCCACTTTTATTATAAAGCTGTTCTAATCCTCTAAAAATAATTTCAATAAAATTGATAATTAATTCTTCATCTCAAAACATTCCCTATTAATGAAGTAAGATATTAATTACAAGCTTATTGTTGAATTTTCTTAAGGCGCTTCGTCACATTCATCTTCCAAAGACTTATTACCGTGTGCTGTAATTATTCAAATTACCCTCTTATCAGTTTAAAGCAGTTTTCAAGCACCCCCCTTTAAATTTAGAAACATAATTCTGAACTTTATTGTCAATATAATAAGAAACAATATGTTCGGGAGTTTATGACTCGCGTTAACTTTTGGCAACACGTCTTCGTTATCTGTTTCTGTTGCAGATATTTTAATTTATATTGTAATTGGTTTTTGTTTTACAGTCTAATAATGATAACCTAATAAATTGCTAAATAATTATTGTGAATCCTATTAATTCTACTAATATAATAAATCCTAAAGTTTGTGTGTAAGTATGTTTGTTCCCTCTTCACGCTGTAACGGCTGAACGGATTTGGATGAAATTTGGAAAGTACATAGCTTATACCTAGGATTAACACATAGGCTACTTTTTAACTTGATAATAGCGGGCGTAGCCACGGGGCACGGCTAGTGAACAATAAAGTATATAATATCTATTTTTTTTTATGTAAACCAATTAATACCGTATTTTTGTCAAATGTCATGTGTTAATGTGCAATAAGAGATTATTAATAGTCCGTGAACGTGCACGAGTGTAGGCAAATAATACAAAGTAAAAAACATGATTTTTAGTTTCACTCCACAACTCTAATAGAAACTTCTGTCAATTTGGATTGACTTTGACAGTGACTGGTTTTTAAAATATTCTGATTTTACAAAATACTCGACACTGGCTAGATGCATTAGTAATGCGAAGCCTAAAAAAAATAAAGATTTATTGCGCGTAACTTACTATGAGGAAAAAATCTTTACATTTTCTTTGCACGCGACGTCTTTAATGTTTTATGACTACCGTCACATTTTCGTTTGAAAACAAGCTGTCTCATTCAAAATGTGCAATCACTTGTAGCCCAAAGATTTTAGTTAATTCGTCTATATCATCATCACCAGCTTAAATCGATCCACTGCAGAGTGCAGGGTATAAACCTTTTCTCCCTTGTGCCACAGATCGGTTTTGCACTTATTGCATACAGGTCTTTCGCTAATATGTCGTCGACACATCGGATAGTTGGTTTACCAACGGCTCGCCTATTTACTTACTCTTAAAGCGCACCTTAAACATTGATGTTATCAAATTCGATTATCTTTGTGATTCGGAATCTTCTCACGTTGATTAGTACTTTTACCCGAGTTTATTTACATACCAAATTCGACGTTTATTCGATTTGAAGTGTCATCAAGACGATTAAATTACAAATCGATTTTAAACCAACACCTTTTTCAATATAACTTCTATTTTATGAAGAACATCAATATCAAAATAAATGACAAGCTAACTATTTCACAGATGCTTAAGTAAAATAGACTTTATTAACTGTACCTTAAGTTATTTCTTTTTTTAATTTGGTCTCGCATAACTTGTCTAGTAACGTAAATTATTACTTTAAATAGAACAACTAAAAAACTAGTTACTTATACGAATTGTTTGTGAACATTAACCGATTCAAAGTAAACATTTTTCATTATTTTAATTTTAATTTTGGCTTCGCAATCTTGTGCATTTAGCCAGTGTCAAGTAATAATTTATTTCAAGTATTAGATATTTCCTATTCACAGTCAAAGTCAAGTAAAAGAGTTATTGTCCAGTCATAACTAAGACATTCCCTAATGAATGAATGAATGACATTTATTTAAGGAAGAGGTATGCATAGTACAATATCAAAGCCAGTGGACCCCAAACTAGGCATCTACTGGAAACTTTACTAGAAGTTCCTATTGTAGTTTTGGAGCGAAACTGAAAATCACATTTCAATTTTGTATGATTTGCCTACAGTCATGCACGTTCACGTTCAATTAACGGTTAATAATCTTCTATTACTTATTGTACTGTAACTCTCGGCATACTGTCCCATTATCTATATTCGCTTCAAAGCTACAAAAAAGGTTTATTTTTATAAAAAAAAATACATCTTTCTCGTATCATACAGATTCTGCAATGTTAGACTAATGCACATATATTATTATATATTTCAGACTAGCTGTGCCCGCGGCTTTGCCCGCTATTACCAATTTAAAAAGTAGCCTATGTGTTAATCCTAGGTATAGGCTATGTACATTCCAAATCCGTTCAGCCGTTAAAGCGTGAAGAGGGAACAAACATACATACACACAAACTTTCACATTTATAATGTTAGTAGGATTTCTAAGTAACAGATTTGTAAGTATCCATCTCGGCCATATATTACGCGGGACCGAGATATCGATCTTATCTCTCGGTTCACGTTTATCGAGTACTCGAGTATCGATTCTGGTATCGATATGGAGTTTGTCACGAATGTTCTGTTAGGGACAAATATGGACTCGCCCGGTTTCATCTTACATGAAGTGTTATTAACCTGATCTATAGATTAGGTTCCTGTGGGTTTGAGAGGCTTTTCTAATGGTTTTCGTGCTATAAATTCGTAACAAAGGGCAATTTTCAGGAGCCTGGGTCCTGGGTTAAAAAAAGGTTACACAGTAAAAATATATTTAATTAAGAAAGCGGCATTAATTAAGAAAGTGTACTACTAATCAAGTTCTGAACTTACGGGTTTTACATATATGTTTTAAGTTTACATACAAGAATTTAGTTGGTATTTGGAAAAAAAATGTTTGAAAGGGTTTTTAAACAAAACAGTAATTTTCCAAATTGGTTAGTAAATGACGAAGCTCTAAGGTCACATACATAAATGAGTACAATATGGGAGTCTTCAAGTCACGAGTGAATAGGTATCTTCTAGACAAGCTTTATCCATCGTCGGTTACTATCAGGTGAGATTGTGGTCAAAAGTTTACCAAAAATTTTTGTTGTTGTGGCGACGCGTGATCAAAATGCTGGCACTTATTTGGCGCAACGTATTATCATTGCAATTCAGAGAGGCAATGCCGCCAGCATGATGGGAACGCTACCTACTGGTAGTGGCATTAAACACTTGAGTTACCTGTAAGCTCACGATGTTTTCAAGGTAACTTAGTTCTTTGCTGTATATAGTTTTAGAAAATATAGGCAATTAGAAAGATATAAGAGATCTTAAAGTTTGCCTATCTTGAATAAAAAAAAAAGATTCCGTCCAATTCCTCCTTAATTTTGTGAAATCGGTAAAAAATAAAAAATATTTTTGTAATGTAACAGAGCATGTTATTAATTACTTATAATAAATTCCAAAGTAGATGTATGCATTAAACCAGTTCATATATCACCACAATAACATCGGAACACTATCCCAGCACGTCGTCCGTCTGTCCGTCCGTTCGCTGACAGGTGTTAAATCGTGCGAGAAACGTGCGCATGCGCCGGTGTAATTAGTTGACTCATGCCGATTAAGTAACTCGCTTTACTTTGACACTGGCTTTTGTTGATTAGAGAATGATTATTCACATTTCGAAGGGTTTTAATGACAAGTCAAGTTAGCTATTAAACCGACTTCACAAAAAAGCAGGTTCTTAATTCAACTGTATTTTTTTTATCCTATTTCTCACCTGGTAAATTTTTTCATACACAACTATACAGTCGACTTGAGTACCTCCTCCATTTTTGTGAAGTCAGTAATAAAGCCTTCCTATGAGTTACATTTAAAAAATCTAATCTAAAGTCATGCAATATAATATACGTGCTTTAAAATTCATCTGGTATTCCTAAATCCTTGCATCATTGCGTCTAGCTCATTTCAAATATCCTCGTCTATAAGATTGTTTTAAGACAGTATAATAACAGCAGTACGGTGAAACAGAACGTACAATTCAAGAAATAATATTCATTATGGGTAATACAGCCTCTTGGAATTTCGTAAAACTGACTAGAGCTGAGATTAGCACGTAGGATTACGAAACAGTGATTTGAGTGCGAACAAATTATTAGATATTTTTGTAATATGGCACCGAATTTATTTATAAAATAAGATTCTTCTCCATCCAAAGGTTGTATGTAAGAAATAGACCATTAGTGATAAGACCGCTGATTGTACACTTTAATTAAAGCTTTAAAATTTTTTGTAAGTTATTTATGTAAGGTTTGACAATAAAGCGTTATCTATCTATCTATCCTACTAATATTATAAATGCGAAAGTTTATGTGTGTGTAAATATTTGTTACCACGTATCTCCGTAATTACTAAACCGATTTTAATCATATTTGGAATGTAGGTAGCTTATACTCTGAATTTGACATAGGCTACTTTAATCATCATTATCAGCGGGCGAAACCGCGGGATTCAGCTAGTCTAAGATAAACATAAAAACAGAAACGCTTTTACACTCTCAGCCCACACTTAGTTCGATGTCGTATCGTGGGTGCCGGAAATATTCACATCACACACACAATCAGAAACACAAATAGATAGGTGTAATCATATATCTTGGTAGACATTCAACAAATCAAATCAAATCAAATTATTTGTTGGACTTTATAGATCTTCTATCTACGGGCCAATGGTCTATATTTCCTTAAACTAAACTAAAATTATATACAGCAACGAACCAAGTTACCTACAAGACATCAAGTGCTCAAGCCCACCAGTGGGTAGCGTTCCCACCATGCTGGCGGCATTGCCTCTCTGAATTGCAATGCTAATACGTTTAGCAAAATAAGTGCCAGCATTTTGACCACGCGTCGCCTCAACCAGGCGCAAACAACCTGTTTTTTTTTTAATGAGCAGCTTTAGTGCTGAATGACATTGTAACTATAAAATGAATATGATTGAATATGTTATTATGCTAACCGGCTTCAGAAAAAAGGAGGAGGTTCTCAATTCGACTGTTGTTCTATAGATTTATCAAGAATCAAAATGCTGGCACTTATTTTGCTAAACGTATTAGCATTGCAATTCAGAGATGCAATGCCGCCAACATTATGGGAACGCTAGCCACTGGTAGTGGGCTTGAGCATTTAAGTTACCTATAAGCTCGATGTCTTGTATGTAACTTAGGTCTTTGCTGTAGTTTAGGAAATATTTCTTTTTTTTTCTTTCTTTTCTATAATTCCTATTTATAAAATAGTAATTATAGAAAAGTTATTATTTTAGTTCTTTGCTGTACATAGTTTTAGTTTAGTTTTAGGAAATATAGGCAATTGGACCGTAGTTAGGCATGTGAAGGAAAAAAAAAATGACACAATAAATATAATATATAACATGATCATTACCGCTTTATAACAACTTTATATACAGGCTTTCTTTCATTGCAAATAGTTATAAACTCCTTTTAACAGTTCCTCTTACATAATTTCAATGTAGAAGTAATCAATAGATAACTAACCTTCTTCATCTAACGGTGCTCTCGGTGGAGAATATATCAAATGAGCATAATCTCTTAAGAACATCCATTCACACTGGTTACCTATTAAATCAATGTCCTCCGTATTTGTATTACTGTGCTCGTCTGTCAGTCTGTCACAAGATACGAAGAAACATCGTCTCTTTCTCTAAGGACACGAATGTACCGCTATTGTATCTGTGGTATTGAATTTTGTTCAAGCAAGTCAATAAGAGTGTTTTGCCGCGAAAGTGAAAAAATGGCGTTGTTGATTTTGCATAATTTTCCAAAACCTGTGATTCTTCGAGTGTTTATGTGTAATAATGGTGGATTATTAACCGTAAATACTTAGTGAGCGTGCATGTGTAGACAAATCATACAAAGTTGAAAAACGCGATTTTCGCCTTCACTCTAAAACTCCAATAGAAGTTCTAGTAAAGTTTCTACCACTTTACATGGGCGTGACTTGACTATGACTGGACCTTGACTCTTTTACTTGAATATGACTAAAACTTGAAATATATTATTACTTGACACTGGCTAAATGCACAAGAATGCGAAGCCAAAAAAAAAATTAAGTTTGTTTACTTTGAAGCGGTTAATGTTTACAAACAATTCGTATAAGTAACTAGTTCACACGCAATAACTATATATTTAGCTTTTTTTTATGCCTGATAGGCAAGCATTTGACCACAATCTCACCTGCTGGAAATGCTAATCGCTGATGATAGTTTACAAATTCGAATATATATCTATGATAATATAGATATATCTATGATTATAGTAAAGTGTGCAATTAAATATTTAATATTCAATAGCTGTATTATAAAGAGATCGACAAAAACGATTTTAATTATAGAAATAACCGCAGAGCTAAAGGCGTGACCCAATATGAATAATCATACAGCCACATTAAGGAATTAGACGCTGCACGCCCAATCTCCACATCTGTTTACGCTGTCGATTGAAAATGCCATTAAAAACGAAGGCTTTACACACCTGACACACCTACTCAATATAGCAGCATAATGCAGATTCACACGTGAACTGAGGTGAGAGCGATCCACCGGCGGCAAGGCCGGGAAAACGTATCAATCCGAAATGAAACCTAGCATCGCGTAATAAGGTCAACATTCCCACGATCGCTGTTTAAGAGCACAATTAAGAAAGTATCCGATAAGGCTCTGAAGGACGTTTTAAAATCGGGACTTTATCAGAAGGGGTTACGGTTGGTTTTGTTTTGGGCGCTGTTCGCGGACCGGTTCGTTCGGTCGCGAACTTTTACCTATAAATTTGTGTCGGCTAGCCGGCATGCGGCGCGCACGCTTGTCTAGAAGCTCTTTGTAACAAGTGCTTCAGGTCACGAGTCTGCAGCGGGATATACCTTATTTATTATTATCATAAAGTACGGTTGTAAAGTTCGGATTTACTAACCTTAATTGGACGAGGCTCGGCCAATAATCTGATTGTGACATGAGATTAATTTAAATTGTGTTTGATAGTATGGAGCAGAATAACGACGTCAAATAATCAAAGATGTCAATTATTAGTAACAGTTATTTCATTTGTAAAAACATTAAATAAAGATATTTATATAGATATTATATAGCCTAAAAATATAAAAATATAGAGTTAAATAAAAGTAATGCAGTAATATTCCGCAATTATGTTTTTTTTTTTAGTTTGAAAAATAAAAATTATGTCTTTTCACTTTAAATTAATTATGTTTTTTTTTCTGAATATATATTATCAAAAAAAACAAACACAGAAATGAGGAAACATATTGTTTACATTTTATTAAAACATTGACTAAAAAAAAAAGCATTCTGCGGTATAAACTTATTTTTAGTAAAAATCAATGAAAAATGTTGTCTCTCAATCCCTTAATTAGTCTTCTTTTAATTAAGTAAAGATTTAAATAAATAATATTTCCAAAATAGGACTAATAAACTTTTTACTGCTGGATAGCACCCGCTACCGCTTGTGACTCGCACCACGCGAGTTCAAAGCAAGGGACGCTCAGATGAATTTCACAACGAGTCAATTAAAGCAGACATCATTACAGCAAAATGTTTCCACTGACGAGGCATGCCGATTTTGTACCACTTTCATCCGTGTTTTATGTGGGAACATGTGGGAAAACTTTACTGACAACATTCGATGTGATTAGGAAATAGGCGACATTTTCTCACTACATTTGTGTGCACTGTACTGCCATTAGAAAGCTGCAGATTTATTTATTTATAAGTATATACTATCTGTATATACTAGCTGTACCCGTCAGTTACAATGCCATGTAAAGAAAAAGTGTTTTACCTCTTTCATGTTTATGTTTTCCTAGTACTTTACCAAGACCGACAAACGTATTTCTGTCCAAAATTATATAAAAAAGAATAATTTCCAACTTTTCAAATCTGTTTTGGACCATTAAGGTAACTTCGCTGGCATACGCCATATAACTTACTCAATTTTTTACTTCAATACAAAATTGAATTTTCTTTATATATTTTTTCCGAAATTTTTTTTAATAGTTTTTCTTCTTGTCCGCAACTTTGTTTCATATACATATATATATATATGGATATGGATAAAAATAGGTAATATTCTTCGGGCCAATTGCCTAAAAAAATATGGGCAATGGCAAACCTGTGAAAAAAATCGCAACATAGTTTTTCTGTTCGTTCTTACATCTTCTGCAGATTCATCACTTTCCATCAGGCGAGATAGCGACCAAATGCTTACTTTACTGGCATAAAGAAAAGAATAAAAAGTACTAACCTGCGCTTCGGATATCAAAATATATAAAGAAAACAATATTTAGTCGTAAACAATATGACACAATTTATTATCTGTGAAACGCGCAATGTTTCGCAATTTCTCTCCGTCTGTCACAGATAGTGCGAAAACGCACTTAACTAAAAGCCTAATTCCTTATGCACCCTCACTTTTTACGAGTGTTTTACTTACTCTGTGGCTGGAATTTTTTTTGCGAGTTTTCGCGGTTATTTATTGCACAAGTAGGGTCAGTAACAACACGTTTGTCGAATAAATTCAATAAATTTTGGTGACACATGTGTAGAGAAAAAAAATATAAATCCTAAAGTAATAAAAAAAGTCCAAGTCTCCTTTCCATTTTTCTTTAAAACTTTTTCTGTATTTACGAATATCGTATGTAAAGTGAAATGTATGTATGTATATTCACTTTAGTAAAGTCCTCGATAGGTTTGGTTTTTTTTTTATTAACTTATTACTATTCTGCGCCAAAAATCCGCAACTTTTTTTCTTTTATCATATACCTATCTAAGGATACTTAGGTTTTTAAGAGGAATATAACGATACCTTAACTGTAGAAATCTGGAAATTAGAAGATACGAGGTAATTAATAAAGTTACAAATATACATACATATAAGATACGCGCGAAAAACATAACCCTTCCTTGGCAGTAGGGTAACAAAACAAGAAGAACTTCCAAATTGTGTACATAAGTAGAGCCACTATATTTTCTATTTGTTTAATAATATTTTTAAAAAAGCGCCGTTGTTTCTTTATTTTGAAATGATTAAACATAATGAATATTCAAATTTAATGGTTTTTGGATTGGACACTCCAACAGAACATAAATTGAAAATTCCACGCGACGACATCTTGACGACATCATACAAAAAACAACCAAACGATAGCTCCCATACAAACGACAAGAAATTAAAGTCTTAAGTTACAACCACCAAATTGATGGCGATGCCATCTCTTATAGCTATTTAATATATCATTACACTACAAATTAACATAAAATAACATTTAATTAATTCATTTATAATACTAAAATTAATCAGAAACACTGGGATACAGCTATAAAACGATTTATCTCTTACAATTAAATTAAAACGTTAAAGAAATTAAAACTAAACGAGACGTAACTCTTTAACCATTGTATCATGAACTCTCTATAGTTAATTGTAGACTAATGAAACGCCCTGGCTTCGCATGGGTGGTAATTACAAATAATTTAAACGCAAGCAAAGCTTTAAAAACCCGACTTTATAGTTTGCTTTTGGCTTGTCGAATTCGATAACATTTATATGGGACCACCTCTGAAGTATAATCTGAAGTAAACTCGATTCATAATTGGAATTATTGCGTCACACATACATACAGAAAAAAAACAGTCGGATTGAAAACCTCCTTCTTTGAAGTCGGTTGAAAAATAGGAGATGAAAAATGTCAAAAAAACTGCGTTGGATTATAGAATATCTTTATAAACAACAGTAAACAGCGTAGTAAGTAGTTAGGTCTCTTTTCACAATCAGTTAGATATTATAAACGAGTGAAAAACTTCTAGGCAAGCATGCTACATCTTCGGCCGCTTCATCACTCCCATCAGGTGAGATTGTGGTCAAATGCTTGACAACCAGGCATTAAAAAAATCCGTTGCGTGGTTAATCAGGAGTTCGCGAATAAACAGACAGACAGACGCGGAAAGACTTTGTTTTATACTATGTAGAGATAAATGACAGCTCTGTTAAACTGGTCGATTAAACGTGTCATACAAATATCTGAAAGTGAACTCTTGAATAGCAGTAATAATGTGATATATCAAGTTTCATTGCCTCAGATTAAACATCAAACTTAGATATCTTCAGTCGTATTGCTTGAAACTAATAGAAACATGTTCCTACGTTTTTCTACTAGCCACAATTATATGACAACTAGCTGTGCCCCGCAGCTTCGCCGTAAATTAGCCTATGTTATAATTCTAGGTATAAGCTATGTACATTCCAAATTTCATCCAAATCCGTTAAGCAGTTACAGCGTGAAGAGTTAATTAACATACACACAAACTTTCTGAATTTTAATATTAATGTGATAAAACAAAACACAATTTAAAATGTTGTACTCTGGGGCAGAACCACTATAATATTAAGTATATATAATAGTATGAATATAATGTATATAATGTGTATATATTTGTAGCTTAATATAAAAAAGTGTATATTGATAGTTTGCTGGAAAATAACAATTATAAGTGGTTCTGCCACAGAGCATACTCTCCAGCACAACCACCTTGAGTTAGCACTTATTTCACGCAGATTAAACATACTTCATAATAAAAAAATATGTATATTAATTGTATGTCTAAATGGACCTACACTTTCAGGTTTATGTCTGATTTTTGGTGATAGGTTTTAAAAAGTTTTTTAGCTGTATGCTCCTGAAGTATATTTCTAAGCAAATTAGTGTATAAATATGTTATTTAACTTGTAAAAATTAATATGCAAATCGTTCATAGAAAAGACTTCAACGACCACGGAGTAACTTAACTGTCTGTTTTTGTTAAAAAAATACTACTTACGTCTATGTCCGTACCAAATCTTAATACTGAATAATATTTACGCAATTAATAATAATAATATGTACATCATCAATATAAGTTAATCTCTTTAGACTCAGCGCTCGAATTATGATGAACTTTACGTTTTTTTAACTTATTCGCGAGTGAATAGGTTACTTCTAGGCAAGGCTCCTTCGTCGACTACATCGTCGCTTACCATCAGGTGAGATGGTGGCCAAAAGTTTGCCTATCTTGAATTAAAAAAAACGTACGTAGGGAAATATCACGTAGGTGAGTTCATTTAATCGTTTAATATTTTCAACACTACCTTCAACGGACAGTTTCGCTCGCGTTACTTGAAATCATAATTCATCCGATTCCTTCCAGACTTTAGAATTTGTAATGTTAGTGTGATGGGAAGGCTACCCACTGGTGGGCTGAGCACTTGAGTTACCGATAAGCTCGATGACTTGTAGGTACCTTGGGTCTTAGCTGTATAGATGTATATAATTTTAGTTTAGTTTTAGGAAATATAGACACTTGGCCCGTAGATACCCTTAAATCAGATATTTTGAATATATTATTTAAGTAAGTACTTATAAAAAAAGGCTAGTATACGATAAATAAATATATTACATTAAACTAAAATCTAAATTAAAATTGAACAAAAAACTATAATTAGATATAAATATGTACAAAACTTAATCTAATAGACCGCTACCAGTAGGCAAAGTACCCAAAATACTGGCAGCATTGCCACGTTGAATGGCAATGCTCAATCTCTGTCCAAAATATTTGCCAGCATTTTGGTCACGAGTTGCATCGACCAAACGCTTTGTTAATTCATTGTAGAATGTATGTGCTCCCGGTCCCCACGGTCCCAACGTCTAAACCCCAAAAGGCACAAATATATAACCACTATCAAGATTACTATATTTGCGCCTTTTGAGAGTCTCTGCTGATTCAGCCGCAACAAAAAAAAAAAATCTAATATACCTATTCATTGCCATGGTAAGTTGACGATAAAAATGGTGTATATTTTCAATTCAAAATCAAAACTTTTTACTGCATTTTTTACGCTTAAATAGATGTGTGACGTATCATTATTCTGCTTTTATTTATCTGGCAATCATCAAATTCATTGATTCTCATTTGTCAGCTTAGTTCCAACAAGACAAGAAAAATATATCTTCGACGTACGTATGAATTCACTTTTGATTAAAGCAATTATTCAAAAAGCCATCGACTTTAATAGTGAATGTCGATGACTGGACCAAAAAAGTATTGAACTAAGGTTTAATAGTTTAACAACTGTTATAAATATTCAAGTATTAGTTATTCGTTATTACAAGTACGATACCGGTATTGGACCAGCTTTTACAAATAACTTTTACTTTTCATCTCTGCCGAGTTGTAAACTTTCAATTTATTTGATATTGATACTTGTTAGTCGAGAGTGAAGGACCTTTTTTATTTATTTACTAGTTGACCCGGCGAACTTCATACCGCCAATTGTCTGTGGTCAAATATTCAGAAACATCTCCTGTTTGACAGGTACGAACAGTTTGTAAGGGAAGATAAAATACTACTTTTTACTAATTTTATTGCAATTTCTTTATATTTTCTCACCTTTTAAACCTTCCCTGAACTTCCACAAATATTTCAAGATGGTTCACTAATAATTACTACATTAATACATGCTTAAATAAGATGTTAACAATCTTATGACTCAATGTTAAATCAGTTACACATGAACACCACATGTAATTTTGTATTGAGTAAGATTAGTCACTTATATTATACAGAGTAATGTATTTAATATAAATGCAAGCAAAACTTAAAATGCCGACTTCACTGCTTATATTTTGGTTTTTCTCAAAAAGAGCTTAATCAATTTCGATAAAAATTATATGGGACCACTAGTATGATCTACCAAACAAAAAATATACATCGATATCGATTCATAATTGGTGGTATTATCGCGTAACATACATACAGTAACAAAACATACAGTCGCCTTGTTTGAAGTCGGTTGAAAACTTATACAAAAAAACAAACAGTCGAATGGGGAACCTAATTTTTTTAAGTAGTTAATAATCAAAAGCTTATGTATGTCAATATATATTCAAATCATTCGTTTTGTAATCCTTCTATAACTACCGTGTTAATGTAGATTACATGTATGGTTATATTACTATAAATATTATAATTTTGACTATTTCTGACACTATATTCTATTTCCACATTCTTATCTCCAGATTTGCATTGTTATTGGCGCTTATACATTTGGCTTCACATTGATTTAAAGTGTTTTGTATATATTTGTAGAAACTTCGTGTGGTCCGTCGCTAATAGCCTAAAATGGTCCTATTTATTATTATTTATTTGATATGTCGCCGCAATGCTGCCACTATCACTTCATAATCAAAACATTTTCTAACTAAGTCGATTTAAATTGTTGAATGTTATCGAATCCTTATCTTTTGAGACGCAATTTGAATAGTTTACTACCTTTTTTATCTCTAGCAGGCTCTGAATTTGACCACTATCTCACCTGATGGTAAGAGTGGGATTCTTCAAGTCAAGAGTGAATAGGTATCTTCTAGGCAAGCATGTTACATCTTCGGCCGCATCATCACTTTCCATCAGGTGAGATTGCGGTCAAATACTTTCCTATCCTACTTATATTATAAATCCAAAAGTTTGTATGTAAGTGTGTAAGTGTCTCTTCATTCATTTAACGGCTGTACGGATTTGAATGAAATTTGGAATGTACATAGCTTATACTTGAATTAAGACATAGGCTACTTTTAACTTGATAATAGCTGACGAAGCCGTAGGAAACGCCTAGTTGATCATAAAAAAATCTATGACCAATGCAAATCACAAAATTTTTCATACATCTCCCATACATTTCAGCTATTTCTTATACACCGATGGCACTGACGGCCCTGATTTATGTTGCCCCACCCTCAGAATGAATAAAGAAGTAGTATGGACCGGCCATTTGTCTCTATCCTTTATGGTGAACGGAGATTTAGGAGCCCATAGCCTGGAGGAGTCTTTTATGAACATTTATGTGAATATTTATAAGGAAACAAACAGTAGCTTTGGTAATTTAGTACCTATTTTGAACATTATCTATTCCTACTATCTTACTAATTAATATTATAAATGCGAAAGTTTGTGTACTATATGTGAATGTTTGTATCCACGCATAAACCGATTTTGATGAAATTTAGAATGTAGTTAGCGTAGGTGCCGGAATAACACATAGGCTATTTTTTAAAGCCGCGGGGCACGGCTAGTAATATTGTAAATGCGTAAGTAACTTCGTCTGTCGGTTTTTTTGCCGCGAAAGTGTAAAAATGGCGTTGTTGACACTGGCTAAATGCACTAGATTGCGAAGCCAAAATTAAAAGAAAATAATCTTCGTCTGTCTGTCACGCTTTCACGCCTATACCACAACCGATTTTGATGGAATTTGGTACAGAGATAGACTAGAGCTTGGAAATGAACATAGACTACTTTTTATCTCAAAATTCCCGCGGGTTCGGGACTTACACAGGTTGAAACTATCTAGAATACATATATATTATATAATAAAATTGCAACAGGCCGATCTGTACATTATAGATATTGAAGAAACACTAATATGGTATATCTTTATTAGAGCAATAGAAGCCAGAGCATTTTTATTTTTATTTTTGGATGTATGTTAGTACACGCATCACGCAATACTGTAAGGAATTGAATGCAGTTTTCACCGAAGTATACCTAAGGGTCTAACTTAAAATATAGTCTCTTTTTTACCGTAAATATCTTATACCTACTGTTTTAAATACATCATAGTATACCTACACTGTTTTATTTACTTATCTTGTTAGGTAAATAAATGCATTTATTATACTTTTAAAAAAATATATGTGTAATTTTGCCCGAATCTCACGTTTTGAAACTACTACCCTGATCTCCGAAAGTACAAAATATATTTGATTTAATCACAACGTAATATTCCTAAAAATAATATATTTAAAATGACATTAGTCGAAACAACAATATTTGTCCATTTCCTTATCCCATTAAAAATAAAAAAGTAATGAAAATCGGAACTGCGAAGCAAAATGACAAATCACCAGCCCCTTCGGCAATATCTCAAAAAACATTAAACTAAAAACAGCGATACCACAACATTAATAACTAAAAACGACCACTCTACGCTGACCCTTACATTTTTTTCAAACAAAATCTCTACATATAAAACAAAATCGATTTCCGCGTCTGTCTGTTGATTGAGGACCCAGTTGACGCAGTGGGCCTGTCCACTGCACAATAGAGACCTGTCTCTGCCGTATGCGACGTTGACCAGAAGCAGAAATTGTCCTTCCCAAAGGACATTTGTGCTTCTGGTTCTGGGTTTGATATGTAAATGTTTCCGGCACCAAGTCTTTGAACCTTTGAACTTAGTGTGGGGCTGTGAGTGTGAAAGCGTTTCTTTGTCCTACTAAACACTAACTCCTCCAATCAGATATTGTTTCAGTGAAGGTTAATATCCTACTAATGTTACAATTCCGAAAGTTTGTGTGTAAGTGTGTGTGCAAGTATGTTTGTTCCCTCTTTACGGTCTAACGGCTGAACGGATTTGGATGAAATTTGGATAGGTATCCCATTAACACATAGTTTACTTTTCTTTAACGTAACACAGGTTACATTCCGAAATTCCGGAGGGATCAAAATAAAATTGTCACACTAAGTGAAAATACCGATAATGCCGCCCCATAACTACCCCAAAACAGAGGAAACTATTTTTGTCGAACAAAAAAATATTTCCTGTCTAAGATTTATCGGCGCTCCGAGCCCTCGTCGAATAAAGCGCGTGAAATGAAGTGTTTCCACCCTACCCTCTTTTTAGACGTTTTCCTGCAAGCTCCAGATCTTTATTGCTCAATTAATCCAATAAATTATCGGTGATTTGCCTCCTGACTCGTGTAACTTACGATTGAATGTTTAATTAAGTTTTATTGTTTGAAATTAGAAGCGTTTGATAAAGTATTTGAAACAACTGGTAACGTTTTTTGTATTCGGTATGCAAACATTTTACCACTATCTCATTCCATTAGAAAGAAAAGATGTAGCATGCTTGCCTTTATTAGATTATTTACATACCTATTCACTCTTGACTTGAAGACTCAGGATTATACCGTTCGGGGACAAAGATGCGGCCAATGATGTCCACTCCTTCGCAGTACGGATGATTCAAACGTTGAAGCGCTTCGAGCGAGCTGGAGGTATGTCAACCATAAATGGATGACGTTTGACAGTTCGTCTTGGTTTAGTTTTTGGCTTCGCACGACAAGTGCATTTACTTGATAAATTAGCCGACTTTCGATAGATCTGATTTCTTTTGAATTTAAACTAAATGTTCTGAATATAGTCTAAAATTTAGATAGTTGGGTCATCTAACAAATAAATAGCATAGAGCATAGATCTATGTAATTTTATAAAGATTTAGTTTCAGAATAGTCAAACGATAAAAAAAAGAAACAGAGATAAAGTGTTATGGACCTTTACTTAATATTATCGTTTTTGTCCCCGGTTAATTTATTTACTCGTATTTAACTATAAGCTAGGTATTAATTTTGTTAAGCCTAAAAACGATATATTGAGCTTCTATTTGATAAGTTAAAGCGACAATATAACTAAGTATTACAAGGATTTAAATGAACACGGCGTATAAAGTAACTGTTTTTATTATATCCACCGCCGCGTTCATATAAATCCTTATAGTACAAAAATAATGTATAGCTAACCTTTTGTACAAAGTTGTGGGCCCCGTATGAACTCTACTCTCATCAAATTCAAGTGGCCATACGCGGTCAATCAATAACAATAAAAAGGTTCAGCCATAGTCATTCTCGTCACGTTCGCCCCCGCTTGTCGCCGAGCCATTTCTGAAATTGATATACATCACAACATTATCATACACTCCACAATACCTTAACACTACACAATAAAGTCCATTTCTCTACAAATTTTGACATCTTTACTTTGCAGTTCTTAAGATGTCCATTCTATTCGGAGCCTGGATTGCATTTAACATACAATGGTAAAAGAGGTCCAATGAAATTGGTCGCAAGTTTGACCGCAGACTCACTTTGGTAGTATGAACTTCTGGTGCCAATTGCTGGAATATTATTAGTCGAATGGACAGAGGGACGTCTGGAAGAAAAACGGAATTGAATTTACTGTTACTTTGTCAGCAAATGTGGAGAAACTTGACCCTCTCCCTAGCTACTTTTACACTGTATTTTACTTTTCTCGAAGAAACTATGAAGAGAAAGCCTTTATTTCGACTGCACATCTAACCACTGATACTTGCGACTTTTTTTTAAACATATTTTTTCACATGATGCTGAAAAAAAGGTGATATATATTTGAGTTATCGCGTAAAAGTGATATATAAAGATAGAAGTGATTATCCATTCTTTATTCATGACATTGGTTTATGTATTTATATTTATGTACTTATATTATGTAGTTTACCCACGTATTATATTATAATGTGTAATAATATGTATTTATATTATAATTGTTATATATCATTATTTATAATTCAGTAGGTATATTATAATTTACATCTTTTATTTTTAATCTTGCTACTTTCTGAATTTTGTTATGTTAAAACACCGACGTCCAACTTTGTTGCGTAATTCCTCTCCATCCAAAGGTTGTCTGTAAGAGATTTTAGCGATAAGACCTATTGTACACGTATTTTGTAAGTAATTATTTTGTTTTCTGTTTTGTCACAAATATGGTGTTCAATAAAGAGTTTATTTATCTATCTATCTATAACGAATTTAGATAAAGCAAAACCATATTTTTTTTATGTCAAATGAGGTTAATTTTTACCAAGAAATTGTTCATGAATTATCACTGCAAATGTTGATCAGCAATGAAACGAATTCTTCTATTTCTTATAGTTATTCTCTAGGTTAAAAATGAGTGACGTAAGCTCATTTGAAAAAAAAATGAAAAAATGCGCCACCAAGTTTCTTCTCGAGTTTCTCTAGAAATTAGAGTCACTTTTTTTTTATTAGAGAACTTTCATGAGCGCCTCTTTGGGGCCCATGGGAATAAACAATTTTGAATTTGAGATGCCTCAGTACAGGCGCTTTCGGGGTCACCAATTACCATGAGCTTTTTCTTGTGTTAGAAACTCAGAATACAGTTCTTTCTGTATTCTGAGGTTAGAAATATTCACAACCAATATTCTTTTTATTATTATTACTAAAATTAATCACTATATTTCCTGCAATACCTGGCATCCAAAGATGTACCCAAAAGATAAAGGACCGGACACAACGTAGGCGGTAACGGGGCGGTACCCACCGATATTCGATATTACAATAAACTATACCGGTATTGTACCGATATTAAAATGATATAAACAATAAATTATATGTATGCTATTAGAGGTAACAATCCAATAAACTATTATTTACTCGAAAGCGTCAAAGCCTCATATCATTCGATACTGGACGCACACTTTTAGAAGGCATTGTGTTTGCTATTTTGGTTGCTATTTATTAAGTCATAATTCAAAATCTTTTATTCACAAAAAGGCACTTATGAAAGTTTTATAAACGTTTTATTTACTTAATCATTAACAATTGTTTACTAAATTTCAAGTTTACATAGCAACATAGATCTAAATCTAAAAAGAGGTTTCTGTTGTTATAGACATTCGTACCCTACTTTTAGATAGAACATACATAATAACATAATATTACAACAAGGGTTTACGGTATAAAATAAAATACACACCTAGTAGGTAAAGAGATGCACTTACCCATTCGATCAACCTTAATTTTAATGAGTCTGCTGCCAGATTCGCAAAATTACAGCCATCTCGAGAAAATCCTGGTAAGAAACTATAAATAACTATATAATCAGATATAAATCTTAATACTGACGTAATATAATCGACTATTTATTATGTTTATTGATGTATTAAAATGATACAGTTCTACTAGTCTTTTACTTTTAAAAGCTTTTATTTTATTGTTGCTACTTGCGTGTTTAATGGAATAGTAGCGGTGTTATCGCATCTGAAATCTTTTACGATTAATATTATTAATAACGAGGACTTTTGGCTTAAAGTATCGTCCTAAACACGGCAAAAATCACTTGAAAATCCTGCAAGTAGTTAATGCAGAAGCAAAATCAATACGCTAGTTAGAAAACAACGGGAAGAGATTTCTGACTAAACCCGGAGAGCTAGAGTGAGTGATGAATGTAAGTTGACAGCACTTAAACCGATTGGCGCCTATGGCCAAATAGAATACGCACTGCCACCTCTACCAGTATACATTGAATATATTAACGTGTAATTAATTAACATAACTATGCTCACCAATTTGCAAGTTATGTATATCGTGTTTGTGGTACTAAATACCGGATGACGTAACTGTTATGAAATGAGAAAGCTTGTGGAATGTAGACGTGTGTTATTTTTCATGGACTTAATGATCTTAATGAAGTTTTAAACTGTTATTTTTGTAACAGGTGATTTTAATTTAAATGGATGTGACGCGGATTAATTATTTATGATTATTGCCTTTGTTTTAAATAAGAGATATCATGGACATTTAGCGGCATAATAGTGTTGGTGTCAGCTAATTATTGCTGCCGATTTTAGAATGTCAATTAGGAATGTATTATAAATTTGAATTAGTAAAGCACGTATTTTAGTTCTGTCTTCATTAATTAAAGCAAATATACATTATCTATAACTCTTGTTTAAGACTCAAGAGAGCTAAAATTTTGCGTTAGAATAGTGATGTGACAGAATAATATATTACTATCTGTTATTAACAAAGAACACAAGAACAAAGTGTATTCCTTAAATAGAGACAGTAAGAAAAGTGTTAATGGGCACCATCAAATTATAATCCAACATCATTGTTGGACACATTGTTACTTAGCAGTTAAGGTTAAAAATTAAATTGCTTATTAGTGTACTTAAGATCTTAAATTGTACCAATTTAAATGTTCCTTCATAAAAAAAGTATTATTTCTTGTGAAAAGCGGATATATCATACCTACCTTAAATGTTTTTACTTCCCGTTAAACATCATTGTGTTCAAATATGTACAATAATTTATGTAATTTAAGGAATCACAGCAGTTGATTAAGTAGGAATCTAATCGATTATAAACGAGAGATTTTCGGAACAGCTTATCGATTGAACTTTGAGTCGTTGCCATCAGTCACGTCACTAGCAGTCACGATATTTTTCACAGGTGTCGATACTTTAGTCACGGTTGACGTTAAAGCGTATTACTTTTAAACATCACATGACGTTATTTTGAGAAATAGATCTTTAATTTGAAATTAGATTGTAATGAAATTCATATTATCATTCATAATATTTATAGAAGCTATACTGCATCGTCAATCACGTTGCGAATATTTTTCAGTAGATACGTGATACATGCCATAGTTACAATTGTTTCTTATTGTTAGATAATATTATGGTACCTAGGTACGTTACGTGACAGTTATTTAGTATTTCGTTATTTAGTTCAGGTATTTGGTTTTATAATATTGGTATTAAGATGCATGTCAAAATATCTATGCCAAAGGCTTTGTTTAGAGGTATATCTTATAGTAATTATTTATTCTGAAAGATTCTTATTCGTAGTTTTGGTTTTTTGTGGTGGGTGCGTCCTACTTGTCTTATATTTTTTTTTTATTGAGCTCTGGATTTCTTATGTTTTTGCAATTGTTATTCATTAAATTCAATGAATAACAATTAGATGTACATAATAACTTTTAACGCAGATCGAATAAAAATAATGCAAAATATGCATGATAAAATTGATTAAAAGTGTGTGTGTGTGTTGTTGCTTCGGAACATAATCGATTTTGTTGTGAAAATGTATTGTGATTTTCACAGTAAAATAACACAGATGCAGTCTAGTGTGAACTCTCTCTAAGAATTTATTTTCGTTTTTAATTGATAAATGATACGGATAAATTATGAGATGTCAAAGTCACGATTACTTTAAATAATATTCCTTTTTAAAATTTGAACTATTCCATGTCACCTCCAATTCCTTTTCATTAACTATCATAAACATTTAAGTTGTTTAAATGCGCATGTTTTTTTTTCTTTGCTTATTCTATGTTGCATGCTATTTCGGTGGTGGATGGTTACTGTCGGTGCTGGTATACTTGTAACCAATGACTAACCACTGTTTCTGTTCTGAGTCACCAATAGTAACCAGGTCACTTGCACTGTCACTGTCACTAACCGTCTAATGGAGATCTGAGGTCCCGGAGACCTCAGGATGTTGAGCGCTATTGGAACATTTTCAACGTGTAAGTATTAACCGCTTTTTACTAATTTTAGACTATAATAACACGTAGTTAGAGTAAGAATTCCAATAACATTTAAAATACATTTTACGGTTTTAAAGATTTTTGTATACGAGAAATATTTTAGTAAGAAATGCAATTTTATTACAACAGTTCAATAAAAAACAAGTTTTTGGCCATGTTTTTTTGATAATATGTTACAAATTTTATTGGAATTATATTTTTTATTGATTTATAACTGGCGCTCCCATCGGGATTCATCAATGCATTTTAATTAATTTTATGTTAACAAGACCAATGAAATCCTATAAATTATTAACTACTAATATTTGTGGATAAGTATCTAGAATTATAGCTGATACTAGAATATTTTCGGTTCAGTTGTTATTGGATTTTTTTGGGTTTATTGATAATTTAAGCGTGTGTTAAACAACGTGTTCTAGAAAATTTCACTATCACTTTAAATATATTGTATCTTATTAATTTTTAAAATCTTGCTATAATTTTTCTTGATTCTTCACCCACCTAAACGAAGAACGTAACCCTGCACCGGGCGGTCGGGTCTCTCCGACCCTAAGGGGAAAGGGGCTAATAAGTGAAACAGAGATTTATGAGCTCGCAGATATGCAAATAGAAATTTGCGGTCCCTCGCCGATAAAAAGACGCGGGTCCCTCAGGGGACTGTTTGTCCAACTGTCGGCCTATGACGGTTCATAATTATTTCGGACGCTGTAGGGTTTGTGTTTCTTTCGAGGATGTTTGTCACCATATTTTAGGATGAATTATAATTTTTAATCTTTAGTACGCTTGTGGCAAAGTTTCAGCCTCAGGAAAATAGTAGACAGTTGACGTAACTCACCAGAACCTATATGTTAAGCGAGTGGCTAATAAATAATAAGTGTTTTTTAAGAATTTAATACCATCATTGTTTAGCCTATAATAATTGCATATTTGAATAAGTACGTATATGAATACTCGATAAGGAGATCCAAAATCAGCATCTTAAACTATTTATCTGAATGTTTAAATAGCTCATTTCATCAGTCTTGGACGTCTGTTCATCATAGTAAAAACTACAAGTGACGTAATATCTGCTGTCACATTGATCAAAACGTAATTTTTTTTTATAGTAGTATAAAACTACACTTTATTTTTAACTTCGTTGTTTTTTTGTAACATATGGGTATACTTATACCTGAAAAAGATATAGATATTTGATTTATTTCTGTATAATATATTTCTTCTTTACGTGTGTATGTGACTGAATCCTCCATAACGGCTAGACCGATTTGATGTAACTTTTTTGTGCTGATGATTCACAATTTTATGAATTTTCGAATTTAAAGCTTTTTAAACAGGACAACGTCTGTCGGATCCGCTAGTTACTATATATTTATTTAATTGGCTTAAAAAAATACTAAATATATTAAATATTTGATCGATTACTTAGTATACCCATAAGATAAAGTTCAGTTCCGGTATATAAAAAAACAAGCCGTGCCACGCGACTTTGCCCGCTATTATCAAGTTTAAAAGTAGCCTATGTGTTAATCCTAGGTATAATCTATGTACATTCCAAATTTCATCCAAATCCGTTCAGCCATTAAAGCGTGAAGAGGGAACAAACATACTTACACACTTACACATTTACACACACATTTACATACAAACTTTCGGATTTATAATAGTAGTCGGATATATTTAAAAGCACAACTCCAAAAAACAAAGTGACCAGTTTTTTTTAAGATTTAAGTGAAATCCCCTATCAATCCATGAAACGGTTGAAAAGTGAGGTGTGTGTAAAATTAATGAATTCCTTGTACCCCCGGGCTTGCATATTCATGTGGTCGCAGCTCGTTAGGTCGCCGCCGGTCACTATTAACAATCTGTCGTTCGAGTCCCGGCGAGAAACATTTTCAGTAATTTGTCACCCTGTCGGCATTCATTTTATGCCGTGATTTTTGTGATTTATGTGATTTCAATGATTTATTTACCAAAAATTTTGCGATTAATGTCTATAGTCGTGACAAGTCAATAGATTCATTTACTTTCATAAGTGCCTCTTTGGGGCCCATGTGAATAAAGGATTTTGATTTTGACATATGCATTAGGTACACGTGATCTGATACATCGAATCTGTCGTTCGAGTCCCGGCGAGAAACATTTTCTGTCATGTCATTATATCGGATTTCGATCACTTTTTTTGTTATTGTAGCTTAAGCCTCTATCCTTTGCAAAATTTACTATTTCAGATTTCAGTTATTGCATTAAAACGTATTGTTTTTGTTTTAAGTCATGAACGATCCTTGTCTACTTTCGTGATTCTGATTAGTGAGACCGGTTTTAACCTTCTTATTTTGTTACATCGTGATTTTGTGTGATATTTATTACATTTCAAAATAGTTGTTTCTTACAAAAGGAATTTATTACAATCACTCTGTCATTTTATAATCTGTAGTTCAACTCCCAGAAAAAAGATAAACGATTAGAGAAAACGTCGTAACTGACCTACAACGTCTGTCATGGAACCCCGTTGCTCCCTTCGTGTCCGCTAATAGCTATAACATAATCAAAAACAAGCTTTTACATCTCTTGTTTTCTTAATAAGTATTTATAATTTTAAACTAATTTACAAATTTATCAAAAATAATAAAATTATTGGATCTTTTAGACAAAGTGTCATATTTGATATAATAGTGTCTGACACGGTACCCCGTTGCTCCCTTCGTGTCCACTAATGAGCTAACATGATCATAAACACACGTTTTCATCTTTAATTTTCTTACTAAGTATTAATAATGTTAACAAATGTATCATGACAAAAATTAGTTTCTATAGAAACCTTTAGACAAAATGTTTAAATCGATATAATACTCTAACATGAGTACACCGTTGCTCCCTTCGTATCCGCTAATGAACATCTTAACATAAACGTGTTCTTCTACGTTATTTTTCTTTTTACTATCACACTTCAAACTAATAATCCAAAAGTTTATGTATGAGTATCAATCATATTATAACATAAAAAAAACATGCAAAAGCAGCATTTACCCTTTAACTTTTCTATCCTGATTAAGGCTGTTTTTTTTTCTGCTTAAGCAATTGTTCACCATCACACCTGAATAAAAATAATTAAACGCAAGCAAAGCTTAAAAAAACCGACTTCACCGTTTTATCTTCGGAAACTTGATCAGATTTAATGTATTAAACACGCATTACTGACGATAACTCAAAAACTAGAGATCAGATCTTGATTAAATTTCAATGGGACCAATTGGAAAGCAATATCTTTCAAACTAAAAAAGTTATGAAGAAACACAAAAAAAAAATACGGTCGACTTGAGTACCTCCTCCTTTTTTGTGAAGTTGGTAAAAAGATCAAAGATGCGGCCGAAGATGTAGCACGCTTACCTAAAAGATGCCTATTCACTATAGACTTGAAGTACTCCCAGATTACTTATACCGTTCAATAATCAAAGACGCGGACAATGAGTTCAAGTCCTTCGCCGTACGGATGATAAACGTAGAAACGAATCGCTTCGAGTGAACTGGATCTATGTCAACAGTGTTAGATGGTTAAAGAGGGATGGCCCGGAGAAGTTTGCATCCGGGCCTACCGCCGGGGCAAGATAGTGACTGCTAGCGCGACCCTATCTTGCCCCACCTCGGCGAGGGACTGCTCACGGGGGGGTTTTTAGTAGGTTCGAGCCCCACATACCCCTTTCCTTCATCCCTGGGAAGGAAAGGAAATGCCAGGCATTTTCCCACCCACAAAAAAAAAAAAAGGGGTATTTAACTTAAGTAATTCAGGCCCACAAAAAATTGTTGTCACTGTAATCATAATTATAATTAGATATATCATAAATATAACGGTAAGACAAAATATCATAACTAATATACAGTATCTGATATGGTACCCCGTTGCTCCCTTCGTGTCCACTAATGAGCTAACATGATCACAGACACTGAGCACGCCACCCGCACGGCTACTGTTTGCCTACTGGCTTTTATTTGCTTTGACAGAGATAATTATGTCATTTTAATTGGTAAGTCTTCAAATTAATGCCCATGTCTTTACAGTTAAATGTTTTAGACGGTAGGTAAAGTTATGTTTAATCGGTAAGATCATAACTACCTGTAATTTTCCGACAGCTATGTAAAAATCGCACATTCATATTCATATCTTGAACTGCCCGTTGGCTTAGTTGGTTGCGAGTTCGCCATCTAAGCAGGGGTCAACGGGTTCGATTCCCGGCTGGAACACAAGTTTTCTCCCCAAGGGAAATTTGTGTTTCTGGTTCTGATTGTGTATGTGAAGTGAATGATTCCGGCATCCATGACACAAGTCATCGAATTTAGTGTGGGACTGTGAGTGTGAAAGCGTTTATGTTGTATACTTAACGTCATTTATTTAACTGTTGGTAGGGCCTATAATAATTAGGTCTAATTTCTGAATTGTTTGCCTTATATATTTTTTACATTATAATCATTTGCATTTAATACAACGACAGCCAGTTGGCATACTAGGTTCGATTCCTGTTAGGGGCACAAGTTTTCTTTTCAAGAGACATTGGTGCTTCTGTTCTAGATGTGATTGTGTGTGTGATGTAAATGCTGTCGGCAGCCATGATACAAGTCTTTGAACTTAGTGTGAATGAGTTGTTTGTTCCATAATCGAAAATTTCATAAAAAAAAACAACGGGTTGCACTCTGGGAGTGCCGGCAGAAGTGAAAACTTCAACATTAAAGTTATAAACAGCAGGAGCAGGCATACATTTTCGCCGCGCGGTAGAAAGTGACGGGGATATTACTTCCTCTCCTTCGCCTTACGAATTTTCGGTCAGGTCACGTGTCCTGACGCGAGTTTAACATTTTTTACTAATCCCAAAAAAGTGCCCAACGCAGCTAAAGAAGTTTTCACTTCAAATATCTAGTAGACAACATGTATTGTTCCTACAAACCAAAGGAACACTTTGATTTCGGCGCATCAATTCAACCATTACTTTGTTAAACCAGAGCTAAGTCCCATAACAGCTTATCTTTTGCCTCTATCGCATCCAACGCGGGTTATCTCTCAACTTGTTAACTAGATTCAGTTATCTTCGACTTTTGTGAGGGAATTGCTAATTATTCGCACCGGTGCCGCAGCGAGGTGACGTCATGGCTAACGAGATTATGTTTTAATTCGGTTTGCCCCGACTTGAGGCTTTGAACGACTTATTGCATTTTGCTAGATTTGTGAGGCGTGTTTTTGTCTTTGGTAAGTTAAAACTATGCTGACGGCATATTCGCTTACCATCAGGTGAGATAGCGGTCAAACGTTTGCCTATCTTGAATATAAAAAAAATGCGTTTTGAGTAAAAAAACTAAGTATAGTGTTTATTTTTTAGAGTTTTGCCGCGTGAAAAATGGCGTCGTCGATTTTATGTTATTTCCCAAAACTTGTGGCCTTTCTAGTATTTTAATGTCTAATAACTGTGGATTATTAACTTATAATAGCTTGTAAATGTGCATTCATGAGCGTAGGCTAATCATACAAAGTTGAAAAAAGTAATATTTTTTTCGCTCCAAAACTCCAATAGAAGTTCTACTAAAGTCTCTACCACTTTACTGGGCATGACTTGACTATGACTTACTAGGACTCAGTTATATGACTTTACTGTGACTTGTAACTAGGACTTGGGTATATTTGAAATTAAATACTCAATTATACTTGAAAAATATGAATTACTCGCTAAATGCAAAAAGACAGCGGGGCCAAAATTAAAAACAAAAACTTTTTATGTAAAAGCCTTTAAGTTGTTATTGTAAACGATGAAAGTAAAAACTGTGTCGTATAAAAAATCATAAGATACACAAACTGCTTTTAAATTAAGTCGTTATGTCAAATATTTCAACATTTCTACAGATAAACAGTTTAAAATCATATATTTTACATCACAATGCGGTATCGAAATAACAGTGGAAAGCGTAGGCGTTGATCGGAACAAAATTATAATGATACACGTACGGTGGCGGGCGCCCAGAGCGACATCTGTCTCCTACGCAATTACGCTGAATTTATAACTCAATCATTCCTTTCCCACATAAAGAAAAAAAGTTAATCACGCGTTTGACGCCCGCGATTAAAACGAGAAAATAACACACTTTTTGTCGCGGTGAAAATAATCACGTGCAGTTTTTGTAGTGTAATCAAGTGAATGGAGAGTAGCAATTTTCTTTTTAACGCGGTCGTTTTGCCACGCGCGACTACCGGAGGGTTGATGAAAGGTTTCGCAGTTTTTGTTGTGGATATATATTACCCCCTTTTATTCCTTTTAATGCTATATTTCTCAAAATCGTAATAATAGGATTTCAGAAATCACAGTGACGTGTTAAAAGTTACTTTTTGATCATTGATTAGTGGTCAGGGGTGGCAACCAGTCGCGGTGACGTGAGTGAGATACGATTATCCACACCCCTAGGGAATGTCAGATAAAAAGTGCATGGAGGTCGCGGATATATTCGATTACTTTTTTGACATTTGAAAATTTGCGAGGGTGGAAATGAAATGGTTGTAGTTGTTCGATGTATTTTTGTTTATAATAAGTGCATACATACTTTTTATAGTAAAACTTTTTACCTTGGTGGGTATTTTGAGTCATGTGCAAAATGACAGTGCAATAAACATTTTAGAGTTAATTTAAAATTTTGTTTGTATAGAAAATTTATCGTATAGTGAGTTAATTAGATAAGAAGATAACTGTGCAATATATATAAAAAAAAGTATTCGTCAACTATTTATTTATTTGGTATACCTACAGAAGATACGCCACATAGTGACCGATACTTTTAATAATTTCGTACTTAAGTTAATGTTAAAAGTCAATCAAAATGGTACATCAATAAATAATAACAAGCTAAAAACAATAATTTATGCTGAAAAAGGAAAAAACAAACTCTTAATCAATTATTTAAAAATATGTCTCAGTCAAAGTCAAATAAAAGAATCATGGACCAGTCGTAGTCAAGTTATGCCCATGTAAAGTGGTAGAGACTTTACTAGAACCTACATTACAGTTTTGTCGCGAAAGCAATGTCAAGTTTTTTGACTTTGTCACTGTAATTTTCCTTCTACTTTTTTACTAGTTTGCCAAAAGAAAAAAATAACCTCAAACATTTTTTTTTAAATCCACTAAAACAATCCAGCATCGCATCACCCAATTCATCCCCTTCTAATCCAACACGATTTCGGGTTGCATAAAGCCAAAAGTCGCGGTTATTAGAGAGCGGTCTCTCAGACCGCGCGAGGGTCGCACCCCCGTTTTAGGGTTAGTGGGATGTCTGCGGTTTGTCGCAGATTAGTGTTTGTTTATGGTGGTTGTTTTGGCTTTTCTTTTTATCTCAGTTTTACTATATATTAATTAAAACTAATATGTGTAATATTATGTACTCATATGTGTTTTCAATCTGTTAACACATTTCTAACATTTCCTTATTTTGCACTTTCACAAATATTTAAAATTTTAGTTAGATTTTATTTTACTTTGGAATTACCGCATTTTGATAATTGTGATTTATTCAGATTTAATTCAAATTCTGACCGTCCATAATAAATGTTATAGAAAAGTTTGCCTTATGTTATTATCAGCTAGAATGTCTCATCTGGTAGATTTTGACACATTTTTATCGAAGCAGGCCTTTTCTTCAAATTCCCCAAACTAAGTGACGAAACTGAATTAAATTAATTCCTTAAAAAAAAAAGACATTCCGTTAACCGTCAACCGTTGAAAACACTGTTTTTTTTTCTCTTTTAATATTGGCTCTGCAATCTTGTGCATTTTGCCTGCATCAAGTAATAAAATATTTCAAGTATTTTTTACAGTAAAAGTCCTAGTCAAAGTCTAAGTCCACTCATGCCCAGTAAAGTGTTAGAAACACTAGAACTGCTATTGGAGTTGGAGCGAAGGCGAAAATCACGTTTTTCAATGCATGATTTGTCTACACTCATGCACGTTCATTACGTATTAATGGTCAATAATCCACCATTATTACTCATTAGCACTCGAAGAATCACAGGTTTTGGAAAATAATACAAATCATTGCCATTTTTCACTTCACAAAATTGCCAAAAAAACAACTTTGGAAACACTCAGCAACTGAAATAATTTTCCCGCCAAAAAAATTAAAAAGTAACAAACAATTAAAACACTCAACACTGGCCGCAAACGCCAATATTAGAGAAAAAAAGCTCATTAAAAAGTTAGCCTTCGTTAATTTCAGCGAGTCGTGATTTCCCTTTCCCGCGTTCGAAACTTCTTCTTTTGTGCCTGTTTAATTGTGGATCTCCACTGGAATTAACCAAATGAGGGCGACACACTACCTTTTCCTATATTATTGTACAGGCGCATTGAAAATTACTAGAACATTTTTCATTGTCACATCTTTTTGTACACTGAGAAGAACGTCTCGTTCCTGTTACTAGCATTCTAGTAATATATGTGACAACTTTAATTATTTATACAATCTCAAAATTATTAATAACTAGCTTATTTTGTAAAAAGAACGTAGTAACTGTAATTTAACTAGAAAATATGTTTCTGAGAACTTGAGTTGTCTAGTTGTCCCAGTTTTTTTTTCTCCTTCTAATACTTAATGGTTTGAAGTTAGGTGTTAATTACGCATTGATTATAGAAAGGTGAAGTGATTGACATGAACCTAAGTTTTTTGTAGGAGTTTTGCCGCGAGAGAGGAAAAATGTCGTTGTCGATTTTGTGTTATTTTCAAGTGTTAATGTGTAATAATGGTGTATTTATTACCACTATTTATTGACGATTTTTTTACTTGATTACATTTTCTGCCCATTTACTTTCTTTACACTTTCTAAATGCACTTAGATTTCAAAGCCAATATAAAAGTATTTTGTATGATTTTACGTTTTCATGCTTAAATCACAATGTATATAAATAATAAAGGCAAAAGAAGAAGTATTTTATTAAAAAAACTAGTACTGCGATAAACCAAAATGTAGCACAGATTTTAGTTGACTTAAAAATTAATAATAGTATCTAATTATTTTTCATCTTGATTATGTTGCTGTACGAGCCTAAACAGAACAAAACATGAACGAAATATTCTTCAGAATACGTAGAATATAAACTACTTGCAGTCAATACTTTGCCCTAAAAAGCAAACGTAAGTTAACCTCCTTTATATTTCGCGCCAAAACTAACCTCAGCTTGCACATCGCGGCTACAATAAAACAAAGCATCTCGGAGCCTGCACGACGTAGGCGTAATTAAAGACTTACAATACACGGGCGGGGAATTAAAAACAATTAACGGCTGGATTGAGCACAATGCTCGCATTCGGCACGACTCGCCAGTTAGAGATACGGGCCGTATGGGAATTTGCTGGGCTATTGGATAGTCGAAGAATTAGATTTTTTATTGTAAATAAACAGCGCAAAGCTATTCATTACCTATGCATGTGGTAAATGCCTGACTTCTACTAAAACATGCTACGATGTAGGCACCTTTGTGGTTAGGTTATCTTACCACTTACCTACTACTAATACACCATAGGAGGATAGGAGTACCTATATATTTTATTTGTAATTTATCCTTACTAATATTATAAATGCGAAAGTAACTCTGTCTGTCTGTTTGTTACGCTTTCACGCTAAAACTACTGAACCGATTTAAACGAAATTTTGTACACAGATAGTCTAGAGCCTGAGAAAGGACATAGGCTACTTTTTAATCCCGAATTCTGGCTGGTCCGGGACTTACGCGGGCAAAGCCGCGGGGCGCAGCTAGTACTCTTATAAATATATAACTGAGCACACATTTAAAACCAAGTTCATTAATTCAAGTTAACGCTTTATTGCTTAATTTAGGTTAAGTTTAATGCTTGTGTTTAAACACCGCCCAAAAAAGTACCTATTATACTACCAAAAAAATTCTAAACGGTTACTAAAATGGATAAATGGTCACCAAATTACGTTTCCTAAAATATTATGAATTAATCCATTTTTTTCGTACTATAAATATTTTTGTATTAATTATTTAAAAAAAATAACCTTAACCTACTGTTATCCGATTCGGTTCTGTTCCAGGAAATTTATTTTAGGAAACGTAATTTGGTGACTATTTATCCATTTTCGCAACCGTTTAGAATTTTTGGTGGCCGTCTAAATTATACCCAAGTTTAATTCAATGATATTTTTAATAAAGCGTATATGGCGTCATAAATTTTTGATTTCGTCCGATTTTCAAGATTTAATCGCCTATTTACGTCTAAACAACCGTTATTTCCTTAACCGAAGTTTGGTGAAATCGAACCTTATAATCTTTTTACATTATTATTACTTACACCCTTATCAAAATTTAATACTAAACATTTTCATACTCGACTGTACAGCGCGACACCGGAACATAGTACCATTATAGAGAAAATTAATTTGTTAATGAGCTGCCTTTGACATACGATATCGACGCCTGCGTGATGTGTTGTCGTAAATGGGGGAATGGAAACAAAGCAAATAATATGAGAGGAAATATATTCCATTTTTACTGGCAATTTTAATATACTTCTGTTTTTTTGGAATGCTAGAAGTAGATGCTGCATATAATGTTCGTGTGTGAAAGAGATTGAAAATTAACATTTTCTATGACGCATGACGCCCAGAACCAGAAGCACAAATATCCCTTGGGAAGGAATTTGTGATCGAGCCGGGAATCGAACCCAGGACCGGCGCAGAGGGCAGACACCTGTCCACTGCGCCAACTGGGCCGTCGATTCACTCATTTAGGACCATTAAATTTTATTGAAAACAATTCTATTCCAAATGTGCAAATGTAACGTTTATGGAATTAGTGACCGACATTGTAGTAACTCACCCTCTAATACCAGTTTGTTCCACTACAGCAAAATCAATCACTGCCCGCAAAAAACTGGCCGTGCTAATCGAGCCGTCAAATTGGGTTTTCAACGTTTAAGCTTATTCTGTGAAAGTGCTGAATCGCACTGACACCCCACTCGGCCCGAGGGTGTCGCGCCCGCCATTTTCTTTTTTCACGGCTGCAATTCTATTACAGCCAATGTTAATATCTGCCCGCATTGACTGACGTCATTACGGTTAGCCACGCTCGACATTTCAAATTTTTATTAATTTGGAAATCGAACGTTTAGTTCTTTTTTCTCCGCGCCGTCGATTGTGTGTTTTTTAATCGGACTTTTTAGTCACAGTTTTTTAATATCAGCCAGTAATGAGGGTGGAGAGGTGTCATGTTTCGACACGCGACTCACAATAGATGATTCGGTTAGCCGAGGGCCCCTTAGGCTCCTCATGTTATTGTCCGTTGAGCATCGATTTTATCAGCGTTGTATCGTTTTACAAGTGGAACAAAGGGGATTATTTTATTAAAACATCGTGGAATCTTGGAAATAACCAAATAGACACGTTAATCTTTTGTTATCTAAGTTTGAAATCTCTTCGTTCAAATAATGTTGGCAATGCCGCCGGATGACGGACATTGAGGTACCTATTAGTTTGGTGGATTTTAGTGAGCTCTTTGGTTGTATAATAATTTATATAATATATAGATGTCGATAATTTAAGTTTAGATTAAAAAATACAGGCAATTAATTGGCCCGAGTACTAGAACATTTTTAGATTTACATATTACCTTCGGCTAAATAGTAAAACATTAATGTATAACTAAACTACAGTAATGTTTTCTTCTAAGTTAAGAACTATTCTACTTAGACGAAAAATTTCTTGACCCGACCATTGATCCAGTCAAATATGTATCAACCAATATCTGAATGAAACTAAAACTATAAACATCTATACAGCAAAGACCCAAGTTACTCAAAAGGTAAGCTTATACTGGTACCTACTTATTTGGCTCAACGTATTAGCATTGCAATTCGAAGAGGCAATGCCAGAATGATGGGAACGCTACACACTGGTAGTGGGTCTTTTAGGTAACTTGGGTTTCCGATGTAGATGTATATAGTTTTAGAATATAACGACAATTGGTCCGTATTTATATTTGACTTTATAACCGATACTTCAACACATTTCATACACAAAAAAAAAGTTGCATATCAAACTTGGTATTTTAACCTAAGACCATAGAAAACATCGCAAACAAAGCTCAGAACCTCTAGTTGTATGAGTGCATTCACTCTGTACACTTGTCGTCAGTTATCGCTGTGACAGCGACTCGTGTGCTTAGCTCGGTGTATGCGACTGTACACGGAACGGGAGGACGACTGTCCGAGTTGGGAACTAATGCTTGATCTAGGGCTGTCAGATATACATTATATTTAAAAAAATGAATATATAATTAATTATATTCTCTTATTAAGTAATTGATCAATTTAAGTATGCAACTCAAAATATATTTGAATAACTATGTGGATGATGAATTTTTGCTTACCAACATTTTATTTTAGAAAAAAGGTACTTAACCTTATACGAAAAAGTAACAACTTCTGTTGGTTTTTTATCTACTAAATAACGATTACTTTTCGTTAACTAGAGTTGTTAGTGGTTGAAACGAACCATATTTGGCACGATGCTTCTTTTAGAACTCAATAATTTCTTCGTTATAGGTATGCGCTGTGATCTTAAAAACTACTACGGTAGACTCGGAGAAAAAATAAATATACATGATACATTTTTTACCAATATAAGTTCAAAAATCTCTGTACAATCATATAAAAAAAAACATTGTTTATAACATTAATTCTAAAATGAGTTACCATGTCAGTTTAAATTGTTATATATATGTTATATACTAACTAGCCTGTATGTTGATATAGGTCTTAGCATACTATCGTTTTTTCCATACACCTATTTTATTCCCGATTATCCCTCACAGCACAGCCCTATCTCAAAAACCCACCCATCAGAACATGATACTTTTCACGTATCACGTACCGTTAATGAAAATCCAAAAACAAAAGCGTCCATCAACCCTGCGCTGACGGGGTGAAATAAAGGCCCCTACAGACGAACGGAGTGAAAAAAATCCCGGTTCAAAAAGCCACGGCGAGCGATGGCGATGGCAAAAAGTCGCGGCTTTGTCCGTGATGTACTGGTTTTACAGACCCGGCCTTTGTTTTGTGGCCTTTCATCGTGATTCAAGACTAGATAATGGTAGAATGTTGAATCAGGTACATCTCTGTGCGAAAAAATGTTTTAAAAAGTGAATAAGATAAAAGTTCGCTTATCAACATTAAAATGCTGTCAAAAATCTATTCAATAGTCAAACAATTTCTCTTTAATTAATGTTCAGTTTATATTCACTAAAATTATAATGACTTTGAACTTTACTATTATAATTAGTCGTAATAAAAATCGTCAGTTTAAAAAATACTAAACTAATGTTCACACTTATGAACTGCTTGGTTGTGTGAGCGTTCGCCTTCTAAGCAGGGGTATCGGGGTATTCTCGACGGGAACACAAGTTTTCTTCCCAGGAAAATTTGTGTTTCTGATTCTGGTTGCGATTATGTGTGTGATGTGAATGTTTTCGGCACCCACGATACAAGTCATCGAACTTAGTGTGGGTTCATCGAACTGGCTGTGAGTGTGAAAGCGTTTATGTTATGTTTTTATGTTTTATGTTATAAATAAAAATACTTAAGTTTGTATGTGAGAAAGAATGTGTAAGTATTGTTGAAACGAATACGAAATCGGATGAAACATACATATACAACATCACTAGCGATACTTCGACACAGACAAAATATTACACACAACAGATAAAATATTTCAAAACATACACTAAAAAGTTCACCGATTACGACCGAAGCGGCAAAACTTAGCACCTTAATAACGGCTCAAACATCCTTCCCCGCTTGAGAGGTATCGTGGATGTCAAGTGCCCGCTGAATGACACTGATCTGGTCGAGCAGCGCCCTCTACCGGCTTTAGTACGTGATTAAACCGCGAAATGTCAAAGTGCAAAGATCGGGCCTTTGTAAATCGCGACTCTTGAGATCCCATCGCTCAGTGCTGCCGTGGATGATGTGTTCATTCATCAAAAAGACGCTTAAGGCGTGCGTGGCTTTTTTTTTTTGTTAAAACTAGAGTTTTTAATGTGACTCATGACTGAGTGTAGTTGTCTTCCAACAAAATAATTTTAATGTGTAACAGATTTAATGCAATGTGACACTATTGGTGCAAAAACATTTTTGATCAGGTACAAACACTAACCTTCTTACATTATCGACCGATTTGACGACCCAGTTGGCGCAGTGGACAGGTGTCCGCCCTCTGCGCCGTGGGTCCTGGGTTCGATTCCCGGCAGGAGCACAAATTCCTTCCCAAGGGATATTTGTGCTTCTGGTTCTGGGTGTAATGTGTGTGTGATGTAAATGTTTCCGGCACCCACGATACAAGTCTTTGAACTTAGTGTGGGGCTGTGAGTGTGAATGCGTTTGTTTGTTTGTTTGTTTTGTATCTTTTCTGTATATTACGGATAAAGCCGTCAAACTTATTACGTAAATAATAAGTATTGAAATTCTTAAAAAAAAAGTAAAAAAAATTGAGGGATTTTATATGCAATGATATAAGTGGGTCCAATTATTATCGTAATAAGTTTTGGTATATGCTATCATCATCATCAGCAATTATAGTTTTTATCAGTTCCAAGATATCACTATTACCAAGAAGTTCACTCAGAACGATATAGTGAGAGACTATATGACCCAAGTTGTACTTCTCTGTACAAATTCTTCAATACATTTAAACGCTTTCACACTCGCAGCCCCGTACAAGTTTCTATGACTTGAGTCGTGGGTGTCGGAAACATTCTCATCACACATACAATCAGAACCAGAATCACAAATTTTCCTTTGGGAGAAAACTTGTGTTCCGAATCGAACCCAATGATACCCTTGCTTAGAAAGCGAAAGCGCACCTAACTAAATCAACGGGCAGTTCACATATTCATTTCTAACATTTGCGACGTCGTATAAACGTCGCATAATAGTAATAAGTATTCTTTTTTTATAAATATTATACAAATATAAAGCCATAACGCCCCTACGTATGTCAATCTCTCATTTTCCCGCGTGCGGTCAGCTGCATTGTTATTCGGACGGACAGATGTGCTCGAATAATTAACTGATGGAGGTTTTAATAAAGGGAAATGCTAAGTAAGGAAAGTGCTCTTGTTTATATCTGTTTAAAGAGTAATAGCTACATAAAAGTATTAGTTATATGATTTAAGGCGACTAAAAAAACACCGAAAAGTACTCCATAATTAGATCAATTTAAACAAACAAACAAAAGCATTCACACTCACAGCCCCACACTAAGTTCAAATACTTGTATCGTGGGTGCCGGAAACATTCACATCACACACACATTACACCCAGAACCAGAAGCACAAATATCCCTTGGGAAGGAATGTGTGCTAATGCCGGGAATCGAACCCAGGACCCACGGCGCAGAGGGCGGACACCTGTCCACTGCGCCAACTGGGTCGTCAATTTGTTCTGAAATTCCTTTTATTTCGCCTTTGGTGAAGAGACTACCTAGCTCTACCACCTCAAGTCAAAATAGTTCTACGAGTCGGGTTTCTCACGCATAAAGTGATTTAAGGTACTTTAAATTTAATCTTAGCACTCTAAAGAGAGCCTAACAGGTGATTTACTCCATCGTTAGTGGTCGAGTAATTCTTCCGCGTTCCTAGAATATATTTCTATCTCGCTCATAAAGTTTGGTTTAGTTTTCTATCTCACTCTCGCGATTCTAGACTTTACGACGTCATTACTGCTATCAGAGTACAGTACTGGACTTCTAAAATCGAACCCCAGTTTTAAGGTTACCTTATTACGTAAGCGTAAGGTTTAGATTTGAAGGTTTCAGCTAAATGAGCGGGTCATATCTTATAGCTAGTGTAAAAGCCCTGAATATTTCAAATTGCAGTTGACTGTGCGAGCAAATTAATAAGAGTGTGGAATAGATCGGTATACTCAAAATAAGTAAGTATTGTATTTGCTCGAAACATAATTTCTATCAAGTATCCAACATCCCTGCAAATATAATTTAAACGCAAGGTTTTGGCTTGACCGATTTCGATAAAATTTATATGGGATCACCTCTGAAGACACTATCAAACAAAAAAAACCATCAAAATCAATCCATAATTGACGGAGATAACATACATACAAAAACAAAACATACAGTCGAATTGAGAACCTCCTTTTTTGAAGTCGGTTGAAAATGAATTTTATTGATTTTTACCTACTTGACTGCGCCAAGCTGAGGAGAGTAATGTGTTTATCAGCCTATGTATGTATGTTTGTTTGTTTCTTTGCGGCGTTCTAGAGACCAAATGCGTGTGCCGATTTCCATAATTTTAACCTAAAAATGATTTTGAAATGGGTTATGCCACTGCGCTCCACGAAATAGTGAACATCGCTCCCCGAACACTTTTTCTGTGAAGATTCTCTTTTTTTTTTACTGCACAATTCACAACACAATTATTTGATTAAAAACTGTAAATTTGTTGCATCAATTTTTTTTTCTGAAGGACTACATTCCTCTATGTGGGTGTAGCCTACAGCGTCATCTGAACATTAACGACTTCTTTTTAGCGGATAAAAAAATGCACAGCGTCTTAAATTTTTATTATAAAATGTGTGAATTCAAATTCCATCTGTATTTATTTACCTTCCATTATATTATTATTATATAACTCATATTATTAAAGCTTTCAATGAGATCTCGAGTCCCTACAAACATCCATTAAGAATATCGCGTACGTATAGCGCTTGTAGAACTTTATGCGATGCGATAGGTGTATTTATGGCGGTGTTCCTAGATTCCGCTTTTCTTGTATACTTGTGGTATCTTACAGATTTCTTATATCGCTGTTATACCACTAATAGTGGATTTAGAGTAGTAGCGATAACGACTATGTAACTCCTAGCCTATGTGTAGTAGCGATAACGACTATATAGATAGATAGATAGATAGATAGATAGATAAACACTTTATTGAACACCTTAACAAATACATGACAAGGAATAATAATCTAGAATATAAGTGTAACAACAGGCGGTCTTGTCGCTAAGAGCGATCTCTTCCAGACAACCTTTGGATGGAGAGGAGTAAGCAATGAAATTATATAATATTATATATGAAATTATTATTAAATTATTTTAATGAAATTATATAATATTATATAATTATATATTATATAATGAATATAGCTTCTAGTCTATGCCAAACTCACATGCACATGGTGCCCTTGCCGATCAAAGTGTCATTGTCCATGAAATAAAAAGGCAAAGTTAAATAAGTACCATGAAAGGCCAAAAATACTGTAAGATTTTGAGAATATTTTTTTTGGTAATGTTGTCTTACGTGATTGTTATAATTTCGCCACGTTTTACTTTTTCTTCACCTTCGATAGGCAAGCATTTGGCCACTCCCATTGATGGTATTTGTTGTTTAATGTTATTGAGCGGCGCCACATAGTTTCCATTTAAAACCAGAAAATAAACAAAACAAAATGAGCATTTCGTCATTATGATCACGTTGTTAATGGCTATTTTCCCATGATTTGTCCTAATTTATGTCAGTATTTAAAAAAAAATAAACTTATATCTAATTTGCAAATATTATTATAACCTAATCAAATTATAGATTCCGAGATTTAACAACATCCATAGAGCGAACCAATCGCCCGCTGCGTAAATCCAAACTCTCAGCAGGAATTTTACGTTTATAATAAAATAGTAAATTTTTATGGTTAATTTAATTTACCGCCATTTTATTAATCGATTTATTAAAAATCGGGTTGTAAAGTGGAGTGCACACTGCGGGCGGTATGGCCGCATTCCGATTGACGCGCGACTCGAGTCAACTCGAGTGACACCTGACTGGGCGCCATTATGCGAGTGAACTCGGACCCTGCTATCTCTGCTCTGTGACACTCGCTGACACTTGAGGCTCTGTTCGTCGTGACACTGTGACCCAGTTCGCGAACGCATTGTTTGTTTATGAATCGGATCGTTGTTCGAAGTTATGCCGACTCTGTTTTGTATTTGACCCGTTGAGAACGTTAATGTCATGAAGTTTTCTTTTAGTATTTTTGCCGATTCACCTTCCAGTTTAATTATGCTGATTGCCTTAATTGAGTGTTAGCAATGGTTGAAAACAATTGATTATTAGGTCACTATACGAAACTTAATCGTGCAAAAAAATATTATTACTGTCTTTTAATTAGGCTGAATCTGGTGCAGTGGAAGTTTTTGGGTGCTATCTGCGCCGAAGAAAAAATTTATACGGGAATCGAACCCAGGACGTTGGTTCCTTGGTTCGATTTCCGTCAGCAGCATAATTTTCCTTCCGAAGGGACCTTCGCGCTTCTGTTTCGGGTGTGATATTGTTTGAGTAATGTATATATTTCCGGCATCCACGTTACAAGTCTTTGGATTTAGTGGGTATGTTTGTGAATGCGATTATTCATATAATTACTGATAACATGTTCGAATCGATAAAGTTCAAATATTGCAATCAATGTATTACTGCTTATGTTCAACAAGTTAAATCCTTCTATTTTTAAAACGATGTTTTTTTTTACTTTCATTGTTGCCAGTTAATTTTCTTTAAACTGAGAACTACCCAGTTTATTCGCCGTAACTCTAGCCATTGCGGTAGCTAACAAGTATTTTTGTAAGATCGTAAAGTGTCGGGCGAGAGTCGCGCGTCGGTAGCGCCACCCGCAGCGTAGTTTATGTCGCGCGATCTTGTGATAGCGCCTTATTGTGCACGCATCTTTACAGTGCCTTATGGTATAGGATTTCGCGCCATACAAGTCTAGTGAGCATGCGATATTGTTCCTGTTAATCCGTTTTAGGTAAATTCTAATTTAAGTTAGTGTATGCGGAGGCGTCTCTATAATGTATAGACTTTATTTTGTTTGTGAAAGTCAAGTGCGCTCTAGGTTTACTTTTTTGTTAGACAATATCTTTGTTGATATTGCTTAGATTTTTTTTTGTATTCTAATGATTATCCCGCTCGGTCTTAAAATTAAAAAAAATAACGCTTTCGTACTATGTTCGGTGACTGGTGTCGTGGATGCTGGAAACATTGACACACACAATTACACTCAGACCCAGAACTAGAAACACAAATTTCCCTTGGGAAGAAAACTTGTTTCCACCGTTTTTGTTAGTAATCGAGCCCAAATCTTGCTTAGAAGGCTAACGCGCACCGATATCTAACCCATCTCACACCTATATCATATAGGTTACCTATATATACTTAATAAATCTTGTTATTTTATCAGTTTGATCTGTGTGTTATTTCTTATCATTTCTTTAAGATCCAAACTCCACACGATACTTTTAGTCAGATTTATAACCTACAATGTCTTGACAATGCATCTTCCCTTATTTTCACCTTTAAAACTAAGTCCGTTACAAACAGCACGTGGCAACTGTACTGTAACACTCCCACAGGATACCCAACAAAAAAAAACCTATTGTCAGTTGAACAACAAAAACGTATTTACAAATACTCGCGCCCGCCCACTCTAAAGGTGTTTATTTAAAAATTTCGCGACACAATACAAATGTCACATTTTTTCACTTTTCGCGCCATTTAATGCTATTTCGTACCATTAGAACGCACCTTTATGTTTCCGCTTTTGGAGTTTCAGAAAAATACCAACCTTATTTCTTATTGCATAGGCAAGTTGATCTTAAATTTTGAATTTGGAACGTTCGCCGGAGATGCTGGCCGCTTCTTCTTTTTCTTTTTTTATTCGGACACGTGTTTATGGACGTCCAATTTGTGTCTATTGATCGTATTGTGGAGAATCTTTTGAATTTATTACTTTTCATTGCCGTTGTTCTGACGCGAAGTTTGATATTATTACTAGTCTTGTAATGTTTTAAGTTTTTTTCTGTAGATTAATCTTACAGATATATTTTAAAGTATTATAGTTAGAGTCAGCAACAAAAGTGCATTATATTTGAAGATTATTTTCATAATTGTACATGCATGAATTTTTTTTTGTAAATTTGTACTGCCCGTGGGCATAGTTGTGGGTTCGATTCCCGGCCGAAACACCAAGATTTCTCCCCTAGGTAAATTTGTGTTTCTGGTTCTGGTTGTGATTGCCGGCACCCACGATACATGTCATAGAAATACCTTACCATTTAAATACAGCTAAGCTGCTTCAAGAAACTTTCAATAGTTTGCTTTTGTTACTGACTTTCTACGACCATCTATTACAACGATTGCGTATACATTGAAAACAAAACAAATATTACCCCAACAAGTCCCCAACTAAACACGTAATCTACACGATCCATTGCGAAATCCTCACCTCAAGACATAAATAAACACGTATGCGATAAGAAAGGGTACGATTCTCGAAGATGGGAGCGACAACGGGGGCCTATTGTGGAGGCTAAATTTGTTTCGTCGTTTCCGATTTGCTTACAAGATTGCTTTATTATTGTAAACAGAGATTTAATCTGTATTTAGAGTATGTTCGATTAACTAAATATACTCATGTTTATATTTGTTTTGGTCCTCTTGGTATCGATTAACTACGTTCTTAATTTGGCATAAGATTATTTATAACCTAACTAGTGACGGTTTTGCCGCGAAAGTGAAAAAATGGCGTTGATGAATTCTGTATAATTTTCCAAAACCTGTGATTCTTCTTGTGTTAATGTGTAATAATGGTGGTTTATTAACCGTTAATATTCAGTAAACGTGCATAAGTGTAGGCAAATCATACAAAGTTGAAAAATGTGATTTTCGCCTTCGCTCCAAAACTCCAATGAAAGTTCTGGTAAAGGTTCTACTACTTTACTGGGGCATGACTTGACTATGACTGGACCTTGACTTTGACTGTGACTTGTGACAGGGACATTTATTTTAAAATACACTTGAAATATATTGTTACTTGACACTGCCTAAATGAACAAGATAGCGAAGCCAAATATAATAAAAAAATCTTAAAAAATTCACCTAGCTTTTAAATTTAAAGATAGACCTTTTTTAAAAAAAGAGTGTCTTAAAAACCCAAACACCATGTAAAAGGTTCTAAATTCAAAACCATTGTCGATACTCGTACGCGTCAGTTATAATAAGATTCGGTCGGTATAAAGAGCTATTATGTCCGTTCGCTCATTGTTCGCCTAATGCGGTTCATTCTTCGTTCTGTTCATTCATCGTTCGTTCGTTTGGGCTCATCCCGAGAGCAAACATCTGCTGCACCTACAATGTTTGTAGAACGCCTTTGATATTGACAAAGGTTTTTAGCTTGTTGTCACTTTTAGTTAGATTTGTGGTTTTTGTTTTTTTATAATAATAAACGCTCTCACACTCACAGCTCTACATTGAGACCGTTCGACTTATACCATGGGTGATGACTTGTACCAAACATTTTATATTACACACACACAATCACAACCAGATCCAGAAACATAAATTTCCCTTGAGGAGAAAACTTGTGTTCCCACCGAGAATCGAACTCAATAGGGTATGGGGTGCTTAGAAGGCGCACCTTACTAACCAACGGACAATTTAGGGCAGTTTTTTTTTCGATTTAATCAAACAAAACCTATTACTTACAGCTTTTTTTAAATAGTGTTTAACTAGCTGTGCCCCGCGGCTTTCCCCGCGTTTATCAAGTTATAAAGTAGCCTATGTTCTTGGTGTAAACTATGTCCAAATTTCATCCTAATCTGTTCACCCGTTACAGCATGACAATCAGACTTACAAACTTTCGGATTTATAATATTAGTGTGATAAAAGTAGTGGCTCTGTGAGCTAAAGATCTCGCGTATATTTCGAAATGGCTGAAATTTTTTTTTACCTTCTTAACCCCCACATCTCCGCCATTTATTTACCGAAAATTTAAAATCATAGATAACATTTTTCCCGCCGAAAATCCACTCAAAATGGTCTCACCCAGTCTTCACTCAACTTGTTTTTCATTACCCAAATAGTGAACAATACTTTTATGGCACCACAGATTAAAATTTTCCCGCCGAAATTCCTCTCTAAATTGTCGCACTGAACTAGTTCTTCACTATCCACTTGGTTTTGATTGACTTAGATTCATTCAATCATCAAGAAGTCAAAAACCCTTGATTTATAGAGTACAATAAACACCCGCATCGCGCTGTTTAATAAGCGACAATTATTATTATTTTATTTTCATAAAAGATAAATAATGATGAATGCGGGCCATCGATTCAACTCGGTCGATTATCGCACCCTTTACTTCTAAGTGCTTTATGGGTTTCGATACGGTCAATAAAGGCTTGAAACGTCAAATAAGTACAGTTTTTTTTTGTTATCAGATATTTAGTTTAGTAGACTCTCATCATCATCATTTGCATTAAGCGAATGGGAAAAAATACAATATTTTTTAGCCATACTAGGTACTCTTTACATAACCCGTCAAAAAAACAAGTGAATAGAAAGTGACTGGTGACTAGATTAGTTTTGAAAACTTGATCTAAATAACTTGAAATATTTTATAACTTGACACTGGCTTTATGCACATTGATTGCGAGGCCAAAGACAAATACAATAAAAAGTACTCTTTCATTTACTAATATTTAATAAACATAAGAGGTTAATAAAAATCATATCTAGCACATTTGATGACTAAGGAATCTATAAATTATTTGCCATGAAAACATAAAATTGAGTCCACTAAGACCCCTCCGACTGAATGGCGCCACGAGCTTCTGATGAGCGCTTATTAGTGCACATGGGCATTGATTCATAGGTCAATTCTGTTGACTCGACCATCAATACTCCTTAAACATCGGCCTGTTTCAATCTGACTACGTCGTTGATTGGTTAGCATTGCTAGGGAACGGGCGATTCGAATTTGGAACCTTAATGAGAAGAAATAGGCGAAACCAATATTTTACAAATATCGCTACATCTGATCTTATTTTAAAAATAATTCGAACTTCAATTTAAAAACTTTAGTGAAATATTTTTCTACATGATAACGCAAAAAGAAATGACTTCTTTTACGTTATTGGACCTCGAAAGCATTTTTATGTAGATGTTTATGTTATAAATATTAAGAATCAGAATATCGTTTACTGTCAGACTGTGGTTAACAAAAATTCTCAAATATAAAATTAACAGTTTCAACAGCTTGCCCATTTCGAGCGTACAAGAAGAAAAACGTGATTCATCTAAATTGTATAGCATTCATATCTGAAATATTAAGCTTTTTATTCGTTCGTATTTTCCCAAAAAAATATAGAACCGAGTGGAAATACAATATGTTTCTAAGAATTCAAAACATCGAGGGGTTGGCTTGGTTATGTACCAAAAGTCATTGATCAATAATTATTGATCATCAACAACAAATCCGATCAATTTGTAGGTTACAGAGTTCATTGCTAACCGTTATGGTAAGGTCTAAGTTAACCCTGCGATGGAAAGGTGTACCACATTGTTCGACCAAAGATCAGCTAAGACGGCCAAATAGCAATTAACCCTTAGTCGGCCGGACATCGTAACAATGTAATATTGTTTAATTGAAATGACCCCGATGCGGTAAATACTCTGCTGTAATTGAATGGAATGAACGTATGAATGAACGAAAAATATCTTATGATTGATCTAAATTACTTGTTCATTCAATAGACTTCGTTAGACTTGGTAATGTGAAATTTAAATTAATGCGTTAATTATTGTGTTCAGCACAATCGAAATTTAAATCATTTTTTTTTTTATAGTCTACACTTAATATATTTTCTATGTATACTTAATCTGTCTCACGTTAAAAATGTCTTCTAAACTTCAGAAAAGTTTGTTGTAGTCAAACGGGTGTTTTGGCGCGAAAGCGAAAATTAGCGTTCTTGATTTCATATTATTTTCAAAAACTTGTGATGCGTCGAGTATTATCTAATGTGTAATAATGGTGGATTATTAACCGTTAATACTTAAGGAATGTGCATGAGTTTTCGCTCCAAAGCTACAAGAGTAGTAATAAAAATTCAATTTCAATTTACCAGGCATGGCTGATGACATTTACTTGACATTGTGCCTAAGAATAACGAAAATAATAAACTTAAATTATGTAGTGTTTTAGTATTTTTATTAGTTTACTTGACACTGGCTAAATGAACAAAGTTTGCGGAGCCAAACCTTAAAATAAGATCTAAACTTTCGCATTTGAGTTTTGCCGCGAAAGTGAAAAAATGTCGTTGTTGATTTTGTATATTTTTCTAAAACCTCTGATTCTTCTAGTGCTAATGTGTAATAATGGTGGATTATTAACCGTAAATACTTAGTAAACGAGCATACGTGTAAATATATCATATATCATAATAAATCATACAAAGTTGAAAAACGTGATTTTCGCTTTCGCTTCAAAACTATAAAAGAAGTTCTAGTAAAGTTTCTACCACTTTACTAGGGCATGACTTGACTATGACAAGACCTTGACTGTTTTACTTGACTGTGACTTGTGACTAGGACTTTTAATATGAAATACTCTTGAAATACATTATTACTTGACTCTCGCTAAATGCACAAGATTGCGAAGCCAATATTAAAAGAAAAAAAACTTTCGCATTAAAAGAGTAGTGAGACGTATATTTATCGCTCATACTCCATCTCATTCACACCATAACTTTTCTTCCCAGTTCATTAATTGTTGACAATTCAGTATCTTGAGACAAATCCCCCGTCGTGCTTCTATTAATTTGGCGCGGAAATACAAATTAAGCTCGATATACAGCTGACAAAACAAATGCACAACATCCTCTTCTTTAGTAACACATCCTTTGGACGCTTTTGCTTGATATTGAACTCTGTTTGTGCGGGATACGTATTATAATTCTATGGCAATTAGGAATTGAGTAGGTTGTTGTTCATTTTGGATTTACTGATATTTTTTTGGTCAATGTAGAACTATGTAATCTCTAAAATATCCTTACTACAATATATTAATATTATAAATGCGAAAGTAACTCTGTCTGTCTGTCTGTCTGTTACGCTTTCACGCCAAAACTACTGAACCGATTTGAATGAAATTTGGTACACAGATAATCCAGAGCTTGGGAAAGAACATAGGCTTCTTTTTATCCCGGAATTCCCGCGGGTCCGGAACTTACGCGGGTGAAACCGCGGGGCGCAGCTAGTAGTTAATAAATGTTATCAAAGTACAAACATATTTATGTTTGTACTTTGATAACATTTATTAATTGTAGCGGTTGTGTCTTTCCAGCTCATTTTAAGTAGTATCAATATTTATTTTGTTGCTCAAAATATCTAACATATTACACAAATATTAGGACACTAAGGATTTGATTCACGATATTGGCAACAGTAAATATAGCAAAGATAATATATGATATAACCATGACTATAGTGACCACATCTCACACTAAGCATCTCTGTGTTGTTAGATTCAGTCTATAAGTACACTTTGTTTGACCCGCGTGGCTATCAACAATACAAAATATCAACATTTAAAATAGCTTGAACCTCCTTGCATTTTTAAAACATTTATTTTGATATGGATTGTGATTATAATATGAATGATATGTGATGATAAATTAAAATTTCGGTGATGTATTAACATATTTTAAGAATTAAAAGCATAAAAAAACATGCATACGTATTCTCTATTAAGATGTTATATAGTAACGTATAATTCTAAGAAACTTCTTGAACGTGCATGAGTGTAGGCAAATCATGTAAAGTAAAAACGTGATTTTCGCTTTCGCTCCAAAACTACAATAGAAGTTCTAGTAAAGTTTCTACTACTTTACTAGAGTATTACTTGACTATGACTGGGCATGACACTTTTACTTGACTTTCAACTGATTTTATAAAATATCTAGCTAACTTGAAAATTATTTATTACTTGATACTGGCAAAATGCACATAGTTTGCGGAGCCAAAACTAAAAAAAACTTTGTAATTATCAATATCAAGCTTTTAAAAAAATAATGCGTCCGATAATACAATCTAAAATAACGGATATTATATCCGTTATTTTAGATTGTATTATCGGTTTTTTCTTTTTCTTAAATTAAGAAATAATCCGAACATTTCGTGTTAGGGCCATAGATCTCCTATCTAATGACAGTTAAACTCTACTTAACATGCAACCAACTTCCGTAGTCGCATTCTTATGAAATTTTAATTAAGTTTTCATCTCCATCAGATAAGGAACGTAACTATGTGCATTAGTTAGTAACACTAACGATACTAATCTTCGAAATTTCACCAACATTGTAATAATTCTTGTTTAAAATAACTCAATTAATTTATACAAGGTTCCCCAAGTAATTTATTTGTTTGTCGATGGGATTGATCTTGTCTTTGATAAGAGGTGTGAATGGAGAATTTTTCCATTCTAATTCGTTTGAATGACGACTCAATTGGCGTAGTAGTCTGTCCATATGCGACTTGATTTCCGGCAGGAGCAACTTTTCCTTCCCCAAGTACATTTGTGGTTCTGGTTCTAGGTGTGATTACATGTGATATGTAAACGATTCCATCAACCACGTTACAAGTCATCGAACATAGCGCGGGGCTTGTTTTTTTTGTTTCAATTACAAAACTCTTATTTATTTAATCCTTCGATATTCATTTTATTCAATCTAAATTTCTTATCTTATATAACATTGTTTACGAGTTTAGTATATCGTAAACTCAACATGTACTCGTAAGTACTTGATCGACTTACTGACGTTTTCTTTTGTTTAAATCAACGTTTAATTAGTTAATAACAAGCTGATAATCAAACTAAAATAGCAGTTATATCTACCTACTCCAATATATTAGTTCAGGTTCAAAGCTGTTTGACTATGTTAATGGTAGACTAGCGCATATATGGAAGACCTAACATCCTAAACTGATGTAACCTTAGGAGTTAAGGCTCGGACATAGTATCGCATACGCTACAGAAACTAAACACAAAATACCTTTTTGGAGTTTTGCCGCGAAAGTGAAAAAATGGCGTTGTTGATTTTGTATAATTTTCCAAAACCTGAGATTCTTTGAGTGTTAATGTGTAATAATGGTGGATTATAACCCGTTAATACTTAGTAAACGTGCATAAGTGTAGAAAAATGTTACCAAGTTGAAAAACCTGATTTTCGCCTTCGATCTAAAGCTCCAATACAAGTTCTTGTAAAGTTTCTACCACTTTACTAGGGCATGACTTGACTATGACTGATCCTTGACTCTCTTACTTGACTTGGACTGTGATTTGTGATTAGGACATTTAATATGAAATACACTTGAAATACATTACAACTTGACACTGGCTAAATACACAAAATTGCGAAGCCAAAATCAAAGTAAAAAGATACCTTCTTGTCGATTACGCAAAAGTACCTATTACATTCTATTTGTAAAGCCCCAGTGAGCCAAATTATTTTAACTAGTTGATTTTTTTGCTATAATTTAGCGCTTTGGTACTTAGCTGCTATTAGGTTTATGCGATATAGTGTATATTTTTTGTGCGAAAAAAAAAAATAGTTTCATAATTTTGGTATAAGATATAGAGGGTCTGTTGCCTTTTTTTTTTTTTTATTCTCGATAGGCAAGCATTTGACCACTATCTCACCTGATGGAAAGTGATGATGCGGCCGAAGATGTAGCACGCTTGCCTAGAAGATACCTATTCACTCTTGACTTGAAGACTCCCAGATTATACCGTTCAGGGAACAAAGACGGGGGCAATGAATTCCACTCCTTCGCAGTACGGATGACAAATGTAGAAGCAAAACGCTTTGAGCGAACCGGAGGAATGTCTACCATAAATGGATGACGTTTGCCAGTTTGTCTTGTTGTAAGATGCCTTAAACAGGTTGATAGCAACCTCTATTACAGGTCACCAGTTACAAGATATTCCTTCTTTAATTTCAATTTGTGATTGGTACTAAATAATTATAGTTGTCACAGATAATACAATAATTTATAAAAATAACAGCAACGGCTTTTTTCTTCTTTCACTTAATAATATTTAGCATTCAAGTAGGTACACTAACAAACTAACAAAACGCATACCTTCTAATATCCTTATTTAAAAACATCGTAATACGTATCAATTATAGTTTTTATCAGCAGCTGTCGCCGTTTAAACATCGTGGACAATTAGAACAAGTGACCACAATTGGTATTGCGTCACCGTTGAAGACGACGAATTAAAATTAATAGAACATGGTAATGTAGGTTATATCTATTGTTATTTACAAGATACTAGCTGACCCAGCAAACGTTGTTTTGCCATATACATTATTTCATGCTGAATATAAAAAAATGAATCAAATAATTTCGTCAAGATTTTTTAAGCTATTGCATAGCTTCTATCGCGGGCCTTGAGCGTGGAGACCTAATCCAGAAATTCCGTAACGAAAAAACCTAACGCCCCCCACTCCAGCGACTTCACAAAAAGTTTTCGGTTACGTTGAGATGCGAACTCCATACCGATGCATTCGATGCAGTATCCAATACCAATCGGCTACTGAGTCTTCTATCTATAACTTCGAAATAAACGTATAGGTTTTGACGTTTACGTTTTTAAAGTAAACGTCAAGATCTATATGCTTATTTCGAAGTTATAGTAGCTCGGTAGCCGATTGGTACTGGATACTGAATCGTATGCATCGGTACGGAGTTCGCATCTCAACGTGATCGAAAACTTTTTGTGAAGAAAAATGAAACTGAAAAATAAAAAATGCTATGCAATAGCTTTACCGCGGCAGTCCCCGAGTGCCACACGTCTTTTTTTTTTATTGTTTTGGACTACCCTTATCATTTGGGGGTATGAAAAATTGATGTTGCCGATTCTCAGACCTACCCGATATGCACACAAAATTTCATAAAAATCGGTCGAGCCGTTTGGGAGGCGTTTGTTAACAAACACCGAGACACGAAAATTTGATATATTAGATGTATGTACTGAAAATATAGAAGCTGAATTATAAGCATAACAAATACAAAGTTGATTCTTTTAGTTGATAAGTTATTTTGATTCTTCTGTAAAAAGACGGTAAAGGAATATACCCAATCCGTAGGTAATGTTTTGTTAATTGATAAGATATTTTCAAGGATTTTGTAGCTAAATTTACAAACCGTAGGTTTGTTTTTTGTTTCCGGTACCCACGATACAAGTCTTTGAACTTCGTTTGGGGTTGTGAGTGTGAATGCGTTTGTTTGTTTTGTTTCCTATCTCGATGGATATGTTGTAAGTACGTAACTATCTATGCAGAAAAAAATAAGCTGAAATACATTTCTTCATCATTCAGAAGTAGTCAAATCACTTCCTACTGGAAGTACGTATACGTACTTATTGAAACGCTAAGTAACGAAAATGCATAAACAAAATTAACAAATGGACTTTGTAACATAGGTTCCGTAATATAGTTTTTAATTATTCACAAAGAAATATCGTGAAATATGATCAAGAACCAAAGCAAAAAATTAATAAAATGAAATATCTTTGATGTAATCATAAACGCTTTCACACTCACAGCCCCCACTAAATTCGATGACTAGTGTCGTGGGTGCCGAAAATATTGACATCACACACACAATCACATCCAGAACCAGAAGCACTAAATTCTCTTGGGAATAAAATTGTTTCCAAACCAAGAATCGAACCCGATGCCGCTGCTTGGGTGAACAGTTGACTTTCAATATCGCAATCTTTTTTTTATCAGATAGACAAGCATGACCCCTATCTCACCTTATGGAAAGTGACGATGCAGCTGAAGATGGGAAATGCTTGCCTAGAAGGTACCTATTCACTCTAACTTGAAGACACCCAGATTGTACCGTTCGGGGAACAAAGACGCAGGCAACGAGTTCCACTCTATCGCTGTACGGATTCAAAATTCTTCGAAATAAATTACCTTTATATTTCATCATCAACATCATCTCAGCCGCAAGAAGTCCACTGCTGCATATAGGCATAGTAGAAATAAAGAAGAATGTTGTCTTCATAGAGCGGTACATAACACAACTTGTATGTGTGCACGGCCGTACGCACGTGCCTCAGCACGATGATATAGGCCTTAATTAATATTTACTACGCTTAATTCATTAAGTATAAAATGTATTAAACATTAAGCACGAACATTTTTCATTCGCTTAAAAACATAATTGTTATTCGTGTCGAAACCGCCTTCGTCTAAGTAGGTTAATTTTTAATTACACGTAGACATCTAAACTGTCAGTTTTAATGTGGCCGGAGTCGGCAAGCTCTTTCAATTGGAAGATATTGAGATGACTGTATCTATTGAGTATTTAAGATGGAGTTATTTGTTTGCTTTGAATAGGAACTACTTTAAAATTTTGTGGAAATAATTATTGTGGTTTCTAACATTTGTTTGTTAGTTTGTCTGTTTTGGTTTAATCGATCTTAAAAAAAGGATGAGGTTATAGATTTTTCGGAATGTTAAACATTGGGATAAGATCTGTTTATGTGTCGATTTAATTAAAAACATAAACGCTTTCACACTCACAGCCCCACATTAAGTTCAATGACGGGTGCCGGAAACATTTATACTCGCAATCACACCCATAACCAAAAATACAAATTTCCCATGGGGAGAAAACTTGTGTTCCCACCGGGAATTGATCCCCTGCTTCAAAGGCGTCCTTTACGCAACTAAGCCAACGGGCAGTTTGATATAATAAAAAACAAACGCATTCACACTTCAAGTTCAAAGACTTGTATCGTGGGTGCCGGAAACATTCACATCACATACACAGAACCAGAAGCACAAATATCCCTAGGGAAGGAATTTTTGTTCCTGCCGGGAATCGAACCCAGGACCCACGGTGAGGGCGGAGACCTGTCCACTGCGCCAACAGGGTTGTCAAAAAGTTTTAAACTTTAGAAAAAGATACTTTATTGGAAATATGAAACAGTGATAAGTATCAAAATTCCTTAACAATACAGTGTTTTCCTCTAATAAGAAACAATTGCTGAAGACATTATTATTACAACCCCTAACGACGGCATTGTTTAACGTCATTACTCGCTCACAACAATAAAAAATATTAATGTTTCTCTGGACGTTGCCAAATGTACCGGGGCCCTAATCGCATTAAGAAGGCCTGCGACTTCACGGGTTATTATGTTCATGCGTTTTTATTTTGGGGAGCGAAGGATTATTAGTCTTAAGTTTATTTTGTTGTAAGAAAATCGTTAGTTAAATCATCAAAATGATTTGAGCTTGAACACAGATCATGCTCAATCAAACGACCTACCTATAGATAGATAGATAAACTCTTTATTGAACACATTTATGGCGACAAAGAACAAAACAGAAAATAATTATTTACAAAAAAAAAGTGTAACAATATGTAGTCTTATCGCTAAAAGCGATCTCTTCCAGACAACCTTTGGATGGAGAGGAATTACGCAATAGAATTGTTTACGAACGTCGGTGTTTAAGATCACAACATATTAAAGAGGGCATGAGTCTAAAAATAATAAATTATAATATACAACAAATATAATGTACTTAAATATAAGTAATTATAGTTGACAAATAAAATAATATATACCTATCTACTATATGTAGTAGTTACATGTTCGGGCCGTTTGGTGTTGAGAGGCCCGTGGGGACTGGGAGCTTTAAAAATCTATCAGAGCGCCTGCTTGAGGCGACGCGTGATCAAATGCTGGTGCTTCTTTGGCTCAACGTATCAGCATTGCAATTAAGAGAGGCAATGTCGCCAGCAAGATGGTAACGCTACCCACTGTCGGCATCCTCATTACAAACAAACTACAATCTTAACATGAATTTAATGACCTTTTTTACATAAGTTTTAAAATAAATTCAATGATAAACACAGCAATTAGAACAAAAAAGCGTCTAATTAACGTTTAAATGACGAAACAGCTGTATAGTAGCCACATATGATATGAAACGGTAACCTTTGCTCAGAGGCCTTAAGCTATAGGTTAATAACTTAACAAGTTAGTGCTAAATAGCACTTAACAGCGCTTAGCAAGTGTTTATGACTGTATTATGCCTGTTACACAATGTTTTATTGAGCATTCTTTGGCAAGGTGTTGCGATGTTTATAGCTAGCTCGATTCTTTTATACTTCCTCTATGCAAATAGGTACGAAAATGTTACACAATTTGAAATTCTGCGGTGCTTTACCACACAATAGCTGCATGAAATTGTCACTGTAACTAATCTATACTTCTATACTAATATTATAAAGGTGAAGAGTTTGTTTGTTTGTTTGAACGCGCTAAACTCAGGAACCGCTGGTCCGATTTGAAAAATTCTTTCAGTGTTGGATAGTACATTTATCGAGAAAGGCTATATTATATTTTCAATAAAATTAGGGATCCTTACTAAAAGTCCAATAATCACGCAGACGAAGTCGCGGGCACTGCTAGTTTAATAATAAAAAAAGCATTCACACTCACACCACACTACGTTCAAAGACTTGTATCTTGCTGAAATCATTAACTCAGACCCAGAACCAGATTTTCGTAAATTTTGCGTAAAGTGAAGAAGTATATTGATATTATAATGAATTATGTTTTCTAACTGACAGTATTTTTTACGGTATAAGGATACAGCCAATTTAAAGAAAAACCAATATAAACTTACAAAGGCATAATTATCGACGAAAATATCTATCGAATGTGAAACTCATTCTTTAGTTTGATAACGTGTTCGTGACTTGAAGACTCCTAGATTGTACTTATCGGGAAACACAGACTCGGGCAATGATCCTAGTCAGTATAACAACTGTCGTAATGTTGTTTTTTTTTTCGTGTTGTTATATGTGGCACAGTTGGGTGCGTGTTCGCCTTTTTAGCAGCGGGTATCGGGTTCGATTCCCAGTAATAACATAAGTTTTCAAGGGAATTTTGTGTTACTGATTCTGGGTGTCATTTTGCACCTACACAAGCACAAACGTTTTACTCTAGTTTATTCTTTCTTTGGTTTTATGAACTAGAACTAAGAATACAAGGCAGAACGCAAAAAAAAAAAAACAGCGCCAAACTTACAACTATGACACTTATTTTATAGGTATATTTTGTAGGTAGCAATCTGTGACCAAATATTGCTATTTTTCTTCCGTACCATTAAACATTTCCATGGTCTTGCCACTTGGCTTAGTAAACATTAAGCCCATAAAATAAGCTACGGGAAACATTAAAGAAGTAAACTCGTTTGAAACTGGCTATAAACCATTTGAGCTTGAAAAAATACTTAGTCCAATGCTTTTTGCACATTTAAAATAAGGAAGTTGAAACGATACATTTATAGCAAAGTTGCTGCAAGATTTTTGTCTAAAGAAATACAAGTCAAGTGCGGTGTGATTTAAGTGTTTTGTTACTAACTGTGCGACACGGCTTCCGGATAATCGAGTAAGGCTGTCCGTCTATTGGAGCTGAGCGGAGAGAAACAGTTTCTTTTTTTATAGGGGGAAAATACCTACCACTTCCCTTGGAAGGAAAACCTTCCAAGGGGGTGTGTGGTGCTCGAATCCACTAAATACCCTCCGGGGGCAGCCCCTCGCCAAAGTGGGGCAAGATAGGGTCACGCAAGCAGTCACTGTGCAAATATTAACTAATAGGATTTAAGGTCTGCTCCGCTTCAGTGGACATGGATTTCAAGACTTAATTTAAAAATCATATTTTGAACGCGGTTCGTCGCCACTCGCCAGTTCGTACGTGACTCTCCGCATAGAATCCAACCCCGCTCTAGCATACTCTCTCGATCCGCTGCGCTTCTTTCCTCTGCGTTGATAGACAAACACAGTTCTCAACTCTTCTGCGCATTACTCTCTCGTTCCACTCCACCTGCTCTACTGGACGGGCAGCTTAATGACACGGTCTAGACCCCGGAAAGCTCTGGAATAGTTACCAAATTTCTGTTCAGCCGTCAAAGAGATACTTTGTTTTAAACGCACGTACTCGCATTTTCGCAATTGAAAAAGTTTTGGACCCTTGTTATTCTTTTGAATAGCTACGTAACTAAGATTTGCAATGCTTGCTTGGTTCAACTTAGATGTCGTATGGATATGGACTAAAATAGCCAGGATACCAATACACGTAGAATACTATTCTTCCCACTAGTGGTTTTTAAGATGGCAATAGAACTACTAGATATTTTCTACCACATGTTCTTTAGAACAAATTATAACTATTGGGAATGATCCGGATATTAAAAGCTATGAAGGCATCCACGATTTAAAATTAACATTAATGTCTATTAATGTTAATTTTAATCATCTCACACATCAATTACCTTTGCGCTCTTCAGAAACACTTCAGCTAAAGATGCCTCAGCATACCACGCGTTTTTACGATCACTCATTTACAGTGCAATCGGTACGCTTATGGAACGCGCTGCCTGTAGATATCAGACGTGCTAAATCCCTTCAAATTTTTAAGACTATGGTAAAAAATTACTATTTGTCCCAAAACAGTTAAAACTGCTGCACATTAATTCGTAATTATTATTATTATTTTATTTTTTATTTTTATTTATGTACTACCACTTATATTGAGTATTTTATGTAGGTATATTTACATTACGTATATATGTATGTATATTTAGTATGTAATTGCTTTGATAGGTTCTTGTACTTTATTATTTTTCCTTGACTAGTGTACACCACCGTCTAACACATTCCAGTTACATTTATGTCCATACTAAGGTTGTCTGGAAGAAATTGCTATACGCGATAAGACCGCCGATTGTATTACCACTAAAAATATATAATTTCTAAGAATTGTTTAGTTGTACACTTTGAAAACTGGTTATACAATAAAGAGTTTTGTATTGTGTATTGTATTGTCTATCATGCCTATTCATCAAGTCTAGTAATTATGTAAGCAACCAAGTAAATCATTACTGATATAACGGGTCGTTCTCAGAGCTCTTTTTGCTCTCTTTAATCTTTGAAAATGCAAATTAATAACAGAGGTATTTTTTCTTCCAGACGCGTGCGGCCTATCAGATGTCCCACACATAGAGAGCCTGCAAGAGAAGTCCCAGTGCGCGCTAGAAGAGTACTGCCGGAGTCAGTACCCTGCTCAACCCACCAGGTTCGGGAAACTCCTCCTCAGACTACCCTCGTTACGAACGGTCAGCTCGCAAGTCATAGAACAACTCTTCTTCGTCAGACTAGTGGGAAAGACGCCGATAGAGACCTTGATACGCGATATGCTGCTCTCCGGGAGTTCGTTCTCATGGCCTTATATGGCGACCATGTGACATACGATGTGGCGACACTTGGCAGCTGCCTGATCGACGCCCTACGGCTTCCCGCCGTATCTGTCCAGCCAGCGCTTCGACTTCCAACGGTATCCTCGTGAGATTCCGCAGCCTGATGACGCAGTGACGTCATCCAGCGAGTTCCACGATACCGATGGAAGCGACTTCTTCGCTAAGAACAGAAACGACGAGAGAGCCGAACCGACTTTTGAGTCGGCGTTCTACCCTCCAAAAACCACGGACGAATTCGACGCTTCGACTTCCAGCGAACAGAAGACGGTCAAAAGCTCGCTGATGATCGACGATCTTCTTAACATCCGCGGTCAGGAGTGTCAAGATTCGTGTTCTGTGCCTGAATAGACTTGCTTAGGGTTAAGTGCGGGGTCAGTAGTCTATTAGTTCATTTGTTCCTCTGTAAAAATAATTAGGCGTAGATCTTAATATTTAATGTAAATAAAATGTTTTTATTATTGTGTACATGATTAGTGGATAGACTCTTGATGAATTTTCTACTCTTGATGAATGCTTCCCTATGTTGACAATTGTCATTTTCTATGTTGTGGGTGTAAGTGTTTGTTATTGTTAGGCATGAACAAACCGTTGTAAGAGCTGCACGGTGACAACAGTTTTTTTTTTGTTTTTTTTTTGTATATATTTAACTTTTTTTTACAATCACTTTCATTATTCATCAATATCAATTCTATCTTTTATGTTTTTTTACTTTCTTGATTTTTTACTGATGATTTTCGTTCCGGCTTGTTCATACCTGTTAAAAACTCAATCTTGGATTGAAGATCGCAATAAGTTGTATATTGAACGTGCAATGTTGGTGTGTAGTTATAGATATAATAACAAAATATATTGATTGTTTGTTTAGAACATATTGTATAGTCGCCACTGACTATTAATAAGTTGAAAAATCTTAATATGAATTTAAAAAAAATCAACATTTATATATAACAATATATGTTTTTGCAATAATCATTGCAAAAAAATATAATTGTTGTTGAAAAAAACTTTTATATATATTTTTTTTTTAAATCAGTGGCAAAAATACATTCAAAAACTATATAATTTTTTACTTTTCCTCTGGTGCTCTTTTTTCTTACTCAAATGTTTTATTTGTATTGCACATTTTTATATAAATACATAATATATAATACATTAATATCTAAGCATTTATTCCTCGAAAATAATTATATAAAAAAATATATCAAATTTTGAAAATAGCCTATAAAACAATAAAAATATATCTAAACTGATATTTAGAAAATAAATGTCAATTATTGTAAAAATTGATGCTTCTGAAATTATCATAAAAATTGAAAGCCAAAAACTTGCATTTCTCAAATTTTTCTTATGTTATTTTTTTGTGAACTTTTTTAGAAAGATTTTGCCGAAGTGGTAATAATGTAAAATGTATTTATTCGCAGTAAATTGTACAGTGGAGGGTTGTATGTAAAATAGACTCAGTGTGTGTATGAAAATGTATGAAATGTATAAAGTAATGATGATATGACAAATTAAAGATGTCTCTCTGAATTTGATTACTTGGTTTTATTGTACTACTAGATGTACCCGGCATGCATTTCAATGCCACGTTTGGAAAAAGTTTGACCTCTTTCATGTGTATGGTCGCTTAGTACTTAATTACCATACTAAAAACTTTTTGGATATTTTTCTTACAAAAATAAATAAATAATCACAAAAAAATGGGGGTTGAGTGAAAAATACTTTACAACCTTTTCTCATACCTACCAAATATATGAAAAAAAAAAAATCGGTCGAGCCGTTTCGGAGGAGTTCGACCACAAACACCGTGACATGATATTGTATATATTAAAAGATATACTTTGAAAAAACCTTAGCAATTATTCACTATGTTTACGAACTTAAATATTCGCAAGAGGTACGCATCGTCACTTTCCATCAGGTGAGATAGTGGTCAAATGCTTGCCTAAATATTAATAACAAAAAGGTATAATTAACGATGGCTCGAGATGGCTGTCATTTTGCGAATCTGGCAGCAGTCATTAAATTTCATGAGTGCCTCTTTGGGGCCCATGTGAAGCGCTCCGCACTCAGCCTGAAGAAGGCATCCGAATGAAGCCGAAACAATTGTCGATCTAGACATCGAAGACGCGTAACGCTGATTCCCGTTTTAATTTTAATTTAATAGTTCAAAATGTGCGTGAGTTTTAATTAAATAACTGTAAGTGTGTTTTTTGTGATATTTAGTACCATCAATAGTATATTATCCTATTAATATTATAAATCCGAAAGTTTGTTTGTAAGTGTGTAAGTTTGTTCCCTCTTCACGCTTTAACGGCTGAACGGATTTGGATGAAATTTGGAATGTACATAGATTATACCTAGGATTAACACATAGGCTACTTTTTGACTTCATAATAGCGGGCGAAGCCGCGGGGCACGGCTAGTTATCAATATGGGAAGTCCTGCAATTGAATTAAAATATATGCGAAGCAAGCGCGGCCAATGACGTCATTGAGCGTTAGGTAATATACAATTTCTTTGGAAATCAGGAAAAATAGACACATCTACTATTTTTTTTTTTTTTTAATATTTATACGCAACCTACTAAATCTTACTATTTTGCGATTTATTCGCATCTGCTAAAGTCATGACATATACGAAATAGTAAAGACATTTCTGATGTATAATAACTCAATTTTGACAAATCTAATCAAATCAAAATTGTTTATTCACATGGGCCCCAAAGAGGCACTCATGAATTGATGATTTTATTGCCAGATTCGCAAAATTACAGCCATCTCGAGAAGAAACTGGCAAGAAACTCGGCGGCGCATTTTTTTTTCTATTCAGTTTTTTTATATTATTAATCTCTTATACATAATTTTACTAACCTAGGTGTTATTATGGTTAGAAAGAGTTAGGCTAGAAAGAGCTTGTGCAGTTTGCCTCCATGCATCCTTGTTGTGACGTAACAAACAAAAATGTCTGTTACGTCTTTTTTCCTTATGACGGCAGTACGCGCGTCTCGGGCGCTTTGTATATCAAGTCCCTTAGGCTTAATTAGCAATAGTATATATACAGCGCCGTCATCGCTGGCGTCACGAGCGTTTGGTCTACATTTTTTTATTTATTATTTATTTACGATAGGCAAGCGTTTGACCGCAATCTCACCTGATGGAAAGCGATGATGCGGCCGAAGATGTAGCACGCTTGCCTAGAAGGTATCCGATGTCTATATGTAGTATCCGATTTGATTTTTTATCTACGATAGGCAAATATTTGTCCCTGTCAGTCAATCAAAATAGTCAGTCTGTCAAAAAAATTACCAACCTCAATGGTAATTAATAATCAAATAAAAAGTTACAAGGCATTACTTATAACTTGAAAAATGGCTTAGCGACTGTCTCTTACGACTCACGAACAGGACTGAAGTAAAGGAACGACAAAAGGGTAACAAATAATTAAACTAAAGCTAAGCTTAAAAAAAAACTGACTTCGCCGCTTTATCTTAGAACTTTAATCAGATTATATGTACATGAGAGATTATATGTTTGTATACGCATTATTGATGATATTTTAAAAACTACTAATCAGATCTTGATCAAATTTAAATGTTTAATCGGTTCACGTGGAAAGAAGAGAGGAGGTAACACACATAAAAAAAGATAAAGAAAACAAAAACAATCGACTTGAGTAACTCCTCCTTTTGTGTGAAGTCGGTAGAAAATAGGTACCGAATAAACAACTTGAGCGAAGAGCCAAGAGACTCATTGGTAGCGAGCAGCTGACTAATTCAAAGCTTCAGAGCTTGGGTCATCGCCGCATGGTAGCTTATCTCTCGATTTTTTATCAAATTTCCCCCATCTCTATTCTATCATCGGACAAGCAGACAAAGTGCTAAGCGACACTGCTATATGTAGACAGTTGTTGTCATTGCTGTATGTATTGTTAACCTGAAATTAAAAAAAATGTTCTTATCTTCAACCGACTTTTAAAAAAGAGGTTCTCAATTCGACTGTATGTTTTTTTTGTATGTATGTTACGCGATAAATCCGCCAATTATGAATCGATATTAATGTTTTATATTAATTTGTTTGATAGATTATATTTCAGAGGTGGTCCCATATACATTTTATCGAAATCGATCAAGCCAAAACCAAAATATAAGCGGTGAAGTCGGTTTTTTAAGCTTTGCTTGCGTTTCAATTATTTATTAAATATAGGCAAAATATTGACCACTATCTCACCAGATGGCTACTTAATTTTTTTATAACAGGTTGAGTTCCCATACTGCAAAATGGCCACAGTATCCTAGTATGGGAACTCGCGTCGCGTGCACACTGCACAGATTACAACAGGTGTCCGTGATTTGTCCCTCGCCCACGCGTGGGAATCCATTACAGGACCGCTGGGACGGTGGATGTGGCTTGTTTGTAGTAATTAGTTGGGTGTTTGGCTTTTTGGCGTGGGATAGGTAGGGAACAGTTTAATGCGAAATTGGTTGGATGGGAAATTCGCTAAATAAATCACAATCCTTACTAATATATATATAATATTATATATAAATATATATATAATATTATATATAAATATATATTATATATTTATATATAATATTATATATGCGAAAGTAACTCTGGCTGTCTGTCTGTTGCGCTTTTACGCCAAAACTACTGAACCGATTTAAATGACATTTGGTACACAGATAGTCCAGAGCTTGAGAAAGAACATAGGCTTCTTTTTATCCCGGAATTCCCGCGGGTCCGGAACTTACGCGGGTGAAACCGCGGGGCGCAGCTAGTAATATTATAAATGTGAAAGTGTGTGTGTAAATGTGTCATTTAGTTTATTTTCTCTGCGCGCCATAACGGCATGGAACGTAGGTAGACAGTGACTTCACATACATAGAACATTATTAAATGCAAGCGAAGCCGCGAGAATTTGTAAGTATTATCATTATCATTAGTTTATACTATTATCATATTAGAACTGCCAGTTGGCTTGGTTGGGTGAGCGCTCATGTACTAAGCAGGGTTTCGGGTTCGATTCCCAACACGAGTTTTCTCCCTAAGAAAATGTATGTTTCTGGTTCTGGTTGTGATTGTGTGTATGATTGCGGCACCCACGACACAAGTTATTGAACTTAGTGTGGGGCTGTGAGTGAGAAAGCTTTTATGATTATGTTCTATATAGATTTTGACCCGAACAGGTGTACTTATATGTTACAAATAAATAATCTGATTTTTCTCTAATCTAGTCTGTTTTAACTTTTTTATTTAATTTAATTAAGCTTAACTTTCATTTTATTCCAATAAAATCTTAAAATTCGCTGAAATTTTGTTGATATAAATTTAGAGGATACCTACAATATAAATACGCATTACTAAGGATAACCCAAAAACTACTGGTCCCATCTTGATTAAATTTAAATGGGACCACATGGGAATTTGAAACAAAATAGTCATCAAAATAGGTTCACCCAGAAAAAAGGTATGAGGTAAGACACAAAAACATAAATTTTTTTGTGTCTTACCTCATTGTCTTTCCATCAGGTGAGATAGTGGTCAAATGCTTGCCTATCTATCATAAAAAAAATAAAAAATACAGTCGAATTGAGAACCTCCTCCTTTTTTGTGAAGTTAGTTAAAAATAAATGTTCACACACAAAATCACGGAAATAAAAAATTAATTCGTATAACACAGGCGACACCTGCGTAGGGTTGCCACCACCGGAATGCGGTTCCGGTCAATCACGCCGCCTGCAGTCACGCTGGGAGCCACGGGCAGACAGCGTGACCACACGTGGTGGAACTGTCAAAATTGACATCGCATTATTAGGGCTTAAGTGGTACGATTTGGCGTGACAGCCTAGAGGCGCCTGATTTTTAACCAACTTCAAAAAAGAAGGAGGTTCTCAATTTGACTGTTTTTTTTGTGTGTATGTTACGCGATCATTCCGCCAATTATTTATCGATTTTGACTTTTTTTTTGTTTCGTAGGTCAGAGGTAGGTCCCATATAAATTTTACCGAAATTATTTTGCGCTATTTGAGAAATCAACAAAGAACAAAATTGAAGCGACAAAGCGGTGATGTCGGTTATTTTAAGATTTGCTTGCGTATTCATTACTTTAGGTAATGAAGTGACGAGACGAGCAAGGCACTCGCCAGATAATAAGTGTCACTACCCAGAATTTTGATCTTTTCTTCTACGGTTTCAAATCCTGTGCAGCAATGAATTTTGCTCATCACGTAAATGAACTTTTTTAACCGACTTCATAAAAGGAGGATGTTCTCAATTCGACTGTATTTTTTCGTTTTTTTTTATGTTACCTTACCTCATATCTTCTTTCTAGGTGCTACCCGATTCTGATGTTTTTTGTTTGAATGCTGCTTCCCATGTGGTCTCATTTAAATTTGATCAAGATCTGACTAGTATTTTTTGAGTTATTCACAATAATGCGTATTAATCTAATCAAAGATTCCAAAGGTAAAGTTTTCGTTTAAATTATCGTTATCCAACAAAATTTCATCGACTTTCATCAAAAGCGTAATAATAACACGATTATCAAATTTGGAAAATTTGTGTTTCTACTTCTGGTTGTGATTGTGTGTGTGATGTGAATGTTTCCGGCACCCACGACACAAGTCATCGAACTTAGTGTGGGGCTGTGGGTGTGAAGCGTTTATGTTTATGTTAATGCCAATTAGTCTACCAGACGACATGCTGGTTCGTTGGTTCCGTTCATCAATACAGAACAGTTCCACGTGCGTTTCTCGACCTCTCCACAATGGAGACACTTTTACTTTCCACGTGGGCAGGTGTACAATCAGTGCAGTTAAGGTCAGAGATCGTCAACGGTTGGTCACGCACGGTGCTTCTTTTGTGTGGTCAGCACGCGGTTCCGTCACCGGTTGACAGCAATCACGGGCAGTGGTTTAACGGACGCTCTGATTTGGCTGTCAGAATTGATTTTATTATTTTAATAATTATTTTTTGCAGCTGGCTTCACGACACAAGCTGTCGCAGGAAAAAGTCGTGTATGCATGAGTAAATCGCGGTTTTGATTGTGCCAATCGTCTTAGTAATAAAAATTATTTATTTAATGATGATATGAAATTATGTTATTTGTGGTATATATATTAGGTTAATCATTTGTACATGTATTTTTAAATAAATAAATAACAAACGCTTTTACATTCACAGCCCCACACTAAGTTCGATGACTTGTGTTGTGGGTGCCGGAAATAAAAAAAAAATTGAATAGTCTTAATTTTTTTTCCTAGTAGCAATAATTTACCGTAGCTTATAGTAAAGACAATGTCTCATTGTTTTTAAACTATTACATACTTATTCTTGTTTAAACAATTATTATTTATGACGTCTATTTTTAATAATTAAACGCAAGCAAAGCTTAAAAAACCGCCTTCACCGCTTTATCTTCGGAACCTTGCTCAGATTTAATGTATGAAACACGCATTATTGACGATAACTCAAAAACTAGAGATCAGATCTTGATCAAATTTTAATGGGACCACATGAAAAGCACTAGCTAGTCCACAGAATACGAATTATTGACGATATTTCAAGAACTACTGATCAGATCTTAATCAAATTTAAATGGGACCAATTGGAAAGCAACATGTTTCAAACTAAAATGTTCTAAATCTGTTCACGTGGAAAGAAGTTATGAGGTAACACACATAAAAAGAAACAGTTGACTTAAGTACTTCCTCCTCTTTTGTGAAGTCAGTAAAAAAATAATTGAATTGTAATAACTTTATGAATATTTCGTTATACTAATCGACCATCAAGAAATTATTTTATTATGATCTATCTTTAGTAGGCTTCAATTAAACTAAATATATTTCACACTCACAATATACAGTCACTAAGAATGCCCACTTAATCTATAATATATGGATACCATTATACTATATAATATATGGATACCATTATACCATTATATGGATTTTAATACCAATGATGAATAAACTATCTAATTGCGAAATTCTGTTGAGGATGCACGTCTAAATTGTTTTATTTATGTATTCATTTATTTATTTAATTCTTTATTGCACAAAAAGTACAAAAGTTGGACTTAGTACTAGGGACATTCTCTACCAGTGTTATAGTTTAATAAACCGTTTTTTCACGAATCACGAGCATAACACACACCCAGTCACAAAAACAACTCACAATAAATACAATATTGTATTGTTCTACATTATTTAATTACAGAACCAGCCTTGAAACAATTTTTCCTCAACCAATTAAATATCTACTTATCCACGTACGTTTCCTCATTCCATCCTTTTCAGGGCTTCAGCACCATTCAGCAGTGTTCAGGAGTTCATTTAGGTATGAGTGGGTGGTGGGCGGGGCAAAGGTCGCCCAATGGGGTCACAGGTCACGACATCGGGGTCGTTGGTTATAGGTATCCGCGCAAACTCCTTGGTGGCGTCGCGTTCGATTGATTCGCGAGCCGAATGTTTGACGCCCCTGCAATACCGGAAGGCACTGAACATTCTGAAATGGAAAAAAGTGTTGTAAAGGAGTTTTGCCGCGAAAGTGAAAAATGGCGTTGTTGATTTTGTATAATTTTCCAAAACCTGTGATTCTTCGAGCGTTAATGTGTAATATTGGTGGATTATTAACATTTAATACTTAGTAAACGTGCATAATTGTAGGCAAATCATACAAAGTTGAAAACGTGATTTTTGTTCTCGCTCCAAAACTCCAATAGAAGTTCTAGTAAAGTTTCCACCACTTTACTAGGGCATGACTTGACTATGACTGGACCTCTCTCTTTTATTTGACTTTGACCGTGACTTATGACTATAAAGACTTATAACACGAAATCGGAACACTTGATATATATTATTACTTGACACTGGCTAAATGCACAAGATTGCGAAGCCAAAAATAAAGAAAAAAATAAGTGTTATAAAGATAGCTGCTCCAGAGAAGCAATGCGTTAGATTTGCCGATAGCGGCTTTCTAGTAACTTAATGTACGAAACAATAATAATATAATGTATATAAGCTCTCAGGCGTGATGCCCTCTTGAGCAAAGATAAACCCTACTAATATTATAAATCCGAAAGTTTGTGTGTTGAATGTTCCCGCTGTAACGGCTGAAGGGATTTGGATGAAATTTGGAGTGAACATAGCTTATACCTAGGATTAACACCAGGACCTGATGTTTAAAATAAGTTACCTAAAACCGTTGTAAATGCTCCAAGCTATGTGAGTTTCATGAACAAGCTTAAACGTTGGCTTGTTGAGCATGCATTTTATTCATATTTGAATTTATGGATACGGTTGGTCAATAATTTAGCTTTCAAACTTATTTACAACGCAATTTATTATTAACTGATATAATTCTAATTATATTATAACTATTATTTATTTACTTTGTCAAAGATTTTTTTACTTTAAATTTATCTTTATATACATACTTACGTCATTATTCTGTACCTGTGTATGTGACTGACTTCCTCCTAAAAGGCTGGTGGATTCAAAAGTGGTTCTCAATTCGATCCGACAAATAATGTTAGTAATTACACCCGTGCGGAACCGGGGCGGGTCGCTAGTATAAATATAAAATTACACTCATATTTCTTTTACTTTTAATTTCTTACCAATTAAATGATTATGATTGCTGTACATAACTGTTAGTATTATTTATTTACAAAACAAAACAAAGCATTCACACTCACAGCCCACACCAAGTTCAAACACTTGTATCGTGGATGCCGGAAACATTTACATCACACGCACAATTTGTTTTATCTTAGGCGATGCAGAAAAGTAGTATTGTTTGGCTATATCTAGTTTATTTATTCCAACTTTTGTTTCCAACGGTCGCTTGTGCAGGTAGCCTTGCTATGATGATGCAGCAGAGGACCTTCATAGGTATGAAGAAGAGGTGACGCAAAAGAGGTCTTCTGCATCACGCCTTCAAAAACTACAAACTACCAAGGAACTACACGATCTAGTTCCTCCATCCACGTTCTATCATCGGACAAGCAGACAAATTGCTCAGCGACACCGCTATATGGTAGACATTCCACAAATGCGGACGAAGCGTTTTGCTTCCACATACATTGTGCGAACCGATGGAAGTCCTTGCCTGATTTGGTGTTTCCTGATAAGTACAATATGGGAGTCTTCAAGTCGCGAGTGAATAGATCTTCTAAGTTAGCTTGCTTCATCGTAAACCATCGCTTACTATCAGGTGAGATGCTGGTCAAAAGTTTGCATATATCTACAATACAATACAATACAATACAAAACACTTTATTGTATACCAAAAACAAAATATAAACAATGACAAATAAAATATTACAATCATCGTGGTAGTACAATGGGCGGTCTTATCGCTTAAAGCGATCTCTTCCAGACAACCTTTGGATGGACAGTAACAGAAGAATGAATAGACGGTGGTGTACAATATTTTTAAATCAAATTGTACATTATTATTCACACCTACTCTAGATACTAATACATAAATAAATCAATAAAATACACTAATATATATTATACTAATATATACATACATAAATATTGAATGCAAATAATTATAGAAAATAATAACTTATAATAGAATATAACAGTTTATAGTAAGATGAGTAGTTTAGAGTAATATGTAGCGTTTTCAAAAATATTGTTCTAATATATATAAATTTAATTATAATTAATAACATCTAATAAAAGAAATAAATAATACCTAAAATTTGGGAATCATATCGCCTTATGCAATTTACGCAGGACATTTTGGTAATTATCAACGATGCACAAACAGCAAAACAAACACACACAGTCTTGTCGTACTTCACTATTTGAATTTCACATGGGTGTGAAACGATGTTCAGCACAAGTTGAGCATTTGTTAGACATTTTTAAGACAAGGAATATTATATTAAACTTAATAATAGAATAGGGAATATGATATTAATTATAATAATATAACTTAATAGTGCATCTCGCTTCTGTTTTTTTTTTTTTTCCTTAGTTTTGGCTTCGCAATCTTATGCATTTAGCCAGTGTCAAGTGATAATATATTTCAAGTGTATTTAATATTATAGGTCCTAGTCACAAGTCAAAGTCAAGTAAAAGAGTCAAGGTCCAGTCGTAGTCAAGTCATGCCCTAGTAAAGTGGTAGAAACTTTACTAGAACTTCTATTGGAGTTTTGGAGCGAAGGTGAAAATCACATTTTTCAACTTTGTATGATTTGCCTACACTTATGCACGTTCACTAAGTATTAACGGTTAATAATCCACCATTATTACACATTAACACTCGAAGAATCACAGGTTTTGGAAAATTTTACAAAATCAACAACGCCATTTTTTCACTTTCGCGGCAAAACTCCGCTTCTATGTTTATCATACGTACTGCGAAGGATTAGAACTCAATCCCCGCGTCTTTGTTCTCCGAACAGATAACCAAGGAGTCTTTAAGTCAAGAGTGAATAAATATCTTCTAGGCCAGTATGCTGCATCTGCGGCTACATGTAGTCAAACTGCACAAGCGCTTTCTGGCGACTACATAATATAGATATACCTAAGTATAATTAATGGGGCTGGCGCCGCGGCAATTTCGGCAGAGCACCGCAAACGGCGAAAATATGGAAACTTAGGCAGTGGTTAAATATTTGAGCCGTTTGGTGTCGAGGACCGGGAGCTCATTCTATTTTCAAAAATCTATCAGAGCGCCAGGTTGAGGCGACGCGTGATTAAAATGCTGGCACTTATTTGGCTCAACGTAAGTTTTAGCAATGCAATTCAGAGAGGCAATGTCGCCAGCATTATGGGAACGCTACCCACTGGTTTAGGCTTGAGCACTTGAGTTACCTATAAGCTCCATGTCTTGTAGGTAACTTAAGTCTTTGCTGTATACAGTTCTAGTTTAGTTTTAGGAAATATATGTAACGTATTTCAGGAAAGATAAAAAAATATAATTCCTGGATTAGTCATTTAAGATTTTTTTAAATAAATCGAGTTCTTGCCGGGTTTTTCTCGAGATGGCTGTATTTTTGCGAATCATTAACTTTCATGAGTGCCTCTTTGGGGCCCATGTGAATAAACGATTTTGAATTCGATTTTGAATTTGCATCACCACTTTCCATCAGGTGATTCATCCAGGTGATGACATCCTTTCCATCTTGGGGCTGAGTCACCCACGTCCGTAGGAGGATACCCCTTAAGTCTGACTCCCTACACGTGGTCCCCGGGTGGTGCTAATCAGGTGACATTTGAGAGGTGGTAGAGCATTTTGTGAGTTGCTCGCCTGGCTTGCTACTAAAGTAGCTTACCACCATCAAGTTGAAAGTCTGCCGCCAAGCCAAATAAGGTGTTCCGGCAGTTATCCTTGAGAGCCTGCGTATTCCAGGTCTAGTGTGTTTACCAGCTTCGATCACATCGTCACTTACCATCAGGTGAGATAGTGGTCAAACACTAGCATGTCACAAAAAAACAAAAAAAAAAGGTGAGATATTGGTAAAATGCTTGCCTATCGCGAAAATATGCAAATCGATCGACTGGAAGTCCAATATCTAAATATTTAACGTCCAGTCGATCTATTGGCTTTTATGAAATATTGTTTTCTCCATCGTGAGAGTGTGGAGATGCAGCGATAAGGACGGACGGACAGATATCTGGTAAACTGATAGACGTACACCTAGATGATTGCCAGTAATATCGCACAGGGGACCTGTAGAGACTTTGTTGGTTTTTAAAATAGGTATTATTATAACTGAAGGAGTGCTGGCGACGCAAGTGCTCGTGCCAAAACGAAGAAAGAAGTATGTGTTTCTGGTTCTGGGTAGGATGTGAATGTTGTGTGTATGATGGCAATTTTTTACGGCCCCACGACACAATTTAGTCATAGTACTTTTTGTGTGGGGCTGTGAGTGTGAAAGCATTTTTGTATAGGTCTTTTTTTACCCGAGCAATGCCGGGCGGGTCAGCTAGTTTAAAATAAAAAATACAATCGGTTTATGAATAACTACGTTCTGAAGTAACATAAAAAATAAATACAAAACTCTATTGCACTTTTTTGATGAAGTCGGCTAAAAATAAGAAAATCCTTTTACTTATCTGAGTTAGGCTAATTTTTTTACAAATTTAGTTACTTTTATTTATTCTGTGCTTAGGTACACAAATATTTAAAGCACCAAAATATTTTAGTTCCATCACCTCTCCACACCTTCCCAATTTCTTTACACCTAATCACGCGGGTGGTCGTGCCTGATTGTGATTGACAGCATCACGTCACAGCAACGCATTCACATCACTAGCATACCTCATCTCTAAAAACAGCAACCATTGACGCTTTACTTTTGTCTTCTATAGTATACCTGAGAAGAAAACAGGCAATGGTTCGAGCTGCAATGGTTTAAGTAGTCGATAGTCGTAGGGCTGCCTCATAAGGATTTAAACGTTTCGTTTGAATGTACCAAGTGTAATGTATGGACTGACAAGCCGGTGTGATGTCAGGTTTGAAGACATGGATTGATACTGTAGCAAACAAAGAATGTAAATTGAACGCCTGATTATGATAAATTTGAAGATATCCTTATTTTTAATAAAGTATAATCGTACGTATTGGTTTAAAATAAACATTATTTTTAGACATTTAAAATTGTTTTAACAACACAATATCATATGCCCGCATTAATTAAGTTAAAATGTAGCCTATGTGTTATTCCGTAACCTAAACTATCTACATTCTTTTCCAAATCGGTTGATTCGTTAAGAAGATACGTGGTAACAAACATCACACACACACACGCAAACTTTCACATTTATAATATTATATAGTAAGATAGGATTGTAGAAAGAAAGCGTAGAAATAGAGGTTTTTAAACTTTCGCGAAATGCAATCATGATTTTATGAGTAAATCGGGTCTTTTCGCTCTCATTTTTACCGACTTCCCAAAAAAGGAGAAGGTACTCAAGTCGACCGTATTTTTTTTTTTACTTTTAATTTATAATCTAAATAACATTACTCTCGTGACCACGGCCGATGCAACTCTGCAGAAACGTCGAGGTTAGTAAAGATAATGTTATTTTGAAAACAAAAGCGCGAAAAGATCCAGTTCAAGATCAAGACATGAAAATGTAGAATTTTTGTAGTGGTAGGACTCTTTTGCAACGTCCGCCCAGGGCAGTACCACATAATTGCTAGACATTCAACCACCAGGCAGTAGTGTGCCTGGCGGTTGTGTGTGTGTGTGTGTTTTGAAAAGAAGGGCAATGTTTTCAGTGAAATTACAGGGCTTAGGAGATTTAACATCTAATATCTCGAGTCGACGAGCGCAGCGCGATGCCGCGCGGGAATTTGACCTATCATCATCATCATCCACAGCCCTTTTGATCCCGCTGCTAGATATACGCCTCTCCCATATTCTGCCATTCACCTCGGACCTGTGCTAGTCTTATCCAGGTTCGACCCGCAATGCTAACAATATCGTCAACCCATCTTGCCGCAGGACGTCTGATGCTGCGTAATTATAATTACACGACCTATATAACTGAAACTCATTGTAATGTGTATTTCTTATGTTAAATAAAATATTCATTCATTCATTCATTCATTCATAAGTTCAAAAGTCTGGGTGGCACTGAACCGTAATGGGCAAGCGTGACGCTTACCATCAGTCGAGCGGCTTGCTTGACTCGTCTCTCAATTAAATAAAAAAAATAAATCTGAGTGAGAATTGTAATAATAAATAACTCTCACGATTGTTTTTATACTTCTTCCAATAAGTTTATCTTCTTCCAGGATAAAGATTCGGCCTTTATACCGGAACTTGAACACTTCTGTCCAAATAGGGAGAGATATATAAACAGTAAAAAAGCCTGGCAATAAAAAAGGTAATCCGCCCTAGGTGATATCGTGGGTGACAAATATATCGCCCGTACATTGTTTTAGCGGCCAACCCTAATGAAATTGAGGACCGTGGTCGACAGAAGGTGCAAAAGTTTAAGGATATGTCTAAAGATATCTTACTCGACCGCATCTGTAAATATAATGTTGTGCTATTTATTGTATTCACACACGTGGGTTGTTCCTGTCTGTTCACTCGTCCTATATCCACGAGAAGACAGACAGGAAAAAAAATCCTTTCTGTCCACGAATTTGAATCCGGGGACATTACTGATTGACCCCAAATTTATTACTTAAATCGACATTAGATAATATTTTTTTGATTTTGGTTATTTGATAAATAAACTATTTCAATACCATTGTATTTTACACATAATTATTGTTTTTATTATTCTGACGACACAGACTACAGAAAAATGGCAGCAGTTATGTGGAACAGAGTGACCGAGAAAACACTAGAATGGAATAGGTTGGAAGAAAAATGAAATACTAGACTAAGTGTCATTAATTTTAGTTTTAATCATCTATAAATAAGTAAGTTGATCTGAATTAAAGTTTATATTATTATTCCAACGTGTAATTATAAAAAAACAATAAAAAAAAACGGGTTGCACTCCGGGAGTGCCGGCAGAAGTGAAAACTCACCGCGCGGTAGAAAGAGAGGGGGATATTACTTCCTCTCCTTCGTCTTACCAATTTACCGTCTTATGAATTTTCGATCAGGTCACGTGTCCTGACGCGAGCTTAAAATTTTTTACCCATACAAAAAAAGTGCACAACGCCGCTGAAGAAGTTTTCACTTAAATTATTATGATTATAACCTTTTTAAAGAAACCAGATCGTACAAGTTATCCCCAATCTTGAATCCCGTGTGCCTACATCAATGAATTGCCCCGGACGCGGACGTGAAAAACAACCGTCCCCGGTTATCCCTACTACTTGCGAGTGACGTCACACATTGCTTGCAATCACTTGATAGTGACGGACGCAAGGGGCTTATGTTATGTGTAGTAAAGACGGTATTTTCAGTCACGAAAAACATGAGCACCAAGGAGTATAGGCATCACACAAATATTATAAATCCGAACGTTTATTTGTAAGTGTTATTGACCGCACTGCAACGGCTAAACAGATTTGGATGATTTTTTTAAATCAGGATAGGGAAACATTTGACCACTTTCTCACTGATGGTAAGTGATGATGCGATCTACGATGAAGCATGTTTGCCTAGAAAATACATGTTCACTCGTGACTTAAAGAGCGTATTTTGACTACTGTGAAAAAATAGTCAACAGACTAACAAATTGGAGAGTACCTACGCAAAGTTTTCTTAAAATGTACCAGGAGATCATGAAGCAGCCGAAGGTCGACTCTATAAATAAAGTATAGTTCCTACATTTCAACACCGACTTATAAATTCAAATCAGCCAAGAAACTATGTCTTTTTGAAGACCGTGGCGGCGAGCACCATGAAGTAAGCAAGCATTTTCCAACATCCACTGGATCGTTAACAATCAAAGAACATTAATTATGTACTAAAATCATGTTAACGCATATTCTAGAGAGACAGTTATCCTAACGTGTGTACAATTCTTGACCACATCATCACATACTTTTTTTAAAATTTTGGTTTCGCAATCTTGTGCATTTAGCCAGTGTTAAGTTATAAAATATTTCAAGTAAATTTAATAATATAAGTCCTAGTCACAAGTCATAGTCAATGTCAAGCAGTCTGAGTCAAGGTCCAGTCATTGTCAAGTAATAATAGTACTAATTGGAGTTTTGGAGCGAAAGCGAAAATCGCGTTTTTCAGCTTTGTATGATTTGCCTACATTCATGCACGTTCACTAAGTATTAACGGTTAATAATCCACCATTATAACACATTAACACTCGAAGATCACGTTCAAGTTTCGGAAAATAATCCAAAATCAACAACGCCATTTTTTCACTTTCGCGGCAATTCTCTCCTTCATATAGCGGTCAAACTCAAGCCGGGATTAGGGTTAAAAAATTACGCATACGAAAAATCCTTAAATCCAACCAAAGATATTGCAGATACGCTTGAATCAAAATGACTCATAAATATCATTACTATAAAAGTCACTTGTGTTTTCTAATACTGTAAATAAACTCTCACCTTTACTATTTGCTATTCTGTGACTTTACGACAACAATCTACTTGCAAAAACAATACTCCCGAACAATCACAGGCTCCCACTCAAAAACATCTGTCGCGGGCAAAAGTAAATTTTGCCAACCTTTTAGCAAGTTCCCAATTCAGCCCGAATTGAACCAATTTACATAGTCATAAATACATTTGATTCGCGCCCGACAGTACCGACATTCCAACATTGTCTTGGGGCGGCAATTCACCCCAGGGATTTTTTATTTTCCTACCCCAGAAGATAAGACGTGTCACGGTTGACAGATGTCGTTGACGTTTACTGTAAAACAAGAGATTGTCAGTTTTTATTCGACTGCGTTTTGTTACTCTGCCCCTTTTGTGTTAGACAATTTTACTGCCGGGAATTTTGCTGCGGAAGTGAAAAAAATTGCGTTGTCGATTTTGTTTTAATTCCAAAACCTATGTTTTTTTTTATATTTTTTTTTTTTATGTTTCTTCGAGTGTTAATGATAACGTTGATAGTTTGTCCAAATCGAAGTTCATAAATAGTGTATATATATAGTTCATAGTGAAAAAATGGCGACGTCGATTTTGTTTTAATTCCAAAACCTATGTATGTATTTTTAAATATTTTTATGCTTTTTTGATTGTTATGTTGGTATAATGGTGTAAATGTGTGATGACCGTTAATAGTTTGTCCAAATTGAACGGTTATAAATAAGTAGGGAGTTTTGCAGGAAAGTGAAAAAAAGGAGTTGTCGATTTTGTTTTAATATCCAAAACCGATGCTACTTCGAGTATTAATGTAGGTATAATAATGGTGTTAATGTGATAACCGTTAATAGTTTGTGCAAATTGAATGTTGATTGGTTGCGCACCTAAAAGTTAAATTTCACGTTTCTCTCTAAAACTCCAAATACTTTATAGAAGTTTTCACCAATTTTATACTCTTAATTATTAACTTTGTCTGTGACCTGTTTGACTTGATTTACCAATGTATTTATTGCTAGATTGAATAAAAATGAGTACTTGATAATGACGTTTCTTATTTACTTACAATGTAAACTGCCCGTTGGCGTTTTGCGTTCGCCTTCTAAGCAGCAGGTATCGGTATCGTTTCCCAGTGGAAGCACAAATTTTCTCCCCAAAGGAAAATTTGTGTTTCTAGAAGAGAGAGATAGTGTTAGAATCATTCACATCACTATGATTTTTTCTGGCACCTACGACACAAGTAATCGAACTTATTGTGGTGCTGCGTGTCTGAAAGCGTAAATAAAGACTGCCGAAGTCTTAGCCAAAAGAAAATGTTAAGATTTTACTTATTTTTTTGCCTTTGACAAGCATCCGTGGGAGGATGGAGACAGAGAATTACATTTATTTGACAGTCTTGACGTTATTGATAAAATAATTCATCAATCACCGCCATGACGCAGCCTACACAATTAGATCTGTTTAGATATCAGTACACCTTTTATCAAATCACACGGCATTTTTCGATCACAATAACTTCAAATTCACTCTTAATTTCTTAGTGATAGAGTTCGAAATGTGTGAAAACCTTTTACATATCATACATAACTGTCAGGGCTACACCACCGCATTCACATTCCCATATTTGCTTACCGTTAATCAAAAAACTTTTGTCAAGACGAGACGCGGTCCGAAAATCCGTCGTTTGATTAATGATATCAACCCTGCACCGTTGAGCCGGCCTGTGAGACCTTAAGAAAACAAACGTCGAATAAAAGGCTAATGATAACTCTAATGGTGTAGAATAATTGCAGATAGAACCATTAACGGTGTTTAGAGGCTCGGGACACCGTTAAAGCCGTCCCTAGAAGGCACCAGTCCTATAGAGGTAGGAAATGGTAAGAATGACCTGTTTGCTTGGGATGGCCAGTTGGACAAATATACGAGTGTCGTGACGTCATTAATTACGTTTTGTTAACGTATTTTCGCACGCTAATGATTGTTGCTAAATGGGGTATCCCGTTTGATGCATTTAAACGATTTGTCACTGGACACAACGAGTTCAGTGGAAAATTGTATTCTCACACTTCCAATCAGCTTGCGATATCTATAGATGAACCAGAAGAATTAAGATGATAAGTAGTACCAGTGAAAAGTCTCTGAAGGTAAGGGTAAGAATTAAAAAATATGTACTTATTACTCGATCATCGCTTTCATGACGACGGTTGTCACTCAATGCGTTTACTATATTCGATGTAGTATTCGTAGATATGTTCGTCATTAATTTACACTACTCAAATATAACCGGCATGCGATGCAATGCCATGTAAAGAAGTGTTTTACCTCTTTCACGTTTATGATGGCCTAGTAGTTTCATACCACACTAAAAACTTAATGCTAAATAACTCTTTTATGTTTATGTTTGCCTAGTACTTTACCAAGTACTAGTGACGTATTTATTCCTGTCTATAAAAAATATTTTTACATTTTTTTTTAATGTTTTTTGTTTTAATAGTTTAATTATATAGATTCTATAAATGCCCTATTCATAAAAATATTCCTCCCGAATTACAAAGAAGCAGCAACGTCTCAAATAAAAGGCCGAAGGAACAACCGCACCCTTGTTTCAGAGCAACGACGAGAGTTGTCATCAAATACGCATCCTACCAGGGCCGGAATCAGTTTTAAAAGCCATTAGAGGACGGGGGTGCAGATCTCTAATTACACTGCGTTAATATTTAACAAGTGCGACGCCGCACAGATTAGCGTAATACAGACGGCCCAGCTGCGTCACACCTCCTGTGACTCGGCTTTTAAAAAAAGCCACTCTTTCAGATCAAAAATTAATTATGTCCTCTAAAAAGGCGATTTGGGCTAATGGTTTTGCCAACATCCAGAAGCCAACGCGATATTTTTCTTTCATTAACGTCGGAAAAGGTTGCATACTTTGCTTACGGGAAAGGTAAGAGTACTTTGTTTGCTAAAACTTTGCTTACGCTTTAAGGATCGTGTAGATTTTAGAGAATTATAAGGTGATGAAGTTGAATTTAAAATTTGAAACACTTTTAGACGGTACGAGACTCGAATCGTCCATCGCAATTGTTAAATAAAATGGCCGATATTTATTTCGATTTTAATAGTTATGTGTAACCAAAAATATCAAATTCTATCAATAGTTCCAATGTTTTGTTTTATCTAATTCTTTTTGATGCACAAATTATTCAGAATCGAACGTGGATCGAAAGCATGGCGAACTCCAAAGGGTTGTAATATAAAGACTATTAAAACTTAACGCGTCAGGGATAACCCAAAAGTTACAGTCATCAGATGTCAAATGAGATCAATCTGGATGTTTGCATAAATAAAACTTTTTCGCGTAATACTCTTGACAATTTTGTTGTAGCTAGTTGATAGACTACTACTAGATAGAGTTGTAGACTCGATCCAAATTCTCGCATATCTAGGACAAAATTCCGTCTAAACTCCATCGATAGGTATCAGAGTAAAGAGGTGAAAACTGAAAGTGTAAACACGCCGTGAGTGTAATCCTTCCATCCTTTCCGTGCAATTAGAATTAGACGAAGATGGCGGCCATCTGCGGGTTAACTAATGGTTGATGCATTATTAAACCGTGCCCGGGTGGAAAGGGTTGGGACAGATTATGTTATTAGAAATTTAGCTTTCCCTGTGTTATACTGATGTGCTGATAAGTGCATGGGTGTTCTTTGGAACTTTGTGGTTGATATTAATTATTTATGACCAAATTTTCGTTTCAACCGCATATTAATATCCGCTGTAAATATGTTGAATTTTATTTAGTTTCACTTGTCCCGATGGTTGTCATCAAATCTTGAAAATTAAATTTGATCCACTTCCCGGTTACCAATTGAGCTGAAATTTTGCATACTTGTGTAAATCGCGTGACAATGCAATATTATGATGACATGGTGCTGGAAGGTGGCCAAAGTAACTTCGCAATGAAACGTCTTGACGAGTAGTTTGTCTTTCAATGGTAACCAGGGTCTGATGATGGAGCTGGAAGGTGTTCATAGGAACTCTGCAATGAAACGACGCAACGCCATCAAGTTTCGACTCGTTTGATTTGTCTTGATAAGTTCTCTGGTTATATATCTTTTAGTGCTCTTTATTTACAACTTGTAAAAGCTTGATTTTAAAAAAAACTTTTTAAAGTATGACTTGTTTGCACATTCTAGTCGTTCTCGGACATCAATTTGAGTGATATCTTACCGATTACGTTAAGATATCATTTAAATTGATTTATGAAGGATATAACGATTTCACTCATGGTTGTTTTCTCACATTGTTGCGAGTAGACGCAGAGATGCCTAAATGATCTACGCGCGTCGTAGTCTCGTTAAAATGCGTGAAACCTAACGTGAGTGAAATCGTTAGATACTTATTACATGTAATAGGTACTTACGAATCTTTCATCAAACGATTACAATATTTTATAATGACTTATCGGTTTGATATTGGCTTAGGTTATTGTATAAAGTACTAGCAGTGCCCCGCGGCTTCGCCCGCTATAATTAAGTTAAAAAGTAGCCTATGTGTTAATCCTATGTATAATCTATGTACATTCCAAATTTCATCCAAATCCGTTCAGCCGTAAAAGCGTGAAGAGGGAACAAACATACTTACACACTTACACACAAACTTTCGGATTTATAATATTAGTAGGATAAGATAAGTCTTAAATAAGTTCCGTTGACGCAAAAATGTGATAAATATCTTTAACGAACATATACAGACAAGACAGATGCTCATTACATTTAAAATTTTCGGAATATATAACGTATATAAATACGTTATATATTGAATATGTATCTTTTTCTAAGAGCCGGTTTTGGTCTAAATTTTTTCACATTAGTTTATTTACTATATATGTTAACTCGATATTTAAACAAAATATTAAGCAAAATGATCACTTCATTGAAGTTTTTTCGTGCTTCCGGTTCTAGGTGTGATTGTGTGTGTGATATGTTAATGTTTCCACCACCCACGAAGGTTGTGTGTGCTATGTTAATGTTTCCGGCACACTCGAAAGTCTTTAAACTTAGTGTGGGGCTGTGAATGTAAATGCGTTTGAGTTAGTTTGATTATAATCAGCACCGAATAACATAAGCAAATAGATAGGAAACCAAAAAACTGGTGACATTAGTGGAAAAAACAGCAAGTCATCTTACGCCTTTCCCATAGGGACATCAGCTGACCGTCCTGAGAACTGCAATCCAATCAGTCACAGTCACCTTTGAGATTACCATACGCAAAAATGACAATGGGCAAAGTTAATGGACCTCCATGAATAATTTCATACAAAAGGGTTAAACAAAGGAGTTTCGATAAAAAAGTTATATTAATGGCAGATCATCAGCGGGGTCCGTTAGACCGGTAGCGGGTAGCCGAAGGTTAGTCTATCAAAGTGTTTTGGACTTTGGCATTGTTTGCCTTTGGTTTTGATAATAAAGAGTTATGTCGTCATGGTTTGATTGAGTGTGAGTATATTGTCATACATTTCAACTTTATGAGACTACCTATGAGCCTACCTATCGTACTAATATTATACTCGTAAATCCGAAAGTTTGTGTGTAAGTATGTTTGTTTGTTTCTTCACACTTTAACGGCTGAACGGATTTGGGTGAAATTTTGAATGTACATTTAATTTTTGAATTTACATGTACTTTTTAACTTGGCAATAGCAGGCGAAGCTGCGGGGCACGGCTAATATTATAAATCCGAAAGTTTGTGGGTAAGTGTGTAAGTGTGTAAGTGTGTATGTGTGTATGTTTGTTCTTAACGCTGACGCACGCGTTAACGGCTGAACGGATTTGGATGAAATTTGGAATGTACATAGATTATATCTAGGATTAACACATAGGCAACTTTTTAACTTGGTAATAGCGGGCGATGCCGCGGGGCACGGCTAGTACATATTATAAATCCGAAAGTTTGTGTGTAAGTACGTTTGTTCCCTCTTCACGCTTTAACGGCTGAACGGATTTGGATAAAATTTTGGCGAAACCGTTGGGCACGGTTGACTTTTATAGTGGTAGGACTCTTTTTCAGAAGTGCTAGGCAATTTCCAACCCTCAAAAAAAGTCTGAGAGATGCTAAAAAACATAAACGCTTTCACACTCACAGCCCCACTCTCAGTTCTATGACTTGTGCCGTGGGTGCCGGAAACATTCACATCACACACACCACCAGAACTAGAAACATAAATTTTCCTTGGGGAGAAAACTTGTATGTTTCAGCCGGGAATCCGATACCCCTGCTTAGAAGGCGAACGCCACCCAACTAAGCCAAGCAAGAGCAGTTTGATATTAGTGGTGGTACCATACTATTGCCAGACATTCAACAGCCAAGCAGTAGTGTACAAACATTACTGTATTTCGGATTGAAGGGCAAAGTATCCAGTGAAATTACAGGACTTAAAGATATTAAGAAATAAAAAAAATAAAAAATCTAATATCAAACTGCTCTTGCTTGGCGTAGTTGGGTGGCGTTCGCCTTGTAAGCAGGGGTATCGGATTCCCGGCTGAAACATACAAGTTTTCTCCCCAAGAAAAAAAAACTGTTTCTGGTTGTGGTTGTGTGTGTGATAATGTTTCCGGCACTCACGACACAAGTCATCCAACAAAGTGTGGGGCAGTGACTGTGAAAGCGTTTAGGTTTTTTAGCGTATAATATCTCAGGGTGACGAGCGCAGTGCTTTGCCTTGTGCTTTATATAAGTTCAAATCTAATCAATCTAATGGCGGTCAAACGTTTGCCTATCTAGAATAAAAAATAAAAAAAACTTTTGGTGGACTGTGATGGGCAAGCGTGACGCTTACCATCAGGCGAGCGACTTGCTCGTCTCGTGTCTCTATAATATAAAAAAAATACTTAAATATCATTAATCTTGAACTGCCGTTGGCTTAGTTCGGGTCATCTACCTTCGGGTTCGATTCCAGGCTATTTTTTTTTTTTTTTTTTTATTCGTGATAGGCAAACTTTTGACCACTATCTCACCTGATGGTAAGCGACGATATAATACAAGCTATATATACGAATACAAGCTTTCTCCCCGAGGGAAATTTGTGTTTCTGGTTCTGGGTGTGATTGTGTGTGATGTGCACACACGACACAAGTCATTGAACTTTATGTGGGGCTGTGATTGTAAAGGCGTTGCACACTAATATTATAAACGCGAAAGTTTGTAAGTGTGTATATTTGTTGGTTACTTCATCATGCTCAAAAGTCTGGACCAATTTTGATGAACCCTGGATTAACACATAAGCTGTTAATCCCGGAATGCCCGCGTGTCAGGAACTTACGCGGGTGATACCGCGGGGCGCAGCTAGTATTTATAAATTATTTTATATCCATCGAACAAAAACCTTCGACGAGAAGCCTTGCCATTTCACCCAGAGCCGCATCAAGTATCATTATAATGGGCAATTAGAATTATGAAAAGGAATAACCATCTCAAGGTGACCCCTTGTTCGTATAACTTTTAAATCTCCAGCATGTCTAATTACAATGGTTGCTACTAAGATGGGGTTGGTCTTAAAGAAGGGTTATTTGTTTTCTGCCGTCACCTTTCTGTTATACAAACAATACATAAATAAAAGTGACTTTTGTTGCTTTCCCATAGACTGTATTGTCAGTATTGTCACCTTTGTACCTTTTGTCGTTGTTTTTTGTCTCCTTTGTTGTTGTGGTATTAGGTAACTGAATAGCTTGTTTGGTGGCTACTGATTCAGCATCTTCGTTCTTGCAATTGTTTTATCTTATTTATGTTGAACTTTGTTGGCGCAGTGGGTTTCTGCCCTTAGCGCCGTGTGTGCTATTTGATTCCCGCGGGAGCAAAGTTTTCCTTCCATGGGACTTTTGTCCTTCTAGTTATCTAGTGTGATTATGTGTGTGATGTAAATATTTCCGGCACCCACGACTACGACTTACAAGTGTTTGAACTTAGTGTAGAGTTGTGAGTGTGAATGTGTTGATTTGATTTAAAAAAACTGGCAGCTTTTCCGGCAATTTGTTTATTTAGCAACGTATGAGTAATCTACTAAATTATCGTTAAATTTCGTTTTATGATTATTGATAAGTATTTGTAAGAACATGGCACATATTTTCAACCGACTTCAAAAAAGGAGGTTCTCAATTCGACTTTTTTTTTCGAATGTATGTTACGCGATATCTCCACCAATTGATGATTGATTTTTTTTTGTTTACAAGAGTATATTTTAGAGGTAGTCCCATTTTTTTTTTTTATCGAAATCCATAACCGAAATATAAGCGATGAAGTCGGTTTTTTTAAGCTTTGCTTGCGTTTCAATTATTCTTTATTGATGTTCTAGATACTTTTTATAAGTATTAGATTAGATAGATTTTATATAAGTATCTCGACTGAGTTACTAAATTAATATTGAATTAGGTAAAATTAAATAGCCTATTGCGTATGGTTAATCTTGTATATACATAAACTGAGGAAATATAAATAAATAGAAACATAAAACTTTATTGTTTAAAACTGTGCTTAACAAGATTGTATATTTTTAACATATATATTAATAGTTTGTCCTCTTTTGAAATAAAAAAAAAATCTAATATTATACTTAGTTAAAATTAAATACTATAATTAAATGCAAGCGAAGCTTAAAAAACCCGATTATCTTCGGAACCTTGATCAGATTTAACGTATTAAACCCGCATTATTGACAATAATTCAAAAACCAGTGATCAGATCTTGACCAAATTTTAATGGAACCACATGGAAAGCAAACTCTATCAAACAAAAAAAATATTCTAAATCGGTTCACGTGGAACGAAGTCACGAGGTAGCAAACATAAAAAAAAATACATTTGACTTGAGTACCTCCTCCTTTTTTGTGAAGTCGGTAAAAATTTAAAATTACAATTTAAGATAGTCAACAATTAATAAGAAAAATATAAATACTCTAAAATAATTGTAGTAGTATTAAAATTTTTCTCAAAATAGTTTTAAAAGTTAGAGTCTGTTGACTTAAGATAAAGAATAGGTAAGTACATAATATCTACTGAATGATGTTCCGGCAGCTGCTGTTGAGTTCTAGGATTAATGTGACTACCACCGTCGACCACATCATCACCTACACGGTACACAGTGTGAGAGTGGTCAAACGCTAACTTCTCAGAGCTATAAATACCTTAATTCATAGCTAACAGAATATCGCACGATCAAGGCATATTAAAAGATGAGTTTCTTGTAGTTTTCATATTCAAACTACGGGCCAATTGCCTATAATAATAATAATATCGTTTATTGGTACATAAAAAATCATTCAATAAGGTACACCTTTGGTATTAAGTGTCGTTTACACATATTATTGGTTAATGTCAGTAGAACACAACAATAGTATACCTCGGGTGAAACTCTGTCCCCCACACTAGGATAACCTGTACAGTGAGGTCACAGTGATCCTCTCTCGGACATAGTACTGGGATGTCACACATTCAATAAAATTCTTTGCTTGAAAGCTATTTTTCTCGACAGTACCTATTTAAATACATATTTTCTTTGTAAAAGGTTTTTTTTTTGACATCTTATATTCTAATTAATATTTCTTAAAACGTTATACTGCAAATACCTAAGTTACCTACAAGACATCGAGCATATAGGTAACAATTTTTTTTGTAGTTTAGTTATTTTTTGTAACCCTTTCCACAATACAACCAAACATTTTAGGAAGTGTTGTTCCCAAAACAATTAGAAATCCTTTCGTCTCCGAAATTCTCAAAATTTTTCTCGCTGCGCTCGCGTCATACAAACGTCAATCAAGTGGTACCACACAACTAGATGCCAGAGGTCACCGATCATCATATTCTACCACCAAAACCACCTTCCTAGACTCTTAAACAATTTCTCTATCAAGCTAAATTAAACGATAACTCGTAGCGTTAAGATAATATTTAACCTTACCAACCGCATGGGCATCTTTGTGTTGGTACTCCGTTACATCTCCAGCTTTTTTGCTTCTAAGCATTCATGTCATTCCGTCAAGTAAACAAGTATATACAAAGGGCCTAGTCACTATCCCTTTTTTATTAAAATCTGTGGCTGAATGGGTACAAAGGGTAGTTCTCATTATGAGTGATCTGAGTCGCTCAGGTGTTATATTGTAGAAAATTGGGGGAATAATGGGCTTAGAGATAATAGACATAAATGAGGGGTGGATTGAGGTGTCGAGTGTAATAATTCTTTTATTAGAAATCTTTACCGTTATTATTAAAATTTGTCAAATAGTAAATTAATTTTGATTTTGCATAGCGTTAGCCATGCTAGGCAGAACTAAAATCATTATTTTTTACCGACTTCACAAAAAAGAAGGCAGTACTCAATTCGACTGGTTTTTAAAAAAATATTATGTGTGTTAGTTACCTCATAGTTCTTTCCACCTGAACCGATTTTGATATTTTTTTTTGTTTAAAAGCTGTTGATTTCCCATTGGTCCCATTATAATTTTATCAAGATCTGCTCAGTAGTTTTTGAGCCATCATCATTAATGCGTGTTTAATACATTTAATCTGATCAAGGTTTCGAAGATAAAGTCGGATTTTTTAAGCTCAGCTTGCGTTAAAATTATTTTAAAAGCTTCTAATACTTTCGTAAGAACCTTCTAAAAAGTTTTCTAAAACTTTGTAAAAGCTTCTTACAGATAGAAAAGTAAAGAAAATTGCGCAGAAAAATTGAAAATTTAACGATTTTTACTTTGCGCGTTTTATGAATATGCAGGACAATGTTTGTCAGCTAGTTTATAATAAAAGAATAGAATTTTACGTGTGAATTTATGCTAATTTAGCTATTTTATTAGTTTAACTTGTTTTCTTCAATGGATACATAATTGATTTGACGAAAGCATTTTGTAGTAACTTGCAAATTAAGAATATTAATTTTAATTAAATTTAAATATATGCTCTTTATTTCCAAAACAATTCCTAAATCATTCCAATCAAACATAAACATACCTAATCTAAAAGCAAATCTAACAAGCATCCACAACTTAACCATTCCAAAGTCATAAAAACTCAAATAGATTTCCTACATCCAATTTACAACACTAGAATTGACCTGATCCATGGTTAAACAACCGATAACTTAGAACTTTCTTAACCAGATGTTTAATATCGTGACTTCTGACCTTTTGTAACACGATAAGTAACATTTTCTTCGGTCATTTAAATTCATTTAGGTACATTTTTGGGCAGCAATGTTTGACGGGTTTACTTTAGTTGCGTATTATGCATGTTTAAATTTGACTACGGTCATTTTTGGATGATGCTTATTTCTATACATTTGAATATTAAGTATTTGAATTTAGCCACTGAATGATTATCATTCAGTATTTTATTTTGATTTGATGATAAAACATTTGTATTATATGAATTTTGCAAATATATTTCATTTATAAATAGTTAAAATTAAAATTTCTTAAAATTTTCTACTACATTAGTACGATTTTCCGTCTATCAATCTACGGTATACCTTTGTCTATAATTTATTAGAACTTATTTAAATTTTAAGCAATCTTAAAGAATGGGTTCCAACCAGTCACACCAAACAAAATACACTGTTACTCTTTGGGATAGATTTTTTTCCCCGGTGTTAAGTTAGTGTGACTCGATGAGAAAAAAAAAACCCAATTCGTTTAGTGTGACTGGTTAAGAACCCACCATCTTAAACGCTGTTAAAGCATTTGCTCAGCATATTTAAATTTTGGCTTACCTTGCAACAATTGAGGTACTTATGAGAGGCCATTCGCTAGCCTATCCGATACATTTTTTGTCCTTTTTAGGGCACATAAGCATGTTCCCTACTTTCATTACAATCTGAATTTGGTTAATGAGAGATTATATTTTAACTTAGATTGAGAAAATGTCCCTAGCAATCTAAGTACATTGTGTCACAAAGACTGCGTCCATTGTCAGTTTTAAAATTGTCTCTTTTAAGGGGAAGACACTTTTTTCATGTGCTATTTGTTGTAGCACTTATGTATCACATGAATACTACACTAGTTCAAACAGTTTTGTTCTTTTTTTATCAATATAATAAAGACGATTAAATACCTCTTTAATAATAAACTTTAATACCAATTGTGACCCCTCAATTTATTATGTCCTCGTGTCCTTAGACTTAATAATGATTTCATCTCAATCCGTCCCTATTTTTATCCATTATTCAAAAAAGTGTGTCGGACTCGTGGCTTTAAAAATGTAAAAATTTGTAAGATTTGACCTGTCCCACCTTAGGGGAAGCTGCGGCCATCGGTCATCTCTTTTTTAACTTGACTCCACATTATGATGTAGATTTTATATACATATTATGCAGTGGACACGTGCTCTTTTCCATCAATATTAAAATTAAGAAGCTGGCAAGCCCAATATTAATAATATAACATTAATATTTTATCGAACTATAATATATTCTAAGCTTCTTATAATATCCGACTAAATAGCTTTACATTCGGCTTGACCGAATACTATACTTTGCAGTTTAGTTTTCCACTGGCCGCGTATAAATTTATATCGTATCTAACTGTCCAACGCAAGAATTTCTCAAAAATAAATCAAAACTGTTATTCCCCAAACTGACCCCTGAACCGACCAATAGATTTTATGGGAACCCTTATAGCTAATAATTCATAAATTTCGGACATCGGCTGCTCCTCGAATAGCTAAGACCAAAACCCGTTGGGGCAAATCCTTCATTAATTTGGACTTGCATGCACAAAGGGCGCAGTATTGGCCCTTTCAAGAAACACGGTTATGGATAATAGTGGATAGTCTACACTCGTTTAAGAATGATAAATTACCTAAATGGAGTCGGTATGTCCATTCCCACAGATATTAAACCCGGGGACAAAAGATGTACCCCTTAGTTCCTTGGAACCATGCTGGGGTATAGAAAATATTGCGAAATACAAGCTCATTGTTCGGACCTCGCATGCAAATCCTTTTGAGGGTTTTTTGATGGAAATTGGAAAAGTTTTCTATTGAAGAGACTTTGATGGTCTTTGTTTTAGCGGCGACTGATAACAAGAGCAAAGAGCGTAAGCATGGAGTATTAGGTTATCTAGGTGAGATTAAAACAGAGGACACATGTATTGGACCTAACGATATTTTTAAGTCTATAGATATCCACGCTATGTGTAATTGATGGAGTATTTTTTATGTCAGATAGGCAAGCGTTTGACCTCTATCTCACCTGTTGGAAAGTGACGATGCGGCCGAAGATTGAACTACCTAGAAGGCATCATATGAATTCGACATTTTATTAATTTTTTTTCTTTATTATTGTATTATCTCCTAAATTTGAATGTAAAATTGTTTCAATAAAATATTGCTGTGCCCATATATTGAATGCCCGATGTGGGTAAACTGATGTCACATAATTGCACTAATAACTTGCATACCGTTATAATTTGTCAGTTCACAATAAATTATTCTTGATTCTTCTTGATTCCACTCCTTCGCTGTACGGATGAGTAGTTATCAATAATGCGTTTTGTATTTTCGAATTTGTTGCATTTTGTGTTAAAGAAAATTCTGCCAAATATTGTTCAATTCAGTTTACCCAAAATACACACTAAATTATCGAATACCTTTTTTTATATAACATATCATACAACATAGTTAATACTTGAAAACATTAATCTTTATTGTATATAAAAAAAATTTGTCACAGTGTTTGTGGTCTCCTCCGTAATGGCTCGACCGATTTTAGTGTCTTTTTTTGTATATTTGGTAGGTATAAGAATACGTCGTTAAGTATTTTTCACCCTCCTACCACCACCCTTTATTTTATAATCGTGATTTCAGTATTTTTCTATGAACTAGAAAACTCCAAAAAGTTTTTAGAATGGTATTAAAATACTAGGCGACCATAAACGTGAAAGAGGTAAAACACTTTCTAAACGTGGCACTGCAAAGCATGCCGGGTACAGCTATTTTATCTGATACTTCGAAGCACCTGTTGTTTTACTTATAATATATAGTTATATATATATATACATACATATTTCGAAGTATCAGCAGCATATTTGAAGTATCAGTATCAGCTTCGCGTATAATACTTTCATTATCGGTATCCCACAGTACTGTAGCCATTAGTCACGGCGAAAGCTTTTGCTTTGATTAGCTTTTGTATATAAAACCTGTATAGGATTTGGGTAATGTGTACATTGATTCTGGCACGGATTGAAACAGAGATTTGATATGAACGCCCCCCTCCCCCTCCCAACCAGTGAATTTGTCAAACGATTGAGTGTCAAATGTACGAAAAATTACCCGACAACGGCGTAGAAAGAAAGTAAGGTTCTGATTTTAGCACCGTATGTATGCGAAAAAGCTCTTTGAGATATGTCTATCTTAAAAAAGTATTTCAAAGGGATACCTCTTTTTTTTAACTTTTCTAAAACAAGTTATACTTAGGTATTAAATACAGTCACAGTTGAATCAAATAAATTAAGTGACAACAAAAAATATATTTATTTGATTGCTATAAAAAATACGCGTCATACTAACAAACGCAAAAGAGACAATGGCCAATAATCATCTGCCGCATCGTCAAAATGTTACAAAACACTAACATCACTCAAATATTATAAATCCAAAAGTTCGTAAGTTAATGAAATTTGGAGTGTGCATTTCAATTTTCATCCAAATCCGTTCAGCCGTTACATACCTACTTAGGCTAAAAAAAAAAAAAAACAAACACGAGCGGAGACGCGGTGCACGGCTAGTTACTTATTCATCTTTCAATCTCATTTCGCATTATTCTAAAATATAGGTCCAAAATGATTGTTTAAGTAACAATGGACTGTCCTCAAAAGCCAGTATTGATTCCAAGCAGGGATGTAGAATTTCATGCTACCGCATAGTAAGGCAAATCGCACGAGATTTTATCCTAGGATTATCTGAGGTTATCGCACATCTTGCCTCTTACTAGCATCCAATAAATTAGCATTGCAAAAACGACAACATCCTCTTGTACCTCATACATTACCCCTCTTAGATAACAAATCGGTAATTCTGCATCGTGGCTTAGAAGTAATGGAACATGTGACTTAAAAAATATCGTTTTGGGTGTTCTTTTTGGGTAGTTTCGAGATGTCCGGGTAGAGGAGCGTGATCGAGATTACATAAGGTATTTATGTAAAATCTTACGTGGATATATCTCAGGCTGATCTGAACGGTTGTCGGGGACAATATTCAGTAAATATCGGCATTGGACTGGAGCCGATCGATGGAGGCATTGTTAAGCAGCTGCCAGTTTTGAGGAACCGGGTGTAGACTTTTGTTGTACTGTCTATAAAGGAGCTATCTTTAAGAGTGTGAGTGCTAATACCTTATTTTTAAACGCTTTTACGCTAAGTTCGATGACTTGAGTCGTGGGTGCGGAAACATTTACATCATGTAAGAAACACAAATTTCCTTTGGGGAGAAATCTTGTGTTCTCACTGGGAATCGAACCCGATACTATCTGCTTAGAAAGCGACCAAATAAGCCAACGTGCAGTTGCACATAACCGCTGCCATAAATGTTGATATTTTATGATGCGTGATTGACGCGTTTGATTACCATATACCTGGATAACGATGATGCGACATGAGACACTGAAAACGCTTAGAAAAAATTCGCGTGATGTATGTAAAAAAAACAGTTGAATTAAGTACATCCTCCTTTTTTGTGAAGTTGGTAGAAAACAAAACGCTTTATACCCCAAACCACTCGATTTGGAGTAGTAGTAAGTTAATCAGAATAGGGGATTAAATTTGCCCTAAATTAACTCATGGCATTATTGGTATACCCACTTATAGGAATTCGATATATTTTGTACCAGTGTATAAGTAGAAGATGTATGAATTAGCTATTGACTTAGATTCCTCACCGTTCCATCAAAAAATATCTGACATAAACTCCGTTAAAATATGCAACAAAATGATGAAGATAAAAATAATAACTTCCAGCGAGCACATAAACTTTTCAATTAAAGAAACAAAAATGACTAATTATAAAACAAAAGTTATAAAAATCTCCATCAAGCAATAAACATCCAATCAAGAAAGCACTCAAGAAGTTAAAAACAATTAGCTCCAGTAACTGGCTGATTACAGTCACCCTTTAAAAAAACAATGCGAGGAGACGGGGGAAACCTGTAAAGATGAAAAACTTAAGAAGTAATGACGTAATGTATACCTAGCTACTGTGTAGAGGTGACCAACGCAAAGACACACGTAAGTTCTAGGTGCCTATAATATATTTTTTTTTGTGTAAAGTGTAACATTTACCACACATTATTGTTATTTTTGATGGAGGATTGCATTGCAATGCCACGCGAGGCTTTTTAAGCAACTTTTTTTTGTGATTTATTCATTTGATTGCAGTTATTATTAACATTAAAAAATGCACATCATATTTGTTATCGTCATCATTTACTCTTTGATTATGTAGGTACTAATCGCAGCCAAATAAAATTAAAAAAAGCTGGCAGTTGCTTTCTAGACTTTTGATTTATTTGGCATTCAATTAAATATAATATAAATCAAACATGCTTAGGTAAATTTTAGAAAAAAAATTCGAATGGGATAAGCGATGTCGGTTCAGCGAGGAGGACCGATTACGTTAATTTAGATAAAGTTATGTATTACACATAATAAAAAAAATCATCATAATAAAATACCCTACTTATCCTAAAACAGTCACTTGTCACTTCTAGCATCTTTATAATCTACCTAAACAAAAAACTCCAAATTTGTCCGGTGACAGCATCCATCTCAATCAATTGCGGCTCGTCCCTGAGGAGTAACCCTTTCCTCCCCTGAGATCCAGCCCTCGTGGTAACCCAATTAATGTCGGAGGGTTACATTACCCGGTCTCCTCGTGTGACCGCAAAAAATGTAAATTGAAATGTTAATCAGATCTGCAAGGCGATGCGTTATTATGAGTTGGAAATTAGTTTACGAAGATAGATGTAGTGGTCGTGTCTTTCGGAAACATCTCTTCTATTTTGTTTGCCTGGTATTTGAAAATTTAACTATTACTCATCAGTCATTTATATACGATAGAAACAGCAGGAAAAATAGCTTCCTTACCACCCTCGACCATATCATTTATTATGTGGTCGTGGCGGTCAGCTAACCTTATTTTCAAAACTGTTTACTAACAGTAAATATAAGTAACCAATAGTATTATAGTTAGGAATAGATAATAATAAAGTAGAAACGTGTCTGTAAATTATTAAAAACAAAAAATTTTCAACATCTTTCTAACAAAAAAAAAAATTTCGAAATCGGTTCGGGTGGAAAGAAATTAAAAGGTACAAAGGTAAAATACTGTCGACTAGAGTACCTCCTCATTCTTGGAAAGTCGGTAAAAAATACACGATTAGCGGTGACGTATTGCCGGATTCGGAATTGCAAAATTGGCAACGATCACGGCAATTACCTTGAATGATCTAGTCAATATGGGTCACTTATCCTCAGGTATAAAAATCTTAAGACAATTTGGCGTTCCGAAATGTATCCTTTAAATTAAACAAACATTATGCAAAAAGTAGGTAAAAAAATAAGAATGTTTATATTTCGTTCCCACAGCGGAAGGAATGAGTTCAGTTCAGACCACCGCCACATTCCTAATTCATGCAAACAACTCACGCAAGATAACATCTGAACAACCAATAAACTAATGAGCTATAATTACAGATGCACACGAAACATTTTGCATATACAGAACCTGTTCAGGTTCACTTGAATTACTCAGGAAATAAAGCTAAGGGTAAAACTAACTGGCTGATATTCTGTGACGCGAATCGTGTAACAGATTAATAGTGTAGTCAACAACGTGTCGTTTTACTTAGTTATGATGGGGGAAACGGTTTGTTTCGTGAATGCTGGTTTAATTGATTGGAGATTGGTAGGATGCCAGTTTGATTGACTGCTGGTAATAATTAAGTAGGAATAATCGTTAGTGTGATATTACTTATAGATATTAAATAACATGTGTAGTTTATCTATAGATAACATTACACAATACACTTTAATTATTTGTTCTATGATAATTGCTGTGTTAATTGGAGATACGGTAGAGCTAAAGACGCCAGACTGGTAAAAAACAGTTGATTAATGATGATGAAAAAAAACCCTTATGCATTTTCTGTTTTATGCCTTAACACTATCGAACTGACCGCTGCCGCTGGTGTAGGTGGTTACGCATCTGAACTACATAATATTCTCACTTTATCTGGAATACAGTAATGTTTGCACACTTAATCCGGAATACAGTAATGTTTGCACATTTAACCCGGAATACAGTAATGTTTGCATATTTAATCCGGAATACAGTAATGTTTGCATACTTAATCCGGAATACAGTAATGTTTGCACACTTAATCCGGAATACAGTATTGTTTGCACACTAATCTACGGGCCAATTGCCTATATTTCCTAAAACTAAACTAAAACTATATACAGCAAAGAGCCAAGTTACCTACAAGCCATCGAGCCTATAGGTAACTCAAGTGCTCAAGCCCACTACCAGTGGGTAGCGTTCCCATCATGCTGGCTGCATTGCCTCTCTGAATTGCAATGCTAATACGTTGAGCCAAATAAGTGCCAGCATTTTGGTCACGCGTCGCCTCAACCAGGCGCTCTGATAGAATTTTGAAAATAGAATGAGCTCCCGGTCCCCACGGACCCAGTGTCTCAACACCAAACGGCTCAAATATGTAACCACTGCCGAGGTTTCCATATTTTCGCCGTTTGCGCTGCTCTGCCGAAGTTGCCGCGACGCCAACCCCATTCTGTGATTCAGGAAGATGTGACGGAGCTAAAGTATCGACACAAGTTGCATCCCACACTAAAGGCCGTCCCATCTTCCATGGAATTAAAGTCATTCCGTCAGGTCTTTTACCATCGTCACGCATCAGACCATTCGGTTCGAGAATGGCTGGAACGTTGGCACTGGTAAAAGCCCGGCGGATGATATCGTTGAGGCTGGCGTGGCGGGAAATTCGGCCAGCACTTTTCTGGCCCGAGAGGCCGTGGTGACCGAGCTGGTCAACAGCAGTACCACACTGACAGCTATGGGCAACATAGCACCTTGCACCCAAACGTAAGCATATAGCGAGACGGAAAGCAGATGGATCCATAAGAGTACCAGTATTAAACGAGGGAATGGCCTGCAACCAAAGCCCTGACTCCCATACAGAAACTGCTAGAAGTCTAGCACGCTCTGTGACGCTAGGACACGTATCTAAAAGATGTTTCCGTGCTAGTTCACAGAGCGGCCGATCCCACAGTCTCTGTGAGGATAGCCTCACTGGGAGCCCGGTATTTGGGCATGCCATCTCCCAGGCGCTTGTGGCCTCAGTCTGGTTTGAAATTTCTAAAGAGCCCAAACTATGTGAAAGTATTTTTTCGACTAATTTAGAAGTACCATGAACTGAGGACAAGAAAGCCGGTAACGCAACACTAGAAATTTTACGAATACCTAAGCCTCCTAGTCTTACAGGTAAAGAAGCTTGCGACCAAGCCCTATCATCTATGTCAATATTCAAAACCGATACAAGAGTATTCTTTACGATATTGTCCATGCTCTCGAGGAGCGCGCCATGTTTCCATAGCGGACAACATCTTAAAGAATACGTAAATTTTGGGACAAAAAGGCAAAATCTAATAATTGTAAAAGCCATATGAGTGTTAATTTTGAGCAATCGGTCGGAAGAATTTTTAAAATTTTGAATTTTTTCTTCTACAAAAGGTGAAATTGATTCATCTAATATCGGCGAACCTAAAAGGCGAAGTGAACACTTGTCGACTAGTTTTATATTGTAAGCCAATGAGTTAAATTTTTGTAAAACCGATAATTTGTCTGAACAGTTATCGCAAACAAAAAGTTCGCATTTTGAAAAATTTAGTTCAAACCCAATCATTTTAAATTCATCTATTAGTAATTTTAGATCACTTAAGACAGTATTCACATCACCTCCCAGAGTTCCGTCATCCAAATACCAAACATTTAGTTTGGATTGGAGACGTTGAATTATCGGATTGACAGCTAAAGAAAAAATTGCTGGGCCGCACGGGTCACCCTGCTGACATCCAACGGAAGACAAAAGAACATCGTTTTTGTAAATTAATTTTGATGGTTTACCATAGCATTGCCAAATAAAATTATATAACTCTGGAATTTTATCTTTCACCTGGGTCAGAAGGGTGCCTCTATCAACAGAATTAATTTTTTGTTTGCACACTTAATCCGGAATACAGCGATGTTTGCACACTTAATCCGGAATACAGTAATGTTTGCACACTACTGCTTGGCGGACTGTGTAAAAGAGTCCTACCAGTACTAAGTGTTTTTGGTGCTGGGTGTGATTGTGTTTGATTTGAATATTTCCAGTACAAACAAGTTCTCATGTGTGGGTATGAAAGTGTTTTTGGTTGATACACGTCAGCGAGCAATGAACACCAAACCGGCTAATGTCTCGTCAACCGCCATAACTTTAGGCAGAGAAGTTTAGTTTGAGTTATAGGAGTAGTTCGCATGCACCAGTGTGGCCAAACCACGGCAGAGACTGATAGTCAGCCGCAGTGATATTTCAGGTTGGTACATTTTACATATCATGTTAGTGATTTAAAATACATAATTATTTATTTATAAAAATTATAAATAAATAAACGCTTTCACACCCACACTAAGTTCAATGACTTGTGTTGTGGGTGCCGGAAACATTCAAATTACACACACACACACACACACACAATCACAACCAGAACCAGAAACACAAATTTCCATTGAGGAGAAAATTGTTTCAGAGAACTTCTAGAGTAGTCTAGTTATCCCTACATTTTCTACGTCTCTTCTATTCTCCGTGCACTCTCAAGAAGCCAAGGCGCAGGCATTTTCTCGTCACCCTAGTTCATAAGTCACCATTCGTAAAAAGTCCATCTGCTCAATAGGAGTTGATTGTCGCGATTGGTCGACGAATGACCCTTTTAAATTAATTATTCAAAGAATGTCGTCACGGTCCGGAGTTCCCACTTGTTACGGCGCATTGTTTGCTGGTTTCTTCGCTTGTGGATAGAATATTTGGTGAAAATTGTGTCGTGAAATGTTTAATAGAAATTACTTAGTCTGGGAATGAGGAGATCCCTAGACGAGCGGAAGTTACCGATATATACCTACTCCTGTGGATAAGCAAGTTGTAGTGGCAAAGGGCAGGGCACCTAGTACGTGAAACTGCTGGTCGATGGGATCGAAAAGTTTTCGAATGGAGGCCACGGACTGGCAAGCGCAGTGTCGGAAAACCCCCTACAATGTGGACGGACGACATAATGAAGGTGGCAGGAAGACGTTGGATTCTGGCCGCTTTCTTTTTGGAATTTTTTGAGGAAGGCCTCATACTTCAACTCAAGGCTATATACTTCTTCGGCTAAAATGATGATGACTTAGTCTAACAATAAACTGATAAACGCATTCACGATCACAACCCATCACTTAGTTCAAAGACTTGTATCGTAGGTGCCGGAAACATTTACAATACACAATCACACCCAGAATCAGAATCACATATATCTCTTTTGAAAGAAACTTGAGCTCCTGCCGGGAATCGAACCCAGGTCACAGCTTGAAGGTGAGATAGTCCAATGCTTTTATCTCTAGCAAAAAAAATATACATAACATGAAAATAATTACACAGTAACATTTTCAATAATACATAGCACAATCGGTGGTTTTGTCGCATTAAGCGTTTCTTCCAGACAACCTTTAAAGTAACAGAATACTATGGATAACCATATCTAGCACAAAAACATATTTACTTAGATCAGCCTAGGATAGCAAAATGCATGTAAAATAAAAAAATATAATGCTATTTAAATCCGTTTTGCTAATCTACTCTACGATTTATATTTTGGTCTCCATCATCAGACCAGCTCCATGGTACCATATCATTGTATTGTCACCGAAGATACATAACGTGCACTTAATTTGAGTTTAATAGGACATTGGGCAGTCGGCCTAATTTAGCTTGCAAGATTTGATTACAGACCGACAAATAACGGGATAGGTGGAACTAAATTATAAGAGCTTTTAATTCGTTCAAAATTTAATATAGACACAGCTCGCATAAGTTACCCAATGAAGAACTAACTTGCCTTCTATCGCTAATCCATACATCAAGGTAAAACGAACAAACATCGCCTCTCCCAGCTCCCCTGATTCTAACTCAAAGAGAGAAAGAAGCCTATATTAAAATTTCCTCAAGAATAATCCGTACACAACACAATATCAAAATTTAATATCATTTTAATCTTAATTCTCCTTATTAATGTTGCCCGAGGAGGGTTCTTGACATGAAATTGTGCACCTTACCTTATAACCCCCACAAGCGAATTTCAGCTCTGTTTTCAGGATGGTAAAGTTGAGATTTCAGTTTGTTTTTTGAGTGTTTTTCTATGAAAATTCGTCCGTATTGAGGAAAGCTGAAAGCAGGTAAGTTCAAAGATAACGCTGTCTATTCGAAATACGGTTTAATTAGGTTCTCATTGTGATTTGCATAGAGTTTTAGAATGCTTGTTAAAACGTTAGAGAGATGTGTCTAAGCGAAAAGGTTTTAATACGGGGATTAAAATGGAGGTATAGGGATTGACGTAAGAATTACCAAAATCAGCCTACGCTTGGATCTTTACAGGAACATAAGCTAATAAACACATTGGCCTCCTTTGAGTCGCGCATTCGGTTAAATAAAACACATATACAAAACTTAGCGTCAGCTTTCTCCCAGGAAAAAACCACGTCGGCGAACAGTCGAAAGGTTGATTGTAATTAAAACTCGCCATCAGTCATTTACAGAGACATGTGGATCGGTGTCCAGGGGTTCTTAATTAGGGCTCCTGATGGATGGCCGGATTAATTGATGAGGTGCAGGAGAACCACCAGTTTTAAAAGTGGACATTGTGAAATGGAAATTTTAAAAAGTTTTACCGCAAGCAGGTTTTCACTGACTTTTCATGTAGCAACTATTACATACTATATAGCTGCGAACCGCGGTTTTACCCCCGTAAGTCTCGGACCCGCGGAAATTCTGGGACGAAATTCATCAAAATTTGTCCAGTTGTTCGAAGTTGAAGAAGTAACAAACATACTCACAAACTTTCGCTTTTATAATATTAATGTGAAACGACAGTGTCATTACAGGGCTCAAAAAGATTGAAACACAAATATCTCGAGGTGACGAGCGCAGCATTTTTTATACCTATATGAGTTTAAAACTTTTGGGTAGCTCTGAACTGTTATAGGTAAGCGTGACGCTTACCATCAGGCGAGCGTCTTGCTCGTCTAGTTTTTCAATTACATATAAAAAATATATAATTAAACGCAAGCAAAGCATAAAAAACCGGCTTCACCGCTTTATCTTCGGAACCTAGATCAGATGTAATGCATTAAACACGCATTATTCACTATAACTCAAAAACTAATGATCAGATCTTAATCAAATTTCAATGAGACCTCATGAAAAGCACCAGCTTTCAAATAAAAAAAAATCATCGAAATCGTCTCACAAAGAAAGAAGTTATGAGGTAACTTTTGAAGTCGGGTAAAATTCAAAGTAGTCCACAAAATAGGCATTATAGACGATATTTCAAGAACTACTGATTAGATCTTGATCAAATTTAAATGGGACCAATTAGAAAGCAACATCATTCAAACTAAAAAAAAATTCGAAATCGGCTAACGTGGAGAGAAGTTATGAGATAAAATAAATTAAAAAAAAATGCAGTCGACTTGAGTACCTCCTCCTTTTTTGGGAAGTTGGTAATAAAAAAGGGTATGTAATATAATTATATGATACCTATATTCTTTACAAGCCGTGCCCCGCGGCTTTGCACGCGTTTATAAAGTTAAAAAGTAGCACATGTGTTAATCCTAAAAACCTATGTAATTCAAAATTTCATCCAAATCCGTACAGCCATCACAGCGTGAAGAGAAAACTTCACTAACTTGACTTACACACAATGTAAAGTATGTGTGACGTGAATGTTTTCAGCCATCTCTGTACTGTCCATGGCGATGCCACAGGACGTAGATATAACTGGACTATAGCAAGAATTCAGAGGCCTGAAGTTTTGTCCTGGTCCCGTTGTACCCCAGCCCTCACAAAACGCGGTTTATTACCAAAACGTGTTATTAAAGAACCCATCACGGCACAATGCCTCGATGACAAAACTCCTTTGAACTCATTCCTAAACGCAGGAAAACTTTATTTTCTGTCGAGTCTGTAGTTACATTGACGACAGTGCATTTGACGCTTTCTAGATTTTTTTTAAATTTTGTCTCCGCAATCTTGTGCCTTTAGCCAGTGTAAGGTACTAAAATATTTCCAGTATATAACATATTATATCATAATAGAAGTCCTAGTCCTATAAGAGTCAAGATCCAGTTATAGTCGAGTCTTGCCCTAATAAAGGGGTAGAAACTTTGAGAAGAGAAGTTCTCTCTTGGGGTTTCGGAGCAAAAGCTATAATCACCTTTATCAACTTTTTATGATTAACTAAGTATTAACGGTTTACATTATTACCTACACATTAAAAGTCGAAAAATTATAAGTTTTGGAAATTTAAAATCTGTTACATAAAGCTAAAAATACATATCCAGCAATTCAACGATGATTCTACTATTAAGTACCTTCAGAAGCTAACCTGCGATCGCAGTAGCAACTACTCACTGTGGAAAGCTACTAAGAATCCCTATCTGAGTCATTTGGTGAAGCTAATCCCAGTTAGATTGTTCCAAATGATGTAGAGCAGAGTCTACACTTATTGTTATTTTTGTAATGCTATTCCTATTTATTTTCTTTGTTATTTTAACATGTTCTAGTGAAATTGTGTAGTATTTCTCCTGATATCAAATCATATCCTGGAGCTTTTTGTTGACTTACACTGTATTTAATTTCACATGCGACTTCTCTTTGTGTTAAGAGTTTTATACCATTTTCTTGAGGTATGACGGGGTCAGTATCATCCAATCTTATGATTCATATTCTCATGATTTCACATTGATTTGGCTCTAAAATGTTTTCTAAATGTTCAGCAAACCTTTTAGCTTTTTGATCATTAATGATTGCCCATGTTCCATTATTGCATTTGGGAAATTGGTTTTTTTAAAGTTCTTAGTAGCTTTCCACAGTGAGTAGTTGCTACTGCGTAGGTTAGCTTCTGAAGGTACTTATTGGTAGAATCATCGTTGAATTGCTGGATATATATTTTTAGCCTTTTCGTAAGTTCATTGAGCTTTATTTTATCTTCAGGACTTTCATTAAATAAATAGCATATATCTATGTACCTACATCAATAGATTGTGTAAAATTGGAACACAGCCAGCCTCAAACATTTATATAAGTATAAATTTTTGAGGAACAACAACAAACAATCAAAATTTTTCAAGAAAAGTATGACATCGTTATTCCGATCAATGTAAAAACTGATATTGCTTTCAACGCTGACATTATTACATTCAATTACATTGTTAAAATACCGACGAAGGCGCAGCTTCAATCATAAAATGACAAGAAGTTTCCTACAAAATGTCACCACAACACCTTTTTGTCTGCTACTTTTTGTTGATGAGTTCTGACGTTATCATCAATTTATCATCATTATATTATTACGAACAATATACAGAGAAGCCACTTTTAAAAGATCGATTAAATTGAATTTTAAATAGCTATCAATTGCAGATACTGATTTATGTTATCTTGGTCTATGCTTTTCTTTGTGCTACTTATATATTATATAAGTCATTATGATATTTGTATATGTATAATAATGACTTAGCTATATAAATTTAAAAATTATATTATACGTTTATTGTAGGTCTAGCGTATTTACCATCCTCAACCACACTATTACTTACTATCAGGTGTAATGGTCGCACAAGTCTTTCGAAGATCTCTCTTCTAAGTCTTTAAAAATAAATATTTTTTAATGAAAAAAAAAATGCAATTTTAATTTTCGGGGCTACTTTTATTTATTTTATATATACGCAAATAGACGTTTGGTAGACTATACTACAATAGGTATGTAAAATTGAAATTGCTTTTTGTTAGATAGTAAAAATGTTACCGAGTCTATGTTTCCTGATTCATAAAATATGGGGAGAATCTAAGTCATGAGTGAATCTTCTAGACAAACGTGATCTATCGTCATTCGCATCGTCGCTTACCATCAGGTAAGATAAAGGTCAAACGTTTGCCTTTGAATAAAAAAAAATCGAGTAGCTATTACATCGTCTTAACCGCGAGTGCCGCAACTGCAGTGGTTAGAACACAATGGACGCGATGGTTTTGTTCGACATCGGAGGGTAGCGAGGGAGGGTAATGAAAAACACCGCGCGATTACCTCTGACTCCTGTCTGCGCCCCTGGTACTCTGAATTCAATGATTTACACTCGATTGACTGACTTGTAATTAAAAAGTTAAACGAGAACATGTCTCATATCTAGTGACGAAAACGAGAGCTTATTAGAAATCTGCACGTTAATGAACATAAAAAATCGCTCTCACACTTACAGCCCCACACTAAGTTTTTTACTTCTGTTTTTACTTGTGACAATTAAGGTATTCTATAAAGAGATCATCTATCTACCTAAGTTCTATGATTTATGTCGTGGGTCCCGGAAACCGACCTCATTCACGCAGGGTTAAAATCGTGATATGAGTTAGCGTACCGCTGGTCAGTTTCCTTACTCGTCAATTTCACTAATTCACCATTTTACTCATTAGCATGATTTTCAGTTCTTATTTGCTATAGTATAACTCTTATTATATACAACATTTATCTTCTCTTCACTTCGTTGCAGAATATAAGGATATCTTATGTTAAATTCACTATTTTAGGGTCACCAATATCTGGATTTTTAGCAGGCTCTCACTTGTATACTCATTGGTTGTTGGTTCTGCGGCAATCCTATGATCAATCTCTGTCCAAAATATTTGCCAGCATTTTGGTCACGAGTTGCTTAGACCAAAAGCCCTGATAATTCTTTGTAGATTGTATTATACATTGTTATTAATATATAATTTGATATATGGAGATACTAAGGTAAGGTAAGGTTAGTAAGGTAAGGTCGTAAAGTCGCGAGCCTATCGGTATAATTCTGTCGTATACATTTTAGAGAGTGTGCGCAGGAATTATACGAGTTAATTCTACCTAGTCCTTTTTACCATTTAACAACAAGACAAACTTTTAAACGTCATCCATATATGGTTGAAATACCTCCAGTTCGCTCTAAGCGTTTTGCTTCTACGTTTATCATCCGTACTGCGAAGGAGTGGAACTCATTGCCCTCGTCTTTTTTCCCTGAACGGTATAATCTGGGAGTCTTCAAGACAAGAGTGAATAGGTACCTTCTAGGCAAGCATGCTACATCTTCGGCCGCATCATCACTTTCCATCAGGTGAGATTGTGGTCGTATGCTTGTCTATCAGGCATAAAAAAAAACTTACGTTATTAAGCTTAAATTTTCAGAACTTCAATTTTTAAACGCATTCACACTCACAGCCTCACACAGAGCCAGAAACATATTTTTCCTTAGAAGAAAACTTGTTTTTTTCACTAGGAACTGAACCTGATGCCCGCGTCTTAGAAGGCGAACGCGCACCTAACTAAACCAATGATCAATTCTTCATTGGATCATTAAGATGTAGTAGATATAATAGAGCAATGGATTCATCAATTTCACTGGAGATTTGTCGGTTCCAATTTCAAACAGCTCCCAAAAAGCATGTTGTAGTAGTCGGTGATTCAGTTTTCTTTCTCCGAAACCTAATCTAGTGTCATCCACAGTGCTATCAATTACAAAAGAAGGAAAACGCAGCGAAGGGAATACCGTATACTAGGTCTTGCTTAAGTCGCACTCTTCAAAATGTAAACAATAGAATACCGATTGACCTACCTTACGTCGGTGATGGAAACATTGCAAAGTAGACTGGCTTATCGCCAAGTCTTTTAGCTCGCCGGCCACTTTTAACTATCTTTAGGACGTATAACATCGTCTTGAATCTCTCCTTCGCCTTTCTCTTAAAACTATTGTTACAACCAAAATACGGGTGTATCGGTCAGCACATCTTTAGGAATGTTCAAACAATAGTCGCACAATAATGGCGTGTTTGAGGCTGTATATCATCGCTCGTGAGGTGAACAATGCAAGCCCAAACGGCGCTTGCGCAAGTGCGCTGGATGCAGCGGGTTTGGTACTTGAAAGAATCATTTTGTTCTTATATAGAAAAATGTGCAATACTTCTGTTCATGTTTTACTGCATAGTTAGAAGTGGGACAGGTTTGGTGCTTGAAATATACAATACAATACAATACAATACAAAAACTCTTTATTGACACCAAAAGATAAATACAATTTACAGAGAAACTTATAAAGATCGGTACAATGGGCGGTCTTATCGCTAAGAGCGATCTCTTCCAGACAACCTTTGGATGGAAATATAAACGAAAAGACAATGTAGGGATGGTGGTGCAATAAAATTAATCAAATACATTTAAAAATAATAGAAATACATTGTTTAAACTACATAAACAATACATACCAATAATAATATCAGAATAAACTTACATAAAATAAATAAATATTAACATATAAGTACCTATAATACATATTATTTAACATATATAATTCACACACATATAGTAGCGTAATATAATAATAAACTTAACAGTAAGATCAATGTCTCGTGCTGCGGGCTCGTCGGTACCGGAAGCATTCGCATAACACACAGAATCCCATCCCGGAAACAGAAATTTCTTTTAGGAAGATAACTTCAGGTGTCACCAGGAATCAAACCCGCCAGCGGGCAAATTATAAAAACAGTTTATTGTTTTTTACTCGGATAAGGTAGTGTTTGACCACTATCTCACCTGATGGTAAATGATAATGTAGTCAAGGAAGGTAAATACGCTTTGGAAATCAGGAGATTGATTGATTTGGAAGCAAGAGGGAATTTTTTTAAAATTGTCTAGCATGCGTAAAATAAAAAAAATGCTTATTCTAAGAGAACAAAACCGAAATCCCAAAGACTTACTATATTGCCTTTGATAATGTTAGTATTAGTATAAGCAGGGATACTATTTTCTAATCACTTATAAATATGGCGTGATGGGGTGGTCGCTGCCCTCTGCGCCGCGGGTTCTGAGTTCGATTCCCGACAGGAGCAAATATTTGATCCCAAGGGACATTTGTCTATCTGGTTTTCGATGGAGTGTGAATTCGTTTGTTTCTTAATGGCGACTTTTAAAAACATCACCTACAAGGTGTCTTAAAACAGTCATAACACCACTTGTACCTGAATATTAGTTTGAATTAAATATAAAAATACTTCAAGTATCAAGACAAATTTAAAAACACAGCTACAAATCCTCATGAATCCACTAAATACCATGTTATGGACCAACCGACATTGTCCACTTCAAAACTGCAAACCGAAAACATTGCTCCTTCACCCACATTCCCACGGCATCTCAAAACAATTGAATGTGTATCAAAAATACTGTCAAGATTGCCAACATATTTAACAAATGACACAATAGACATCCTCTCATAAACTTATAGAAATAAAGTTTAAAATCGTACAATTGCCCGCAAATTGTAACGCAGTTAAATCTTTGTTCGAAATAATACTCTTTTGTCGCAAAACTGTTCGGTAGTCCAAACACCAAGGAGTTTTGTGACAACGGAAGTATTATTTCAAAGGCAGGGGTCAGTCTTTGGTTCACCGCTAGTATTTATCGGCCATAAAGTGTGGGTGAATAAGGATTATTTGATTGATTCGAAGATTGTAAGTACCGTGAGAAGCTTAGAGAGCTGTACGCCGCTTTGTGGGGCATTAGAATCGCATCTAAGTCTTGTTAAATGGTCCGATTTGGAGCATCTTTCAAAATAAACAATGATTTCTCTGTGGGGAATTTTCAATGGGGACTCTTAAATCACCTTTAAATGATATGTGACATTACTGTGGTTTTTAGAACAGAATAGAATCATGTATTGCAATGAAAATAACATGGAGCCTTAGCAGGATCTTTTGCTTAGCTATTGTTTTTTTTTCTGATGGGCTAGCGCTTGACCTATGTCATTTATTGGTAAGTAATGTGGTCTATGTTGGTGGAAGGAATACAGGGCTTGGCAACAGATTTGTCTACTTAACTGCATTTCGATTACTTGTACTTGACGACTGTATTTCGATAGTTCATGTACATGGTAGCAAGTATAGCCAACACAAGAAAATACCTTACCACCACGTAATTTATCATGTCACCTTCATCGGAAGCTCAAGCCTGTCTTAAGATTCGAAATCGCGATCGTCCGATCAGGAACGCAGTCACTACGAGCAAGCCTACCTCTTTAAAGTATTTCTCAGGTATTAACGCTTAAACGCTTTCACACTCACAGCCCCACACTGAGTTTAACGACATGTGTTGTGGGTGCTGGAAACAATCACATCACACAATCACACCCAATCGAACCCGATACCCCCCCTCCTTGAAAAGCGGACGCGCACCTAACTAAGACAACGGGTTGTTCCAGTTATCGGGCATCACACTAATATTATAAATCTGAAAGTTTGTTTGTAAATGTGTAAATATGTTTGTTTTCTCATTCTGATCGGATTTGGATGAACTAACATCTAGAATTAACACATAGGATACTATTTATTTTGATTAACGCGGGTGAAGCAGCGGGGCACGTCTAGTGTTAACATAAAACTGTTATTTCACATGGGCACCAAAGAGGAACTCATCATTTCCACATTCGATTGACCTTGCGATCTTTTTTCAATTAGCATATGCGAGACTGCGTATTTATACCTTTACTATTATTAATACCGTCTCTCCCCATATGTAAATACAGTACCACACATCGATACCATGTTAATTGATTCCTGTTTGCCCTTTAATTGTAGCGTGTGACGCCAAACGGCCTGAATTATTCATACTGCGTAATATATGGAGGTGCAATATTTGCACTTGTTGTACTGCATGTCTGGATATGTACGGGATATGTCGGGTAGAAAATAAATAACAGGAATTTCATGCAATCCTATCATGTAGCTTATGGTACTATTGGATGTTCGTGTATTCTAGAACCTATTCAAATTGAATTTATGTTTTAGTGTTTAGTAGGAAAGATGCCTGAAAAATTATATATTCGTCAATTACATAATCAAAAAATATTGGACACGTATTTTTCTTTTGGCCATTAAATAAAACATTGCACAGATATAGTGCATTAAAATTTTCATGCACTATATCGCACATTGCAAATTTTATTGAATTGTTAATAAAAAAAATACATGTCCAATATATTTTGATATCTAACTGACTGGGTAAAAAGAAAACTAATTAGTCCAAATTTTTTTTTTTTACCCAGGCATCATCCCTAGTTTAGACAAACACATGGGGTAGTTTTAGAGAAAATTGTTGAAGAAACTATGCTGTAGCAATGTAAAAAATAATAAATTGTTATAATAATATAACAATATAATTATTCTTTTTTGTATTATTATGGAGGCCATTAAATAATTAATGGCCTTACAAAAAACAGGCAGTTCAAAATTTGACTGGATTATATTTGACTCTTCACCCATTACGGTATGACACCAAAAGGTTTTGCATGTTTTTTTACTGATAAGACGTCAACTCTACTTTCGAGATTCACTTAAACTTCGTTCGTGGGTCAAAGAGGCTTCACGTGCAAGGTGGCAACAAAAAACCCGACAGCGTCAAAAGTGAACATAGTTTTTTTATTTAAATTTGTTTCGTTATTAAGACCTCTTTTCAGAGCACAATGCCAATATTCACCCACATATTTTTATTCAACTATAAATAATCTATTAAAGCGATTACAAAAAATTACAATTTATTTAGTATCGTTACATTTGCTTCACTCAGCTCTTCGGGTGTCTTATGTTAGATTCCTTCTTGTACTTGATGTAAGCAATGGTTTAAAAGATATGTGTTGTTCGTGAAGAATGATTTTCACGAACAGCACATGGGGCTGTTCGTGAAAATAAAAATTGATAAACACCATCGACATAGGAATAAAACGAAAGACCTTTGATGTCGTCTATCTAACATAGTCGCTTAAACCAAGAGCTCTAAGAAAATCTTAAAAATAAAATCAGCCGATGCCATTCCCCACGGGCCCAGTGTCTCAACACCAAACGGCTTAAATATGTAAAATATATTATTGTATTATCTCTCGTTAAAATTCACAATTCACCTACCACAAGAAGACCCGATACTATTCTTATTTTAGTAGAGTTCTTTCCCATATAACTATTACACAATATTTCATAACTTCAACTAAAACTATGGCGCGTTCGAAGGGGAGGCTGGTAAAAAATTGATATTTTATTGCGTCCGGGGTCCACTTTTCCGTCATATTTTATTCTCTTTTCATCGTTTACTATGCCTTTCTTTTCAACCACAATTTTTGTGTCTACACTTCCTCCTTATTCGCTAACAGTCATAAACTCTATTCCCCAGAAATAAGGAGCATGCGTAGATAGTTTTTTGAAATGAAAGAAAACAGACAAAGCATTGCGTCACACGCACGGATGAGTAGTATATCATTTTCTTGAACAAATGGGTTTCTGTATCTTCTGTAGCGGCCTAATCTAGTAAGAAAATAAACAACAGGGTTGTCTGTCTGTATGCGAATTCGGATGCAGGGGAAACTGGATGCAAATTTACTTCTGTGACGATAAGACTACGTGAAAAGATTTCGTTGGTGGCAATTTGTTTGCATTTTCGTAGCACGGGAAATAACCCTTATTCCCCTTATATTAAGGAAATTGGATGACTCAACAGCTGTTCTGAACAGTGAGTTGGAACAAAGCTAGCTATATAGTTATTATCCTACTAATATTTTAAATCCAAAAGTTTGTTTGTGAGTGTGTGTGTAAGTGTGTAAGTATGTTTGTTCCCTCTTCACGCTTTAACGGCTTAACGGATTTGGATGAAATTTAGAATGTACATAGATTATACCTAGGATTACCACATAGGCTACTTTTTAACTTGATAATAGCGGGCGAAGCCGCGGGGCACGGCTAGTATGTATATATAAGTTAGTTATAGCCGAACAACACTGCTAAGTAACTAGCAAGACGTTTCCTATCTTTATTACAAGCTTTTATTTAGTTTCTATCTCACCTGATGGAAAGCGACGATGTAGCCGAAAATGTAGCATGCTTGAAAATACTTATTCACTCTTGACTTGAAGACTTCCAGATCATACCGTTCGGGGAACAAAGACGCGGGCAATAAGTTCCACTCCTTCACAGTAGGTACGGATGATAAATGTAGAAGCGAAACGCTTCGAACAAATTGGAGCCAGAAAGAGGAGTCTTATAAGTTTGACCGGTATGTGTGTGTCTGTCTGTCGGACTGAAGCTTTCAAACAAGTAAACCGATTTAAATGCGGTTTGTTTTCATTTAAAAGGCGACTTGATCGAGAGTATTTTATCTATGTTTGGTGAAAATCGGTGTAGCCGTTTTTCAGATCGGGAATTTTTAGTTTTAGCAATTGTCTTTAAAGATGATCTTTGACCGAGCGAACACGAAACGTTAGCGGAGTATTTCCTTTTCATGACGAGATGTCCGGATTTCCGGTTGTACTCCTAAACAGGTCTCATTTCTCAACCGATTCTCGTGAAATGTCAGCAAGTTTAACAATTATATAGATTACTAGCTGCGCCCCGCGGTTTCACCCGCGTTGATAATGATGAAAAGTGATGATGATGATGATGATGAAAAATAGATGTTGGCCGATTCTCATAGATACCGGATAAGCACAAAAAATTTCATCAAAATCGGTCAAGCCGTTTCGGAGGAGTATGGCAACGAAAACTGTGACACGAGAATTTTATATATTAGGTTAAGTCAGTTCAGTTTTGGTTTTTTTTTTATTGTCGATATATGGGGGTTGTAAATGAAAAAAAAAGATATTTAAGCCATTTCGAAAAATAGGCGAGATCTTCAGCTCACAGTTTAATTGTATAGAGAGCGTGGCAGATTCATCGAGGCGGGAAATAATTTTTCTGATTTATGGATAACATAACCTTACAATAGGATTTAACGACTTTCTAAATCCAGGACCACCTTGTAAACACTAAACAAAACCTCGTCACGTGACACCTTGTGTTGTGTTATATTATTATATATACAGGATGTCTGAAATACGTTTTCTTTTTTATACCCGGTAGGCAAGTATTTGACAATCCCACCTGATGGAAAGTGATGATGCGGTCGAAGATGTAGCATGCTTGCCTAGAAGGTTACCTATTCACTCTTGACTTGAAAACTAGATTATACTGTTCGGGGAACAAAGACGAGGGCAATGAGTTCCACTCCTTCGCAGTACGGATGATAAAGCATAAGCCCTCAAATCAATATTTGCATGTCACTATTGTTTATATACCTACACTTGAAGCAAATAAATGTATTTCATTTCATTTAATTTTTAAACGTAGAAGTGAAATGCTTCAAGCTATTGGTAGCTTTTATTAAGAAACGTCACGATTGGTAAACAAAGAAGCTTTTTTGATGAAATTTGATGACGTTGCTGATCGACACTTCATACAAAACGGATAAAGAACTTAGGTCCTACAAATTTCACTCGTCATTACATAAGCTACACGCACACAAATACTCCAAAGGACCGACATTCGGCGCTGCACCTAGTAAATGGGGATTATGAGACTAAAAGTCTCAAAATCCCCATCAATGGGGAAATCTAATGGGGATTTTGACACTAACCCACCATTTAGTTGTTAGTAACAGCTTACAGCGAGATGCACGCTCACATGGACATTTGCATGCTTCACCCATGATTGGATGCGGTTGCGTCGGTAGTTTTTAGGGTTCCATACCTCAAAAGAAAAAAACGAAATTCATACCAAATACTCAGGCCTACTTAACTGTCACTGTCGGCAGGAGCACAAATTTCTTCCCAAAGGATATTTGTGCTTCTGGTTCTGGGTGTAATGAGTATGTGATGTGAAAGTTTCCGGCACCCACGATACAAGTCTTTGAACTTAATGTAGGGCTGTGAGTGTGAATGCGTTTGTTTGTTTGTTTACTTGGAGCTGTGAAAAAATCAAACTTCTAAGCCAACGCAATCAAAAGATACAGCCGTTTATGCTGCAAATGTTCGACACTCGCAAGGGAATCAAAACCTACAGGGTACTTCCCGTGAACTCAGAATCTTGAAATTTGGTACGAAGCAACGTCTTATAGCACAGATATAGGAAAAATTGCGAAAAGCATACATTTTTAGTTACATCATATAATAATTACATTTAGCAATAAAAATACCATAACTTTTACTTATATACCTACAGGTTTGTACGGAATCCTCGGTGACGACGACGACGGTTCGCATTTGGCCGGTTTTTTTTTCAAATCCGTCAAGTATATCAATAAATATTAGAAATTCTATAACTAATGTGGCCTCTGAACGACAGCAACGAACGCCTTCACACTCACATCCCCATACTAATTTCAAAGACTTATATCGTGGGTACTGGAAACATTCGCATTTCACACAATCACATCCAGAATCAGAAGCACAAATGTCCCTTGTGGAGGAAAATTGCTCCTGCCGGGAATCGAGCCCAGAGAGCTGAACGTTGAAAAAACTTACAACGTGGTAGGTATAAATATTCTTTAACAAAAAAAACTGACTGCAAAGAACCTTCCGGTTTCATCATCATCTGATGATGAAGCCGGAAGGTATATGCGGTTCGGGTATTCTAGCTTTTTATTTTATACTTTCCAACCGACTTCAAAAAAGGAGGTTCTCAGGTTTTTTTTGTATGTATGTTACGCGATATCTCCGCCAATTATGAATCGGTTTTGATGTTTTTTTTTCGTTTCGTTGCTTTCGTTTCAATTATTCGTTTATAAGTCTTATTATGTCATGAATGCCAGTTGGCTTAGTTGGGTGAGCGTTCTAAGCAGGAGTTCGATTCCCGGCGGGAACACAAGTTTTCTCCCCAAGGAAAATGTGTTTCGATTCTGGTTGCATTTGATTGTGTGATGTGAATGTTTGCAGCAAATCCCGACATCGTCTATGATCAATGTTTACCCCTCCTGCCGCTAAATAAGGGTTCTGCTTTTAGTCTCAGCACATCCTGTAAATGTTGCACCGTAGTATTGAAAACGCGAAGTAATTTCGGACGCATTAGTAGGCGTGGTGATCCGTGAAATTCGTTGTTACTTACATGACATTAGCTGCCCAGTGATTTATGGTTCGATTCTTGTTGGGAACGATTTGTTTTGAAAAAAGTTTCGGCTTTAAAACTGGTTAAAAATCTATTAAAAAATATGTATTGAAACCGTTTGGGTTTCTTCTGGAGATGGCTGTAATTTTGCGAATCCAGCAGTAGAGTCATTAGCTTTCATGAGAGTGCCACTTTGGGGCCCATGTGAATAAACGATTTAGAATTTCGAAATTTGATCTGGTTTTTATAGCATTACTAGCCGAGCCCCGCGACTTCACCCGCGTTTATCAAGTTAAAAAGTAGCCTGTGTTAATCCTAGTAATAAGCTATGTATTCCAAACGTCATCCTTATCAGTTCAGCCGTTATAGCGTGAAGAGGAAACAAACATAATAACACCTTTACACGTTTATATGCTTACACACAAACATTTGGATTTATAATATTAGTGTAATTTGGTTTGTAGCCGTGCTAGGAAGAACTAAAGTAGGAAATTCAGAAAGGAAAAATATCTTTTGATCGTATTGAACCCGTGGCCATAAGGACTCGTGTCCTATTGCTCTAACCACTGAGCTACATAAGCCCGGCCTCATAATTATGCTTTCCTTATTATTAAAGTCTTATGGAGACTGTGACGCCATCTACCGAAATAGTTTAAAACTAATACGGCAAACAGTTAGTCGTTGTGTTGATAACGTCCAGACAAATCAATTAATTTTGTTTTTATATTAGCATCATAGCTAAAGTAGTAAATTCATTTTTTTTCTTTCTGAATTGAATGTATTGAACCATTCACATAAATTCAGATGGCATACTGTATGTATTCATATAGTACCAATATAATATCCTACTAATCCTACTAATATTATAAATCCGAAAGTTAGTGTGTAAGTGTGTAAGTATGTTTGTTCCCTCTTCACGCTTTAACGGCTGAACGGATTTGCATGAAATTTGGAATGTACATAGATTATACCTAGGATTAACACATAGGCTACTTTTCAACATGATAATAGCGGGCGAAGCCGCGGGGCACGGCTAGTATAGAATATATTGACCGTCGAGCCAAAAGACTCATTGGCTACAGAAAGCAAATTTTTTTTTTGCAGAATAGGCAAGCGTTTGACCACTATCTCACCTGATGAGAGTAATGATACGGCCAAAGATGGAACATGCTTCCCTAGAAGATACCTATTCACTCGAGTCTCCCAGATTATACCGTTCGGGGAACAAAGACGCAGGCAATGAGTTCCACTAGGGTATAAGTATACCCTTTCGACCAAAATAATTATTTGGCAAATCGGAGTCAATATATGACGGCGTTCTAAGGTAACATACATAAAAAAAAAAATTTCCGGCGAATTGATAACCTCCTCCTTTTTTTTTTTTTTTTTTATTTATTTGTGACAGGCTAGTGTTTGACCACTATCTCACCTGGTGGTAAGTGACGATGTGATCGAAGCTGGTAAACACACTAGACCTGGAATACGCAGGGTCTTATTTGAAATCGGTTATAAATAGCTAATCATTGCGTTCTGGTAGCTATATTAGAGAACCAGTTATTTTAGGCCTAGCGTGATTACTACTTTCAACGTGAGATGGTGAACGTGAAGAGTGGTCAAGCGCTAGCCTATCAGTGATTAAAATGTAAACTACTTTTACTTAGCCGTGTGTTGTGTAGAGTGATAATTATATTAAAGAATAAAACCGGCTCTAGTTGGACTCGCCGAGGCACAAAAGTACTTACTGACAAGCAAGCAGGCACACACCAGATTTAGTACCCCCACAATGAAGCAAGCTCAACTCGCACTTAGCCAGTTTTATTATATAACTAGCCGTGCCCCGCGGCTTCGCCCGCTATTATCAAGTTAAAAAATAGCCTATGTGTTAATCCTAGGTATAATCTATATACATTCCAAATTTCATCCAAATCCGTTCAGCCGTTAAAGCGTGAAGAGGGAACAAACATACTTACATAAAAACTTTCGGATTTATAATATTAGTAATATATGATGACGGTTATTTGCAAATAATATTACTTTGGATAAATACAAGATCCGAAAGTTTGTGTGTAAGTGTGTACACTTACACACAAACTTTCGGATTTATAATATTAGTAGGATAAAAATCAATTTCATACTCACAGCCCCACACTAAGTTCGATAACTTGAGTCGTAGGTGCCGGATACATTCACATAGCACACACAATCACAACCAGAATCGGAAATTCAAATTTCCCTTGGGGAGAAAGCTTGTGCTCTCACCGGGAATCGAACTCGTCCGCCTTCAAAGCAGGGGTGCTTAGAAGGCGGACGCGCTCGTAACTAAGTCAGGTAGTGTCAGCAATAATATAACTGCCTGAAATGTTGAAAAGACCAATATAATATAACGACCCTTTTGCCGCAGTGGACAGGTGTCTGCCCTCTGCACCGTGGGTACTGGGTTCAATTCCCGGCAAGAGCACTAATTCCTTCCCAAGGGATATTTGTGCTTCTGGTTCTGGGTGTAATGTGTGTGATGTGAATGTTTCCGGCACCTACGATACAAGTGTTTGAACTTAATGTATGAATGCGTTTGTTTGTTATATTGTTTTTCCAGTTTATCATAACACCTACTCACTCTTGAGAAATTAATTCTGATTATTGACCGAGCGAACGCGTAGCGCGAGCGAAGCGTCTCCGTTTCAGCTTGGGCAAAATTGTGTGTCCGGATTTCCGGTTGTTCTCCTCTACAGATCGCATTTCTCAATCGATTCTCGTGAAAATTTGAGAGCAGGTTCGATAATTATGTAAAATTGTTTTGTCGATTCAGTTTTTGGACATTTTTCAATTTTTTTTAATTTTTTTTATGTCTCATATATTTGCATTTGGCCGCTATCTCACCTGATGGAAAGTGATGATGCGGCCGAAGATGAAGCATGCTTACCTAGAAGATACCTATTCACTCTAGACTTGAAGACTCCCAGATTATACTGTTCAGGGAACAAAGACGCGGGCAGCGAGTTCCACTCTTTCGCTGTACGGATGATAAATGTAGAAGCAAAACGCTTCGAGCGGACATGAGGTATGTCAACCATAAATGGATGACGTTGCTCAGTTCGTCTTGTGGTCCGATTACAGAAAGGGCAAGGGGGAATCAACAGATGTAATTCGAGTGCACACTCTACGAAATGTAAGCGATAGAATACCGATAGGCTAGCCACCTTACGTCGATGACTGAGGCTCTGCAACTTAGACTCAACTAGCTTGTCATCACCAATGAGTCGTTTTGCTCGCCGATCAATGGAGTCAAGAGCATCAAGCTGATACTTACTAACTACTACTACCAAAGGTGGCTACAGTACTCCATACAAGATCGGACTTGGGCTTGAAAATGAGTAAGAAAACATACAGTCGAATTGAGAACCTCCTCCTTTTTGAAGTCGGTTAAAAGGTTAATATAAACTGCTTGCTACAAAGATTAATAAGCCGTCTGGTCTAACTGAACATTAGTTACAAGTAGCTTATTCAGAAGAACTATTTAGTTAGAAGTAGACACAATCGTTGCCTAAAATCACAACCCTCTCATTTGCTTCACCGTAGTCGGTTAAAATGTAACCTGTTTCATCTACTAGGGTCACAGAATACGTTGCATACACTTTGACATCTACCACAGAATATTCATCAGTTACTATGATACAAACCATAGCTTACGTATCAGTTAGTTTCACATCTCACCCAAGAGCGTTCACCCCTGACCTCTAACTGCCGTTGGTCATCTTGAATCGTCTTCCCTCTCGCTCTAGTTTGAAAGGATTTATGTGTTGCTATCCCTTTCTGGGTGCACGATGCTATCAAGGCGCGTGGATCCGGGTATCCTCAGAATTGCACGCGGTTGCATGGTTCAGAAGTTGTGGAGCTTGTTTGTATGGATCTGAAAATAAACCAAAATTTGAGCTTTTCTGTCAACCCTAAAAATGATAATAAACGCCTTTACACTCACAGCCCTACACTAAGTTCGATGACATGAGGCGTGGGTGCCAGAAACATTCACATCACACGCACAATCACGACCAGAACCAGAACCACAAATTTTCCTGGAGAGAAAACTTGTGTTCCCGCCGGGAATCGAACCCGATACCCCAATGCTTAGATGGCGAACGTGCAGCTTGTATGTTTTTTTTACAATTTCTCTATCTACGGGTCAATTGCATATATTTCCAAAAACTATACACATCTATACAGCAAAGACTTAAGATAACAAATCACTGAGCTTATAGGTAACTCAAGTGCTCAAGCCCACTACCAGTGGGTAGCGTTCCCATCAAGCTGGCGGCATTGCCTCTCTGAATTACAATGCAATTAATTAAAATCTAAATAATACGTTGAGCCAAGTACCTTCTTATGGTTGAGATTCACTTCAAAATTTATTAAGTATTCGATAAATAGTGTCTGCTCTATTCATGTACCGTGTAATGATGAAAACTGGGAAGACGAGCGCATGAATTCGAAGCTCCACTACTTGCGGGCCCTCAGCGCTATACAACTATACACATACATACATACACATTACACATATCAAAGGTACTATAAGATACGTGCGTCTACTTATGTGCTACTGTGAACTTACTTACATCTACATATACGTGTATTATTTGTTATACGAATCTGTTATGCGTCAATAGCCTATATTTCCTAAAACTAAACTAAAACTATATACAGCAAAGACCTAAGTTTCCAACAAGACATCGAGCTTATAGGTAACTTAAGTGCTCAAGCCATTACCAGTGGGTAGCGATCCCATCATGCTGGCGGCATTGCCTCTCTGACTTGCAATGCTAATACGTAGCCTAATAAGTGCCAGCATTTTGACCACGCGCCGCCGCCTCAACCAGGCGCTCTGAAAGATTTTTGAAAATAGAATGAGCTCCCGGTCCCCACGGACCCAGTGTCTCAACACCAAACGGCTCAAATATGTAACCACTGCCGAGGTTTCCATATCTTCGCCGTTTGCGCTGCTCTGCCGAAGTTGCCGCGACGCCAACCCCATTCTGTGTTTCAGGAAGATGTGACGGAGCTAAAGTGTGGACACAAGAAGTGTTATGCTATATATATATATATATGTAGGTATATATAAGGCTTAAATAGACTTACTAATACTCCTTTTTCTGCACTACTACGATTTTTCCAGCACCTTCTCGGATGACTGGCAGAAAATTCTGTAGCATTAAGTCCTGTAGGTATAGCTAAATTGTGCTAAAGAATAAATAAATAAATACACTTTAATTCTATTATATGTACTTGAAGATACGTGCGTGTACTTATATGCTATTGTGAACGTAGCTACTCACATACCCACATACACATATCATTGGTACTATTAAGATACGTGCGTGTGCTTATGTGCTATTAACGTACTAACCGGATCCAGATAAATATAAAAGCTTTCACAATCTCATCTCCGCACTAAGTTGAAAGACTTGTATCGTGGGTGCCGGAAACGTTTACATAACACACACACAATCACACCCAGAACCAGAAACACAAATGTCCCTTAACTTTTTCGGTAATGTGTAATGATGTTTCTGTGAAAAAATTTGCTTTATGCTTCTTGTAACTGTAAAATCTAGTTACTTGTTTAAAAACATTAATTTCTGGTGAAAACTTATACGACCGCTATAGAATTGAAGGTTATGAAGTAAGTTGCTTATGATTTCCACAAAACATAAAGTTCGAGAACATATCAAATCAATTATGAATTTGCGTTTTTTCACCATGATAGTTTTTTAGAGATCATCATTATTTTACTATTGAAAGCCCTCAATATTTTATAAACTCTTGTTTAATTGTTTTTAAAATAACAAAGATTTATCATACATTTATTTAGTTTTAATTGTTTTAAAAAACATACATGTACTTATAATATTTTTTTTCAGATTACCTCAATCAGTGAGTGATAATTTTTTTTTCTATTTTAGTGATAAATAATTTCATGGACGTGGATACATTTTTGACTGAAGGTGACATGATTTTATTTCGCTAATGGACTTTAGTAATGCCGTTCAAAGTTATACAAAACTTTGAAAAGCGTAAACTTTTTCTAACTATCGAAACCGTTCTGGATCCGTGGGAGCAAAAGAGTCAATTAACGTTTTGTTTTTCAAAATTAATCAAAATTCTACGGAACCACTTTGCACAAGTGTTTTTTCTTTCTTGTATGATAAGGGTGTCGCCTGTATTTGTATTTGTCTGTTCTATAAAAGTTAATACAAAAGCTATCGTAATTATTTATCATACAGCCATTGTATTAGTGTGATAATAAGCATAAAAAGTTATATAAAAGTAGTGTTAAAGATCACTTAATGATTTGTCTTATAAACATAGTCTTCGAAACTCTTATATGATCAAAAGTTATGTATGAGTCATATGAATGTTTTTTTAAGAAACAGTATTCCTTAATTAGACCATTAACAGTTACCAATAAGAAACGACCACATAAATTGATTGAGTGTACGTTTACATAACTTTTAAGTCGACACTACTATGTGACTAGAAAGTCGTATAAGATTGTTTTATAGACGTTATGATGGAAACCAATACAAAAAAAAAAACAAACAAACGCATTCACACTCACAGCCCCACACTAAGTTCAAAGACTTGTATCGTGGGTGCCGGAAACATTCACATCACACACACATTACACCCAAACCAGAAGCACAAATATCCCTTGGGAAGGAATTTGTGCCGCTGCCGGGAATCGAACCCAGGACCCGCGGCGCAGAGGGCGGACACCTGTCCACTGCGCCAACTGGGTCGTCATACATAATGTTCATGTAATTTTATCGAGTAAACGTTGCTAGAACGTTTCCAAATGACACGGATTAACAACGACGTAATAGTCGATCTTAACGCATGTAAAGGACTTTGATGTCTGATTATTACTTCTATAAGGTTATTTTAAAACAAATAGTCTTAAATCACTTAGTTATATGTAATGTTTTGCTACTTGGGTAACCTTTTCATAAGCACTTGTATACAATACCTCTCTATCTATCTTATACCTTTAACCGAGCAATTCTTGTACCTATATGTATGTGTAATCAGAATCTCGGAAACGGCTCCAACGATTTTCATGAAATTTTGTATGCAGGAGGTTTCAGGTGCGATAAATCGATCTAGCTAGGTTTCAATTTTAGAAGACAGTGTTTTATTCGTGTTTTCAGCCGAGCAAAGCTCGGTCATCCGGGTACTGTATCTCTTTATGAACGTACTTTGTGCTTTTTGAATAAATGCCATATTTTTTTGTTTTTTATTGAATTATGTAATTAATAAATAAGAAAGTCTTGGTGTTTTTTTTATATGTTCGCTATGAAAAAAAAATGTGTTGTTTAAAAAGAAAAATAAAGACATTATACCTACAATTGTAAGCCTGTAGATTGGGAGCCCGATCGAGTTAACAATAATAGAAATGCCTGTCTGTACGTGAATTTGTATTATCTATATGTTTGTTAAAATATATAATTATTAAAAAAATATATGTGTTTTATTAATAGAATAATATTATTAGAAATTAGGTCATACAAATTAGCCTAAGTACAATAAAATTAGGTTATATTAGGTAAGCAATGAAGCCTAAATTAACAATTTTAATAAGTTTTTTTACGACCCAGTTGGCGCAGTGGACAGCACCTGTTTCCGGCACCTACGACAGAAGTCTTTGAACTTAGTGTGGGGCTGTGAGTGTGAATGCGTTTGTTTTGTTTTTGGTTTTTTTTTCAGGTAATTAGTGTAAGTCATGGAAAGTGACAACTAAATTTAATTTAATTAACGCATACAAAGCTGCGGGCTAGGTACACCTAGTATTCAATTCTGTTAAGCACATAATCCACTCATAGACGAATATAATTTTTGCATCAACAAACTGCATAATTATTCCGCGTTTTGTCACGAAAACTAAATATTTTCGCTAGTTAATTAAAAGGGGCAACTGCAAAAACAACTCATTGATAAAATCGCTTCCGAGCTGCGCGGTTGTTTTATACGGAGTTAATTGTGGTTCAACGCCCTCTAGCGGATTATAGCGGAACTGTGTTAAAGCGCTTTGAGGATTTGTTTGTAACAAGAAATAATTTAACAATACTGGGTAGTGGGTTATAATTTAATAAAGTATACTTCTTTAAACTAAATTATATCTATTAAGAAATAGTTCCATAATATTTTTATTATATTTATTTAGTTTTAGTCAATAGCATTTTATTAATACATAGTTAGTTTTTTCTTTCATTCATTCGACCGTTATGATTGAAGTAACATATTTAAATTCGGTGCAAAACCTAAAAACCCATTTCTTAAATTATGTTTACAGTATATTTGTTTATTTCGATGCTCGACTTTACCGGGGATGTAACTCAGTGGTAGAGTGTCTGCTTCGCATGCTGAAAGTCCTGGGTTCAAATCCCAGCATCTCCAAATGTATTTTTGATATTTTTATTGATTTCGCTATAATACTTACAAAAAACATTTGTTGTGCTCTGCATCTGCAGTATGCTTTTTAGTTATATTTATTGAATAGATTTTTTTGATTTTTTTTTATTATTTTCAAAGATTTGTCTAAGAGACTGATTGATTCGGCACATGACCAAAATGCTGGTTTGTATTTAGGGCAGAGGATAAGCCTTGCTATACAGCGTGGTAATGCAGCAAGCATTTTGGGAACTTTGCCGAACATTAAAGATCGTCTAAACCATCTTTAACCTTTCTTTTTATAACTTGTATCTTATTATGTATATCTATATTATATATATGTTAATCATCCTAATTATTAAATTCCACTTGTGTATAATAAGTCCTAAAATAGATTACAGCGTCACAACACTCGTACCTTTCAGTACAATATATTTTTATTATTTAAATAAATCGATTAAAATACACGAAATATTGAATAGGAATCAACAAATGAAATATTTTTTTCCAATTCCAACCAACTTAGATGGTATGTGATAAGTATTATGCGATTATATAAAAACATATTTTTTAAATGATACAGTTTGACGAATTTCATTTGTCAAAAAATTGTGTCTGGCGGTCGCCATATTGAATTTTGATTGAAATTCTTACATAATTAATAATGTCATGCGTAAAGGTAATCAGTTACAGGATTACCATTACGTACGACATAATCTGTAGTATTATTAGTGGGAAGCCATTGAAACCTGAAATACTGTGTTAGACAGTAGTTCAGGAGCCTATGGGTTAATTTATCATGTACACTTTCCATCAGGTGAGATAGCGGTCAAATGCTTGCCAATCTAGAAAAAAGAGAAAAAAAAAACACCATATTATGTCAGACAATTTATGTTTTATGTTGCCATAACTTTAGTGACAACCGCAAGATTAGGAGAAATCGATCGATGTAAGAATTATCAAAATCGGGTTCCGAAGATGAACCTGTGAAGTCGATATTTTGAAGTTTGGCTTATACATTTACTTTTTTTTTAATTTGAATGTGGTCTATCCAACTGACCTTCGAGCACAACCAGGAAGGCTTTTAATCAGCCCTAAATATTCTATGTCCGAAACTGATAAAGCCCTCATATGTTATTCCATTTGGCCTGACATTTGGAGGCCATCCACAATTCATTTGATTTGTAGGCCAATAATGGACTTTACCTTTGATAAAGCCCAACTGGTAAAGGTTGTAGACATTAATAATTATAAGTATGTTTAAAATAATGTATAATGATCATTGCCGCACCACCGATCACTTTTTAATAAACTTTTTTATCCTCTCCATCCTACGGTTGCCTGGAAGAGATCGCTTGTTGGTAAGGCCACCGCTTGTACTGCTATATTGATATTTTTTATTGATCATAATTATTTATCTTGGTGTGCAAAAAGAGTATTTATATTGTATTTTTGTATTCTTTTGACGGCTTAAATATATTTACGTGTGTGGTGACGACGTCATGATGCATATCAGGTACACGGACTTGAAAGAAATATTTATACGGACGGACGTAGGTAATTTCATCCAATAATGGGTGAAGGATGCAAATGTCCGTGTGTGTGTGCTTCTCGTTGCACACTGTCGCAGACAACTAAATAGTTACAAGTTGTATTAGCGCCGATTTTCGTATCTTTGGTGTATTGGTGTAAGTGTAGCTCGCGTTATGACAAGCAAAATTTGTAGGACCTAAGGTGCTTCGCCCGTTTTATTTGCGGCATTATGTCCGTGTTTTTTCAGTTCAGTACAATTGGGTTGACAAAATGTTGAGGGCGTCATTTATCTATAAGAAATACTATTACAAACTTATATTTTCGGTCGGCACTTTTCATTTTTAATCCCAACTCAAAAAGAGAGGAGCTATAATTAGTTTAACGGGTGAGTCTATGATTGTATGTATTTTTTTTAGTTTATTTTTATTTATTCTACTACTGGTTTTTAGTAGATCTTAGTTTATTTGCCGAGTTTCTAGCCAGGTTATTCTCGAGATGGCTGTAATTTTGCGAATCTGGCTGTAGAGTCATTACCTTCATGAGTGCCTCTTTGGGGCACATGTGAATAAACGATTTTGATTTGATTTGATTTGAATATTTAAAACACAAATTCTAATAACACGAAGCTAAATAAACATGTAAAATGCAATCCAAACGTACCAAAGCTGATAAGAATCGATATAAAAACATAAAATGGCAAAGACACGGCAGCATCCAAGGTACGGAGACCAGGAAATTAAGTCGGGACTCATTTCCACGTCGGCTGTAATCCGGCGGGATCTCGCGCCGACACCTTGCTTTGTGTGGGAAATATATATGTACACTATTGATTCAGATTTGAACGCAGTTATAAAAATGCGAAAGTTTATGTGTGTTTGAATGTATGTTTGAACTGCCCGTTGGCTAAGTTGGGTGAGCTTTCGCCTTCTAAGCAGGGGTATTCCCGGCGGGTTCGATTCCCGGCGCGAACACAAGTTTTCTCCCCAAGGAAAATTTGTGTTTCTGGTTCTGGTTGTGATTGTGTGTGTGATGTGAATGTTTCCGGCACCCACGATACAAGTGTTTGTGCTTAGTGTGAATGCGTTTGTTTGTTGTTCGTTGTTTATTCTTTCCGCAAAAAGTACTGAATGGATTTTGATGAAACTTTACAATAATATAGTTTACACATCAGAATAACACATAGGCTATAATTTATAAAGATATAGTCAGAATTATCCAAAATATAACGATAAATGTCAAGTAGGAATAAAATCTGCCATCTGTGAGCTATTCTGGCGTGCGTTTAAAAAACCGTTAGAGTTATACGTATATAATGTATAAGGGAAATGTTTATCTTAAACAGTCCTACAAATAATTGAACGCAAGCAAAGCTTAAAAAGACCGACTTCATCGCTTTATCTTCGGAACCTTGATCAGATTTAATGTATTAAACACCCATTATTGACTAGAACTCAAAAACTGAGATTAGATCTTGATCAAATTTCAATGGGACCACATGAAGAGCACCAGCATTCAAATAAAAAAAAATCATCAATATCGGCTCACAACTAAAGAAGTTATGAGGTAACTTATGAAGTCGGGTAAACGAGAACATCGTCAAAGTAGTCCACAAAAAAGGCATTATTGACGATATTTCAAGAACTACTGATCAGATCTTGATCAAATTTGAATAGGACTAATAAGAAAGCAACATCTATCAAACTAAAAAAAAATCGAAATCGGCTCATGTGGAGAGGAGTTATGAGGGTAACAAACATAAAAAAAAAATACAGTCGACTTGAGTAGGTACTTCCTCCTTTTTTGGGAAGTCGGTAAAAAAGTCCGCGACAGCATATATCTATCTTGTATGTGTAATCCATTATCGCCAAAATAGGTATCTTCTAGGTAAGCATGCTTCATCTCCGGCCGCATCATCACTTTCCATCAGGTGAGATAGCGGCCAAATGCTTACCTATCTGACATAAAAAAAAACCATAAATACAATAAAAATTGATAATTTATTTCCAACGCACATTTGGTAATAACAAATAGATTACTTACCTATATCAAAACAAATACTTTTATCGAATCTGGTATTTAAAGTAGGTAAACTTTGTCTTTCATACTGCATCATTTGGACAAATATTTGAATATTGATAAATTTAGAAAGGAAAAATTTCAAGCGATAATTTTTCCTTTATAAATTTATCAATTTAGTTCTGCCTAGCATAGCTAATGCTATATAAACAAAATCAAATATTGAATAGTAAAATATTTCATGACAAGTTCACATGCCTAACTACGGGCCAATTGCCTATATTTCCTAAGACTAAACTAAAACTATGTACAGCAAAGAACTAAGTTACCTACAAGACATCGAATAGTTATGACGGTAAACAACCAAGTGCACGATACTCAAATAGCAGAATAATATAAAAACATTTAAAAAATTACGAAAAAATAAAATACTTTCTATCATCATTATCACAATTTTCCATCACCACGCGGGTGAAACCGCGGGGCGCAGCTAGTTTAGATATAAATTGTACGTTTATATGTTTTAAGAGATTAAAAGACACTTGAACTGCCCGTTGTCTTAGTTCAGCGTTCGCCAAACATCCAAGATTCACACAACATTCACAACCAGGAATACAAATTTACCGTGGGGAGAAAACTTCTGTTATCACCGGCAATCGAACCCGCTGCTTTGAAGGCGAACGCGCACCCATCTTTTGAACTTTGAACTACCCACGCGAGTGGGTAGTTCAAAGTTCAAAAGTTGCCCGCACCCGACCGGCGGCGGCGTCGCGTCGTCGCCCCAGTTTTTGAAATCGGTTAAAAATATAGACACTTGGCCCGTAGATACAATGTATCTAGGTATAGATACTTATAGATAAGCTAGTATAAAGTAAGACCGCCGATTGTACACTTTAATTTAGTTAATTTTATTTATTTTTCCTTTTTTTTTTATCAAAAAAGACTTATATATATATCTACCAGCCGACCCGGCAAACGTTGTTTTGCCTTAAATTTAGGGTTGTATGTATTTTTCAATGCTGAATCATATACAAATATAAACAAAAAAATTGTCCAAAAATTTTTAAAAATATTGGATTGGACCACCCTTAACATTTAGGGGTATGAAAAATAGATGTTGAGCGAATCTCAGACCTACCCGATATGCACACAAAATTTCATAAAAATCGGTCGAGCCTTTTCGGAGGAGCTTGGTAACAAACACCGCGACACGAGAACTTTATATATTAGATGTATTTTTCTTGATATATATATTGCCTTGCATATTTTTGAGTTCTTTACAATATTTTTGAATGAATGATTATTACAATTATTTTTTAATTTTATGAACTGCCCGTTGGCTAAGTTGGGTGAGCGTTCGCCTTCTAAGCGGGTTCGATTCCCGGCGGGAACACAAGTTTTCTCCCCAAGGAAAATTTGTGTTTCTGGTTCTGGTTGTGATTGTGTGTGTGATGTGAATGTTTCCGGCAACCACGACACAAGTCATTAAACTTAGTGTGGGGCTGTGAGTGTGAAAGCGTTTATGTTATGTTTTATGTTTTTAACAACCTTTACGGCGAAACATTCTACAAGTAAATCCCGGCACTTCATTTCCACGTTTCCAATACGTAGGGTGAGTTGAGTGGGTGTATGATTGACAGCTAATAACCGGAGATTTCCCACGGGGCGGCACAATTTGTCCCTACCCTACCCTGGAGTCATGGAAACCACAGAATTCACCATATCTTTACTTCTCTTGTAGTTATGTTGCCGGGCACGGTATTTTTTATTTCTTCTCGATAGGCAAGCATTTCAGCACTATCTCACCTGATAGAAATTGACGATGTGGTTAAAGACGGAGCACGCTAACCTACCTTTTCACTCTGATACAAAACGGCAGCGCGGGGGGAGCAAGCAAAGCTTTAAAAAACCGACTTCACCGCTTTATCATCGAAACCTTGATCCACCAGCTTTCAAATAAAAAAAGAATCATCAAAATCGGCTCACAACGAAAGAAGTTGTGAGGTAACTTTTGAAGTCGGGTAAACCAGAACATCGTCAAAGTTCGTATTATTCGTCACAAAAATAGACATTATTGACAATATTTCAAGAACTACTGATCAGATCTTGATCAAATTTAAATGGGACCAATTGGAAGGCAACACCTTTCAAACTAAAAAAAATTTTTTAATCGGCTCACGTGGAGAGAAGTTATGAGGTAACACACATAAAAAAAAAACAAAAAAAAAAATGAAAAAAAATAATACAATCGACTTAAGTACCTCCTCCTTTTTTGGGAAGTCGGTAAAAAACGTCGAATTGAGAGCCTCCTTGTTTGAAGTCGGTTGAAATCCTGCGTGGCAAGGCACTGCGCTCGTCACCTTGAGATATTAGATGTTAAATCTCTTTATGCCCTGTAATTTCACTGAAAACATTGCCCTACAATCCGAAATACTGTAATGTTTGCACACTACTGCTTGGCAGTTGAATGTCTGCCAATGGTGTGGTACCTACTGCTCCAGACGAACTCTGCAAAAGAGTCCTACTATAGATACCTAGTGTCTAGTATTTAGCTGCAGTAGGAATAGTCACTTTCAGTCCTGCTTGCCTCGGCTGTTCAGCAAAGAGGTATCGTCTTAAGCAGACTCGAAAACAATTACCCCATCCATCTTCTGAGACGGTGGTCTATGAAATAAGGGGGGCGTCCATTAATTACGTGATGCGTTGGGGGGGAGGGGTCGAGCCGAACCTCCCAATCTCACGTGGGGAGAGGGGGTGTCTCAGCAAATATCACGTTTTGTAAAATTGCACGTAAACTGGGTTAAATTAAGTTAAAAAAACTACTGAAATATGGCTAAAGGTCAGGGAAAGAATTGAACAAAATTTGTGTTAAATAAATTCAACGCAATCAAGCACAGATTAACTTATTTACATTAAATATACGCATTTTGAAAAATCTCACGTGAGTTTAGTGGAGGGGGAGGGGGTCGAGCAAAATCTCACGACATCTCACCGAGCGGGAGTGGGGGTCAAAAATCGCTAAAATTACCTCACGTAATTTATGCATTCCCCCTAAGGCAAAATGTAAGTATATATGTGTAGCAATAACAGGTGTGGTTATTGCAATTTAAATGTTGTAAGGCGTCTATCCTATTATATTATACCAGCGGACCCGGCCGGCGTAACCCGGGTAAAAAAAACATTCACATAAATTCTTTCAGACTAAAAGTACCTGTATGACCTGGGTCGTGGGGCCGTAAATAAACAAACGTACCGCACACACAATATTCACATCGTATGATGTGAAACCACAACCAGAATCTCAAACTTCCATATGAAACTTCCAATGTACCTTTTTTATTTAACTCTTTCAATTAATAGGACCTATTATGCGATATTATGCTACTGATTAAAATAAATTATATTTCTGTGGGATAGGATAAATTTATTAACCGTTCGAAATGAGGTTTCTCTGCCCTTGCACTTTAGGTTTAGGTAAGGCTAAGGTCAGGTTTATGTCCGGTTTAGGTCAGGTTTAGATAAGTTTTAGGTAAGGTTTAGGAAAGTTTTAGATCAGGTTTTGGTTTGCTTTATGTAATGTTTAGGTCGGGTTTAGGTCAGATTTATGTTAGGTTAGGTTAGGTTTAGGTCAGGTTTATCATTACCGTCGTGCAGTCGGGTAAAATAGCGGTCAAACACTTCAACTTCAACACTTCTCTTTAGAGATTTTTAAGATACAACGGTATATCAGCATAGAGAAATTAGTTTCACTAATTATCTCATAAATTAAATTAATTCCAAGTGAACAAATGGTGCCTATCCATGCTGGATTCATGTTAGAAAGCCTAATAAGCATCGCAAAACGTCCGGTAAATCTTCCTGAGCCCTTACACACAGCGATTGCTAACTCAAAATTTACAAGATTATATTTGTCTAGTAGAATTTTATAGCGTAGTGTATCGTAATCTATCGGCTATCTTTGATCCCTATTGGTAGTTCATATAAGGATATATTTGAATGCTTGTGCTAGTGTACATGTACTGGGACATTTGTAAATATTTTGCAAATACCAGAGCTCTCAAACAGACAGATAAGCCCTCAGACCCTGATTCTAGTTCTAACGCTTAGCAAATTAGTTTTACGACTTTCTTCTTAATGCTATATATTCCGTAATAATTTAGATAATTATATATTCTTCACAATCAATAATGAAAAGTTGGTAAACTACACTGTCCCGCAAAGAACAGTATCGCCACGTCGCGCCTCGTGATATGCACGCCAAAAGAAGATAAATAATGTATTTTCAAATTTATTTTAGTGATCATAAAACAGAATTTGCAATAGCCGTACCACAAAAACATGGTCTCTTTGTTTGAAATAATGGTAAAAGGGTAGAGGTAACAAGGTAAAATTTTAAAGTAAGTTTGTCCCTCCATTTGTTCATGGCTATACCTTTGAACCAGGATAGAGAGAAGGACAAGAAATGTCGAGAAAATTGCGGGACTATTGCGCTGCATAAAGTCGCTGCGTCTAAGTTCGTAACGTAGTGGTAACCATAGTAAATGGGTCGAGGTAAAAAGTTAAGATTTTAAAGTATTTGTCTCTATGTCCCTCCAATTGTTGATTGCTACACTCTTGGACCAGGGTAGACGCACAACAAATGTCGAGAAAAACCTCGAGAAATAGTAGGTGAGCCAAGTTGCGCAACTATCGCGCTGCATAAAGTAACTGCGTCTGAGTCCGTAACGTAGAGGTAACCTAAGTCAGAAGATGTTTATAAATAAATGAATCGCCGTTATCTGCCGCATAAAATATTAATGATCATCCCCATTAGCTCGAGAGAGCTTTTTACACGCATAGACAGAACATAGATGTACGGAATACTGGAAACGATAGTGAACCCTAGTTCTAAAGTTATGTCGTGACCAAGGTAAATAAGGATTTTTATATATACAACTAGCTTTTGCCAGCGGCTTCGCTCGCGTTAAGAATTATTATTATTAATTAGGTATAGATCCCCTATTTTATCCCATTGGGGGTAGAATTAATCAAAATCCTTTCTTAGCGGATGCCTACGTCATAACATCTACCTGTATGCCAAATTTAAGCCCAATCCGTCCAGTGGTTTGGGCTGTGCATTGATAGATCACTATGTCAGTCAGTCAGTCAGTCACCTTTGAGTTATATATATTTAGATAACGATGTAACTATAATATGTACTTCGATGATGTGTAGCGATGCCTGGTTGTCGCCATTTTGAATTTTAATTACTGGCATGTGACGTCAAATGTGTCAAGTGACACTCGATTGACTTAATTAAAATCGACGTATATATTTATGTATGTATGTATGTTTTTTCAATGCCAAGCCTATGAACACTCATAAACACATTGCCCTCTTGTGCGTTACAAAGTCGGGTTAAAAGAGGTGCGGTGCTGGGGATTCCCTTGAGTAGATATACCACTTCCAGTCTTCCTAACTCCCTCACTCTCCTCTTCACTAATCATAAGGCGGACGATTACGTAAAAGGCGATAAATCCTGCACCCTGGTAATAACTTATTGCGCACTCGGTGTGCAGGCCCCCTAATTATCGTGGCGTAAAAATAATTAACCTCTGTGTAGAATTATGTATTTTGTCTTCTAGGGACGTCTGTGTGACTTATGTTCCATTGGTTTGAGAGCTCCAATTCTATAAAATCGTTAATATCAGACTATATCGTTCCCACTTCTGGGACCCGGGCCTTCCCTCACAGTAAGAATTTGAAGAAAGAAACTTGAGCACCAAAAGCTAGATCCCTTGTAGGTAACTTGCTGTATAGATGTTTATAGTTTTAGAAAATATAAGCTATAGGCCAGTAGATAGATGTACTGTTATAAAAAAAAAACAAAAAAAACGTGGTCTAAAAAGCCATGTATACATAAAAATGTTTAAGAAGTTTTGACGCGAAAGTGATAAAATGGCGTTGTTGATTTTGTATAATTTTCCGAAACCTGTGATTCTTCGAGTGTAATGTGTAATAATGGTGGATTATTAACCGTTAATACTAAGTAAACTTGCATAAGTGTAGGCAAATCATACAAAGTTGAAAAACTTGACACACATAAAAATACAGTAAAAATTTTTTTTTATTAAATTGAGAACAGCCTCCTTTTTTGAAGTCAGTTAAAAAAGAAGAGTAGAATTTAGGTGTGAATCAAAACAGACTAATTTAATCTGCCTTTAAGCCGAAGGCTTTGATGAGTGATACTCCTCAATAATAATAGGTATCTAAGGACATACGAAGGGCCGTAGAACAATATCTAGTTTCCCTTATACGCCATTAGGGGCGATAATTAGTGAAAGGGTTAGATTGTCATTGGATTCGCTAATGATGGTATTAATTTGGATGGTCTATTTACGGACGTAGCAAGATTAAATTGCATAAGATGAGCAGGAACAAAATAAACTGCGACATCAAAGATGTTATTTTAAGTACTTAAGTAGAAAGTCACTAAAATAGGGTCTTACACTGATCTTAGTATTTATATGTTGAGATCTTCTATTTTGCCGTTACTCGGCATGTGAATTTGGTCAAATTTTAATATTTATACATATAATAATTAAACGCAAGCAAAGCTTAAAAAACCCGACTTCACTGCTTTATCTTCGGAACCTTGATCAGAGTCAGCGTATTAAACACGCATTATTGTCAATAACTCAAAAACTAGTGATCAGATCTTGACCAAATTTAAATGGGACTACATGGAAAGCACCAGCTTTCAAATAATAAAATAATCATCAAAATCGGCGCACACAGAAAGAAGTTATGAGATAACTTTTGAAGTCGGTTAAAAACGAGAACATCGTCAATGTAGTCCACAGAATACGCATTATTGAGGATAACTCAAAAACTACTAGTCAGATCTTGATCAAATTTAAATGGGACCAATTGGAAAGCAACATCTATCAAACAAAAAAAAATCTAAATTGGTTCACGTGGAACGAAGTAATGAGGTAACACACATAAAAAAAACACGCATCACGCGTGATCGGATGGAACAATTTCGCTAATTCTTTTTTTGTTGTGTTAATTATTGTCGGAGAAGGTTCTTATGAAAGAAAATTTTAACCCGGAATTCCCGCGGGTCGGGGACTTACGCGGGTAAAACCGCGGGGCGCTGCTAGTAATAATATAGGCAAGTACAATTAAACAAAATAATATTTGGCGTAATTGTGGTGGCATTCGATTATGATAAAATGTATATGGGACCATCTATAATCTACGAAAAAAAGAAAATCATAAAATCTATTCGTAATTGGCGAAGATATCGCGTAACATACAAAAAAATATATACAGTCGAATTGAGAACCTCCTTTTTTGAAGTCGGTTGATAAAATATACTTATATAAATGTACAAACTAACGACATTTGGTATAATCCTACTATAGTATATGTAAGTATGTTTGTTTCCTCTTCACGCTTTAACGGCTGAACGGATTTGGATGAAATTTGGAATGTACATTGATTATACCTAGGATTAACACATAGGCTACTTTTTAACTTGATAATAGCTGGCGAAGCCGCGGGGCACGGCTAGTATTACGTAAGTATGTTTTTTCCCTCTTCACGCATTAACGGCTGAACGGATTTGGATGAAATTTGGAATGTACAAAGCTTATTCCCAGGATTAACACATAGGCTACCTTTATAGCAGGCGAAGTCGCGGGGCACGGCTAGTTTGGTATAATTTATCTATCACCCAAGTCATAGTTCCCCAATCCCTTGTCTAGTAATTTGTCACAATAACACTATGGACAATTAACGCAATGTTCATGATCAACGGTGACACGCGGGGCTCGTGTTAACGTTGTCACGCAACGTGCCAACATGAGAAGTAATAGACTAATTACAAAGAAGATGAGAATTGTTATGGTACTAATCGGCTATCAATCGTGTTACACAGTGTGTCGAAATATCGGCCGCCTTGTTGACTCCCAGATAAGAGCTTCGTTTACGCTCGAAACTGGTCGGAGTATTTCGACACACTATATAACACGATTAATAGCCGGTTAAGTACCATAACAATAAATAGCAATCGTGATAGTTTTCACAATAAAAGATTAGAATTATTAACCTTAGAAAAGTTAACTCTTTCGCACTCACAGCCCTTCAGTGAACCTAGTCGCACGCCTTTTTTACCATCTGACGAGACAAACTGTTAAACATCAATAACATCATCAATTTTTAACTTCACAAAAAGGAGTTCTTCAATTCGACTGTATTTTTACCGACTTTTAAAAAAAGGAGGAGGTACTCAAGTCGACTGTGTTATTATTATTTTTTAATGTGAGTTACCTCATAACTTCCAATTCCACGTGAACGGATTTCGAAAATTTTTTTTTAGTTTGAACGATGTTTATTTCCAATTGGTCCCATTTAAATTTGATCAAGATCTGATCAGTAGTTTTTGAGTTATAGTCAATAATGCATGTTTAATACATTAAATTTGATGAAGGTGCCGAAGATAAAGCGGTGAAGTCGGTTTTTTTAAGCTTTGCTTGTGTTCAATTATTTTATTTGAAAGCTGGTGCTTTTCATGTGGTCCCATTGAAATTTGATCTTTTGAAATATCGTCAATAATGCGTGTTTACCTAGTACTTATAATCTGATCAAAGTTCCGAAGATAAAGCGGTGAAGTCGGTTTTTTAAAGATTTGCTTACGTTTAATTATTTATCTGTTTTAGCTCGTAACTTCTATATGGGTGAATCGATTTAGAAAAAAAAAATTAGGAGTTGCTTTTCATGTGGTGACATGTAAATTACTTTAAAAAAAAAACATGGTTGATATACGGAGGTCGCTCGAAACGTTTTGCTTCTACGTTTATCATCCGTACAGCGTAGGAGTGAAACTCATTGCCTGGATCTTTGTTACCCAAACGTTAACAATCTAGGTATCTTCAAGTCTAGAGTGAATCGATACCTTCTAGGCAAGCATTTCCCATCTTCTGCCGCATCGTAACATTCCATCAGGTGAGATAGTGTTCATATGCTATCCAGCATAAAAAAACGTAACCGATTGACAAGCAATTTTTAGTACGGTTAGTTTTTGAAGCTTTAATGGATCACCGTTTGTTAGTCATAAGACAATTAATGAGGAATTACATGAGTTAATTCCACCATGCCCATTTTACTATCTAACATCCAGACAAACTGACAAACGTCATCCATTTATGGTTGACATACCTCCAGTTCGCTCGAAGCGGTTTGCTTCTACGTTCATCATCCGTACAGCGAAGGAGTGGAACTCATTGCCTGCGTCATTGTTCCCTGAGGGGTATAATCTGGGAGTCTTCAAATCGAGAGTGAAAGGCAAGCAAGCATGTCACATCTTCGACCGCATCATCACTTTCCATCAGGTGTGATAGTGGTCAAATGCTTGCCTATTCTGCATAAAAAAAAAAAAAAAAAAAAAGACAACAGTCGTTAAGCCATGTCTGCTTTCAGGTGGTCTGAAATGTATTGACACCAGGGATGATTACTAGCCGACGCGACAAGCAAGGAAAGAAACCTGGTTTCACATTCATACATACATTTTCGCTAGTATTGTGTTCTAATATTTCCTCTGCTCCCCCTATCTTTTTCACTTTTCCGCCAAGTGTAAAGTCCCACATATATCACACACCCACATTACTTCATAATCCTTTAATTTGGAAGCAGTTGGTCTAATCAAACAATTCACCCCACTTCCCGGAACACCTGAACAACTGACGTATAGATCCAGGAACAAATGACACCTATGATCATCATTGGAGAGAACTCTTAGAAGTCTGTTAAGTGTGGATGGCTGCTTTAGATTCAACTATCAGATCCACGTGGCTTCGTCTGCGTCAAAATGTATAGTATATACAATACAAAAACTCTTTATTGACACCAAAAGATAAATACTACTTACAGAGAAACTTATAAAGATAGGTACAATGGGTGGTCTTATCGCTAAGAGCGATCTCTTCCAGACAACCTTTGGATGGAAATATAAACGTAAAGACAATGTAGGGATGGTGGTGCGATAAAATGAATGAAATAGATTTAAAAATAATAGAAATACATTGTTGAAACTACATAAACAATACATACCAATAATAATATCAGAATATACTTACATATAATAAATAAATATTTACATATAAGTACCTATAATACATATTATTTAACATATATAATTCACACACATATTATAGTAGCGTTTACAGATTGGATAAATAAAAGTTTTTGACTTGAGATTTAAATGACTCTTGAGTTTGCGCGCGTTTCACATTCACAGGTAGACATTCCAAAGTATATATTTGATTTCATGGGTTTTCTTGCGAAACCAATTTTTTCCGAAGACGTGGAACTCATTGCAAGTGTCTGTTTCCCGAACGGGGGTATTAAAGTCTGGAATCAATAGGTACCTGTGGAATGCGCTGCCTGTGCCCATCTGGCAAGCTAAATCTATTGCCATATTTAAAACGTTGGTATTTAAACATTATTGGTCCATCTATAAGTAGGTAATATTATTTTGTTAGCTGTTTATATGGGTATATATTATATGTATTATGTATATATTGTGTATATGTGTATTATGTATGTTTTTTTATTTATTTAGATATGTTATATTAGTATAGAACGCCACACCAACCCAAATCGTCCTGCACATTTTCTGTCCATCCAAAGGTTGTCAGGCAGAAATCGCTTAAAGCGATAAGACCGCCCATTGTACTACCTCATATAACTGTATTATTTTAAGTTCAACAATTTTACTTTTATTTGGTGTGCAATAAAGAATTATTGTATTGTATTGCATCTTCTTGGCAAGCATAATTACATCTTCGGCCGCATCATCAGTTTCTATTAGGCTATTAATGCAACGTTCATTTTCTGTCAGCATTTAGCTAACGCCTGGAGTAAAGCGCATAACGAACTTTTAATTTCTGACTGAACAACCTTTTTATTTTCTGACAGAATAAACCCTCAAGATCGTATCAAACTGTCTGAGATATGTCAAAGTCTTTGAAGTTGTCGCGTTTATTTTGTAAATATTTATTTTAATAACTTTTTACAAAAGTTTAATTATGAATGCGTATAGTTTTGTAATAGCAGTAATATTAATAAGAAAAGCTTTCGCTCTCGAAGAACGTGAAGAGTATTATGACGTCGGTACGGTGTTGTTTTCTCCAACCGATGTGATTAAATCACACTGGACGAACGCTGAAATACGACTTCTGCAGGCGAGAAGGGATTTCCTCCAAATAATACCACCACCACACATAATAAACCCACAAAACGAAAACTTCGCGGACGCTATCTTGGAGTATTTCAAAGAGATTTACTCCACAATCAAAAGGGAAACCACTGATATTGAATCTGGTAACCTGTTGATGACAGCTCTCTCGGATACCATAGGAGGACATATGAAAATGTGGATCCTTCCAATAATTAAGTCGTCTTACTATGGAGGAAAAGTGCGAAAAGAGTCCGCTTTGAAACTTTATCAGTTTTACGATGATATTCAAAAATATTTGGATACAAAAGGCAATGGCTGGCGCGAACCAAATTTAAATTTACTGAGATGCATGTCTATTGATATTGCTCCGCGTAAAGAGTATTCCAGAAGCATCAAAGATCCCTGCCAGGCTCTTGCTTACTTTGAAAAGTCTGATTCCGGGCTAATAATACCAATACCGAAAGTTTCTTGGGAAAGGGGCAGTGAAGCTATGTTTGTACCACTTAGAAATCAATCAATAGTATCTCTGAATTCTCCAAACTCTACTGATATTCTTTTTAAATATTACGACATAGCAAAGAAATGTATCGAAACGAGCAACATCGACAATGAGTCCAAATATGATAATAGAATCCAAAATTGGTTGCTGGTTGATATTATTCCCCACCTTAATGATGAAAAGTTGTACCCGGCGCTTAGAAGCGTGTTGTCGCTTGTTAATACTACCTTAGCAAGGAATCTAGGCGATACCGTGGTAGGCATATGTCCTGCGACCCCTAAGCCCTGTGAGGTGAAACCTGACAAGAAATGTTTCATGCCCTTTGATCTTTCATCGAAGAAAATGGTAATTGTATCAATAATTATATTAATAGAAATAGCGTGGTGCATATCCACACTGTGCTACTTGGTGAGCGTGAAATGGAAAAAAAAGATGAAATATGACACAAGCAATGTCTATTTTTATATAGAACCGACGCGCAGTAATAAACGTTGTTGGACAGACAGTACGACCCAGAAGTCACTTGAATTTCAAATCCTTCCAAAATGTGCAAAGGTAAGCACGAAATCAATGGGAATCGGTCGATCCCCAATAACTACAAGTTGTAATGCCGCAATTACTTGCACAGACAACGAATTATTGCAAGAAAATTCCATTCATTCAGTTGGGATTTGCACCCATTCCAATGTTAAAAGTCAGGTAAACCGTAGTTTTGATCCTAATAATATGGTCCACCAATCTACAAGTCATGGAAGAAATTATAATAAAAACGTGGCTTTAATGACCGTACCAGATAAAAGAGCTAAATCAAAATTTAAAATATCAAGTGTGTCGAATTATTCGTTAGTATCACCTTACAAAGAGTTGGAAAGTAAATCAGCTAGCTATGTGACTGTTCAGGATTGTCCAAAGTCTAAGAAGTCCAAGAAATCTCTTCAAGAGAAAGACTCGATTTTAAAAACGGAAATTATTAGTTATGTTGATGAAACTAGTAAAGTTGCCAAACAATGTTCCAAGAATGGAAGTAAACGGCCAAAGAAGCAGGTTCCCATACCAGTTGTCAATAAAAAAACGTCGAAAGTAGATGTCAATTCATCTAAACAATCCTACGATGTACGAATTGAAAAGGTAATTAAAACCATATTAAAACCCAGTAATAATAAAAGATTACAAGCACCGCGTAACAGTCTAGAAAACAAAAAAGTAGATATTAATTGTGATAAGAAATTAGTGATACAGAATACTGATAAGCCATACATAGAGATCATAATAGACAGGCCGCCGGGAGAGATATCAGTTGACATTGTCGACAACACTAAAGCCGAGAAACCAAGTAAGATACCTAAGAGGTTTTTCAATAACTGTAATACGCAAACTTTCGTTGAGAATAAAGAAAGACAAGTGTACAAGATGGCAGTAGGTAGGAGTCTTATCCCCCAGCCGAAGAAGCAAAACACTGTGGACGATATCACCGTCCCGGCTAAAACAACCTGCAAAGACAACGTGAAATTAAATGTGACTTTATAGATAGATTAGTATTTTAATTTGATAATGTTATTATATGCTAAGAAGGATGTTATATCTAATAATAAATAACTGTTTTGTAAATGTACGCAAAGTGTGATTGCTACTTTTTACCTGACTAAAGGATTTATATATACATGTTTGTTCCTTTGAGGTTTTCTAGAAACCAAACACGTGAGATTTTGATTATTCTTACGTCAATCGTTTTTTTCCTTTTAATTTTGGCTTCGCAATCGTGTACATTCAGCCAGTGTCAAGTAATATTTCAAGTCTATTTCATATTAATAGTCCTAGTCACAGTCAAAGTCAAAGTCAATTAAAGGAGTTAAGGTCCAGTCATAGTCAAGTCATGCCCTAGTAAAGTGGTAAAAACCTTTCCAGATCTTCTATTAGAGTTTTGGAACGAAGGTGAAAATCACGTTTTTTAACTTTGTATGAATTGCCTACACTTATGCACGTTGCACTAACGTTTAATAATCCACCATTATTACACATTAACACTGGAAGAATCACAGCGTTTAGAAAATTATTTAAAATCAACAATGCCATTTTTTCACTTTCGCGGCAAAACTCACGTCAATCGTTATTTTTGCGTGTGTCACTAAAGTCATAATGACAGTAATCAAAACTCAATATGGCGACCACAGAATACTATTACTCCCTACCGGGAGATGGCGACTGAGGCATTTTTGTGAACAATAAAAATAAATGTAGTCGACGAACTGTGTTAAATGAGGTATCCTCGAATAGGTATTTGAAAATTATATTATGGTTTTTAATACCATTTTTTATTTCGAAAGACCATTTAGGATTTATAACGATCTCTTGGTTAGCAACCGTTTTGTCATTAAATTGTCCAATACTTATAATAAAGCTGGGATGAAGTTCTTATAAAATCGCATTATAGGTCTTATTAACGAATTAGAGAAAAAATAAAAAGAAAGTTCACTTTTTACGTACACGAGTAGGTATTTAAATTTTTTGAAGTATATTGACTTGTCTAGCCAATACTGGATTTACTTATCACAAGCCTATAACATGCTGATTCTTATTAACATCGCTTTCACTCTCACAGCGCCTCACTAAGTTTGATGATTTGCATTGTGAGTGCCGGAAACATTCACCTCACACACACAATCTAGATGTAATAAATAAAAATATAAAAAAAACAAAAGAAATAAGGTAAAAAAATTTTTTTTATAAATAACCAGAAACACAAACTCAATATATATATACTAAGATCAGTGTAAAACTACTTAAATCCTTGGGGAGAAAAGTTATGCTCCCGCCGGGAATCGACCCAACTAAGCCAGTTCAAAACAGAATATTCAGAGCGACAAATAAAAGCATATTCCATACAATTTAGCCTCGCAGATTCGCTAATCACGCTGACGAATTTATTGGGCGCGATCCGGGTGATTCATGCCCGGCCGGACCGGGTGAGCCGGTGAGTTATGACCATATTTCGCCCGGTTCGCCCGGTCGCAGCCGGGCGCAGGTGGCCGCGGCGCTCCATAATCTGTCATTACGGAGTCCGGCACTTAGCTGATTGTAGACTTTACCCGCTTTAAAGGTTATTGAAGACTTATACATAAGTAAGTACATACTTAAGCACTGTTATTTTTAGCCGACTTCAAAATAAGGATGAGGTTCTCAATTCGGTATTTCTTTGTGTTTCCTCAGGCTCAAAGTATTATTCTAGGTGAACCGCGGCGCTTTCCCTGTAGTCCCTTTTAAATTTAATCAAGATCTGACCAGTTGTTCTTTTAGTTATCCTCAATAACTTAATTCATTTAATCTGATCAAAAGATTCGAAGATAAAGCGGTACAGTTGTTTCTTTTTTCTTTTCTTTTTTTATTTTGGCTTTACAGTCTTGTGCATTTAGCCAGTGTCAAGTAATAATATATTTCAAGTGTATTTCATGTTAAAAGTCTTAGTCACAAGTCACAGTCAAAGTCCAGTAAAGAGTTAAGATCCAGTCATAGCCAAGTCATGTCCTATAAAAGTGATAGAAACTTTACCAAAACTTATTTTAGAGCGAAGGCGGAAATCCCGTTTTTCAACTTTGTATGATTTGCCTACTCTTATAGACGTTCACTAAGTATTAACCGTTAATAATCCACCATTATTACACATTAACACTCGAAGAATCACAGGTTATGGAAAATTATACAAAATCAATCAACAACGCCATTTTTTCACTTTCACGACAAAACTCCGTCGGTTCTTTTAAACTTTGCTTGCGTTTAAGTTATTTTTTTATTTTGGCACCGCAGACTATATTTAGCCAGTGTCAAGTTATACAATATTTCAAGTGATTTACTTTGAACTGAGAGCCTGCGTATTCCAGGTCTAGTGTGTTTACCAGCTTCGATCACATCGTCACTAACCATCAGGTGAGATAGTGGTCAAACACTAGCCTGTCACAAATTAAAAAAAAAAAAAACTTCTTTGGCGATTTGAAGCGAAAGCGAAAATCTAGTTTTTACATTTTATGATTAGTCTACACTCGTGCAAGTTCTCTAAGTAAACTGTTAAATATCCATCATTATTACACATTAACAATAGAACAATCACAATTGCAATAACACAATGGAAAATATAAAACATAACTTATATGGAAAATATAAAGAATAACCCCAAGCTTTCACTTTTTTGGGAAAACTACTAATCGTACTTAGCTAACTGTTCACCCATGTGTCCTAGAATTCTCCAATCTGTAACTATGACCATAAATTTCGTAAGAATGAGGACAATTTGGCCACTAATCCCGTGTCAATCGGGGATTATCCAGGACAATTGGCCGCTGTCCCACAACATTGGCCCAATCTGCAGGCCGCTATTTATTGAGGGCTGGTCACCCTACCAGATATATCTTAGCCAGTACGCGTAATAGAATTTAGGTGCTGGTAACACAAAACAGATAGGAGCAAAAGGTAAGCTCCGTACTAATAAGAAGAAAAAAGGGAGTTTTTGCCGCGAAAGTGAAAAATTGGCGTGAGTGTTCATGTGTATAATGGTGGATTATTAACAGCATTATTAAAGGCAAATCATACAAAGTTAAAAAACGTGATTTTTGCCTTCTCTCTAAAACTTCAATAAAAGTTCTAGTAAAGGTTCTACCACTTTACTAGGGCATGACTTAACTATGACTGGACCTTGACTCTTTTACTTGACTAGACTGTGACTTATGACTAGGACTTTTAATTTAAAATACACTTGAAATATAAAATTACTTGACACTGGCTAAATGCACAAGATTGCGAAGCCAAATTAAAAAAAAAAGGAGGAAGAAAAAACATAATTTATTGCTAAATATTCAAAAAAATCACATGGCATACAAAACAAAATACGTGCATACGAAATATTTAGCAATTGGAATAATGATTATGTTCAGCTCTAGGACTGCACAAACTATGTGCAGGGCGGTTTTCATTATATCCCATTCTTCGAACTCAGGTGTTTCTCGAAAACAATGTAATGGTAGTCCTTTAAAAAATATTATTGCCATATATAAATAAATATAATGATATTATTATTATTTGTTTAATAAGGGAGGTTACGTAAAAAAAGTGTTATGGATGTATATTTGTGTGTGTGTAAGAGGAAGTGTATAAAGAGAAGGTGTGTGTATGTTCCTCGTGTTCTAAGTGTTAGTATGTAGGTAGCCATGCTTATACCGTCACGCGCACATGGGCACCCGCGAACAGCCGATACTAGATCCTTAAAGCTGGTCAAGTTGGTCAGCTTTAGCTATCCTAATGGTGCAAGCCGTGAAAACTAAAAAAGTTTTTGTCGCCAATGTAATTTTTGACAAGATAGATAGTAAAAAAAGATATTGAACACCATAAAAGGGACAAAAACAGAACAGAAAATAAAGTGTAACAATGGACGGTCTTATCGCTAAAAGCGATCTCTTAAAGATGAATAGTAATCACCTTCGATCAGATTATTTAATCGAAGGAATTCAAGTTGAATGTTGAAAAGTTCAGTATACGAATAATAATAAATTATAACTATATACCTAAAAATAGTGATAATTAACAAATAAAATACATTATTATATAAACCTATGCACAATAGTGACCTAATATCATATTAGCCTACCAGAGATAAAAAAACGTTAAAAAATCCGCAGAACATAGCTCTATACATTTCTATCTAATTTGTACAGTCAGAGGCACAGTTGGTCCGATAATCCGGGTACATCGGCAGTAAATCTTTGGTGAACTTCAACCCCATGGATCCATGGATTTATGTCGGTTTAATTTAACTAGATTAATAATAATTTCATTTTATTATCGACCAATTGTATATATCTAGTGCATTGAGTACTACTTAGAAAGAAAAAAAACAACGGGTTGCACTCCGGGAGTGCCGGCAGAAGTGAAAACTTGAACATATTTCGTCGCGCGGTAGAAAGATGTTACTTCCTCTCCTTCGGGTTATGAATTTTCCGTCTTACGAATTTTCGATCAGGTCACGTGTCCTGACGCGAGTTTAACATTTTACGCATCCCAAAAAGTGCACAATGCCGATAAAGAAGTTTAACTTCAAAAGAAAATACATTTATTCGCGACAACACGCAACATCATATTTTAATTACATAAATTTTATTTACATAAAACGACTTCAATAACTACAAAGTGTTACTTTTGATCCTAAAAGCGTTATAAAGACGATAAACAGAATATAAATACAAATAGAATTTTACTTTAATCACTATAAAGTGTTACTTTTTACCGACTTCCCAAAAAAGGAGGAGGTGCTCAAGTCGACTGCATTTTCTTTTTTTTTTTATGTGTGTTACCTCATATCTCCACTCCACGTGAGCCGATTTTGAAATTTTTTTTTAGTTTTAACGGTGTTGCTTTCTACTTGGTCCTATTTAAAATTGATCAAGATCTGATCAGTAGTACTTGAAATATTGTGAGCCGATTTTGATGATTCTTTTTTTATTTGATCAAGGTTCCGATGATAAAGCGGTGAAGTCGGATTTTTTAAGCTTTGCTTGCGTTTAATTATTGATCCTAAAAGCATTCTAAATAGGATAAAGACTTCAACAAACAACGACAAACGTCATGAAAAACGTCAACAGCCGAATTTACAGACTAAAACTCTTAAAAAACTTCGTAACTCCACCTGGTGACAACTTGGCAATTGCTAAAACCACCGGGAGCATTGTCGTCGGCTTGTAAAGCTATAATTTAAACAATCTCCCCCTGTTTGCTTGAAACCCAAGATCTTACACTGATATCTCGACTAACCCCTTATCTCAAAGAATGACTTGGATCGGGAACTCTTGGATATGCCAAGTATTAAAATGTATCGAATGTTTCATTTATAGTTAGATATAACAATTGCTTTTTTACCGACTTAAAAAAAAGGAGGTAGTATCATAGTAGAAATTTTCTACTATGGTACTATGTACGACTGTTTGTAGTTTTTTTTATGTATTTTCACCGATTTTTCTCCCATTTGTGGATCGATTCTCAAAATTCTTTTTTTGTTTGGTAGATTATACTTCAAAGGTGGTCCCATATAAATTTTATCGAAATCCAATTCCAAAACATAAGCGGTAAAGTCGATTTTTTTAAGCTTAATTGTAATAAGAAATATGGAGACACTATAAAAGCTAAAGACACTAAGAGCCATCAAAATAGTAAGAGAAATGTAAATAATGAAAAATAGAGTAACTCGGCTGACTAAAATAAACAATATTATAGATTATTCAAAGCAATATTTAGCCATCCAAAAGTTGTCTGGAAGAGACCGCTCATAGAGATAAGACCGCCTCTTTTTACACAATTTTTCTAGATTATTGTTCCTATTCATGTATATGTTTAGGTGAAATAAACATAAACGCTTTCACACTCACAGCCCCACACTAAGTTCGATGACTTGTGTCGTGGGTGCCGGAAACGTTCACATCACACACACAATCACAACCAGAACCAGAAACACAAATTTTCCTTGGGAAGAAAACTTGTGTTCCCGCCGTGAATCGAACCCGATACCCCTGCTTAGAAGGCGAACACACCCAACTAAGCTAACGAGCAGTTCAAAATAAATAAAAAGTTAATCTATTTACGACACCCATCCTGCTGTTGCATTCTAAGTCAACCTTACAAATCAGACCTCCACTGACACCGTCGCGCCGTCTACCGTTTCAAAACAAACAGCTCCCGTTCCTAATTGAACCAGATAGGTGTTCAAGTAATTATTGCGGTGTAACGAGCTCCCTGGAGACCAGAACTTGAGATACCGGGCCCTCGCCAGACGGTGAAAAACGATGAAAATGCAGACGGGTTACATGTAGATGGTCTATAGGTACTTTATAAGAGACGTCTGGTATTGTACTTCTTGGAGAGAGTACCGTAAACAAATCACAACCTCTCACTAGTATGCTGTACTGATAGGACGGACTCTTTTGCAGAGTCCGTCTGGGGCAGTACCACATTATTGGCAGACATTCAACCGCCAAGCAGTAGTGTGCAAACATTACTGTGTTTCGGATTTAAGGGCAATGTTTCCAGTGAAATTACAGGGCTAATATCTCAGGGTGACGAGAGAATTATTGTTGGTTTTTTGACGTGAGTGAAAAAAAATACAGTCGATTTGAAAACCTCCTTTTTTGTGAAGTCGTAAACATGGAGATTTGCCGGGAAAGTGAAAAAAATAGCGTTGTCTATTTTGTATAATTTTCCAAAAACTATGATTCTTCGAATGTTAATGTGTAATAATGGTGGATTATTAACCGTTGATACTGAGTGAACGTGCATAAGTGTAGGCAAATCATACACAGTTGAAAAACGTGATTATCGCCTTCGCTCCAAAACTCCAATAGAAGTTCTAGTAAAGTTTCCACCACTTTACTAGGGCATGACTTTACTATGTCTGGACCTTGACTCTTTTACTTGACTTTGACTGTGACTAGTGACTAGGACTTATAATATGAAATACACTTGAAATATTATATTATCACTTGACACTGGCTAAATGCACGAGATTGCGAAGCCATAACTAAGAAGAAGAATTATTGCTCATAATTTTGGGTGGTATTGAACTGTAATAGGCAAGCGTGCTTGCCATCAAGTTTTTTTATGTCATTGAGAGACGAGCAACTCGAAAAAAACTTCTTTCGATGATTTGTGTCGTATATGCTGGAAACATTCACATTACACAATCATAGCCAGAACTAGAAACACAAATATTCCTCAAGAATCGAACCCGGTACCAGATACTTAATAGAAGATAGACGCCCAACCAACTACGCCAGCGAGCAGTTCATTTACATCACACACACAGTCACACTCATATACATAAGGATAAATAACATAACATAAACGCTTTCACACTCACAGCCCCACACTAAGCTCAATGTCTTGCGTCGTGGGTGGCGGAAACATTCACATCACACACACAATCACACCCAGAACTAGAAAAATACCTTGGGAAGGAAAATTGTGCTCCTCATGTAGGGAATGGAATACAGGACCCGATGCGCTGAAAGCTAAGACTTGGATACAAGGTGCAGGCCTGTGAACATACGATAAAAGAACTACTTAGATGACTTTTGCTCTAATTGTCTTTTTTGTCATATTGACTTTATTAACCGACTTTAAAAAAAGGAGGAGGTTCTCAATTCAACTGTATTTTTTTTATGTGTGTTATCACATATTTTCTTTCGTTGTGCGCCGATTTTGATATTTTTTTTATTTGAAAGCTAGTGTTTTCCATGTGGTCCCATTAAAATTTGTTCAAGATCTGACCAGTAGTTTTTAAGTTAGCCTCAATAATGCGTGTTTAATACAATCAAGGTTCCGAAGATAAAGCGGTGAAGTCGGTTTTTCTACCGACTTCACAAAAAATTAGAGGTACAAAAATTAAGTCTACTGTTTTTTTTTTGTGTTGAGAAACAAAAAAAAATTTCGAAATCGGTTCGGGTGGAACGAAGTTATGTAAAAAAATATACAGTCCACTTGAGTACTTCCTCCTTTTTTGTGAAGTCGGTAGAAAAAAGCCTTTCCTCCATGGATTTTACAACTATTCACTGAAAACTTGATTTTGATTCACGACAGGCTTGAGCCTGTCGTAGGATTAGAAACCGCGACTACTCGATCGAGGCGCGCTGACTACGACTCAGATATCACCGCTCGTCTACTTAGCAAATACTTCAGTTATCACAACAATATCATACCAAGAACTAGAAATTCAAACTACCCTTTCCTAGACATTCAAACAAACACAATAATCACTCTCAAGCAAACCTCGTCTCAAGGAATTTCACTATTTACCGAGCTCGCGATGTCAACTAACCAAATAACCGAGGAATTTTGCCTTTAAACCAACCATATTAACTTGAACCGCTGAAATTTAACCAGTAACTCTTCCCTGGAGTACATTTTGAAGGTGCCTGAGAGGGGGGGAAGGTCTGACTATAATTGGCAATGACAAATTACAGTGTAGGGGAGTTAAACAAATTAATCATGGGGTCCAATTTGGTGGAAAACAATGTGGGGTCCGCGGTGGAATGATACTATTTTGTTATTGTGAAGTGCGCACCGGCTGATGTATTTACTGCGAGGGAGGAATTAATTATACGATGATCATGACGTGACATGAGGGTTGAATCACGGTACGATAAAAAATTCCCAATACCAATATAACTAGTCATTCGCGCCGAACTGAGATCTCGCGCCTATTGATGTATTTATTTTTTGTTGTATGCCATGAGTCAATATAATGTAGCAGGCATGTCACACCTTCGGTCGCATCATCACTTTGCATCAGGTGAGATAGATGCTTGCCTATTCCGTATTAAAATAAAACTGTTTTTCTTTGTGATGAGTAATTGTTTGATTTCGGTTTGTTGTTCAAGTACAGGATATAATGGATATTATACGTAAGTTTTGGTTTTAAATGTGTAGCCGTTTTTGAGACAGACCCCGGGACAAAATAGGCTTAAAACAGTGACTTTGGTGGCCTACCAAATTGTTATTTTCCAACATTGATTTTAAGAAGGTAAAAATGTAAGAATAATAAACGATTTTGTACGTCACTTACGTGTATGGATGCCCCCTTAACATTTAAAATGCCATTTCTGGCTTTGAGCCATAGCTTTTGAGTCTCATATTCTCTGAGAATGTTAAATTACTGACTTGTATGGTTTAGACTTTAGACGCTAGATGCCTCTGACGGACTGACGGATGGACGGACGGACCAAGTGCTAAACCAAGTCAACTTAGACATCTTGCTTCGCTGGATAAATGAATTTTAGAACTCAGACAGTATGTTTAACAGAACCTATGTATATTGACTTTATCTACAAATAAATATTGCGATGAGGAAAAATAGAAAGTAGGAAAAAAAAAACTATTGTGATGATAAAATAATAAGAAAATTTAATAATAAACCCGTTTGACAACCCAGATAGCGCAGTGAGCAGCTCTGTCTTCTATGCCGTGGGTCCTGAATTTGATTCCCGACAGGAACATAATTTTCCTTCCTAGGGGACATTTATGTTGTTGGTTCTGGATGTCATTCTGTGTTTGTGATGTAAATGTTGCCGGTACCCACGATATAAGTCTTTGGATTTAGTGTGGGCTGTGAGTATGAATGCGTTTGTTACTTTTTTTTTGTTTTGTATTTATTATAGATTCATGCCACACTATTTTCCACCCTTTATAAAAATATGACATAAATGAATATGTTATCCATTGGTTATCCGTATATAACAACATAATTTGTTCGTAGGTTATCCGACAGATTTGTTTGAGCTACAAAATAGCAGTAACAAGTAACTTCCGGCATAAAATGTTACGCATAGTCATCTAGTCAATTTGTATCAACTGTCTTAATATTAGCATCCTGTTCAGAAGTCTTCAAATCACTTTAAATTGTGTTGTTACGACCACTGTCTTACCAGATTGTAAGTGATGATATGGAGGAGGGTGGTAAACTCGCTAAGAATGTGACTTTTTGAAATGAACTTCTTTAGCGGCGCTGTGCACATTTTTGGGATGGGTAAAAAATTTAAACACGTGACCTGATCAAAAATTCGTAAGACGAAGGAGAAGAAGTAATATCCCCATCTCTTTCTACCGCGCGGTGAAAATGTATGCCTGCTCCTGCTGTTTACAACGTTAATGTTCCAGTTTTCACTTCTGCCGGCACTCCCGGAGTGCACCCGTTGTTTTTTTTCCATATAGGCAAACGTTTGACCTCTATCTCACCTGATGGTAAGCGATGAAGCGGCCGACGATGGAGTTCGTTTGCCTAGAACATGCCTATTCACTCGCGACTTAAAGACTCCCATATTGTATTTATCAGGAAACACAGACTCAGGTAAGGAGTTCCATTCCTTAGCGGTTCGTATAATGAATGTGGAAGCAAAATGTTTCGTCCGCATATGTGGAATGTCTACAACATGTATAGCGGTGTCGCTTAGGAGTCTGTCTTTATGTCCGATAATAGAATGGGGATGGGGGAATTGGATTGTGTAATTCCATTGCACACTGTTCCATTGTGACTGTCTCTATCTCTCAGGATAGCTGCCATTATAGATATGCTACAACTAGTGGCTCTGTAAATGAGACCTCGCGTATTTTTTTTCAACCGGACATCCGGACATACGAAACAGTTTTGCCCAGGCTGAAATTGAGACGCTCCGCTCGCTTTTCGCACTAAGCACGGTCAATAAAGCTGGCTTCCGACGGTGCGTGATTCTACGCATTATTGAGATCTCTAAGTTGACTTTGATCGTTCAGCACTTTTTCCGTCCGTCCGTCCGTCTGTCAGAAGCATCTAGCGTCTAATCCTAATAATTGAATGACTTCAAATATTATTAATATTATACTTAGAATATGTAAAATTTACGCCGCCCGCCTGCGCCATAGCAGTTTCGAAATATACGCGAGGTCACACACACAGCCACTTCTATTTTAGTGTGGTGTAATAAGAAGTGATATGACTAACAGTGTCCTAAGGTTTTGCCTGCATTACTAATAAGGATTTTTGTACATACAATAGGTAGCCAACAAGCAGGTTATAAAAAATAAATGTTAAAAACCCACCCAATGCGTCATCGCCCACCTCACATAGGGTGTTCGTAAATTGTCTATACAGGGGTGGGTTCAAAGGTTACGTCGACCAATGACGCGATCGGAAGCGGCAACCGGAGCGGAACGTACTTCCGGTTTATTGTTTTTTTTAATTGTAGCATTCTGGTCAAGGTGGGTGTGATTTCCGGCAGGTGGGAAAAAGAGTGATAGCCTGTATTTATAGGTACCTAGGTATTGTAATACAATTTCCGAGGCGGTAGTACATTTTCTACCGACGACGTCACAAAAAAGGAGGAAGTACTCAACTCGACTGTATTTTTTTATGTGTGTTACCTCATTACTTCTTTTTACGTGAACCGATTTTGAAATATTATTTTTGTTTGAATGATGTTGCTTTCTAATTGGTCCTATTTAAGTTTGATCAAGATCTGATCCGTAGTTCTTGAAATATCTTCAATAATGCGTGTTTAGTACATCTAATCTGATCAAAATTCTTTTATTCTTTTTTTTAATTATTTTATTGACATTTAACTATAATATAACTAATTTAATGTAATATTAATTTTACATTTAATTTCACATGAAGACCAATATGTATACTTTATTTTGTGTGAAATATACTAATTTCATTGTATTTCATTTCAAAGTTCCGAAGATAAAGCGACGAAGTCGAATTTTTTTAAGCTTTGCTTGCGTTTTACCTCACATTCTAATACCTTTAAACGAGCAGACAAGTAAAATCTTATTTATCTCTGGTCAAGTAAATCTGTAAGATTTATTTGTTTATTTAATTTTTTATTGCATATGCTGATTCTCGTGAAATTTTGTGAGCAGATTCGATATTTAAATATATTTATTTCGTTGACTTAGTTTTTGGATTTTTTTCAAAATGGCGGAGATATCTGGTTGAAAACGCATACATACCTATTTCAGCCATTTCGAAAAATACGCGAGTTCTTCAGCTCACAGAGCCACTGGAAATTATAAACACAAACTCTAACATCTCAGGTCGGGACGAGTACGATCTCGTACGACGAATATTACCTAGAGAAAAACAAATAAAAAAATAAGCTACTTCTTAAAAACTTTTTTAAAAACAAGCTTTTAAATGACCGGATTTAAAGTGACGTCACTTTATTTTCGAGTTATTCTCAGCAAGCCCTTTCATTTGATACCCATATTCTAGGAGTGCATTAAAAATAACTTGTCCGCCATTTTGGGTGCTCCGCCATGTTGGATTTAGAATGACGTGTATTGTCATCCAAAATAAGCGTGTATACCAAATTTCAGCTCAATCGGTTAAAGATAACTGATTAAAAAATACCGGAAAAACATACATACCTACATTGCAGGTTAAATAAAAGCTTGTAAAAAAAAATTGTCTTAAATGCTTTTTGTTGGAGAAATGCTACTACTCTGCCACCGAATATTTAAAAGTCAATTGTAACTTTTTAACATGATATTTTATTTGTAATGACCTATTACATACAAAATGATATTTTTTTTATATAATGAATGCTGTTGATTTTAATCAAATTATTAAAATTTAATTTTATACTCGTAATTACTTATAATGTCATATTTGTGTAGTTTAATATTATTATTTTTTGTAATGTTAATGTTTTAAAATAATAATGTAATACAATTTTGTTCTGGAATAAATTAAATGAAGCTTGAAATACTAGTGTCACAATCACAATCCTGTATCTGATACACTATACCTACCTACCTCTATATCTAGTACAGCTGCGTCGTGCCTAGAGTGCCTGGAATAGTCATAACTCAAAGCACAATGGTGTAGTACTATGTTCTAACCCAGCCACTAGTAATGAAATTCCTCGGCTGTTCGGGGCACGCTGCTCTACGATGTTTAAATAAATTGAAGTTGCTATTAAAATTTGCCATTATAATGTTGTAATAAATAAATGATATTCAATTCAATTAAATTTATTTCATTAAAACGGCAAACACCAATTACATTATCGAAATCAAATTAATACAATTAAATAAAAATAAAATAGAGTTCAACAATGACAATAAGCATTTTGGGTACTTTGCCTACTGGTAGCGGATTATTAGATTAAGTTTTGTACATATTTATACCTAATTATAGTTTATTTTATTTTTTCGTTTAATTATAAAAAAATATTATTCTCTGAAAAAAAAATAATGATACAACTTAAATTAATAACAAACAAAAAAATTGATAATTATACAATGTCAAATCGGACGAATCCTGTAATACAAATGTCAAAAAGGATAATCAAATTATAAAATAGTCACATTGAGAATATAAAATAATAATAATAAAAAAACAAAAACATCAACAAAAAGTATACAGTTCAATTTTGATACATTAATTTATACAACACAATAAGTCACATAAATATAATTACTATCAAACAGTCTATTTAATTTTATTCGAAAACAGACTTTGCTTAACATTAACCAAAAAGACAATTTTTCGATACTATTTGAGATTTGTAATCCAGATTAGTCAGCATTGATACCGCACCTGCGATACAAGTTTATGAACTTAGTGCGGGGCTGTGAGTGTAAATGCATTTGTTTTGCGTTTCCTTATTTATTCGAGCTAACATCAATACGCACTTGAGTTGAGAACCTCCTTTTCTTTTTCAAATCGGAGTTGCCTCAGTGGGCAGCTCTCTGCCTTCCACATCGTTCCCGGGTTCGAATCCACACAGGAGAACAATTTTTCTTCCCAAAGGACATTTCTGCTTCTGGTTCTGAGTGTGATTGTATGTGTGATCTAAATGTTTCCGGCACCCACAATACAAGTGTATATATTTAGTGTGGGGCTGTGAGCGTGAATGCGTTTTTAATAATACGCATTTGAGTTGAGAATCTCCTTATCTTTTAAACAATTCAAACGCAAGAAAGGCTTAAAATAATATTAACGCAAAAATCCAACTTAATCAATTCTTATCTTCGGAACCCTTGATCAAATTTAAATGGGACCACAAAATAAAAAATGAACCATCGAAATAGATTCACCTAGAACAGGGGTCGGCAACCTGCGGCTCGCGAGCCACATGCGGCTCTTTGGATGTGTAGCTGCGGCTCTTTAGTTCCACATGCAAATATTAAATATTAAAAAAATAATCAAATAAAAAAACGTTCTGAATCGATTAACGAGGATTAAGCACCATTTCTATGGAGCCATTAACAAGCCCCCAAAGGTAGCAAAAAAGTACATTTATACAGTTGAAACAAGAAAATGAAAGGATGATTAGGTAGGTACAAAAAGCGTGCATGGCGTTTCTATACGATACTCGTAGTACAGTAGATATTATTGTTAGCATTAAGGATTGTTGGCAAGAAAAAAATTGTGGCTCTATAAAACTTGAAAATTTGGTTAATTGCAATTTTTTACTCTTTTGACTCAAAAGGTTGTCGACCCCTGACCTAGAAAGAAGTTATGAGGTAACACATATAAAAAACATACAGTCGAATTGAGAACCTCTTTTTTTAAGTCGGTTTAAAAATAAATATAAAAGCAAGAAGCATCTATTAAAACAGAGAATCTATTTAAATAAAGGTACCAGGCTATCAGATAACTTCAAAGCTGTTCGGATCCGTACGTGACCTGAGTGGCCATAAATTTCCCGCCACAGATAAACAAATTAGTAGCGATAAGGCCGCAGAAGTAGACGTCAATAATTCATCTTAGATAAGGACTCCAGACTGCTTTTACTTCACTGTTTTAACTTTACGATAACCGTCTGAAATATAGTTGGAAGTTTTGTTCTGAAATTATTCTGTACTTTGAACATGACGGTGTTGTTTTGTATAACTCTGTTTTTTTGTAACGCTTCCTAGCTCTTTTCAACCGACTTAAAAAAAGGAGGTTCTCAATTTGACTGTATGTTTTTTTTGTATGTATGTTACGCAATAACTCCGCCAATTATGAATAGATTTTGATGTTTTTTTTTGTTTGGTAGATTATACTTCAGATCGGACCAGCAGTTTTTGAGTTAACCTCAATAATGTGTATTTAATTCATCTAATATGCTCAAAGGTTCCGCAGGTAAAGCGGTGAAGTCGGTTTTTTTAAGGTTTTGTTTGCGTTTAAATTATTACAATTATCAAATCTTGCAAGCTAAATTAGTCCCACTTCCCGATGTCCGATTGGACTCAAATTTGGTGTACTTATCTATCTTCGGTGACTAACAATGACATATCATTGTTAGTCACCGAAGATAGATAAGTACCAGCTCCATGGTACCATAGTACCATGGAGCTGGTCTGATGATGGAGACGGAAGATGGCTATAGGAACTTCTGAACTAAACAAGACAATTCCATCGAGTTGGGGCTCGTTTTATTCGCCTTGACAAGTTCTCTGTTTATATAACTCTTTAGTCCTTGTTAATTTTTAACTAAAGAGTAAAAGCTAGATGTTAAAAAACTTCTTAATGTTTTGCTTGTTTTTAACCCGAGTGAGCGACTTAAAGGAGGATAATGTGATTGTCAGCCTATGTATGTTTATTCCTTTGTTTATTGCTTCCATATTCATTGGAACTAGATCGTATAGTTCCTTGGCATATTTATCGGTACGTTTCTAATTTTACATAAATACATTTTAAAATAAGTTCTCGTTCAAACTTTTTAAAGAAGCTTTTAGAAGACCGCCATATTAGATTTAAAGTGACGTCACCTTATTTTTCGAGTTATACTCAGCAAGCCTTTACATTTGATAGCCATATTGTAGGAGTGCATAAAAAATTACCGCCATTTTGGGTGTTCCGCCATGTTGGATTTTGAATGACGTCACACAGCTAACCATGCATTGGCCTCGATACTGATGTACACTCACTAAATTAAATTTAAACTATCACTGTCTCTTACAAAATAGAAACACAAGACAGAGATAGCATACATTTTAGTGCTGACTAAGACAGGAATAGTTTAAATTTAATTTAGTGTGTGACATCAGAACCGAGGCCAATTTTCATCCAAACTAAACGTGAATACAAAATTTCAGCTCAATCGGATGAAGATATCTGCTTCAAAATTCAGTTGCAAGATTCCACCCGAACAAACATACATCATTGCAAGTTAAATAAAAGCTTGTAATACTCATTACTGCATGTACGTAATGAATATTTATACAGCAATAGACATTCCTAACAATCCAAAAGGCGCTCAAATCTACAATCATTGCATCTACTTACAAGCCTAAGTATGAAAACATTTATCGTCTACTCCAACACCACAATCACAACGAGCATTGTCTCTAGGTTCTGACACTAATCATTACCATCTATCTCTTTCTAAGCTATAGAAAATTGTAGAGTATGAAAGGGACAGGGCAATTTGGTTGACATGCGGATTGCTTGAGAGATTTATGCATTCATTTGTAAAAATAATGTAGGCGCCACTCATTGTGATGGGAGTCCCATTCCATTGACAAGTCAACTACGCTATAGGGTTGCCACAAGTCTTTTTTTTCAGTTTGGCTTCGCAATAATACAATATCGGTATAATCTGGGTGTATTCAAGTCTAGAGTGAATAGTTATCTTCTAGGCAGGCATGTTACATCTTCGGCCGCATCTTCACTTTCCATAAGGTGAGACAGTGGTCAAATGCTTGCCTAACTGGCAAAAAAAAATTGCCTTTCAAGTAATAAATGTCCCACAATGTAATAAAAGTCACAGTCAAAGTAAAGTAAAACAGTCAAGGTTCAGTCATTATTCACTTTCGCGGGCATAGTTTCTACGTAGGCCTTAAAGTTTCATAAATATAGTTACTATTACATATTGACCTATGAATACAATACCTACGTGTTCACGTAACACTGAAATTCAAATGTCATCATAATATATATTGCCTTATTTTTATATTTCTTGTTTAAGAAATTATCTCTTATTGAACTTCTTGAAACTTGGAAAAAATTAAACGAAAAATGTATGACAGCTGGAGGATCCGTAAAATCCTGGAGATTGACCAAGTTGCCGAACCTAATACTAGCGAAGAAAAGGCGCACAGTCCGCACAGACTTCACTTGGTTGGCCACCTGCAGGGACTGTTAGAGGACCGTTCTAAGAAGGCGTATCTAGGCGGTACTCCACGAGCCGCCGACCGTTTGGCAGACCTAGATATTGCTGGAAGGACGTTGCGGAGAATAATTAGACATTCCGCGAATTTAACATTTTGCGACCACTCGACATTTTGCAAATCGGACATTCTGCGACTAAACGCCTGGCTGAGCTCCTAATCGCCAACTGTAGGGACAAAGCGCAGGATCGGGAACGATAGCGTTTTCTCGTGTCGGAGGCCAAGAACCACTGGGTCGCTGCGCCAACGGAGTTAGTAAGTAAACAAAGAGAGAAGATGTTGTTTCCGTATATTGTCAGCCCTACGGAAAGGCCAATTACTTAAAGAGTATGCAGCTCGCTATGCAGTCAGCCTCTTTGTCCGCAAACTAATGCATCACATAATTTGCGCCCTTACCATAGATCTGTATACATAGTTACCAGTCAGATTGTAACGAAATCGGAGACAAACCCTCAGTTTGTAGGTATGCTTTGGTTCTTTTCTAGTTCTTTGCTTCAAAAAGGCTAAAAAGTGTCAGCATTGACGGCGTGGATCCGTGAACCTTATAACTATGGGAGATCAATTACACCTTAATAAAAACTATTTTATGTTATAAACTGCTGACCCAATAGACCACCTGTTTTAGCAACTTCATCAAACGTGAGAAATAAGAATCTTCGTTAAGGAGTTTTGCCGCGAAAGTGAAAAAATGGCGTTGGTGATTTTGTATAATTTTCCAAAACCTGTGATTCTTCGAGTTTTAATGTGTAATAATGGTGGATTATTAACCGTTAATACTTAGTAAACGTGCATGAGTGTAGGCAAATCAAACAAAGTTGAAAAACCTGATTTTCGCCTTCGCTCCAAAACTCCAATAGAAGTTTGAGTAAAGTTTTTACCACTTTACTAGGGCATGACTTCACTATGGCTGGACCTTGACTCTTTAACTGACTTTGACTGTGAGTTGTGACTAGGAATTTAAATATGAAATACATTTGAAATATATTATTACTTGACAAATAAATAAATGCACAAGATTGCGATGCCAAAATTAAAAGAAAAAAAAGTCAAGTTCGACAAAATTTTATTCTGCGAACAGAAATGAACATGTCATGTAAAAAAGTCAAGGTCCAGTCATAGGCAAGTCATGCCCTAGTAAAGTGGTAGAAACTTTACTAGAACTTCTATTGGAGTTTTGGAGCGAAGGCGAAAATCTCATTTTTACAACTTTGTATCATTTTCCTACAATTATGCACGTTTACTAAGTATTAACGGTTAAGAATCCACCATTATTACACATTAACACTCGAAGAATCATAGGTTTTGGAAGAATATGCAAAATTAACAACGCCATTTTTTCACTTTCGCGGCAAAACTCCTTGACTTGACTTACCACCGCAGCCATAATCTACGCGTAAATTGTCGATTTGTCGAAGAGAATAGACAAACGCTCTGCCTATCACTTACAAACAGAGATAGTGGTCTAACGATAGCTTAACGAACTCGATAATAGAATAGTGACAGTTTAAAGTCAACTTCAACTTCTTCTTTAAATGGCGACTATAGGGCTGCCGCACCATAATTCTGCCAAAGTCACTAACTTCCATACAGTAGACAGTACAGCCTCTCATTGCGTCACTTCAGAAGCTTTCAACGTCAAGTTTAGTGGAATGGGGAGTGTACTATTAGCAAGCAATTATACCCAAGTGCGACTTTGTCGTCGGTGACAGGAGTTAAGTGAGTGGGTTTTTAGATCTTTGTTTCGCGCGACGAAAGTAACGCCCTCTGGTGTGTGAAGAAGCAACTTCGCAGAAAAAGATTCGTTAAATGGAATTGCATGGTAAATACATTACATTTAGATTTTTAGTAAGTGGTGTAGGGATGACGCCTGTATAAACAAATAGTTAGTCCGACAGTTAGATTATAAAAAAAATTCAAATAAATCATTTGACAAAGATAAAAAAAATCATGCGTGATATCATGCCTCAGTAAAATATTACTGAGGCATGATATCACGCGGAAATTTAACAGACTGTATCTTCGTATTTTTTTGTTCTAATAACAAATTTTTTTTTTTTTTTTTTATAATGATAGACGAAAATTTTTTTCAGGCATCTAGCCTATTCATTGTTTTTTTTTAAATTAATCATTTGACACAAGATGTAAAATACCTATTCACTCATGACTAGAAGACTCACAGATTATACCATTCAGGAACAAAGACGCGACCGAAAAGTATTTTTTTTTTTTTTTATATTAAATTCCCTTGCTGCCAATATAGAGGCTTTAATAATTATTGTAATGGTTAAGACTTTTCCTCACAAAGACTAAACTGCGTTCTTACTCAGCTCAAGTCAGCTCTACCCAGAAATGGATTACGTAGGTATACCTATATGCTGAGTAAGCCCTTTTAGAATCTAGCACAGTAGGACGACGGGGATAAACTAGGTACTATGAACATAATCTAAAACTTAGGTCTTAGATTAAGGCGAAGAAAATTATCTTCAATATAATAATATTTGTAAAACTAATTATCACACTTTTATGAGCTTCAAATCAAATCAAATCAAATCATCATCATTTTGGTTGGATCGATTTCGATAAAATGTATATGGGACCACCTCTGCAGTATAATCTACCAAACAAAAAGAAAATCATAATCGATTCATATATATGCCTGCCAAAAGTACTAATCCTACAAAAGATACATAACATTACCCGCAGAATTTAAACACAACAACAAAATCCGTACTATATAAAAACCCATACCTGTTACGACGTCTTAAAGCGATTACCATCTGGGGTGGTGACTGGGGGTGCGACACGTAAACCGCATTAGATATGTTAAATCCTACCCCGGGGGTGCGTATTTTTATTCGTATCGCTTACTTTCGTGATTATTGTTCGGGAGGTATTTGCATTGAGAGATGTGGTGGCGAATGGATTTGATACTTGGACTTTAAATGTCCAGTACTTAGGTTTTTAATCCTTGATACGGAATTTTTTTGTGAATATTTCCGGCACCCACGATACACGTATTTGTACTTAGTGTGGGACTGTGAGTGTGAAAGCGTTTATGTTTATTTAGACATTACCTCATCTAATGATGCACTGTAGCTGTTATAAGCTTGCCTAGATGTAACCTATTCTCTCTAAACGTGAAGTATCCAAGATTTTATACCGTTCGGGGAACAAAGATGCGGGCAATGAGTTCCACTCCTTCGCTGTACGAATGTGATGTACAAAATACATTATTACGTAGGTAAGTTGTATGTGATATTGTAGACTGCATATTTAATAGCCATTCATTCTAGGCTTACCGTATTAACCGATCATTCATTATAACTAAAAACGCATTTATTCCCCATAAATGCTTTTTATTGGGAACATAGCTATAAAATACTTCAAGACAAGTCTTAACAAATTGTATAAATGTTTACTGCTCTCAGAGAGAAAGATAATTGTTTGTATTTATGAAATAAAAAAAATAAAAAAACAAAATAAGTACTAGTTAGAAGATACCTATTCTTCCTAGACTCGAAGACTCCAAGATTATACCGTTCGAGGAACAAAGACGCCACAAATATATATAGGTAAGTTGTATGTGATATTGTAGAAATCGTGGTTGATAGCCAGTCATTCTAGGCTGAGCGTGCTTACCATCATCCAGTAAAATACATTAATTCATAGGGAATAAATGCTTTTTATTAGATATCAATAGACATTGACACAGATAAAGAGCGTCAAAGTTCGGGAACGGGGGCTCGTGACGTCACATCTCAGTAAACACTGGCCTCGATTCTGATGTGACACACTAAATTAATTTTAAACTATTCCCCTCTTCATTTTTTGTTTAGTTGAAAAAAGCAAAAATATGTGCCCATATTGTTTGATACTGTAAATGACGGACTAAATAGAGAAAAAAAAATGTTTAAAAGTGTAATTTTTTCAAGTATCAAAACCGTTCGTACTTCATTCCCAGGTGACATTTCCATGATTTTTCCCCAACGAAAGCTTCAAGAAATCGTCCGAAGCGAGTCAAGAAACTCAAGAACGCCTTTACGTGTCGGAAGTGACTTTTTTATTCAGTTTACTTTTATATGGAGCGTTACTGTCACTCTTCATTGCGAAATGGTCCTTTTACTTAAGCCAATTGTCGGGTTTTGTTCCTTATTCTTAATATTTACTCACAGTTTATATGAGTATCTATTATATTGAACTGCTTGCACGTTGGTTTAGTTGGATGCGAGTTCGCCTTTTATGCTGGTTGATTTCTTCGAATCTATCGGGTTCGATTCCCGCTACTGGCTCAGCTATAATTATATTAGCAATTTAATCTCTTCGGCCGCATCATCACTTCTCCCAATCCGACAATTCTTTTGTTACCAATACTCAAATTTCCATGGAGCGATGTCGACTATAAATATAATTTTAATTTTTGTTCCGTGGAGCCCAGTGGATACAAAGTATGGTCATTCAATAGAGAACAATAGCCGTGGAGCGCAGTGGCATAACCCCTTTCTATTACGTGGAATAGTGGGCAAAAAGCTTGACTATCGAGCATTAAAAAAAAAATACATGTTTGTTTCTATTCAAAACAGTTAAGTTTCTTGTAAAGTCCTAAAATGAAGGAAGTGCTGATAGTCTGTCAAAGTTAGCTTTCATTAAGTAATTGGCAAATATGTAGATAATAAAAAATATGATGCCATTACCACACTTTAATACACCGGCGGCGCCGCTTCAAAAGAGTTTATTTACGATTAAACTCTATTCTCACCCTACTTAAATAAGTAGGTTCTACTAAAATCTGAACAATTTTTTTCCATTATTTTGTTTTAATTAGGAGTGCCGTGACTCATTAAGTTAGATTAATCTACTATAACGTGAATATTATAGTTTTATTTCAATAGTTATATCTTATTAAATCAGAATACGAGATAATTATTGAAATAAGACTAAGCCCAAGGGCTTAGTCACATACAATTTTATCTAAATTGATAAATAACTTGTCGACCCAGTTAGGAAGGCTCTGTCTCTCCATGGGTTCGATTCCCGGCAGAGTTTTCCTGTTGTGTGTGTGATATGATATGCAAAAGTGTCCGGTACCCACGATACAAGTTTTGAACTCAGCGATACACGCTGCGTAAATGCGTTTGATTAATTTACTTTAATAATTTTATTTAATAAAAATATCGGCTTTGTCTATCATGTTCTTTTTTATTGCGAACCATATTAATTATTTAGTGATGATGATGATGAGTAAGGTAAATGGTTAAAACCGCTAACTATCTTTTGTCACGTGTTAAAAGTGTGATATGGTCAAGGATATTAATCACGGCAGGTCTAAAATAGAAATGGAATAAATAGCTGCTGTATTTTTATGCTAGACAACAGTATTTGCATACTTTTTTTATGTCTTTGATAGACGAGACCAGCAAGTCGCTCGCCTGATGGTAAGCGTCACGCTTTCCCATTACAGTACAGTGACACCCAGAGTTTTGAACTTAGGTCAAAATCCTGCTCTGCAAAGCACTGCTGTGATATAGGATGAGCCCAAGGGACGTCATCCTATATTGGGGGTATTGGTGGTAGGCATTGATGAAGAGATATATTGATGGATATATGTTTATTACGTGAAGGCTACATGATGAGTGGCTTATGTGTCTAGGTACTAATGCTACGTTGGTGGTCTTATTAGCTAAGTCAGGTGTTTACACACTACACTGCCTCTCCCTGAGATATTCGATCTTAAATCACTTTAAGGCCTGTAATTTTACTGGAAGATGGCCTTTAAATCCAGGAAATAAAGTTATGTTTGTACTACTGCTAGGTGGTTGTCTGGCAATGGTGTGGTGCTGCCCCAAGCGGACTCTGCAAGAGTCCTAGACCATTACAATTTTTTTGAAAATAGACTACCCCTAGCTAGAGATAGCGTTAGAGGTAGCCAAGCGAACATTAGAAAATACTCTACCACTATTGTTATATAATAAAGTACTTATTCCGTACATTCTCCCCTCACCGCGTCGTTTTTACAAACCACTCAGATATTCACAGCCGAGTGGGCGATTTGTTGCCACCCCCTTACCCCTTTGTGCTTGGTGGTATCGGATAACGCGGGTAGAACGCGAGTTATTGCGTGTTAATTTTAAGAAATGCATTATTTTTCTATTTGTTGAGCTCTGAAGCGTGAAGATATTTATGATTTTAGTGGCTTTTGGAAATGTTTCTTTTAAATTTGTCATTTTTTAAGCCTGATAGGCACCTAAGCATTTCGTCGCTATCTCACCTGATGGAAAGAGGTGATATTTTTATTTCTCCATCCCCATTCTTTTAGGAGACTACCAGATGAATTATCTATTCTTTTGATTTTGATAACCTACTCGATATATTTTTTTAAGTAACGTGTATACGCGCCTTATATCCAATATTTTGTTTTTTTTTTCAAGCCCCTATAAAGGATACTGGATTATTTGGGTTTTACGAATATAAGTATACCTTAACTGTCGAAATCCGCTGGATGGATTTAGACAGTTAAGGTATATCTAGTTATATTTGGAAGATACGAGGTAATAAAGAAATTTACAAATATATATAAGTACATACATACTCGAAATACAAGTTACGCGCGAAATATATAACCCTTCCTTGGCAGTCGGGTAAGAAATAAATTTATATTCCTTATTCTTGCAGCACAGTAAGATTTGTAAAGTCAAGCTTCCTATTCTTATATTTGTCACAGGTGGCTTTAATTATCCCATGGAACTGGCAAAGGGTTGTTTAATTATCCCAATGAGAAAACATTATTTGCTAATTACAACGATCTTCTTCGACTTTATAACCAAAAAAATAAGAGTTAATTTGGCTTGCGGAACGCATTCATATTTTTGCCAATTATCGAGATCACCAACAGAGGGAGACCTTTTGTTCCTGTTATAAAGATTGTTCTTTATAAAGATTGGTTAGTTTAAATAGGGTTCAACTTACAGTGGTTTGGATTTATAGTACAATTTTGAAGTTAATGGTACAAAACGGTGGTGGGTGGTATAATAAAATAGCGATTTATGAAGACAATCTCGGTTTGTTGCTGTTGTAATTAAATTAAAGAAGTTTTTATCAAGGAAAACGACGTCAGACATGAAATGTCCGGCGGACCATTCAGGACTTGTAGTCAGGCCGTCAGAGATAGTTTATAAACTGATGGTGAATACTGACTTACTGACTTCGAAGGTCCTGTGTCCCCCCCCCCCCTAGAGGGCGCCCACGCACCCACAGTGTTTCTCCATCCCGTTCGGTCTTGAGCATCTCGTTTAATATGGCGATACCAGAAATTCATCTAAATCTCGTGTTTTTTTTATCTGTTTTACTCGGCAATCATAATTAAACCCAGATAAATAGAAATATTCGTCGTAATCTGTATGATACGATAAATGATACCTTCTTTTTAGAATATTCATAACGTTCATAAATATAAAGGAAAAACATATCAAATCTCATGCAAATAACATCAACTTGTATTTTGGTAACCATTTCGTTCCGCCATTTTATATCAAAACACTGTGAAAGTTATTTCATCTTATATAAGAATAGTAATGAAATAAGCTGAAGAAATTATTTGTCTAGTAAATATGTTATATATATTTACTAGAAAAATAATTTCTTCAGCTTATTTTATTACTATTCTTATATAAGAATATAATTCTTATAATATATCTATACATATAAGAATTATATTCTTATATGGAATAGTAATAAAAATAATAATAAAATACATACAAATGGTGTCTATAATTATATTTAAAAAAAAATTACATATTATTCTTCTTATTCTAATTTCGTTTTTAGTTTAATGTAATATATGATTAGAATAATAATATGTAAAAAATATACATTAATTTTTTTCAATAATAATAGACACCATTTACATGTATTTTATTCTTATTCTTTATTGTACACACATTGATCATATTTTTTTACAATAAGGCCATAATAAAAAGATGTACACAGGTAAGCTTAACCCTTCACAGAGTTTTCTTCCAGCAAACCCTTTAAGTAGGATATAATTTATAAAAGCGAGCAGGTTGCTGTGTACATAGAAATATGATAATATATTTATTTTACTGTTATATTTATAACTACTAAAACTTAAAATCGTTCGCCTACTGAGAAGAATAGCTGGAGTAAACTAGTCAGAGAGACACTATGATTAAGGTACTGATCAAATTATTAGAGCAATTCAGATGATTTGAAGTATGTGTTGCTCTCCGATTTATATAGGCAACAATTTGTTTTAAAAACAATACATATAATGGCAAGCATTAAGTATCGTAGATAAAAGAGAGTTTTGTCGCGAAAGTGAAAAAATGGCGTTGTTGATTTTGTGTAATTTTCCAAAACCTGTGATTCTTCGAGTGTTAATGTGTAATAATGGTGGATTACTAACCGTTTATACTTAGTAAATGTGCATAAGTGTAGGCAAGTCATACAAAGTTGAAAAACGTGATTTTCGCCTTCGCTCCAAAACTCCAATAGAAGTTCTAGTAAAGTTTCTACCACTTTACTAGGGCATGACTTGACTATGACTGACTACTTGACTTTGACTGTGACTTGTGACTAAGAGTTTTATTATGAAGAATAGAAATTGGTAATATTTGTTTAATATTTCGACTGAAGGACTATGCATCCATGGTCATGAAATAATAATAAAAAAAATAATATAGTAGATAAAAGATACTTACCGACTTCACATGCATTCTTTTATTTTAGGTTTTCAAGTGCGCAACATAGCAACGCAATATAACTCAAAATAGAGACATTAAAAAGTGTTATTGAACACATTCTTAATTACTCTACAGTTAGTTACTCATAAACATAAATGCTTTCACACTCACAGCCCCACACTAAGTTCGATGACTTGTGTTGTGGGAGCCGTAAACATTCACATCACACACACGTAATCACAACCAGAAACAGAAACACAAATTTTCCTTGGGGAGAAAACTTATGTTCCCGTCGGTAATCGAACCCGATAGCCCTGCTAAGAAGGCGAGCCCAACTAAGCCAACGGGCAGTTCATTCAGCATTACATAACAAGCAATAATAAAAATGTCACCCTCATAAAAACAAACGGAGATATTTTATATAGTTTACGCCCTTTGCAAATCCACCGGCATATCGTGCAAAGGTTGGACTTGGGAGCAAATGTCGTGGCCTTTCTGCCCCAAAGGAATCATTAGGTGAGGGGCTTCTAAAATGCTTTGAAAAGATAATTAAACATAAACGCTTTCACACTCACAATCCCCACTATTTGATGACTTGTGTCGTGGGTACAGGAGACATTCAGATCACACACAATCATAACTAGATTCATACTCGTATTATTGACCGAGCGAACGAAGTCTCTCCCTTTCAGCTCGGGCGAAATTGCTTTCGTTTGTCCGGCGGATTTCCGGTTTTTCTCCTCTTCAGGAATCGCAAAGGAAACCTGAGTCGGTGTTTCCTGATGAGTACAATATGACTTCAAGTCGCGAGTGAATAGGTTTTTTCTAGGCAAGCTTGCTCCATCCATGGTGGTCAAAAGTGTGCCTATCTTTAATTAAAAAAAGGTCGCATTTCACAACCAATTCTCGTGTTTGTTTGATCATAATATACATTTTTTTTTTCCGATTCAGTTTTTGGAATATTCACAAAATGGTAGTGTGAAGAGGGTAATGGGGGTTGAAAACGTAAAAAATAGATATATATCAGCCATTTACAAAAACACGCTAAATAAATATTATTATTTTATATTTTTTATTACTGCAATACATAAATTATATATACTAGATGAACTGTAAACTTATAACACCATATGCGGACTATTAGATATTGCAAAAAAGATTTGAATTTGATTATCAAACACAAATTTTTACCCGCCGGGAATCGAACCCGTTACCCCTGCTTAGAAGGCGAATGCGCACCCAACTCGGCCAACGCCAGTTCATTCATCCGATGACGGTTAAACGTCATACGTAAAGGAAAAGTAGAGGAAGCGAGGATATGGAATGGATAAGAGGATGGACAGCAGGACCACCTCCATCAATCGCAAAGTACTTACTGCGGAACGAGGGTGATCTTAAATCGGATTTATTATCCGACTGCGTGCAAACGAGGGTAATATGTTTATCAACTGTTGTTTTATGTATGTACGTTTGTTCTTTTGTGGCTTCCTAGAGACCAAACGCGAAGGCTGATGATTATCTAACATCTTTAAACGAGATCTCGGAAACGGCTCCAACGATTTTCATGAAAGTTACAGATTAGGGGTTTTTCGGCCCAAGGAATCGATTTATCAACGTTCCAGGTCCGAGAAATGCTCGGTTCCCAAACTGCATTTGAAAAACCGGGTTTAAGAAACTATCGGCGCCATCTATTACGCCGTGACCGATGTAAAAAACTGTTTCTACTCGACACTAGATGGAGCTTTCTGAGGCTACAAATTCAAACACATTCTACCAAAAACAAAAAACCGAGCAAAGCTCGGTCATCCGGATATTTACGTTAATCGATTTATCTTTTTATTTTTTTGTTACTATTTTTTGTTTTTTTATTACTATCTTATGTAAGAAGTTTCTTTTTTGCAAAATTAATGTATTGACATGATAAATAATTTCGCAAATGGAACGCAAGTAATTCTAAATTTAAACTGTCCAAGTTCCACCATCGACCCCCGCCCCGATGACGTATTGCACCCTAGAGGGTGATCAACTCTGCAATGTACCATAGACAGTAATGCCAACATTCACGACAGAAAAAAAATATCTTCACAGAAGACACAGGTTAAATATATAAAAATAAAATGTAGAATCTGTGCAACTATGTAATCGTCACATAAAAAACGGCGAATAAATATTATTTAGCTGACGTCACTCAATATGATTTAAAATCATGTACATAGAAAGGAGTTATGTAAACAAACAAACAAACGCATTCACACTTACAGCCCTACATTAAATTCAAAGACTTGTAGTTGTGAGTGTCGGAAACATTACAACCAAAACCAGAAGCACATATTTGCACACTGCCCCGCAAAAACGTTATCGACGCGCTGCGCCGCGCCTCGTAATAAAAATGCACGCCAACGCCAGTTGACATTTGACACCAGAGAAAATAAACACCTAAATTTTAAAGTTTGAAAATACATAATTTGCAACAGCCGTACCACGAAAGACGGTCTCAATCGTTGGAATGATGTTTTATTTTTAATTTTGCTTCGCAATCTTGTGCATTTAGCCAGTTTCAAATAATAATATATTTCATGTGAATTTGAAATTAAAAGTCCTATTCACAAGTCACAGTCAAACTCAAGTAAAAGAGTCAAAGTCCAGTCATAGTCAAGTCATGCCCTAGTAAAATGGTAGAACCTTTACTAGAACTTCTATTGGAGTTTTAAAGCAAAATCAAAAATCAAAATCGTTTATTCACAAGTACCCCAAAGAGGCACTCATGATAGCTAATATATCTATATAAGCTAAGCTACCCTACTGCCATATTCGCAAAATTACAGCCAACAGAGCGAAGGCGAAAATCACGTTTTTCAAATTATGACTTGCCTACACTTATGCGCGTTTACTAAGTATAAACGGCTAATAATCCACCGTTATTACACATTAACACTCGAAGAATCACAGGTTCCGGAAAATTATACAAAATCAACAACGCCATTTTTTCACTTTCGCGGCAAAACTCTGGAATGATGTTTCTGGTATTTCACAGTGCATAAATTCTAAAATGTCCAGCTAGCATACAATATGTTCTATATTACGTACCAGCTACTGTTTTTTTATTTTCTTATATTTTACTGAATGACCTGTAATGTACATCTTTCTAATATATAAAATTCTCGTGTCACAGTTTTCGTTGCCATACTCCTCCGAAACGGCTTGACCGATTTTGATGAGATTTTTTGTGCTTATCCGGTATCTATGAGAATCGGCCAACATCTATTTTTCATCATCATCATCATCATCACTTTTCATCATTATGAACGCGGGTGAAACCGCGGGGCGCAGCTAGTTACCAATAAATATCTATGTCTATATCTATGTCTATGTCTATACTCGTATGTACCGTGAATATGATACATCACAGTAATAATTAACAAAAGTGCAATAATTGTAATTAGAGTTGCAATAAATGGATGGGTCGTGGGGTCGTAATCTAATAAGTTATGATGGATCGCGGCCGCAGGTCAGGGTGTTGGTATGTTGCTATTGTCAACAGACAAGCGTATTTGTCATCATGGAGTTATGATCTTGACCACAGAACAGAAATGAGTAATGAAAAAAAGAAAGTTTTGCTTATTACATACTAGCCGTGCCCCGGGCTTCGCTCGCGTTGATCGAGTTTAAAAGTAACCTATGTTTTAATCCTAGGTATACCTAAGCTATGATACATTCCAATATTCATAAAAATGTGATTTTCCCCTTCCCTCCAAAACTCCATTAGAAGTTCTAGTAAAGTTTCTACCACTTTACTAGGGCATGACTTAACTATACTTGACTTGACTAGACTATGACTATTTTACTTGACTTTGACTGTGATTCGTGACTGGGACTTTTAATATGAAATACACCAGAAATATATTATTACTTGACATTGGCAAAATGCACGACGGTCTTATCACTGAAAACGCTTCCATGTAGCCTTTTGCTGCTTCCAGACAGCCTTTAGTCAGAGAGGAACAACGAGAGCCAGAAAAAGCTTTTGGTGTTATTTTACTATCACGTATCAAACCGATGACATTTTAAAAACGATAACATCGTCGCACGCCACCATTGTATTTACTTCACGTGACACTGAAGGGTTTTCGAGTGTGCTTTTCAATTTGCGTCGGATGAAGTGGAACGGGGGAGGCGTAGAGTCGAATTAACAGTAAAATATGCAAAAAAACGAACCTGTTTTTTTTTACTTAACATTTTTTATTATGTTTATTACTTATGTCGGATAGGCTAGCGTATGACCACCTGTACCCATATGTCGCACCTGTACGGGTGCTAATTTTGGGAGATAGAGCGAGCGTGTAAAACACGCTCCGCAAGCTCTGTCTCCCAAAGTTAGCACCATGGACATGGTGGAGGTGTTGGAACATGATAATATTATTTTTTACTAAATACTAGCAGAGCGTCGGTTCCATCCGAAATATTTTCTGTGCAGTTAGTTTTTAAAATGTTGTTTTTTAAATTTGTTTCAGAATTGCAAAAACAAAATTTTGAAAATTACGCGAAGCTCTATCTGGAAACGGCTTTACTGATTTCCACCAAATATACTAGGTCAAGCCACCTTTCATTTAAAAAAAACTAAATCAAAATCGGTCTTGTCGTTTGGGAGCTACTATGCCACACGGTCGCCTCACTCAATGTGTTACCCGTGCCTGCGCCGCCGACCTATTCGAACTGTCTTGTGTAGTGCAGCCTTAAGATTTGTATTCAGGACTACCTACAGCATACTCCAACAAACTACATCGAAAATCATACTAATCATACTTATTAATATTATAAATCCGAAAGTTTGTAAGTAAGTATTCCTGTTCACGCTGCGCGCTGTGACGGCTGAAGGCATTTGGATGAAATTTGAAATGTACATAGCTTTTACCTAGAATTAACACATAAGCTACTTTTCAACCTGATCAACGCGAGCGAAGCCGCGTGCCTATTGCTCTAACCGCTGAGCTACTCAAGCCCTGCCTGAAGCGACGAAATTAACCTTTCTTATTATTAACGTCTTACGGGGACGTGTGACGTCATCTACCGAAACAGTTTATAGAAACTACTACGGCCAACGAGTCTAAAATTGCAGTTAGCTCCACGTTGTGTTGATAACGTCAAATCAATTGAAAAATGTTTCCTTTCCAAATTTATCACTATAGCACCTAGCATTTGATTTATATAGCATTAGCCTAATGCTATATAAATCAAATCAATTTAGGCTTCTCTTTGTATTACGCTGTTCTTGGTCAAATCAAGTTCGTGTAATAGTGAAACTTTTTTATACAATAGATCTGTTCAAAAACCTCGCACCGCTAACAGAGTGCAGCGGAAATGAAACGGAGCATGTGTCGATGAAAATCGTCCAACGAACTATTGTCGAAAATACGCGCGAAAACGTGTTCCTGAACGTAACGAGTCGACACATCTTGTCAAACGTGGCGGGAATTTGGAAAAAAATAGAAGTGATTGTGGGGGCCCGGGGAGTGTTGGTCGGATAGTGGAAAGCAGGTGCGTGCGTCGAAATTAAATTTGGAATATTAGACTAAGAACCATAGAATATAGAAAAAAGGATAGTATAAGTATATCCTTTACCATGCTGAAAACAAGGGAGTAATAGTATTCTATGGCTGGAAACGGAGGCGGTTTATGCCCATTGGGTTATGTGCAACGAGAAAATTTCCCATTCATCTTCAAAACAATTTGACGGGTTTATTTGAAAGATTACTTAATTCACTCTTAGACTAACTCTTAGATGAATTCTTAGAAATATTTGGGGAAAATCAACCGGTACAGCGTAGTCGTTTTCCAGATAGGTCTGGAAGTCTTCAAGTCCCTACTCACTTCAAGAGTGACTAGGTAACTTCTAGGCAAGCAAGCTACATCATCCGCCGCATCTTCGCTTTCCATCAGGTGAGAAAGTGGTCGAATGCTTGCCTATAGAGCATAAAAAAATCAAAACTTATATATTGGTAATATCAATATCGTCTCACAACAAAAAAAAACTATTAAACGTCATCCATTTATGGTAGACATAGCTTTAGTTAGCGTTTCGCTTCAATGTTCATCATCGAAACAGTGAAGCAAAGAAATCATTACCCGCTTCTTTGTTCCCCGAATAGTATAATCTGGGAGTCTTCAGAACTATAATGAATAGGTATCTTTTAGGCAAGTATGTTTGGCTGTCGACTTTCCACCAGGAGAGTTAAAGGTCAAATGCTAATAGTACCCACTATATTACACTGTCTTTTAACAAATAACACAAGAACCAAATGTCTTGCATATTAATAGAGTCATAAGAAAAGTGTTATTGGACACATTCTTAACATACTACTCAACTTAACAGTTTAGGTCAAAATTAAGTTACCTACTTAATGGCCTCGATTCTTATGTCACACACTAAATTAAATTTAAACTATTCCTATCTTTTCCAAAATAGGAACACAAGACAGAGATAGCATACATTTCAGTGCTGTCAAGCTAGTTTATCAATTAAAATATGAACAGCAGAAGCAGAAAGACCCGTGTTTTTAGTCTACACCAATAACATACGACATCTAAGTTCTGACTAACTTGACAGCACTTGAATGTATGCTATCTCTGTCTTGTGTTCCTATTTTGTGAAAGACAGGAATAGTTTAAATTTAATTTAGTGTGTGACATCAGAATCGAGGCCATTATTTATTAGTCTTAAGGCTAGATCGTAAATCTAATGGAGTACCAAACAAAATTGGTGTCATTAAAAAAATAGATGATTAAAACTTGTATAAAATGCGGGTAGTTGTAAATGCACTGTACACGCCCGCGAGATGTCGCGAGTGCGGCCGTGACTTCCGGCGCGATGACACGCACGCAACCCAGTTATTAACTTAGGGTTGTGACAAAAAAAATGGCGAGCCAAACAATTTTAATATTATTTCTATGATCCGTTGAGAAAGTTAGACGTGTATCTATTTTAGTTCCAACTATTTATCTTTCTATCGTAAGATCAGTTAAGAACAATGATAATTAATTTATTTTAGTTGCAACTGATCTTGAGATCAGATGGGTACAACAGTTATAACCGGCTAAAATAAGTATGAAAGTCTGATAGATGATCACAGAAATCTAACTTATGTGGATACTATGATCCGTTGGGATGTACTTAATAGGTAATAATTACTTAATTATTATTTTTAAAGCTAATAAAAATAATTATATATTTGATTACAGATCCACAGACAACGAGACATGTAAAACTAAATAATTATAATCTCACAACAAGACAAACTGTCAAACGTCATCCATTTATGGTTAACATTCCTCTAATTTGCTCGAAGCGTTTCGCTTCTGCGTTTATCATCCGCACAGCGAAGGAGTGGAACTCATTGCCTGCGTCTTTGTTCCCTGAGCGATACAATTTCGGTTTCTTTAATTCTAGAGTAAAAAGGTGCCTTCTAGGCTAGCATGTTCCATCTTCGGCCGCATCGTCAATTTCCATCAGGTGAGGTAGCGGTCAAATGTTAGCCTATCCAGTATAGAAAAAAACTAAAAAAATGCTTGTAAAATCAGATGCAGCAACCCTACACCAAAGACATCATTATGATAATGGATGTCACGGGCTGCAACTTCACAAGTGCTCTTGAAAGTAGTGGGTCTACCACCAACCCTGCGCCAAACATAAACTAAAACCAACCTTATCCTAATACAGACAAAGTGCACTTCACCTGTACGTCATAGTTTGCAGCTACAACGACTAGATGGTGCGACAATCGCTGAGAGGAACACATTAGCGACATCTCTGGGCGAGTGCGAAAATTACAGAGGAATTATAATGTTGAAAGTGTTCGGAGCTTTCAGGTTCTTGTGGCACCCATCAAGACGGAAGGTACTTGGGCTAGGTGCACTTTGTTGGTGGGCCTGGTCGGATACTCGAAGTAGATATAAGGCCTTCAGGCCTTCTTCCTTCAGGAAGACATTGTCTTAAACATGCTTTATTTTGAACTAGCCGTGCCCCGCGGATTCGCACGCTATTATCAAGTTAAAAAGTAGCCTATGTGTTAATCCTAGGTATAGGCTAAGTACATTCCAAATTTCATCTAAATCCATTCAAACGTTAAAGCGTAAAGAGGGAACAAACACACTAACACACTTGCACACTTCACACAAAATTTCGGATTTATAATATTAGTAGGATATAGTTTTAGTTTAGTTTTAGGGAATAAAGGCAATTGGCCCGTAGATAGAGAAAAAAGGTTCTTCTCTAGTAGGCACAATGTAGGCGCGAGATTTCAGTTTAGAGCGAACGACTAGTTTACTTATTCTGATACAGATAATCCTACTAATATTATAAATCCGAAAGTTTTTTTGTAAGTGTGTAAGTGTGTAAGTATGTTCGTTCCCTCTTCACGCTTTAACGGCTTAACGGATTTGGATGAAATTTGGAATGTACATAGATTATACCTAGGATTAACACATAGGCTACTTTTTAACTTCATAATAGCGGGCGAAGCCGCGGGGCACGGCTAGTAATAAATGTTTTCGAGTGTCATGTGATAAAATAATGTCAATTACGTAATCGGTATTTGTGACAATAATCGGTCGTCTGTCCTCCAACGCAGCCGTCCTAGATATAGGTTACTTACTACCTACCTTTGATACCTACGTGACTAGATTCCTCATCGAGGCTGTCGGAATTAGAATAGTCTTTATTGTTTACTAGCTGCGGCCCGCGGTATTACCCGCGTAAGTCCTGGACCCGCAGGAATTCCGAGACAAAATTTTCTTTCATAAGAACCATCTCCTGACACAACAAAAAAGGATTGGCGAAATTGTTTCATCCGTCCACGCGTGATGCGATGACCATGGGAAATATGACCATCGTCACTTTAGGTGAGATAGTGGACAAATGCTTGCCTATCCAGACTAAAAAAAAGACGTGTAGCACTCGGGGACTGCCGCGGTAAAGCTATTGCATAGCATTTTTTATCAACTTATGCAATTATAATTATTTATTTATTTTATTTATGCAGTATTTTTTTTCCTGCCACCTAGAGGCGAGTTGCTGAACTAATGAGACAAGCGTGATATTTCAATGCAAATTGTTTCTTAATTCGACACTACCCACTGACGCCCAAAACAGAGAGGAAAATGAGTGCTTCTGATGACGGTGGACCCCCCTTGCCATCCCACACACCTCCTTTACCGTTATATCTTAATATATAAAATTCTCGTGTCACAGTTTTCGTTGCCATACTCCTCCGAAACGGCTTGACCGATTTTGATGAAATTTTTTGTGCTTATCCGGTATCTATGAGAATCGGCCAACATCTATTTTTTCATCATCATCATCATCATCACTTTTCATCATTATCAACGCGGGTGAAACCGCGGGGCGCAGCTAGTACATATATAGATCTGTGTTATTCAAACAAGGTGTAAAAAAAATATTTCATATTTATCGAACTGCCTGTTAGTTTAGTTGCGAGCGCGTTCGCCTACGCATCGAGTTCGATTCGAACGCATTTTCTCCCCAACGGAAATTTATGTTTCTGTGTGTGTGTGATGTGAATGTTTCCGGCAGCCACGGCACAAGTTATCGCACTTAGTGTGGGGCTGTGAATGTGAAAGCGTTTGTTTTATGTTTATTAGTAGCAAGATGTTGTCTGCAAGAGATCTATTTCAGCGATAAGACCGTCTTACGTTACACTTATATAATTATTTACTGTCACAACTATTTGTATTCTTTGTTACTTAATAGATTTCACATACAGAAGGTTTTAAAAACTGTCAATACTATATTCTGAGAAAAATTCTGGATATTTCTTTTCTAGTACCCGTGGACACATCCTTAGGTGTTGCATAATAAATTAATTGCATGGCACGCCAATCACGTAGAATTAATTAAATGTAAGGCGCCAGGGTACCTCTAGTATGGACTAGATATAATAGACTATACATGGGTATACTGTACATGTTTGTTATAGTACCTGGATGACCGAGCTTAGCTCGGTTTCGACGTGATAACGTCTTATAAATCGATGAACACCGGCTGCACGCACGAAAAAGTGTCACGTTCCGCCTGAGCCTGAGCGTGCAAGCGAGAGCGCGGAACAAGCGATAGAGAGGCACGATCAGCTAATGCGTTCGTCTTATGACGTTATCACGCAAAATTATAATCCTTAAACCGACTTCACAGGCAACCAATTTTTTTTTAAATTTTGAATGACGTTTTCTAAAAATGTATCCTAGCTAGATCGATTTATCGCCCCCGAAACCCAGACCCATACAAAATTTCGAATCGCTGGAGCCGTTTCCAAGATTCAGATTATACATATGTATACATATATACAAAAATTGCTCGTTTAAATGTATTAGAATATCCGGATGACCGAGCTTCGCTCGGTTTTTTGTTTTTGGTAGAATGTGTTTGAATTTGTAGCCTCAGAAAGCTCCATTTAGTGTCGAGTAGAAACAGTTATATATTATATAGTATAGTAGTAGTATTTATTATATAAATACTACTACGAGTAATACTGTGACTATTACAAGCAGATACTTACTTATACCCCTATAGTTTCTGTGATCTTTGCCTACTCACACATTTTTTTTATGTTTAATAGGCAAGCATTTGACCACTATCTCACCTGATGGAAAGTGATGATGCGGCCGAAGGTGTGACATGCTTGCCTAGAAGATACCTATTCACTCGAGACTTGAAGACTCCCAGATTATACCGTTCGGGGAACAAAGACGCAGGCAATGAGTTCCACTCCTTCGCTGTACGGATGATGAATGTAGAAGCAAAACGCTTTGAGCGAACTGGAGGTATGTCGACCATAAATGGATGACGTTTAATAGTTTGTCTTGTTGTTATATGGTAAAAAAAAAACATTTCCCGCGTTCTTTTCAACCGACTTCAAAAAAGAGGTTTTCAATTCGACGGTTTTTGTAGTATGTACATTACGCGACATCTCGACCAATTATTAATCGATTTTGATGTTTTTTTATTGTTTGGTAGATTTATACTTCAGAGGTGGCCCCATATAAATTTTATCGCAATCGATCCAGCCAAAACCAAAATATGAGCAGTGAAGTTGTTTTTTTTCAGCATTGCTTGCGTTTATATATAATCATTAATTTGCATACGGTACTTTTACAGTACATTATTATGCAATAGCTGTCAAATGTTTGCCTATCCTGAGTTAAAAAAAACATATTCATACCTACAATTTTTTACTGAATTTTTATAAAACGCTTCCACACAAAATTCGATGATTCGTGGGTGCCGGACACATTCACATCACACATTTAGAAACACAAATTTTCTTTGGGGAGAAAACTTGAGTTCCCGCCGGGAATCGAACCCGATACGCCTGCTTAGAAGGCGAACGCTCACCCAACTAAACCAACGGGCAGTTCAAATCTGATCTAGGGTTCCGAAGATAAAGCGGTGAAGTCGGGTTTTTTAAGCTGTGCGTTTAAATTATTGTGAAACAAGATAGCATAAGTAGGTACTGATGTAGATCGTGATCCTAACGTAGATCCGACACTCGTTAGATATATTATCTGACCATTAGTGATTGTATTACTCTATTTGTGTACAAACAGATAAGAGTAACCGTGGGTGGTCGCTAATAGCTGCTACACAATGGACGCATTTGGTTTGCACGGATGGCGTACGGAGATGCAAGGGCGGGTTTGTTGTATCTATGTATTGGTTTACTCTTTCTAGACGCACCTAGCATATAATTATGTAACTTTTATTTTTAGGCCTGAATAATTACTTTTAAAAGTAAAAATGTGAAGAAAATATTGGCCCATGTTAAGATGGCATTCAATATAATTATCCACATAACCTATTTCATCTTCTTAATTTTTTTTCAACCGACTTCAAAAAAGGAATTTCTCAATTCGTCTACATGTGTTTTTTTTGTAGTATGTTACACGTTATCTCCGCCAATTATGAATCGATTTTGGGTTTTTTTTTGTTTGGTAAATGACACTTCAGAGTTGGTCCTATATAAATTTCATTAAAATCGGTTCACCTAAAAAAGTATTGAGGTAACATGATGAAAAAAATACAGTCGAATTGAGAACCACCTGCTTTTTGTAGTCGGTTAAAAAGGCACGCCGTGCTAGTAGGTATAAGCACGGCGTGCTTTTTATAATAAGGGTTCTAGGCAAGTCAATTGCTCAAGCCCCGAAACTATTGGTAGCGTAGCCATTAAGCTGGCAGCATTGCCTCCGTGAATTGCAATCCTAATACGTTGAATCAAAAATAAATCTATCAAAAATGTATCTATTTAATAAATAATATCACTGTGTTTTGAAACATTTTCTATACAATCGAATGTTTCGTAAATATTGACAAAAACAGTGCCAGTTAAGATAAGTATATTTGATAAACAAAACTGTGTTAAAATTTATAACGCAATATTTATTAGACGAAGAAGGAAAAAGGATTATTCTAGGACGTGTTATGTCGTCTTCAAAATCGTCACTTTCTAGACGAGATTAGGGTCAAACTATTGCTTACTGCGCCAAAGAAACGAGTAGAAATTTAGTTACAAATATGAGGAAGCGCATCCACACTCACAGCCCGACACTATTTGAAGACTTGTATCGTGTGTGCCGGACAGTGGCGGATTTACACAATTGCCGCCAGTAGGGTATCATTTTGCCGCTCTTACCAACCTCTACAATTCAATTACTTAGTTCACAATCACATTAATTGCAATGTTTTCGTCAATGAAATATTATGATTCCCAAATCATAATGTTGCAATTTCAATAAAAGGTTAGTGTAATAGGATGATAGTGTATATTACACCATCTTTTGCCCGTAATTAGTATGAATACAAACTAGTCAAAAAAAATTGGTCTCAAATTTTCCGCCCCTAAAATCTGCCGCCCTAGGCTCCAGCCTACTCAGCCTGCTGGTAAATCCATCACTGGTGCCGGAAACATTCTGATCACACACAATCGAACCCAGAACCAGAAACACAAAATAATGTCGCATTATATTATGATTATAATGAATTGTGCTCGTAGTGAGAATCGAACCCAGGACCCACGGAGCTGAGGGAAGAGATTTTCCCACTTTTTTTTACACAACAACAGTAATACAAAAGCTGTGCCCTATGTACGGTCCGTAATTACCGTCCTTGGTACAAATGTATTATAGACTAGCCGTCCCCCGCGGCTTTGCCCGCTATTATCAAGTTAAAAGCAGCCTATATGTTAATCCTAGGTATAAGCTATGTACATTCCAAATTTTATCCAAATCCGTTTAGCTGTTAAAGCGTGAAGAGGCAACGAACATACTTACACACTTGCACACTTACACACAAACTTTCGGATTTATAATATTAGTAGTATTAGTAATACGAATAGGTGTAATAAAATCCATTTTATCTCATTGATACATGTTTAATGAACTGAAAAGCTATAACAAATTGAAATGGAATGTTCGGTGGAGTAGGTCTGTGAATATTTTTTTACAAGCAGTCATACTAATACAAGCATTTGATGCTCTACAAAACTTAGATTTCTACATTTTCAATAGGCGGGTAGGAACCGGATTGGTACATGATTACTTGTCGTTCTCGTGAACAACCTGGGGCTTGTAGTCCAATTCCAGAACCCTGCTGAGGCTGTTCACATACATATCCAAACGCTGGGTCATGTAATAGCACCGACGATCCTTGATCTGCCTGTTCTGGTTCAGATCCATCACTCCAATCAGCAGACCATCCCTAGTGCGCGAAAGTCCAGGGGACCTGACTCCGTCCGGACCGCAGAAATAGCTCGACCCGTAGAATAAACCCAAGTCTTTATGTGCAGGCTTGCCATCAGCAGATGTGAACTCATTCGGGAACTCCTCATAACCCACTCTGTTTATAGCAGCCGTGAAGTAGCAGTTGGTGATAGCAGCATTCCTAGCTTCGATGTTCCACATGTACTCGCTACCAGCTTCCGCTGCGATGGTCGCAGATGGGTTGAATACAATCTCCGCTCCGTTCTGACCGAACATCATCCAGTTCAAGACGTGATGGCGATCGAAGCAAATGTTCACAGCTATCTTTCCATATCTGGTAGCGAAGACCGGATGCCCAGAGTTGCCTTCCATGTAGTAGTTGGACTCGTTGAAGTCGCCGACTCGGGGGATGTGGTTCTTCCTTTGCTTACCGATAACTTTGCCAGTGTCACTGATCACGACCGCTGTGTTCCACAGGATCTCTGCGTGCTTCTCATCTCTTTCAAGAATAGAAGATACGATTACCATGGCGTATTTGACAGCTAGTTCCTTCAAGAATCTCGTGGTTTCACCCTCTTCGGCTGACTCGGCGAATTCGCACCAGGGCTGCTTCTCTCGCGTGCAGAAGGCGAAGGGCATGTTCCACAGCTCTTGGAAACAAATTATGTTGACTCCCTCTTGGCCGGCGACATCGATAATCTTCTTAACTTTCTCGAAGATGGCTTTCTTCTGTTCGTTAATTGGGCGGTCGGTCGGTGCGGCTATCGAATGCTGGATGATGCCGACCTTCACAATCCTCGGTGGTCTGGTCTGTTCTTTCTTTGCGGGGAAAGCGTAGGCTGCAATCTCGAAATTGGCTTCTTTGGCAGCGGCGAGGGATGACTCCTTAATAGAGACTTCATTGTGGTTCTTTCTTCCGTAGTAAATTCTGTTGAATTCGTCGAGATCTCGCCCACTGAGGTTGTTGTTAATGATGGCTTCGAGGCTCTGGGTTTCGTTGTCCATGTTTGATGCGTGTGTGTTGGATGGCTAGCCGTGAGCGACTGTGTCTGGTAGCCAGCTGGCAGCCCTTAAATACCGTGCTGCACTGTCGATGCATGCCGACTTGTGGAGATATTTATCTGTGTGGTCCGACTACGCCCGACGACGGCCTTCGACCCGCGATGATAGTGTGCTCCGGGAGAAAAATATTTGGCTTATCAATATTTAGCCGACGTGAACGGTTAGAGACGGGTGGAAATTGATTGTTGTTTTAGTAAATTAAATAGATAACTTGGTGTGAATGGTCGAAACATTGTAAATGAAATCAAACTTTCAGTATGAACTTTTTTGCAATTGTTTTTAACCTTTTGCTGAAGATAAATGGTTATTTTAGCTATATTTAATATAAAATACGATACCGAACTAATAGGTAGTTTTAAAGATTGGTGCAATACTTACACGAGCGGCCTATCAAATATTATTATTTTAGCCTATCTAAGCGTATTATATATATATACACCGCTGGTGCATATGGGATCACGAACTTTTGCAATGCACAGTTTGTTAGAAAATGAGCAGTGCTTGCTAGTAGAAGCATATTAATATAATCTCTTACTTATTCTAATTACACTTATATATATATATAAGTACCAAGTATACCTTTGCACTAAGGAAAACCTATATGGTGGACATTCCAAAAGTGCGCACGAAGCGTTTCGCCTCCACATACATTGTGCGAACCGCAAAGGAATAGAACTCCTTACCTAAGTCAGTGTTTCCTGATCATACAATATGGGAATCTTCAAGTCGCGAGTGCATAGGTATCTTTTAGGCAAGCTTGCTCCATCGTCGACCACATCGTCGCTTACCATCAGGTGAGATGGTGGTCAAAAGTTTGCCTATCAAAAATAAATTTGATCAAGATCTGATCTTGAAATATCTTCAATAATGCGTGTTTAGTACATCTAATCTGATCAAAGTGAAGTCGGTTTTTTTTAAATCTTTACTTGCGTTTAATTATTCTAAACATTATTGCAATAGATGGTTGAGTGCTGAATGTCGTAAGTAAGGTATTCACTAGACATAATGCAGTAACTCAAATTTGTTCAAAGTAAGACTCTATGTGTTCTATAGTACCCAAATATTAGCTTATACACTACTAGTATCTTTTATACGTAAGTAAACATTGATGTTATGTTACCTAGTATAAGTAAGGTACCCACTACACATAATGCAGGAATGTAGAGACTATGAACTTATAGTACGTAAATATTTTCCTATACAAGAGCTAGTACCTATACGTTAGTTAACGCCCAAGCAGCAAGCAAGAATCCTTAGCACCATTAATTCGACTTATTTAAAGTTATTGGTTCTTATACAGCTGTACAAAAGTATCAAGTGACGTTTTTTACTTCATAACTTTTTTTTTTCAATTTCTAATAACTATAATAGGAATTAAATAATAATAACATTACTTAAGATTAATTGTAATACATAATAACATTAGATAAGATTAGTTGAAGCTATTTCATCTGTTAATAATAAGATACAAGTTATAAAAAGAAAGGTTAAAGATGGTTTAGTTAGACGATCTTCATATCTGATTTTTTTACGGTTTTATGCAGCTTCTTCTTTATAACTGTATAAAATAAAAAATGTAAACTAATAACTTTATGATATATATTATATAGTATTAATACTACGGTACCCAGTCTCTACACAGAATGCAGTAATGTAGATATTCTCATATTTGCTTAATACATAGTACCCAAATATTTGTCTATAGGTATACTAGATAGTATCATTTATGCTACTTTGTAGGTACCTATTATACCTATCTATAATATTTCACTGTAGGATAAGTACGACGTAATCTGAATAAATCCTGTATAAAATAGGTGAATACTTTAAAAATATATACATATATATTTATTACATATTTATATGTATATATCTAACTCATACCGTTACAATGCTACACAAATATTTACATACAAATTCTTGTAATTTTTTTTTTAGTATTCACCTATTTTAGATATATATATCTTACTGCCCGTTGGCTTAGTTGGGTGGCGTTCGCCTTCTAAGCAGGGGTATCGGGTTCGATTCCCGGCGGGAACACAAGTTTTCTCCCCATGGAAAATTTGTGTTTCTGGCTCTGGTTGTGATTGTGTGTGTGTGTGATGTGAATGTTTCCGGCACCTACGATACAAGTCATTGAACTTAGTGTGGGGCTGTGAGTGTGAAAGCGTTTATGTTTATGTTTATGTTTACTCATCATCCGTTACAATGGTACACAAATATTTACATATAACTCAATTTAGACACAGTACCCAAACCGACCGACGAAAATGAGGGATGTTAGAAGTTTATATTGTGTATCTATGTGTCTGTCTGTAGTATGGTATCGAACGGCTGGAACGGTTTTGATTTAGTTTTTAATTTTGAGAGGTATACGAGTATTATGAGTTTTCTTAGCTATGTCTGATGAAAATCTTTTCAAGAGAGCGTCGGGATATTTCTAAAATGTTGATATGACCATTTGTATAGAATGAATGATGAATACTTCAATTATTTTGTAGCTTGGGGCGAAAACTAATGCATTATAATACTAGACGATACTAGAAATCCAATAGCTAATCGCTACCACATAGACCTTTCCTAGATATTCGAGTTACTGCGGTGGTGCGGTTATGGACTGAGATACATTTCAAAAGTCAGTAGTCAATGATAATTATTTATATATAAAATATTTCGTTGTTACTTATTGTTTTTAGTGCCTTTGATTATTTACTGTCATTCCTTAAGCGTCGTTTTAAATGGTAGAGCTACCAAATTAACTAAATTGAAACGCAAGCAAAGCTGCGTATTCCAGGTCTAGTGTGTTTACCAGCTTCGATCACATCGTCACTTACCATCAGGTGAGATAGTGGTCAAACACTAGCCTGTTACAAATAAAAAAAAAAAAAAAAGCTTAAAAAACCGACATCATCGCTTTTATTTCGGTTTTGGCTTGACCGATTTCGATAAAATTTATATGGGACCACCTCTGAAGTATACTACCAAACAAAAAAAATCATCAAAATCGATTGATAATTGGAGATATCGCGTAACATACAAAAAAAATACAGTCGAATTGAGAACCTCCTTTTTTTAAGTCAGTTGAAAACAAATAACAAACTCATTCATACTCACAGCCCCACACGGGGCCTACAACCTGGTCAAGTTTAATGCCACTAAGACACAGGCTTGTTTATTCTCCGCCAAATGGAGTCCATTTGAACTGACTCCTACTTTTTGGAATGTATCCATACCATACCAGTAACTGACCATCTTGAGTTAAGTACTTGGTTAAGTTAACTTCGAAGCTACATAAGCTACAGAACTACAGAAGAAAGCCCGCATTGGCCGCAAAAAAGCTGGGTATCCTCGCAAAGGTGACACAAATACATCACACCTGGACAGCACACTAAATGGCTCTTGGAAAGAAAATAGATGTTCCTGCCGGGAAACGAGGTGAGAATTATAGATATACCTAATAAGCATATTATACATAAACATAAAAGCTTTCACACTCACAGCCCGACACTAAGTTCGATGACTTGTGTCGTGGGTGCCGGAAACATTCGCGTCAAAAACACACAATCACAACCAGAACTAGAAACTTAAATTTGCCCTGGGATGAAACCTGTGTTTTAGTCGGGAATCGAACTCGATACCCCTGCTTAAAAAGCTAACGCCACTCAACTTAATCACCGAGCAATTTAAAAGTTAAATAATATAATTCAAAAAGATCTTTGGCAAGGAAATATATCCCTTGGTAAGTAAATTTGGAGCGCGGTTTGAACCCGCGGTCATGGCCTTAGATAGCTCAGCGGTTAGAGCAATACCTAAGGCATGACACCCATGGCCGCAGGTTCAATCCCCGCTCCAAATTTACTTTAAGTAAAGTAAATTTCGTCGCTTTCCATCAGGTGAGATTGTGGTCAAACGCTTGCCTATGGTAAATAAAAAAAAAATTGGAGCGGGGTAGGTAAAGTTTTGTCTAGCATGCCTTATGCTATAGAAACAAAACTACTTTAAACAATAATCCTTATTAGTCTATCCACGATACTGGCACAATAGTGTCAATCAACAGATAAAGCCGGCTGGCATTATAAACATACGATAAAATAAACATGGCTCGCTTGTTTACGAAGCAAACTGGTTATGTAACTTCGACTGTGTAATTGCAACTCACTGAACAACTACGTCTTAATTCTTGTTTAACATAAAATGGCCGTGCAATTGAGTCTAGACGAAATTATAAAGAAAAGCTTGGACGAAGAACAAAGAAAACAGTTTAATAAAATCTACTATGGAATTGAAGATCATTGTCTTAGAAATCTGAAGGAAACAACGATGACCTCTGCTGAGAAGAATAATTTTGAAATAGCAGCATTTGGATTTGACGCAGTAAATGAAGAAAGACCTCCTAGAATAGTAAAACTGGGCATTGTTCAGCACTCGATTGTTTTACCCACAGATAAGCCTATCAACGCACAAAGGGAAGCTATATACGAAAAGGTTGGAAAGATCATTGACACAGCAGCATCCGAGGGCGTAAATATCCTTTGTTTACAGGAAACATGGGCCATGCCGTTCTTTTTGTGCACGAAGGAGAAAGAACAATGGGCAGATTTTGCAGAATCAGCAACAGATGGCGCTTCTACAAAATTCCTCAGCATGTTAGCAAAGAAATATAACATGGTGATCATCTCGCCCATTCTAGAGAAAGAAGATGATACTTGGTGGAACACTGCGGTGGTTATCGACGAAAATGGACATTATCTTGGGAAACACCGTAAAAATCACTTGCCCAGTGTCGGCAGTTTCAACGAAACGTTCTACTATTCTCCTGGCAATACTGGCCACCCGGTTTTCGAAACGAAGTTTGCTAAATTCGCCGTGAACATTTGCTACGGACGTCACCAAGCTCTAAACTGGCTTATGTTTGGTTTGAATGGCGCTGAGATTGTTTTTAACCCTGCAGCGACGATATCAGAGTTCGGTGAGTCTTTCTGGGGTATTGAGGCCAGGAATGCAGCTGTTGCCAACAGCTTCTACACGTGCAGTATCAATCGAGTCGGGACTGAAGATTTCGTCAAGATTGACGGCGGCAAGGTAACGAGAAGCTATTATGGATCCAGCTACATAACAGCACCTAATGGCTGCAGAACTCCTGGATTATCTAAAAGTAAAAACGGTCTGCTTATTGCTGACGTGGATTTGAACTTATGCCGACAAGTTAAGGATCGCTGGGGTTTCAATATGACAGCAAGATTAGATTTATACGCAAAAGAACTAAACGAATTAAAAAATAAACTGTAGAAAAGTGAGTAGAATTTTATTAATGTTTTGGAATGACTTGATAATAAAGCACTAAGCAGGTACAGTCAGCAGCAAAAGTTTTTTTATTTGATTTTAATAATTTACACTCCACAGACCTAGCGCCCGTGCCTTTGTTTAACCTATAACAAAATTAAATGTCTTATGACATAAAAATAGGAAAAATAAAAAAATTATAATTATGAAAAGATTTTCAAAATTAATCGTACCTACAATTAATCTCCTTAACCACTGGCTAACACATCGAGAGTTCCGTGCAAACCTATATGAATTATAAATATAAATAAAAAAATTATAATTCATAAAATAAATCTAAATAAATAACTAGATAGTTCATGAATACATCACAGTAACCGAGCCTCGAAAAATGTATCCAGGTTTTTTTTGCCACTCTTAACTACAAATTAACGTTTATCGGATTTTTTCCGTCACTTGTGCTGTAAGATATTGCTAGTTTCCGAATTTCATTGTTCTACGCCTACAAGAAATACCCTATAGGTATTTATTTATTTTAATACCCGTATTTTTTTAATGCTTTGACTTTCAGCATGATATCTTTTACAGATTCAAAGGACAGGACGACAACTAAGTGATACTTCCAATAAGGATTTCTTTATTTTATTATAGGGTACAGAACTATAACGTTTTATATATTTATAGTCTAGAATAGTCTAGATGTTTTATAAAGGCCTACCTATGGGCTATGATCAGTGCTTACAAAAAGCACACCTGTCCAATGGTTGATCTATTGTTTCAATATATATTTTGATTCAGGTACTTTTCAAAACTAGCAATGTTTAGCTAGGTACTTTTGTTGAATGTTAGCTTGAAATATATACGATCTTAAATGATTATTACCAAGTCGTTAATTATTATATGTTTATGTTCTTAACATCTTTATATCACACCTCCACAGATAAAAAATACGTGTCATTCTGTATACTGTGCCATCACCGTACTAGGCTAACTATGTTAACACTTCCAATTTTAACAAGGAATGTACGGGAACTTGAGTTTGAAACAGATACCATTTGCATAGTTATGTTAAAATAAACAGCTGACTAACTTCGAACTATTTAGCACAATGTGGCCTACGTACTTACCTATATGCCATCTCTTTGGCCTTACAGAGTTGGGTTGGTTTTGTACCTACGCTACGTAAGATTTTTCCCTCTTCAGCTTTCTTCTTCTGGTATTAATAGGCAAGCCTTTGACCACAATCTCACCTGATGCGGCCGAAGATGAAGCATGCTTGCCTAGAAGATACCTATTCACTCTAGACTTGAATACTCTCAGAAGACCGTTCAGGGAACAAAAACACGGGCATTGAGTTTCACTACTTCGCAGTACAGGTGACAAACGTAGAAGCGAAACGCTTAGAGCGAACTAGAGGTATGTTTGTCTTGTTGTTAGATGATAAAACGGGCATGGGGTAATTAACTGAATTAATGAAATATTTATTAACTCGTGTAATTCCTGCGCACATTCATCAAAATGTAAACGATAGGCTTGCATGAAGGGAAGGGCTTGCATCAGGCAAGTACAGAGATTATTATTATAATGAAATTGGAGCTTTGTTGCGAAAGTGAAAAATTGTGCTATCAATTTCGTATCATTTTCCAAAACGTGTGATTCTTCTAATGTGTCAGAAGAGATGAAAATTCGTGACGGAATTTCAATCTCTCGTGTCTTGTGGACGGTTAACCAAAGATTTTGCAGCACAAGCCATAGGTAGATTTGTTCCCTATCTTAATACGGAAACTGTTTAAAAAATCTTAAGATACCCAAAAAAACAGTAAAATGTATTCAAATAGATTAGAGAACCTCCTTTTTGGAAGTCAGTTCAAAACAGTGTATTTTTTGTTGGTGATCCTATTCAGAAATTATAAAATATTGATCGTCCCAAAACGTAGACAAACCACTTTGTTTCATCGAGTTAAGGTCATAGGAACGATGATACTTCCTCCGAGGAAATAGCAGACAATTGATTGAATTTGATAGTCTATAAACTTATTAAACTTGATAAAATGTCAATTTTATTGATTGAATTTGATAGTCTATAAACTTAATAAAATGAAAATGTATGTATGTAAAGACAGGATAAGAACCCAAAATATAAACAAATAATCTCTGTATAGCCTATGGTTTCTCGAAAATTGTCTATGGTAGAAAACTGTCAGTGTCAGTGATCTCTATTGTCACCGCATGAATTGTCATTTTTCGGTTCCGATTTTGCATCAAATCAAGTTGAATTTACTAAAAGTATTTACTGAAAACCACTGAATTCGAGCAGAATGGTAAGCAAAGTATATGTTTATATTGCTAAAAATAACAGTTAACAACAAATAACATTGTTTTCGCACCAGCAAACATTGTTTGGTTATGATAGCGTCATGAACATTACGGTGCAAATTTGAAATAATAGAATAATATCTCTGTTAATATGTACCCCCTTGTAAAATATTGTTGGGAACGCTCACACTAATCCAAAGACGAAAAATAAGAGCACATGAAGCCTAATTATAACTAAATACCTATCATGTTCAGTAGCCTGTCATCTTATTCGATGTTTTCAGTCAATTTTAGCGTACAATGGAGGCGCAGTGGTGGCCATGAAGGGCCAGGACTGCGTGGCGATCGCTACGGACAAGCGGTTCGGTATCCAAGCCCAGACAGTGTCTACTAACTTCCCAAAAGTGTACCAAATGGGACCTACCCTGTATGTTGGCTTGCCGGGACTCGCTACTGATACACAGACTGTGTTCCAGAGACTGAAATTTAGGTAAACTACATGTATTTTTTTTATCATACATATTTTTTTCTCTGATCTGAGCCTTTGACTACTATTTTACCTGTTGGTAAGCGATTTGGTGGAGGGTTGGTAATTGATTTGGTAACCACGCTAAGCTTAGAAAGCCACTGGCCCTCTAGGATAGTTACTGAAACGCTATAAGGCTGGGCATCAGATTTTTCAACTTGATGGTGGCCTTGATGGACCCTACAACATAACTGTATTTCTGTATATGGTAGCTTGACCTGTTACACCCTAAAAACTAAAATCCTAATGTGAATTTAAAGATTCAGATTTTTGTCAGGATTCTATTTTATAATTTTAATCATTTACTTAAGATATATTTTAAAAGTTTTATTAAGTCAGTTCTATTTTAAAATAAGCTTCCATGAACAAAAGAGCTACCAAAGTGTACCCATACTACTAGTGATAATATTTTAATTAAATTTTATTTTATTTAAACTGTTTAAAAAAGGAAGTATTAAATGGTTTTTATTAACATAAGCATAAAATAGGTTGTAAGAGTTTTTTTGATGTTGTAATAAAGTACTGGCAATCAAATGTAAAAGAGGTAAACACTCCTTTCTTTACGTGGCATTGCAACACGTAATGGCTACAGCTAGTATGGATATAAAAAACAAAAATGCAATCTTAAAGCTATTCTACTAGCTTCGTTTTTCTACCTCTTCAAGAATTAGATTCTCAATTTCACTGTATATATTTTTTTGTGTATATGTTATGTGATATCTCCGCTTATAACCTATAAGCTCGATGTCTTGTAGGTAACTTAGTTCTTTGCTGTACATAGTTTTAGGAAATATAGGCAATTGGCCCATAGATAGCTTAGATATTTATTGTTGAAAAAAAAAAAACGATTTTGATGATTTTTTGTTAGGTAGATTATTCCTTCAGAGGTGGTCCCATAAAATTTTATCGAAATCAGACATGCCAAAACCAAAATATAAGCGGTGAAGTCGGTTTTTTTAAGCTTAGCTTGCATTTAATTATTATTTGTACATTTCAGAATGAACCTATATGAGCTGAAAGAGAACAGAATTATGCGCCCCAAGACGTTCTCAGCAATGCTCTCAAACTTGCTCTACGAGAGGCGATTCGGGCCATACTTTATTGAGCCTGTGATTGCCGGACTCGATCCCTATGACAACCAGCCCTACGTGTGCAATATGGATCTGGTAACAATCAATGTTTTGTTTTTACTAAAATATATGTTGATTGTTGTGCACTGGAGTTTTACTTGTGAAAAGTGATCATGAAGATGACAAAAATATACTTCATTATATTTACTAATGTTTAAAATTATAGTTTAATCAAAGACAATTAAACGCATTCACACTCACAGCCCCACACTAAGTTCAAAGGGTGCTGGAAACATTAACATATCACACACACAAATACACCCAGAACCAGAAGCTTAAATATTCCTTGGGAAGGAACTTGTGCTCCTGCTGGGAACCCAGGCCCACGGCGCAGAGGGCGGAGACCTGTCCACTGCGCCAACTGGGTAGTCAAAGTTGAATCAGTTCAGTAGTTACGGAACTATCAACATATGAAGTTTATAATGTACCTAGTAATAAGTATTTAAATTTGAACTAGACTGCTAAGTAGAGTACCTGATAATAAGTATTTAAATTTGAACTAGACTGCTAAGTAGTATACTGAGAATGTGTCCAGTCATTCTGTTACTGTCTCTTTTACGGTGTTATGCAAATATTTTGAGTTGTTTAGAATAACTTGTTTTTAGTAACGACAAAAAATTTGGAACAGTAAGTTTTCCTAATATAAATATTCAAAGCAGAGCCCACTGTGCCAAGTGGGTCGTCAATTCAACAGAAAATTTAATTTACTCTTCTAACTATTCAATAAATTTAATTTGTTTATTGACAGATTGGCTGCCCAAACGAGCCTGAGGACTTTGTAGTATCAGGCACTTGCTCGGAGCAACTGTATGGTATGTGTGAGGCTCTTTGGGAGCCCAACCTCAAGCCTGACGAGCTGTTTGAAACCATATCACAGGTAAACAAGATTCTCTTCACAATAGCTAGGAACTAACTTATATGTCCAATCATGTCTATAAACAGATCATACATATAGAATCGAGTCAACCTCAGGTCCTGTAGATGGATTCTATTTACATTTATAACGCTATCACACTCACTGCCCACTAAGTTCGATGACTGTTACATGGGTGACGGAAACATTCACATTTCACACAATCATACCCAGAACCAGAAACAAATATACCTTGATATGGAAAATTGTGGTCCTAAAGGGAATCGAACCTATGTCCCACGCGTAGAAAACAAAGACTCCCACTGCGCCAACTGTGTCCACAACAACTGTGTTATAACTATCTATTTCTCAGGCGCTCGTGAACGCGGCGGACCGTGACGCGATATCCGGTTGGGGCGCGGTTGTCTACATAATCGAAAAGGACAAAATCACAGAGAAGCACGTCAAGACAAGGATGGACTAGATGTAACGGATGTGGATGTTTATAATAAAATTATCATTACTTCTAAACATTTGTATCATTAAAAGAAAATATCTTGTTTAATCATTTAATAAACCAGTCTAGGCAACTGTGTCTAGTGAGCTCGAAAAGGATCTCGCAGTCACAATCGCAGTGAATGCGTAAAAAGAAGAGACCCTCCACACTAAGTTCAAATACTTGCATTGTGGGTTCTGAAAACATTCACAAATCACACCCAAACCACAAATCTCCCTTGAGAAGGAAAATTGTGCTCCTGCTGGGAATCGAACCCAGGATACGGCGCATAGGGCAGAGACTTGTCCACCGCGCCAACCGGGTCGTGGTATCTGAATGATCATTTCGTTGAATGACATGTTAGTTGAAAGCAGAATAGACAGCAGCCTACCTTCTTAATAACCGATTGAGCAAGAAAACGTCTGGAAATGTAAATATGCAATCCGCAGATTGGAATTGGTAGTAGTCATTAACTTCCATGAGTCTATTTGGGATTTTGGGATTTTTGGGATCAAAATCGTTTATTGGCATGGGCGAATTGACATGTTAGTTGAAAGCAGAATAGACAGCAGCCTACCTTCTTAATAACCGATTGAGCAAGAAAACGTCTGGAAATGTAAATATGCAATCCGCAGATTGGAATTGGTAGTAGTCATTAACTTCCATGAGTCTATTTGGGATTTTTGGGATCAAAATCGTTTATTTGCATGGGCGAATAAACGATTTTGATTTGATTTGGAATATCATGTTTTTTGTATGCTCGATAGGACCACTATCTTGCTTGAACGAAAGTGATCACACGGCCGAAGAAGTACGCTTGCCTAGAAGATACTTGTGTAAATAGACGCAGAATAAGTTACTCGCGGAAACGTCTGACATATAGATAGGTATTTTATTAGTTTCAAAACTTTCCTTGCGTTTATACATAATGATTAAACGAACTTACCTGTGCGTGAAGTTCTATCGTAATTATTCGAGCGCCGAGTCCAAAGAGATTAACTTATTTCCTCATTATATACACATGTGGTCAAGAGACACGGCGCGTTTGTATAATTTAACTGACATAATAGGTTTGACTTATCTCTCACTTGTTGGTAAGGGATGAAGCCGCCGGAACCACACTCGGAGACATTTTTCTATGATACGGTAAAAGTACGGTACAGATCAAACGAGTGTAAAATAACGCCCAAACACCTTACTACAAACGAGGCTTAGGTTCTAGGATTAAACATTAAAACACATTTTGCAGAAACTTTATAAACCGAATTAAAAAATTAAGTTTTATTAATTTTCATACACATTTTTGTCTTTAAAAGAGTAGTAGACTAGAGAATTAACATTTCAACAGTGTTGCTTACATGCCGAATATGGATTAAGAATTAGCGAAGCTATAATAATAAATATGCCGAACATCGGGGGCTTCCGGTATCGCCGTCACCGCTAACAAGATTAAAACCTATTGGAAACAATATAACTAAAATTGCAATGAGCCGTATTTCTATACATAAACGCAGTTGTCGAAAACCGTTAGCAGTTTTTTTTTCTTTAATTTTGGCTACGCTATCTTGTGCATTTAGCCATTGTCAGGTAATAATATATTTCAAGTGTATTTCGTGTTAAAAGTCCTAGTCACAGTCAAGTAAAAGAGTCAGGTCCAGTCATAGTCAAGTCATGCCCTAGTAAAGTGGTAGAAAGAAACTTCTATTGGAGTTTTGGAGCGAAGGCGAAAATCACGTTTTTCAACTTTGTATGACTCGCCTACACTTATGCTCGTTTACTAAGTATTAACGGTTAACAATCCACCATTATTACACATTAACACTCGAAGAATCACAGGTTTTGGAAAATTATACAAAATCAACAACACCATTTTTTCACTTTCGCGGCAAAACTCCACCGTTAGCAGTTGGCATTTACTCGAACAAATGAATAACAATAGGTATAGCCAATTAAAAAGCACTTGCTGCTTCAAGTGCTTTGTGATTGGTTAGAAATGATCAGAGCGAGGACTACATTGGGCCGACGCACACGTCTGAGGTTTGTGTGCACACCTGACCGACACACGTCTTACACGTTACAATAAATTATTTTAAAATATTCTAGAATCTCCTCTAGAATTAATAAGAAGATTTACAAGCATATGAAGGTCGCTTCTTGATAAATAATCTTAATTCAAAGAAATGAATGACCTAAAAGTATTTGAAAACAGTGGCGGGCGTTCGAATATTTCCGCGTTCGACGTCTGAGACGTAAAGCAGTAGCTACAATATGCAGACACCGACGATATCTGCGATCGCTTCACACTGAATCGCCTGGTGAGAATCTAACGTACGAAATGACTATTCACCATATAAAATATATGAACTTCGACGCGTTCAGATCAGCGATGGCCAACGTGGGCCTACTGTAATTCTCCCTTTAATAGTTTCGCCAAACAGACCTGCGTTGTTTTCGTTTAGAAAACGGCTCATTGCCAGTGAACACGGATAAAACATGAAAGAATCGTTGTATGTATGGTGAAAACTTTGACCCAAAATTACGAATAGAAGAGATCATTGATAAACAACAGTAATGTATTATAATTAAAAGTCAACCTTATCTTTTGACTAATTTGAATTAATGTGCCGTGATTAAACAACGTCAAATTTGACATTCCTAGAACGCCGTTCTTTCTGTATGGGCGAAGTAAAAGCGCAATCAGTAAGCCCACCGCGGCGCAAATTTAGTTGGGTCATTTTCGAGCGCATTAAATACTTCCATATTTTATCCGTGTTCGCTGCTCATTACCGACCTATACAATGGCAACATTGACAATATCTGAATCATTTCATGGCCGACACTTTGTTCAGGAACATGAAGACACGATAACTTGTAGAGTCGACCAGGTACCACGCAATGGTCACTAATATTAATTAATAATAATCACACTCGAGGAAGTATGAAATGGGAAACGGTCGAATAACAATGCAATTTCACTGTAGTATTAGTCCAAGTAATACCTTAATTACAATTTCATCCTATTTATAACAAAGTTTATCGAAACGTTTCACTCAAAACCAGCCCCTATCTAAAATAAAAATTACCATCTAAAAGTAAACAATAATATATCTATCACAAAAACTATTTTTGAAATAATTCCAAGTAAAGAAAACGCCTTGAATACTGACTGCCATAACAATTACTCAGTCAAAAGATAAAAATGTATGAGGAAAGATAAAAACGGGTATCACACCGCATTAAAAATGACTATACCCAAAGTACAAAAACGTTTAACTCAATGTATTTTTATATTGGCTAGCATTATTATTTTTCACAAAATACATCACAAAGACTTGTAACGATAAGTCTTATTCGTAATAGATTAATAAATAACAAAATCTTATATCATAATATTATTTCAAAGATGCTAATTCTAGACAGAAACTAAGCGAGTATGTGTGTATTGGCAAAACGACAATCCGGTTATAAGGTATTTAAGAAATACTTTTATCGTAAACTTTAATCATTTAAGAACTTGACTATAAAACAATTTCAACAATCTTGCCCATGTAGAGAACATGCCTTCAGTTGAAGCAGTGATCCTTATTATTTCCGAAGGCCCACGGTACTACAAGAAGTACTTAATAAACATAGCATTTCTAAAAGCATTCAACATTTAAGTAATCATAACAACCCTCGGTTATACTCCATTAAGAAGGGTATTGTTATCATTACTGATGTTGAATGCTCTGAGTCTGAATGACTAAGTTCATTGTTCCATGGGCCTTAAATAATAAAGACAGTCAATAACCCAGTCGCGTTAGAGAAAGAAATGCCAGAACTGGCAACACTAATTTCCCCACCACTGGAAACATTGAGTCAGTTCTAAAATACATTAAAATTTACTATAACACAACTGCTTAACGATATCCACATAGTTATTTCAATCTAGTATCCCAATAGGATTAATTTAGGACTATTTAACAAGTCAAAGATATATTGAAGGCAGTACACTTTATATGTAAGGCCGATATATACATAACATCCGATATAAGTATACGTTGTAATAATTTGACAATTTCGACGGCCGATTTGTGGCGCTTTATTCAGTGCGTGCAACGATCATTTGTAAAAATAATAATACTTACAAAAAAAAAATCGTAAAAATGTTCTAGACAAAACTGCTATGCAATCTTTTTTTCTAAATTAAAGATTTCCATAGTTATTACATCTCTATAATGAATTTATTGACTGTTATTATGATAATTTTGTCTAAATAATTGACACACTTGAACCTATCATTGCATTCGATAAAAAAAACAACTGAAAATATTAAGATTCAGGTTAAGTCAAACGTATTTATACTTTCGACAATCAGGTAACAAATTTCTCAAGTTTGCTTATATTCAGCTATGCTTACACTGAATAAAACGCCACCACATAGTATAACACGAACATTCTAATGATATCAACATTCCTTTATAACTACGCGTTAGTAGAACGTTATAAAAGCTAAATAACGAGGTGAAAACAGCCGGTGCTGCAAATATCACTGCAACGTGAGATAGGGTGTCGCCGGCTCTTCACTTGGCCACAGCGTACGTGAGTTTGTCTCCGCAAAGACATTTATATAATTACCTACTTGCTACAACGCCATAAAGTGCAATTGAGCATAGCGCTGTTTGCCTTAAATTTATATTCTCCTCTCTTTCTTTCACGTACTCTTATCTCTTTTAGCGCGTGGCAAAGGCATTGGGAATGTTCAATGGCGGGTGCACCGGCACTTATAAATCGCAGAGTACCTTTAGAGCAGACGGGCCTGACTTTAAAAAAGGGAGAGACGCAGCTATACATGCCATATATCTGTCCCTGTTTATTTACGCAAATAGGGCCAAGTGAAGAGCAGACTAAACATGTGAGGATAAATGTATAAACAAGATATACTGTGCTTATCAGTGACTTCGGAACTCCTTATGACGTTTCAAAGCTTTTTGCACATTTCACCATTTAATAAATATAAAATTACAGATATTCGAAAACTGTATGGAACAATTTGGCTCGAGTCATACCAGACCGTCTTGGTCAAGTATGACTCAAGCCAAATTGTTCCGTACAATTAGACGATTTACATATTGTATGTTGTCTTGACTATCTCAAGAATATATCTACATCTAAAGCATGTTCGCGTTAAGAGGAACTTTTAATTTGCATGTGTTCGTGTACTCATTCACTTAAATTTGAAATTAGTTATTTATTTAAATAATGAAATGTGCGAACTTTTCTTTTGCTTCCCTAAACGTTAATTAGGGCTCGTAATAAAAGACGGAATAAAAAACAAGTCTTTTTTTTATGCGACTGCTCATTAGCATAGACGTTTGATTATTAATTAATTTATAACATTAACGTTCAAATTCGCATGTGAAGCGAATAAATAGACACTCCTAAGACGTTTTCGTAGGTACAAATCGTATTGTTTCACCAATATCGCGCTAATTTCAATCTATTAACCTTTCGAACTAGTAACATACGAATTTTATTTGCATTTACATAAGACTTAGCCTAACGTATCTCGGGACTTAGTCAAGAATTCACAAGAATAACAACATTCAAACGCGGCGCTTCTTTCAGTAACTATATCAAAATTAACGTATAAAAAAACTACTGTTCATATAATCTACGACACCCTGTTAATTCCTCCTCTAAAAAGTTCCTAGCAGAGAAACGTGTTCTAAATAAAAACTAATGATACTAGAATTTCAAAAAAATTTTATTTAGATTTCCCGTGAAGTATTTAATCGATTGTAATAATTTTGCTCATTCTAATTTCAACTCTATTCTTAAAGGCCATGAACATAAAAACCTGCTTGTGGCACCAGAAGGATGCTATCACCTACTAGAGGTTGGCTATTATTAAGACTATACGGATCTTAGAAAGCGCCGCTCGAAAAAGGAACCTCGTACTCAAAATAACCAGCAATGAATTTTCTCTAACGGATTTGAATGAAATATGGAAACTGCATAGCTTATTAACCATGAATAACACATGCTACATTTAAACTTCGTGCGGGTGAAACTGCGGGCCACAGGTAGTAATTGATATTAAGGAAGCTCCTCCACGCTCAACCATTCTTGAAAGCTCAATTCACGACGGTTTTCTTTACAAGCGATATCTTCCTGTGTAGCATTATTATTCCTAAACATTTGGACCGACTGTTTTAAATTAACAGTTGGTTCAACTATTTTTAAATAAGGTTTTAAGCTATTTTTATATTCGGTGCCGATTCTCAAACTTTGCGTAATTTACGACAACATTTTAAGATACGACGTCGCATTTTGTACGACATTTTAAATTCACCTCTTTTTACTTTCTCCTGTGAGTAACTTATCTTAATTATTTAACAGAGACTAAATAACCAGTTGGCTGATCTTTCCCCGTCACGAGAACAACACGCCTTTTAAAGCATGAATTCAGAAGTTATGATTGGTTGTTTCGCAATTGTCGGTAACAACTGACGCATCGGCCAATCATATACATGCCTCGTCCTCTTCTTCCATTCGTGAAAGGCATTATGAAGGAAAATTAACATTATGCGCTATCAACTGGTTATATAATCTTTGTTATAAAACCATCGAACTACAAATAAATGGACCTCTGGTCAAACACAAACTTCACCAAATAAGTATTAAATTATTACCCGATTAAACTATACAAACGGGATGCATATGATTAAAAGAGGGTGAAACATTTAAATTTTGTCTAACCTCTATTACTCTGTTTACTTTTACTTGCAACAATTTATCAGAGTACGGCGAGGCGGGATTGTTGCTTATTCGTTTTGTCGCCATGTTCCGTGGAATCCATCTATTGGTAGATCGATGTATAAAACTCTACTATCTCCTACTTTACAAAGCATCGTAGAACAACAGACAAACTTTGTCAAAACTCTCAAGACCTTCTGATACACCATCCCAAAAGTACTGTAAGAAGCGTCGCTTTCGCATTTTCATTGGAAGAGTTACCAAGCGATCGGCGTAACTAATTTTCGGACGTCTTTTTTTATTGTAGGTAACGTGCGTGATATGCGCGTTTCACAATTACTGAAGCCACCAAGGGTAGATCCTGGCAGAATGGATATGTTCTGTTTAATTATGATCATTTTTAAGTACTAAAAGTAAGTAAGAACGATGTCAATCGATTTATGTAAGCTTCTTCATCCTACATCACGATACGTTTAGGCGACGATACTTTTATCATGTATCAGTGAAATGTACTCCTAAAAAATTAAAAAAAAGATGCCTGACATGCGTGAAAAATCGTTATGCGGGTTATCTGGTCGTCGAAGGAACAGATGATCTTCAGGAACAGATAATCTTCAGGAACAGATATAATCTTCTTATTGACTTATAAGCCAAACAAAGTCTATCTGACTATTGTCGAAAGGATGGAAAAATAGTCCCTAAAAAGGGTAAAAATAAATTTGTGCGCTTATCCTTCGAGACTCGCGTGGATAAGCCGCGTCGATACATAGTGTATCTAGGATTGAGCATCCTCCAATATCTATTCGGACTCAACTAGTAGCAACAGGTAATCCGAGTACATTCGGATAGCAGTCCGGTCAAAAGCCAGCTCGTATAGTAGTGAAAAAAAACAGTGCCAATTGGGCTGCGTTCGGTGCCTACGCTCTAGTTGCAACCTCTCACTCTAGCCAGTTCGGAAGCTCGGTCATTCACAACCAAACAACCTTCTTGAGAGATGCTTGTAGACATTCTAACTCCTGTCAATGTCAAGTTTCTAGGGGAATTCCCGCGAAAAGTTGCACATGACATCAAAAGTAGAAGATGAAAATTGTTGCATGAAATTGATTGTAATATTTAGCTTGCTTATACTATTGAATATTCTATGTTGCTATGTCGTTCGGAGCCTTCAAGGGTGTATAAAAAACCAATCGAAGTTGTAGGCACTGAAAGCAACCCAGAAATTTAATTCTTTTTTGGCTCCGCAAACTGTTTGCATTAAGCCAGTCAAGAAATAAATATTTTCCAAGTTAGGTATTTAAAAAAAAAAACAGTCACAGTTAAGTATAAGAGTCATGGTCCAGTCAGTCAAGTCATACCCTAGTTAAGTGGTAGAAACTTTACTAGAACTCATCTTGGAGTTTTGAAATGAAAACAAAAATCACGTATTTCAACTTTGAACGATTTGCTAATATGCACAACGAATATATTCACTTACACGCCAAATTTCTCCAGCTGTCCTTGTATACTCGTATCTAGCTTACTTGTAAGAGTCACTGGAGCGAGTACTCGATCATGTCAACTCGGCCATACTCGTCGCCTGTAAGCATCGTAATAAGGCCCAACACTGCAGTTTAAACGCGACTGAATATATTTTATTTGTGTATTTGAGAGACTATACGAGCAAGTCGCTCGCCTGATGGTAAGCGTCACGCTTATTACAGTGCAGTATACCACCCAGAGTTTTGAATTTCGATTGAAAATCCTGCTTGGTATAGTACTGCGCTCCTCACCCTGAGATATTAGATGTTAAATCTCTTTATGCCCTATAATTTCACTGGTAACATTGCCCTACCTATTGCCCTAATCTTGGCGGTTAAAATGCTTGGCGGTTGAATGTCTGGTACTGCCCTAGGCAGAGTCCTATCATTACAACTTTTTTTTTTCATCACCGTTTACCTACAGCATAGAAAATCTAGCCGAACATATATCATTCAACTAATCGACTTACGTTTTTTTACTGCCATGAAAATCCGAAATTTATTCAAATAGCAACACCGATCGCTTCACAACTACGTAGGTACCTTATGATGGCAACACAACATAAATAGGTAATAGTTATGTCTCGCCTATGACACGTGTTCCAACCGGGAATCGAACTCGACATGCGCTGGTTAGAAGGCAGACACGAAACCAACTACGCCAGCGGGCAGTACGAACAAAGAAGAGTTATATTTCGATATATAGGCGAAAAGTAAATAGGTGATTGTACTATCTTCGTAGATTATTTCCTAATATTATTCGTATAAATGCGGGATTTTTACATTAATGTTGCCCGCATTTCGCATATACATATTAGCAGATACATATGCCAGTTATGCTGTGTTGCCAACATTAATAGACGAAAAGAAATCGTGCACTTTACGGACCATAAGCTGGAGCAATGGTTGCATAGACCAGAATAATTGGATCAATAACATATGTCTGTTAAATTCGTTTAATAATAAAATATGTAAATTTTAAAGTAGCAATACCTATGCAAATTTTTTTATTTGAATACACGTGGTCTAAGTAACACGCCAGCGAGAGGCGAAATGTGAATGTGTCAAAACTGTTTACAAACACATAACAATATTTTGTTATGAGTGTGAAATTCTTCTGGTTGTTATCTATACTAATATTATAAAGAGGTAAAGTTTGTGAGGTTGTAGGGGGTAATCGCTGAATCTACAAAACCGATTTTGAAAATTCTTTTACCAATAGAAAAACACGTTATTTGTGAGTTGTGAGGCTTTTTTTTTTTACCCGGGCGGTGCCGGGCATGTCAGCTAGTTATAAATAAATATAGGTACTAGATATCCTATAAGTTAACCCTGGATAAAATTATAAGTGAAACATAGACCAGGAAATATCGCAAATGGTCTACCCAACCACAAAGCATGTTAAACCGGGACCAACGATGGTTTATCCTTAGTCAAACAAGCCAAGCTAGTAAGTACGCGAGGCATGGACCAAATCAGTTAGCTAAGGGAAATGATCAGACTGGTTCATATGATCGCCTATTACTGGTCAAGCTTTTTAAATCGCGAGGCATGGACCAAATTCTAGAATCTGGGCCATTGCAACTGATCTATCCATCTTAATTTAGCCCGTTTCTGGTCTAGCTAGTAGTGCGTTAGATCTGGACCATATTCCCAGTTTAATCTGCACCAACATTCGAGAATGGTCTAGTCAACCATTACTTCAGCCCGTTTACTGGTCAAGCTTATACGCGAAACCTAGACCAACCGTTGAGCTACTGGTCTATCCAGTCAGCCCATTTTTTGGTCGAGCCTGGTTCAGCGGGTTAGTGCGCGGTGACCCCTAGTTTCCCTCGATGGCCTTGGCTACGAATTCGATGAACCGCTTGCCGTATTGCTCGGGGTCGCAGGTGGAAATGCCGTCGACGTTGCTGCCATATTTGACCGTTTTTGCTGCTTTCGCCGCCTAGAAAAGAAGAATATTTTGATGATAAAATAATAGTAAAAGGAAACATCATAAGGAAGCTCAAAGAAAGGAAAGTCAATTCTAGGAATAGATAGCGATATTTTAACGATTTTTTTAAAAACGGCTAACGTAACGAATCCGAGTCATCGGATTATTTGATGTTTTTTTATCGAAGAATATATTTATAAAACAAATAATGTAGTTGTTCACTCCAAACTGAGACCTGGCGTTTTTTTTGTCTAATGAGAACTACTTTTTAAGTTAATATGCTTATAACTTTTTTAATTATAATTATTATAATATATCGAATATTACACGTAAGTTCCAGCTTTAAATGTAAAGCCATTTTTGAGGTACACAACCAACTCATCGTTATCATTCAACATAGCGTTTTTACTGCAAAAGGACCCATATTCTACTTGAAAAGCACTTTTTAATCATAACCCTACACGGATAGAAAAAACACAGAAAATGTTGCCCTCTACTTACGTGTATATTCAATACTTTTAAAATATATTTATTTATTCTTATATTCTTTATTGCACACATTGATAAAAATGTTTACAATAAGGCCATAACAAAAGATGTACAAAGGCGAGCTTAACCCTTCACAGAGTTTTCTTCCAGCAAACCCTTTAAGTAGGATATAATTTATGCAAAACAAAAGTATGTGAAAAACTGTCTCGTATGTCATGTGGTAGGGAATTCCAAAGCTTGGCTGCCTTTATAGTGAATGAGTCACTATACCGACTAGAATTGTGAGGAGTAATCTTAAGGAGCAGAGACTTCGCTGTTCTACATTGTACGTCGCGTGGCACAAGGTAGCTAAAACGCTCCCGAAGATAAGGAGGAGACTGTGGATTAGAGAGTAAGGAAAAAAGGAATGACAGCACGTGCAAGTCATTAATAAATTTATTCTACTGTAACATTTGCATGTACGATACTGAAAGAGACTGAATCTCACGACAGAGGACTCATCGTAGTGTGGGATTCAGGGCTCTACAGAAGTAACATTACATGTAATTGTAATGTTGGTTGTCTAAATATTTGTGTCAATGAAAAATTGCCATATTTGGGCTTGGGCCACAGCTTTACAAATTCTCACATAGTTTGAAGTTATTCGCTTATTTGGTTTAGACGCTATACGTCTTTGATAGACGGACGTACGGACGTGCTGAACCACTCAAGTCAACTGAGAGATATCGCTTCGCTGCTCAATTGTTTTGTATATTGATTGTTACCTGTTTCTTGACGCCATAATGCGTCAGTACGTCAATAAGCGCCACGAAGTATATCTCCTTCTTGTGGGCGGCGTCTTGGCTCGGTATGGCATATATATCCAGTTCCGGGATAATTCCCTCGTACCGGAGCGATGATTGGCGAGCGAAGCCCCGCGGACTATCCGGGGGCGTGTTGTAGCCCCATCTGGAATAACAACAAATACAATACAAAAACTCTTTATTGACACCAAAATATAATTACAACTTACAGATAAACTTATAAATATTAGAGATGTAGGCTATAACTGTTTATAGATGAAGCCATGTACGCATCGTACATGACAGATTGATGACAGCATACATAAAATATAAGGCACGTAACATTATATGACGACCCAGTTGGCGCAGTTGACAGGTGTCTGCCCTCTGCGCCGTGGGTCCTGGGTTCGATTTCCAGCAGGAGCACAAATGCCTTCCCAAGGGATATTTGTGCTTCTGGTTCTGGGTGTAATGTGTGAGTGATGTGAATGTTTCCGGCACCCGCGATACAAGTCTTTGAACTTAGTGTGAAGCTGTGAGTGTGAATGCGTTTTTTATTGTTTGTTTTTATTATGATAACATTATATATATAAGCTATGTTAATATTAATATAGAGTTGTTCAAGAGTAATGACTTCGTCTGGTTTTCCCTTTGTCATGGTCATCCCCCCAGCATCAGGGAGGCCGTTGCTACAAAGTACAAACTAGGATAACAAGGCGAGCCCCTTCAAACGTATAATAATAGATGTGGGTACCTGTCGCCGTGGTGTCGGTTGTCGGTGTCGCTGTCAGTGTCGCTGTCGTTGTCGCTGTCGGCCTCCGCCTGCTGGCGCGCGGCCTCCGCCTCGGCCTCGCCGCGCCCGCACTCGTGCACGCCCAAAAGCAGCGAGTAATCCATTAGGTGCAGTTTTGTGAGGAACTGGAATTATCAATTTAAGACCTATAATATTATAGACCCGATAACGCAGGGTTGTCGGGATAAAAATAGCCTACCTACTATGTGTTACTCCAGGTGCAAAAAAAATTTGATGTCAGACACCTCCATACCAAATTTCATCAAAATTGGTCCAGCCGTTTGAGCATGAAGAAATAACAAACACACTCACAAACTTTCGCCTTTACAATATTAGTGTGAAGTGTGGTGTGATAGTGTGATATTCAATCAGTTATAGCAAGGCTAGCACGTAACTCAAAAGTGACAGAGAGCGCCGCGACAAAATATCTGGCGTCTGCGTTATGTCGCAATCATTACCACAAAATTATGAGAAGTGACAAGGGATGTCGAGGGCGACAAACGAGTTTTTACGTTATTCAAAATAATGAAATTCTACCATTTTCGTAGAATTTCACAATTGGTAGAAAGTAGATTAAATATATGACGATAACTTAATAATAATGTGTTATGTTCATACACCGCCCAAAAAAGTACCTATTTTACTACCAAAACAATTCTAAACGGTTACCAAAATGGATATTTATCCATTGAGTGGTGACCATTTGGTCACCAAATTACGTTTGATAAATGGTCACAAAATTACGTTTCCTAAAATATTATGAAATAAATCAATTTTTTCGTTTTATAAATATTTTTGTATTAATTATTAAAAATAAATAACCTTAACCTACTGTTATCAGATTCGGTTCTGTCACAGGAAATTTTATTTTAGAAAACGTAATTTGATGACCATTTATCCATTTTGGTAACCGTTTAGAATTTTTGGTGGCCGTCTAAATTATACCCATTTAATTCTGCTTATTCAAAAAAGGAGGTTCTCAATTCGACGGTATGTATTTTTTTTTTGTATGTTTGTGTACGAGAAATCTCCGCCAATTATGAATCGATTTTGATTTTTTTTTTTGTTTGGTAGATATTGGTATACTTCAGAGGTGGTCCTATATACATTTTATCGAAATCGATTCAACCAAAACCAAAATATAAGCGTTGAAGTCGGTTCTTTTTTTTAACTTTGCTTGCGTTTAATTATCCAAAGGTTGTCTGGAAGAGATCGCTCTTAGCTATAGGAGCGCCCATTGTACCTATATTTATAAGTTTCTCTGTAAGCTGTATTTATCTTTTGGTGTCAATTAAGAGTTATTATATATAGTTGTATTGTATTGTATTGTCATCGACATAGCTCAAAGGATTAGCAAGCTGAAGTGGCAGCTGGTCACATATGCCGCAAAACTGAAAATCTTTAAGGTATACTTGTTTATAGACGAGTTTTGGAGTTGAGACCGCAAATCAATAAACGTAGCAGAGGACGCCCTGTGACTAGGTGGAGCGACGATATACGTAGGTCTGCAGTCAGCTAACGACAAGAAAAGAAGAGCCGAAGATCCGGCTCAGTGCCACACTTTGGGAGAGGCGTTCAACAGTAGACTGTTGAATTATTATGGCAAGCATTTGACCACTATCTTACCTGATGGAAAGTGATAATGCGACCGAAGATGTAGCATGCCTGCCTAGAAGATACCTATTCGCTCTTGACTTGAAGACTGCCAGATCATACCATTCAGGAAAAAAAAACGTGGGAATCGAGTTTCACTCCCTCGCAGTACGGATGATAAAAGTAGAAGCGAAACGCTTCGAGCGAGCTGGAGGTATATCAACCATAAATTGATAACGTTTGACAGTTTGTCTAGTTGTTAGATGGTAAAAAGGGCATGGATCAATTATATCAAGTAATTCCTGAGCACACTCTCCAAAATGTAAGCGATAGAATACCGATAGGCTTGCTACCTTACATCGGTGACTGAGACTGCAGTTTTGACTCAACTAGCTTACTATCGTCAATTAGTCTTATAGAGTGTATACTTACATCGACATCAGCAGTGAGTGTTTCCAACAGTTTCTCCTTGGCTGCGTCGCCGATATCAATGCGTACGCCTTGCTTTATAAAGTCGTTGTCTTTTAGGGTAGGCAGCTCTTTTTCTAGCTCCTTCTCGGATGCCTCGCGGTCTACCGTCGAACCTTTAAGGTCGTATTTCCTGAAAAAAACATATCCACGTAGAGATAAACTGCGATAAAATCCACGCGCGATGAGAATGGGATGCGGCTTTTTGGAACTGAGACGCACGGTCCGCCGGACAGCCGGCAAACTCGCGTCGATGCTCGGATATGCTAGTTGTGTTTTCGGTGTTATAGCGCATTGAAAATGATTACACAGTTGGCTATGGATGACGAATCTAGTGATTCAGGAATGATATTAAGAGCAATTTTTAGACGCAGAATTTGACGATTTTAATGGATTTGCTCAAAAATACAAAAAATAAAATAATATACCTAAACATTGTTATTAAAAGGATTACAATCATGAAAAAGCATTAGTATTTTCATACACCTATGATAGGTCGTAGAAATAATTTATTTATAATTAATATTCAGAACTGTTTTGCTAATGCTACTTGAAAAATGTCATTTTTCAATACAATTCCCATCGCGCGCGGATTATAACACGGCGCGCCCCTCCAAACTAATAAAAATAATAGATATTAATGACGTCGCTAGTCGAGCAACAAATCTACTATAGTAATTCATAACTCTGAAAGTAACTTTGTTTATCTATTTTTTGTGTATATCCAGTCTTAATGGACTCGAGAGAGATCAGAATATCACAAAAATCTAATATGGACATAAACATAGTGAACTTTTATCTTTCTTGGTTCATCATCATCACGGACTTCTTAGATGATGTTCCGTATAGCCTGTGTATATTGAAGTGGTGCCATTTCCTTCTGCCATCCATAGTGAGTCGGTACATGCCCAGATATTGAGACCAGATATTGTATGATTGTGTATATTGAAATGACGTCATGTATCATTGAGGCAGGAAGGAGCGTTTTGTATGATTGTGTATATTGCGATGACATGTATGTATCACTGTGTATATTGAGGTGGTTGGAGAACACATTCCTCGTGGCAACTATAAAGTGCTCGATGCCGTCCACAGTGAGTCGGTACATGCCCAGATATTGAGGCCGGAGCGTTTTGTATGATTGTGTATATTGCGATGACAAGTATCACTGTGTATACCTGTGTATATAGAGGTGGTTGGAGAACACATTCTTCGTGGCGACTAGATAGTGCTCGATGCCGTCCACTGTGAGTCGGTACATGCCCAGATATTGAGGCAGGAGCGTTTTGTATGATTGTGTATATTGCGATGACAAGTATCACTGTGTATACCTGTGTATATTGAGGTGGTTGGAGAACACATTCCTCGTGGCGACTAGATAGTGCTCGATGCCGTCCACTGTGAGTCGGTACATGCCCAGATATTGAGGCAGGAGCGTTTTGCCGTGCCTCTCAACTATATACTGTGAACAATACAAGAGGTATTAGAGCTTTTGGATTCAATTTATGGTGAGCTTAGAACAGGAGAAGATTAGGATATCAAAGATATCGCCAAAATCAGAACCTAAAATTTTGTGGCGACCTATGTCTTACAACTACCATATGATTCTCACAATGGCCGATCATGATGAGCGCTACTGAGATTAACTGATTATTGTCAGCCCAAAGGATTTCGTCATCGACATGTCGCCTACATTAAATCTCGGAAATAATGTATTTTTAATGTTTTTGCATTAACAAAAGGTGAAACATTTAATGGCTTGTAATGTTTAGTTGCTAGATTAAGCAAGCCCGGTGGTGAGATACATTAAGTAAGTACTTAAATGAGAACCCGACGCGAAAGACTCGATAGACGAGCGAACAGACTCGATAGACGAGCGAACAGACTCGATATAGATTGGCGATAATAAGCTAGTCGAGTCTAAATTGCAGAGTCTCGGTCACCGATGTAAAGTTACAACCCTATCGGTATTCTACAGTTTACAAATTAGAGAGTATGCGCAGGAATTACACAAGTTAATTCCTCCATGCCCGGTTTACCATCTAACAACAATACAACAATACATCAAACATCATCCATATATATATATACATATAACCATATGGTTGACAAGCCTCCCGTTCGCTCAAAGCGTTTCCCTTCAACGTTTATCATCCAAACTACGAAGAATTGGAACTCATTCAAAATCAAAAACGTTTATTCACATGGGCCCCGAAGACGCACTCATGAAAGTTAATAACTCTTCTGCAAGATTCGCAAAATTACAGCCATCTCGAGAAGAACCTGGCAAGAAACTCGGCGGGGTATTTTTTACATTCACTTTTTTTATTATTCCTTAACATTAATTCATAATTATATTAACCTAGGTGTTATTATGTAGTCGCTAAAAGCGCTTGTGCAGTTTGCCTCCATGCATCCTTGTCTTTAATGTAGTCAATCGTTTTATAATAAGCTTTCTTTATTAATCCCCGTTTTATTACAGATTTGAACTTTCCCAGTGGTAATTCAGTTACAATTTTAATCAAATCAATCAAATCAAAACCGTTTATTCACATGGGCCCCAAAGAGGCACTCATGAAAGTTAATGAATCTATTGCCAGTACTTAATGTAAAGTCTGACCCCATTTGTCATAAGAGATTTATTCGTTTTGCTTAATCTAAATGCGCGCACTGTAATTTTATGCTTACAAGTATATCTAGTATTAAGATTGTTTGCGTCGCTTCTTAATTTATATTTATCAACTAGCTTTTGCCCGCGGCTTCGCTCGCGTTAAGAAGTATTATTTTAAAATTGACAAACTTTTATCCCCTTGGGGGTAGAATTAATCAAAATTCTTTCTTAGCGGATGCCTACGTCATAACATCTACCTGCATGCCAAATTTCAGCCCGATCCGTCCAGTGGTTTGGGCTGTGCGTTGATAGATCACTATGTCAGTCAGTCGGTCACCTTTGAGTTATATATATTTAGAAGATATTTTTGCGACCATGCATAATATTTTCAAAGATAAAGCGAAGGCATGGTAAGTATGCCTGTTTCTTCAAAGAATTCCCTGCGAGAATTGCACGAACCGCTCTCTTTTGTAGAATAAAAATAGTTTCAACATCGGCAGCAGATTGCCCTCGTCTTTGTTCCCCAAACGGTATAACCTGGAAGTCTTCAAGTCAAGAGTGAAGAAATATCTTCTAGGCAAGCATGCTACATCTCCGGCTGTATCATCACTTTCCGTAAGGTGAGAGAGTGTTCAGATGCTTGCATATCAAGCAAAAAAATCTTTGAATCCATTACACCATCGACATTAATTTAACTTCTACCTAGAAACAATTATCATTCAATGATAGGAATAGTAAACGAAATGGATCCCATATAATATTTTAAGTTCAAAAATGACAGCAAAGAACCGTATAAACTTCAAGATTAACATTTGCATTGAGAAAGATTTACAACTAGTTATATGGCTCATTATTTACGACAATGATTCAACATTTGAACAGTCGATATTGAAACAAGCATGTTTCACTCTGATATTTGGAGTATTCCCAAGAGGAGTTAATTTGTTAATACTAATATTATAAATCCGAAAGTTTGTGTGTAAGTATGCTGATCGGATTTGGATGAAATTTGGAATGTACGTAGCTTATACCTGGGATAGGATGTGTCTTATTTGTAATATTAGCCTAAATAATTAAAAATGGTACCCAAAGGCACTATTCCACGCGGACGAAGTCGCGGGCATAGCTAGTTATTTTATATATCTAATGTCAAGCTATCGTTCGTTTACATAGAAATTGATAAACGTCGATGATAATGCAGTCACTATTATAATAAGGAGATACTAAGATAGAGTTATCTTGGTTTACAAGTGTGTATTTGGAAACTTAAATGATAGATATGGGAAATGTGCTGTTTCTCTCATTTCAAAAGTGGCATTCATTACTACGTGCCCCGCAACTTCGCCCGCGTTTAAAAAAATATACCTACAGTCGACTTGAGTACCTCCTCCTTTTGTGTGAAGTCGGTAGAAAAAAAAATACTTTTACTATATCCGAAACTATTGAACAGATTCACAAATTTTATATGGGACCAACTTTAATAATACCATTTCAAACAACAAACAAACGCATTCACTCACAGCCCCACACTAAGTTCAGAGACTTGTATCGTGGGTGCCGGAAACATTCACACACACATTACACCCAGAACCAGAAGCATAAATATCCCTTGGGAAGGAATTAGTGCTCCTGCCGGGAATCGAACCCAGGACCCACGGCGCAGAGGTAACAAATAGGGTGTGTCGTAAAGACACGATAGAAGTAAAACTTTTGTATTACATTTTAATTCTCCGTCACATAAAAAGGTTGCTGATCAGAATTTCAAAGCCTCACCATAAAAAGTTTTACTTCAAAAAAACATTTTACTTAAAAAAAACACCGTCTTCGAGTTATATAAAAAAACATTGTGACGAATTGATAACCTTTTTTATGCTAGATAACAACCATTTGACCGCTATCTCACCTGATGGAAAGTGGCAATGAGGCCGAATATGGAACATGCTTGCCTAGAAGGTACCTAATCACTCAAGACTTGAAGACACCCAGATTGTACCGTTCAGGGAATATAGACGCAGGCAATGAGTTCCACTCATTCGCTGTACGGATGTTAAACGTAGAAGCGAAACGCTTCGAACGAACTGGAGGAATGTCAACCATGAATTGATGACATTTGACAGTTTGTCTTCATGTTAGATGGTAAAAAAGGGCATGGAGAAATTATATCATGTAATTCCTGATCACACTCTCCAAAATGTAAGCAATAGAATACCGATAGGCTTGCTACCTTACATCGGTGACTAAGACTTGTTTTGAACCTCCTTGTTTTGAAGTCGGTTATAAATATGCGTAGTTACTACTTGTTAAAATCACGACACTGTTTTTTTTATTCAGGATAGGCAAACATTTGACCACTATCACACTAAACAAAAAGGTTTTATTATACCCAAGGGAAAGCCTATGCGCTCAATTATGATGTAACCCCAAAGGTGTGATAATCATAGCATAAACAAACGCTTTCACACTCACAGCCCTACATCAATAAGCAATATCATAATAAATTCGGTTATTTTGTTACTGCCGTATACCCACCGCTTTTCTTTCAGGATGGCTGGTAGAGAATGCTATTTGGCATTAGGCCATTCCCTGTACTTTGATTTGTGCAAAATGATTAAATAAATAAATAAATCATAATATAAGCAAGCATCTTCGGATTTCAGGAGTCAACGCAAGCCACCTCCCACACATTTCAGGGAGTCGTACGAGTCATAAATGGACGTAATTACTTTATTTATTTTCTATACATACATTTTATACAGTATGAGTAAATGTATGGAAAGAAACAAAACAAATTCTAGTTTCTGCAACTCTCAAAATACTCCCTGAACACAAGATCAACCTTCAAAGATCGAAATTTAGACAATAAAATCTTGTACGGTACTATACTTACCGAATGGTAGTGCTTAAGGAAGGAGTGCATCCGTTCCACTTCCTCCGAAGTCAGGGTCTTAAGGATGAACAGCCGGTCGTAGCTCTGGTAAAACTTCGCTCCAGACTTTCCCGAGGAGTCGTCGGGGATTGGCTGAGATCTGCAGACAATATACAAGATCCAGTGGACTATTGAAGAACCCTTTCCATACACTTCAAGGGGTGTTGATTGACACAAAAAGTAAGATGACTTGTGTCGTGGGTACCGGAAACATTCACATCACACACAATCAGAACCAGAAACACATATTTTCCATGTAGAGAAAACCTGTGTCTCCGCCGAGAATCGAACCCGAAGGTGCTTAGAAGGCCGAACGCGCACCTAACTAAGCCAACGGGCAGTTCGACTCTGTTCGATTCCCGGTCCGTCCTCATAAGAGTTTAGAGATATAATCGACAACCCCGCCTCGCTAAAAACTTCGTAAGGCGAACACAGTGCGACCGTTTTAGTCGAAGTTGCGTACGCTGATAAATTTTACTATTAAAATTTTCGTGAGAATTAGACATTATAATATTATTAAATTACGGCTATCACTCACGTCATTTGATCGATATTGTCGACCTAGGTTTCGAGCATGTACGATGCTCTTCTTCGGGATGAGTTTACGCCGCGAGATCGCAACGAAGACAATATCGATCAAATGACGTGAGTGATAGTCGTATTTTAATAATATTCATCTGATAAATTGTTGTAAGCAAAAATAAGCTGTAATGTAAGCGTGTATAGACAGACATAAATCAAATTGTTTTATTGGCGCGAGCAGCGCGAGCGAAGCGTCACCGTTTCAGCTTGAGCTAAATTGCTTTTGTATGTCCGGATGTCCGGTGAAAGTCCTCTACAGGTCGCATTTCTCAACCGATTCTCTTGAAATTTTGTGAGCAGCACCCTGATTCAAAACCATACGATAACTTAGTTAGTTCGGTAAGTTATCGTACGATAAAATGTATTTTTAAAGTGAAAGTTATCGAATCGTATCGATTTGGTAATTCACTGAATCAAGGAGCAGGTTTGATAATTGCATAGATTTTTTTTTTCGATTCAATTTTTTGTTTTTTTTTCAAAATGGCGGCGATGCGTGGTATTGAATACGTAATAAAATCACATTGCGATGTCTTCAGCTCTCAAAGCCAATAGTTTATTTGTTATATGGATTTTCATCAGGTATACAACACTTTCCATTCTATTGACTTACATGTTCCTCAAAAGTTTTACATATAGTTTTACATATGTAGTTATTTGATGCGAACCCAACTATAGGAAACCACATTGTTTATAGCTCATAGCGTGGGACTTGTGAGGGTGAAAGCGTTTGTTTTTTTTTTTTTAAATTGAATGGTGACTTGGACATCAGTTTAATGATTCAATGTTCTGCAGCCGTTTCCCGGATAGGGCGTCGGAGGTATGTCTTTTAGTTTTGATTTTTTCACATATTACCTGAATACAGGTTATACTGGTAGGTATTTAGGCCATTCAACCAAAGATCGTAATTAAACTCTTGTAATAAAAAATAATCGACACCAATAAAAAGGCAATAAAAGTTGCGTTCACTTTAAATATTTTTCTTCAAATCAAACTAAATAAATCTACGAGTTGACTAATTAAGCTTTTGAAATAGGTAATAATTATAAACGTTTTCACGCTCACAGCCCCACACTAAGTTCGATGACTTGTGTCGTGGATGCCGGAGACATTCACATCACACACACAATCACAACCAGAACCAGAAACCATTTTTTTCTTTGAGTGAAAACTTGTGTGTAGAATGGAACCCTATACTCCGATGCTTAGATGCCTACTGATGCCTGTTTTTAACCCTCTACACTAAAAGAGGTGTGTTAAGTTTCACGTACGTATGTGTCTGTCTATGGCTGAACCGATTTTGAATCAGTTTTTTTAATCTAAAAGTGATTTTATCGTTGGTGTCATCATCAATGTTTTAGGTGAAAATCGGTGCAGCCGTTTCCCAGATAGAGCATCGGGGGTATTTACAAAATTTTTATTCTGTCTCTTGTTAAATTAGGAAAACAAATCAAGTTTGGATTTATCCAGTCCACACCTTATCACAGTTATCATAAAATACTTGTTGCTCAGATAATAAGATTGTTATTTGCGTTAGTCCGTATAAAACTCTCGATAAATTCTCACACTAAAATCACAGTTTGAACCCTAAATATACTTGACTAAGGTTCAAAATGTATCTTCTTATACGTAAATGTGATTTTTAAACAAACTATGAGAGCATTGCATGACTCAGAGTGCAGATAAAGGCTGTAATAAGATTCTAGAATATTTTCTTTAGGTATTATGATAATTTACAATTTACGTCTGTATTATATCTAACAATGCATACACTGTTCACTTTATTTCGACCATATCATTGTAGCATAAAATGTAATACTCCAATAAGTTTAAAAAATCAAGCTTTTACCAGATGTAAATAAAAAAGGACTAAAAAGTTATATATTCAGAGAACTTGTCAAGGCCAATGAAACGATCCCAAACTGATGGGTTTATCTTGTTTTGTTCAGAAGTTCCTATGGCCTTCTTCCGCCTCTCATCATCAGACCACCTCCATGGTACCATATTGTCACCAAAGATTTAAGATACACATATAAGTACACCAAATTTGAGTCCAATCGGACATCGGGAAGTGGGTCTAATTTAGATTGCAAGATTTGATTACAGACAGACAAACACGCATACAAATAAAAAGCTTTTAAAAGGAAAAAGTCTGTCCCTATATGTTAGCCAGCATAGTAATGTAGTAATATTTATTTAAACGAAGCGCGACGCAAATATCTAATATATAAAATTCTCGTGTCACAGTTTTCGTTGTCATACTCCTCCGAAACGGCTTGACCGATTTTGATGAATTTTTTTGTGCTTATCCGGTATCTATGAGAATCGGCCAACATAAATTTTTCATCATCATCATCATCATCACTTTTCATCATTATCAACGCGGGTGAAACCGCGGGGCGCAGCTAGTATAATATGTATTTATCAGCCTATGGCGCTATAGAGATCAAACGCGTGGGCCGATTTCGATGTCTCTTACGTCAATCTATTTATCTTAATCTTCTAAATGTCACCAAAGACATGACAGTAATCGAAATTTGATATGGCGACCGACAACCAGACGCCATATTGTGAAAAATAAAAAAACATGAAACTCGACAAACAATGTTAAGTGGGGTATCATTGAATAGATATTTGGAAATCATCTTTTATATGTAAAACTAGCTGTCCCAGCAACCTTCGTTCCGCCTAACAGTCAATGAATGTGCATATTTAGGAAGCCATACCCGGCATGCGTTACAATGTCACGTGACTATATTATTACAACCTTCATGTTTATGTTTGCCTAGTACTTTACCAAATCCGAGTGACGTATGTGAAAACGGAAAGCATGTCGAAATGTAAAAAAAAAATTTAAAGAAATGTACGTTCTTAAAAAGTATCCTATGTCCTTTTCCTGGCTCTAAACTACCTCCCTGCCAATTTTCAGCTAAATCGGTTCAACCGTTCTTGAGTTATAAGTGGAGTAACTAACACGACTTTCTTTTATATATATAGATATCGCGGCGTCAAACGTGTACTGATGTAACTGAGCTACCCGAGTCCTGCTTCAAGCGGCGAAATTATCCTTATTTTTGGTATATATATAGGTATAGGATGTCATACTTTATCACCGCCCTGCCGGAAGCGATTTTTACCCTTTCCAATTTGACTAGTTTTGCTTGGCATGGGTAAAGCTATTGAAAAACACTCCGGGAGTGCCGGTAGAAGTGAAAACTTGGACATTAACGTTGTAAGCAGCAGGAGCAGGCATACATTTTCGCCGCGCAGTAGAAAGAGAGGGGGATATCTACTCTCCCTCCGTCTAACGAATTTTTGGTCAGGTCACGTGTCCTGACGCGAGTTTGAACATTTTTTACCCATCCCAAAATAGTGCACAACGCCGCTAAAGAAGTTTTCACATTTACCTATAGAGGATTTCGCATAAATTGAACAAATAGTCAGTTACTTTCCACTTATACAACCAAAAGGATAATAATTATGAAAGATATAAATAGTTTTTAGTAACAATTGCGCTAAATGAGGGCAATTAAACCAGTCTTTCTGTGGGTTTGGTTTTGCCAAATAAAGTAATCGTAACCGTTTCCTATTAGTCTATCAATTATATTTATTAGGTGATGCCCAACCAAAGCTGCTTGATAAATATAATATAGGACGACCCATTTGGCGCAGTGGACAGTATATAGTATGAAGGTAGGTAGGAAAACGGCAACCCTAATTGAAAAGTCATCGGTTTTCAAGTTTTTTTTTTAGTTCATTTCTCACATGTGTTTGTCGATAAAAGTGGATAAGTCACACGTGTTAGAGTTTACAAGCCTTTGTTTAGAACTTGTTAGGACTCATGACCAGCGATTGGTCATGCACGAAGGAAGAGTAACTCATAATGACCAGCGATTGGTCGTGCACGAAGGGAGAGCACCTCATAATGACCAGCGATTGGTCATGCACGAAGGGAGAGTAACTCATAATGACCAGCGATTGGTCGTGCACGAAGGGAGAGTAACTCATAATGACCAGCGATTGGTCGTGCACGAAGGGAGAGTAACTCATAATGACCAGCGCTTGGTCGTGCACGAAGGGAGAGTAACTCATAATGACCAGCGATGGGTCATGCACGTAGGGAGAGTAACTCATAATGACCAGCGATTGGTCATGCACGAAGGGAGAGTACCTCATAATGACCAGAGATTGGTCATGCACGAAGGGAGAGTAACTCATAATGACCAGCGATGGGTCATGCACGTAGGGAGAGTAACTCATAATGACCAGCGATTGGTCGTGCACGAAGGGAGAGTAACTCATAATGACCAGCGATTGGTCGTGCACGAAGGGAGAGTAACTCATAATGACCAGCGCTTGGTCGTGCACGAAGGGAGAGTAACTCATAATGACCAGCGATGGGTCATGCACGAAGGGAGAGTACCTCATAATGACCAGAGATTGGTCATGCACGAAGGGAGAGTAACTCATAATGACCAGCGATGGGTCATGCACGTAGGGAGAGTAACTCATAATGACCAGCGATTGGTCGTGCACTTAGGGAGAGTTACTCATAATGACCAGCGATTGGTCATGCATGTAGGGAGAGTAACTCATAATGACCAGCGATTAGTCATGCACGAAGGGAGAGTAACTCATAATGACCAGCGATTGGTCATGCATGTAGGGAGAGTAACTCATAATGACCAGCGATTGGTCATGCATGTAGGGAGAGTAACTCATAATCACCAGCGATTGGTGCACATAGGGAGAGTAACTTATAATGACCAGCATGCACATTAAACGTTTTAATTTTCTTGGCAAATTCTTCTTGAGATGGCTGCAAATTTGGCTATTGTGCCAAGCACATAAATATTATTAACCGATTTAAGGGTTGAACCGCAATGTATACGCTTATTTTTTGAGATTACAAAGATAAATTACGAATTGCTTTACGAGGGTAATAAATATGACAATGTATGCTTGGCGTTCTAGACTGCAGACTACATTTATTACTTCTATTCTTCCATCGTTTTTAATGACAGTATTAAATAACCACTGCAGGACTTATTTCTCCAATGTTATAGGTGTGTAATGAACGGCTTATATTTCTAGTCACGCAACCGTTAATAATATAGAATTATGGAGTTTGAGTAGGTTTAATTGTCCACCTGAGGTCATAAGTGGATTGTAAGCGAGTTAGCAATAAAGCCCGATGATTTAATGTTTCTGTTTTATATTTGTTAGGCCCAAAGACCGAAGACAATGACTGGCTGTTTGGTACTTTTATAACACCTTTATGTGCCTAGTGAGTGAAACATTTAAAACCCAAAACCAACATGCCTCAACACACTTTCAAAAGGGTACGAGTACCAGCGAGTTTCAGGGTAAAATCAGTTATAAAATACCAAATCAAAATTCACCAAACTATTATTCCTTCAGAGTGCAATGATTCACCAACTTACCTTGTAGTGCACACGTGACAGTGTCTTTGCATTATTGTGCACTGTGCACGTGTTAGCATAAAACAAAGCCAAAATATATACGAAATATTAGGTGGAAGCATGTGGGAGATACGTGAATGGAGCCACGGGTACAATGGGGGTCACGGACAATCAAGGAGCTGGGTGACTCGCGCGAAATTAATGACTCAAAGAATAAGGACCAAATTGAACCAATTAATTCCAAACACCTTTAGATACTGCGGTTTCCTTCAAGCTGTTAGATCTGGGATATAATGACTCCGGTGTTTCGGTGAGATGAATGCCGTGTCAGTTTCGATCACACTACATACTGTTATGTCGAACAAAATAAAAAAAAGAAATCGTACAGCTGAGAAAATCGCCGCTGACCTCAGGCGTTTGATTGTCAGGCCGCGCTTGACGAAAGCGCTCGCATCGTGGAAAATGCTGTCTTGGTGAGTTTCGTTTTTCAGGTTGGCAACACCGGACGGGGCAGTGGCGGAGCGCCGCAGTCCGCAGCTCAGCCTTTTCAGCGCGCGCGGACAGAGGTAGTTATCTGGCTTTCTAAATCTATAGCGACCGGGAGGTTACCAGGCCATATTCACGTGGGGATAAAAATAAACATAAATAAATATTCAATAGATACAGAAGTTCAAGTCAGCGTACACACGTGCCCAAATAAATACTTTTTTTTTTTTAATTGATTTACCTTGTTAGCGATTCTTTGTAGTCGATGTCGTCGATTCCGAACCTCTCTCTTAAGTTTCTGAACACTAGAGGGCAGTATTCCTTCACCTTGAAATGAGACGGCATGTTTTCCCTGGAACAAGTTTCTTTGTGTTAGGTTGCAAATCCACGATGATATCTATCTAATACTTTTAAACAAGCAATTCTTGTATATATGTATACAATATAATCTGAATCTCGGAAACGGCTCCAACGATTTTCATGAAATTTAGTATCCAGGGGGTTTCGGGGGCGATAAGTCGATCTAGCTAGGTTAATTTTTTAGGAAACGTCATTTAACAAAAAAAACCGGTACTTTACACAATTTTCCCTTGGGGAGAAAAATTGTGTTATTACCCGGAATCGAACCGATACAGCTTAGAAGGCTAACGTGCACCCGCGGAGCCAACGGGCAGTTCAATATGGTGACCCAAAACTTTAGTTCATAAAGTTTTGGGTCACCATGCCTCTACATGGCTACACAAATACGAGACAGTTGTCTCAAGTCACCTTAGATACTTTCTTAGGTCATTAAGTCATTTATATTTGATAAAATTAATTATTATGCATTAAATGATAATTTTATCTACACGAAAGACATGCGATTTATTTTGATAAGGATTAATAATATTTCACAAATCCATATAAATAATAAACAAGTTTTATTTTTTTTCAATCATAGAAGAGATGTTTTTGTAGCTGATATGCATTGAAAGAATGTCCCCAATATCCAATATCCCCAAAAAAACCCTACATTCTTTCATAGAGGTTTTGTTAAGTAAAAAAACTAGATCAAAATTGTTCCAGCCATTTTGATGTTACAATGCCACACACAACAAATTCATAACACCCATCTCTTTCATTAGGGGTTAAAGAGCATTATTAAGTCCGGTGAATTACCGACCCCTATTTCTCCAATCCTGTGATATCTATTCAATAGTTTTTTAATCTTGTAAACATGGAAAAATGTCTCCTAAAAACATTAATAATCTTGACTTTATCACAATGACATAAGGATCAACTTTTTACTATCAACAAACATACTAAAATTTCAAAGTCGAGTGCAAGATAAATTTTTGATTGATTGTTACTTATATATGACAAGAATTCAATTTAGCAAATAAGCTTAAGCTTATATTATTATACAATAGGTGCACTGCAAGTAGAGAAAAGTTGGCCAATCATTGACATAATAATTAAAACGCAAGCACAGCTTAAAAAAACCGACTTTATCGCTTATATTTCGGTTTTGGCTTCACCGATTTCAATAAAATTTATATGGGTTCACCTCTGAAGTATACTCTACCAAACAAAAAAAACATCAAAATCAATTCATAATTGCTGGAGATATCGCGAAACATACAAAAAAAACATGAATTGAGAACCTCCTTTTTTGAAGTCAATTGAAAAATGTGTGAACAGACATTACAAATTATTACATTTTCAGCCTCACCAATTCAGCCAATGGTGTGCATTTTGCTATTTTAAATTCCAAATGCATTTATCACTTTTTGTATTTACAAAAATCCCAACTAAAAAGCGTTAAATGACGATAATTGTATGTGTTATTATATATATGTATATATTGTAATAGCATTGAAATTCAGGGGCAATATCGCCAGCACGATGAGAATGCTACCCACTGATAGTGGGCTTGAGCACTTGAGCTACCTATAAGCTTGATGCCTTGTAGGTAACTAGAGTTTTTGCTGCGTAGATAGCTTAGGTTTATGTATATAGCTTAAGTTTTTAGTTTTTTTTCTTGCCGTAATTTACTATTTGTTTCCAACTGTAAACATGTATAACGAAAGAGGCTACCTTCCACATCTCAGGTCCGCCTAGTGTGGAAGGTAGAAATCCATGTAATAAGTTTTGTTTGTATAAATATGGAAAAAAATGCTATTATGTTTAGTTAATTTTCATGAAATATATGCAATTGGCCCATAGATATATAGCTATAAAGATTTTAGAAAATAATACTAGAAATATATTTAAATGCCATAAATATTCCCCTACTACATAAAATAAAAGTTGCATCTCAAACAGTCTTACTTATAAAGCCCTCTTAATTTTTAATCAATTGCTTAGCTACAGTTTAACAAAAAATTCACTCATAAACGCGATTTAGCATTAAGTAATGCTTAAATAGTTGTCAAAATTAAACACCGCTATTGCCTAGTTTAAACTTGCTAAGAGGCAAGATGGCGGGACTGATATATTTCAATAATAATTGTGTCAAAACTTTTTATGTAAGGCGCAAAATTGTTTACTTCGACAACCGTTGAATGTCACCTGTCTTAGATTTTCATTTCAATAGATTAATAAAACCACATTTTTGACAGCTGTATTCGTATAATTTCACTTTTAGTCGACTATTTTGGTTATAATCTATGGCGATTGTGTACATTTCGATTATTTTCGATTCTCTGTGTGTTTTTCAAGTAAGCAGAGCCTAACTAATGTTTATGAGTGAAAAAAAGTTAATCATTGATTATGGACTTAAGAGCTGCTTAACTAAGAGGTGGATAAGCATTGCTTAGCAACATTTTTATAAGTAAGACTGAAAGAGTATAGTAATATGTATACTTATTAAACAGATGGTTGTCCACTTTAAGCTTGGAGTAAGCTCTGAAGTCGTCTGGGAGCAGCATAACCGGTATTGTGACATGACTTAATTCATTTATCTGAAAAAGAAGTTAATATCAAATACCAATATTTTTTCATTTGTCCTATCTTTGACACTATTTGATCTGTAGGGTACAGAAAATTCAAATTTGTTTGTTCACATGGGCCTCAAAGAGGCACTCATGAATGTTAATGACCCTACTGCCAGATTCGTAAAATTCATCTTCCCGTCTTAAAAACAACTCAGCAATGGCAATTATATATTTTTATGCTGGATTGGCAAGCATTTGACCACTATCTCACCTGATGGAAAGTGAAGATGCAGCCAAAGATGTAGCATTTATGCCTAGAAGATACCTATTTACTCTTGAAGACATCCAGATTGTACTTTTCTTTTTATGCCTGATAGGCAAGCATTTGACCACAATCTCACCCGATGAAAAGTGATGATGATACCGAAGATGTAGCGTGCTAGCCTAGAAGGTACCTATTCACTCTTGACTTGAAGATCCCCATCTCCCAGATTATACCAAAATACATATTAGGCATATGTTACAAAGTAACTTTTCAACCTTTTATCCCGAACCACATCTAACCTGTTATCCGGAACACATAGCACAACGGTACTGCCTAATCAATTTCTTTTGCAGATGGATTTTACTTCATTTTAACTGTGTCTATCACTCAAAAAGACTTTTTATCTCCTATTATGCTGTCAGAATTTACTAATCCATGCTTCTCGGAGATAATGATATGAGACATGGGCTTCAGTCTCAGTTTGTTATAAAAGGTTACATGCAAAATATCATCAATTCACACTTTTTTTTTCTCTAGCTGAGTATCTTGCTCAGACTAAACTCACCACCCCTATTAGATGAAAGTAACAAGATAGAGAAATAAAAGTCATTAAATATTTTAACACTGCTGCTGGTAGATGAATTAAAAAATGTAAGGGCAGTACCAACTGCCATGTAGTACTCTGCAAAAGAGTCTTACAATTACAGCCCACAACTAAGTCAGCGGTGACCTACAGTAGGTGACTATGACAGGATGCTGCGAACTGATACTAAATCCAGTAGGCTTTTTGTTTTATGTTGGATAAGAGATTTGACCACAACCTTACCAAAAGAAAAGTGATGATGCACTAGAAAATGCAGCACGCTTTTCTAATTGATACCTATTTAATTTTAACTTGACTAGACCCTAACTATACTGTTCCCAAAGAATTAAGATGCAGGCAATGAGATCCGATCCTTAGCTCTAAGGATGATGAATGTAGAAGTAAAAACGTTTTGAGCGAACTGGAGGTATGTCACCATAAATAACCAAATCGTATAATTCCTGCAAGCACTCTTCAAAATTTAACAAAAAGAACATAATGGGCTGAAGAACAAAATAACTGCAATCTTACGTCTAATCGACACAAGTTTACTGTTTATTATAAAACTTTTATATATAATTATGGTATGTCTTGGCAGCTGTATATGGTCTTATGCTCATTGTAATAAAATTTGCGGTCTATTTTCGCTCTTTAACAAGGTTGATATTAACAACACAATTTGACATAGTGCCAAAGATGAAGAGTATGTAGTAAGTTGGAATAAAATTGGAGTGTAAACAAACGAAACTGCGGAATTGCGAGGATATGACAACAAACCAGCGGGTAATGACATAATAGCATTGAAGGAATGCGAGTGATCGACTTCTAAATAGGATTACGTACGAATACCGCCACCATTATTACATCAAATGCTTAGTACAAAGAACTCACCGTATGATTCACACCCCACATAAACACAGACAGTAGTGGTTCATTCGCACGAAACAATTTCACTTTTTGATGCTTCACGCGAATGTGTTTCTTTTTTAATTTACTCAATCCAGTCGTCGGAACGGACATTTTGGATTTGTTTACAAGTTGTTTGTAGTCAGTGTAAAACCACTAAAGTGTTTTTGGAGCGCTTAACGTATTTATACCATCTTGAGTCGACAGAATATGTAATATACAACAAACAAAGTATAATTTCGTTAATATTTTTTTGGAAATTTAACACCCATCAAACTGCAGGCAAACGGCTTTTTGACAGGTAGAAGATCCATAAACAATATAGTGTTTTAAACAGAAGAATAAACTAGAGAGTTATGTGATAGAAATAATAGGAATCTTATTGGAAAATTTTAATCGATTTCATCACAACTTGTTTGCTAGAATCGACTAACTGTAGGATGGTGGTGGTGAGTTGGATAGGTCTATTTATTTCTAATATTACCAACATACAGAAACGATACGTTAACGTCAGGTTATCAGGTAGGTAACTCAAGCTAGTGTCAAATCGTTAATCAAGCAAGTTTGATGAGATCGACTGGATCGACGAAATAAATGGATAATTCGAAATAAATAATTACAAAATATATCACTGCATAGCTAATAAAAAACACTTTCACGAGCCGTACACTTTAACACTTCGTCATTGGCAGAGCTTGCTAACATGGTAAACCCAAGTCCGTTCGTGTATTGGGCGCAAACGGAAAGCGTAGTTACATTGCGAGTAGACTTGAAAAATGTTAGCGAACCCGATGTGAACGTTCTGGAAAAGAACGTTAAATTTTCCGCCCGTGGGACCGGAGCCCGAGGACTCTGTCAGTATGAATTCAGCCTGGATCTCTTTGATTCCGTAAGAACGGTAAGTTATCCAAAACATGTATATAAAACATTCAACTAAATTGCCGGCTGTAAGTATATCACAACTTATCTCACACCTACCTTATCAATTAATATTCATTATCTTTATCGTAATCATTCAGCGTTCGTATCGATAGAGCACATTAATTCCATCCCTTACTAGGTAAGTTAGTTGTATTACTTAATATTTCTATTAACACCGTGACTCTACTATAGCAGCCTCATATTAGCCGACGTCCTATTCCACGGTATAGATAATCTGCATCATAAAATTCAATCTTAATCCATCCATCCATATATTCCGTTTTCCCTTAGTGACAACTATCCCAACCCAAACAGGGTTGGGATGGTTTAGGTAGTAATGACATATAGCTTTTAGTGTCTGTAACTAAGCTGTTCCAGAGTAGGTTGAAAGTTGACACCAAGTTGGTAAAATCCAAATCACTTAAGGGGCCGGGGAGGCATTGAACGAGTCTATAGGCTGTCTCTGTTTAACTGGCAAACTGTGCCCATGCTTGATGCGATAGCACTACCGACCGAACAAATTATGATAGGTGCCGTAATACCAAAAATTATGAATGAAAACGTAATGTTTAGTTTAGTTTTTTGCATTAATAGTACCTTAAAATGATAATCTATGTTCCTGTTGTAATGACAAAAGAAATGTGTTAGTTTTTTATACAAAACGAATAAGTTAAAGATGCGACATTTATTTCATAATAATGTGTAAAAATCAATTGGTTTATATTTCATTTTAGGTAATTATTTTGAAATAAAAACTATCCAGAAACCTAGATTAATATGTTTTAAATCTGAATTACAGCACAGTATGGTGGTAATATGCTTGAATTATAAATAATTTCAGTATTACAATTGTATGGGCAAATCAACCTCCGCAGGCCTCTTAAGTACTCATAACTACAACTATATATGTATAGTCAAAGCAACTTGTGACCTAAATGCTGGCAAATATTTTGGACAGAGCATTTTGGTTACATTACGCCAACTGGCAGCGGTCTATTAGATTAAGTTTTGTACATACATTTTAGTTATAACCATTTTTGGTTACTTATAATAAAGTTTTTAGTTTAATTTATTATTGTTGAAGAAATATAATATTGTATCTTAAGTACTCATTTAAGTTAATAACTTTAATTACCCGATTAAAAAATAAAATAGATATGTCTTAGTATAGCAATGTTATAAGTTGTTTTTAAACTCTGTGTAATACAAAGCTAAATGAATTTTTCAGACTATAGTACAAAACAATTATCTTTATGGTTTCAGTATGCTGTGGACAAAGAACAAGCCACAACTGTGCGAGTCCACGAGAACAGAATAGACATAACATTACACAAAGGCTTGGATTCTTGGTGGCCAAGATTGACTGCTCAGCCACAGAAACCTGCCTGGCTCAAAGTAAGTGCCATGCTATACATGCTGTGTTAAAAACAAGATAACAGGCAAGCAGACGAATTGCTAAGTATCTGATATGGTAGACATTTCACAAATGGGGATGAAGCATTTTGCTTCCTCCTTGACTGAGTCGGTGTTACCTGATGAGTACAATATGGGAGTCTTCAATTCGCAAGGAAGGCACCTTTATCTTCTAGGCAAGCTCGCTCCATTGTTGACCTTACCATCAGGTGAGAAGGTGGTAAAAAGTTTGCCTATCTCTAAATAATAAAAAAATAAAATCTCTTTCAAAATCACACCTAACTACAAAGACATGTATGCAACTGCAGGAAACATCACACTCAGAACCAGAAACAGATGTCATCCCAACGCTTTTTCTAATTTTAGATAAACTTTGATCTGTGGCAATCGGAAGACGCACAAGACAGCGAGGAAGAGAAACGTGACGTGATGAAAGACTACCCCGGGATGTATGATAGACTACATAAAGAAGAAATGGGGTACAGGAAAGGTAAATATTGTAAAAACCTTTCTGAAAAGTTAATATTTTTTTAAAAGAAGTCCTTTTTATACCATTATCTAACCCAACTAATTAATTAATCATGTTATTATGTTTATTAGTAAATTTGAAAATTTTATTCAAACTGAAAAATGGTAAAAGAAACCTAATAACTTTCATATACCCATTCAATTACACCTCACGACAGTGCATTGACTTTTTTGCACAATATGGCGTGTGGTGGTCATATTTAATTTTGATTATTATCTTGTCTTTAATGACGTGCAAAATTAAGACAAATCGAGGTCACAAAAGAACAACAATAGTGATACATTTAGAAAAGAAAAATTATCGCTTGCGGCGGGGATTGAACCCATGGCCAAAGGGTGTCATGCCCTATTGCTCTAACCGCTGAGCCAACAGGCAGTTGAAAGTGATTATGCGTAACTCGTATAATTGCAGAAGACTTCAAAAAGGTGTACCTGATCCTCTACAACTTGTTCCAACTGACCGGCTACATGTACATCCTGACTGTGATGAGCGTCCGGTACACAAAGTTGGAATACGAGTCAGTGGCCGACACTTACGAGCATGTCGGCTCCGCCATGAAGTTCCTACAGCTGATGCAGTATTTGGAGGTTTTGCATCCGCTGTTTGGATATACTAAGGTAAGCTTGACATACCTCCAGTTCGCTCACAGCGTTTTGCTTCTACGTTTATCAGCCGTACAGCGAAGGAGTGGAATTTATTATCTGCCTCTTTGTTCCCTGTACAGTACAATCTGGGTGTCTGTAAGTCTAGAGTGAATAGGTATCTTCTAGGCAAGCATGTTCCATCTTCGGCTGCATCATCACATTCCATCAGGTGAGATAGTGGTCAAATGCTATTTAGTATAATATATAAATAGATCATTTATTGACGACACATATATAATTACAGGTACTAATGTCAGACATCTTTAACCTCATGCCCTTACGTTGTGCATCTATTATGCTCGTTGTCCTCCACACGTAATTACTATGCAAATTCTTACGATATAAATACTTAAATCGGATCTACAATTAGCCGTAGGTATACATATTAATATAGTTTAGGGAATATTACGCGATTCGAACGCAAAGCTTATTTTGCGATTCAAATAGTTGGAGGATGTGTGCTCTTTGCTGATGACATTTCCCTGCTGTTTAACTATCCTACAAACAGCATTCACACTAACAAGAATATAATTGACACATTTAACTCTATAAAACTTTGGCTCGAAAATCATAATCTTCAAATAAATAATAATAAAACCAAAATGATTCAATTTAAACCATATCAGAAACAAAAAATTAACTTATCGGCAATATCAAAACATCTTAATATCTCAGAAGTAAACGAATTCACTTTACTAGGCCTAACGTTAGACACACACCTAAACTGGAAAAATCATATCGGAAAAGTTCAATCTAAAATATCCCAATTTTTATACGGACTGAGTGTACTGAAAACAAACACAAACAGCGACTGTGCTCTATCTGTATACTACGCTTATGCCTACTCGTGGTTTTGTTACGGTATAATCATGTGGGGCCATAGTACTGATGCAAAGGACTTATTTATTGTACAGAAAAAGTGTATTCGCATTATTGTGAATATACGCCAAAAAAACAGCTGCAAACCCCATTTCATTAATAAAAACATCCTGACCCTACCTTCTATATACATCTTTGAAATGGTGATGTTTGTCAGAAAGAATATCAATCTTTTCAAGTATGATACAAACCCAAGACGAAAATATAAACTAATCCTTCCAACTCCAAGAATTGAAATGTACCGAAATAGTCCATACTATCGATGTGTCCAAATATATAATAATTTGCCCGACTGTTTGAAAAGCATTGACAAGAACACAGTATTTGCAAACAACCTTAAAAATGCATTAGTTAAGAAGGCATATTACAGCATTAAAGATTACTTTGATGATAGATGGGAAATATAAGCTATTATATAGAAATACCATGTATCTTTTAAATAGTCATACTTAGTTTTAAGTTAAGATATTTTAATTCTTGTATTAAGAAGTTAAGTTTTTAATTTTAATTTAATGTTTAAAAACTTGTTTTCATTTAATTTAATATTTAAAAGATAAGTATCTTTTGTTACATGACATAAATATGTATAATTAAGTTTGCAATACCCTACCCGGGTCTATATTCCATTATGTAATATAGTGCAATAAATAAATAAATAAATAGTATATTATTGTAAAACTAAATATAGTTACATTTCTTACATTATTAAATATGTTCCTACACTGCCGTCATAAGAAAAAAAAGACGCAACCGATATTCATATCAAAACTAGCCGTGCCCTGCGGCTTCGCCCGCTATTATCAAGTTAAAAAGTAGGCTATGTGTTAATCCTAGGTATAATCTATGCACATTCCAAATGTCATCCAAATCCGTTCAGCCGTTAAAGCGTGAAGAGGGAATGGAACAAACATACTTACGAACAGACTTTCGGTTTTATAATATTAGTAGGATATACATCAGAAGTATCTTGCTACTTAGTATATAATGTTATGACTTGTAGCAGATGCATCTAAATTAAAAGTAAGATTTAGTAAGTTGCGTTTAAATATTTAGATAATGGCCTCGATTCTGATGTACACTCACTAAATAAAATTTAAACTATCCCTGGCTCTTACAAAATAAAACACAAGACAGAGATAGCATGCATTAAAGTGCTGTCACGCTAGTTTATCAATTAAAATATGAACAGCAGAAGCAGAAAGGCGCTTGTTTTTAGTCAACACCAATAAACACCAATACAACACATACTCGACTAATCTTGCATAGACATCTAAGTTCTGACTAACTTGACAGCACAGCAGTATGCTATCTCTGTCTTGTTTTCCTATTTTGTAAAAGACAGGAATAATTTAAATTTAATTTAGTGTGTGACATCAGAATCGAGGCCAATATCTATATAAAACAAAAATAGTAGATGCGTCTATTTTCGTGATTCCTATCTAATATATAAAATTCTCGTGTCACAGTTTTCGTTGCCATACTCCTCCGAAACGGCTTGACCGATTTTGATGAAATTTTTTGTGCTTATCCGGTATCTATGAGAATCGGCCAACATCTATTTTTCATCATCATCATCACTTTTCATCATTATCAACGCGGGTGAAACCGCGGGGCGCAGCTAGTAATGTATATAACTCAATTTTGTCAAAAATGCAGTTACTGCTTTTCTCTTCATGACGGCAGTACAGTTTTGATAATTTTCAACATACAATAATAATTTAAAAAGTAGCTACAATATAACACATACATTATAGGTTCTGTAGAGTATATTGCTCTCTTGCAGTATATAGTAGAAGTTAAAAACTACCACACTTAGTTCGATGATTTGTGTCGTGGGTGCCGGAAACATTCACATCACGCACACAATCACAACCAGAACCAGAAACACATAAAATGTCTTTGGGGAGAAATCTTGTGTTACCGCCGGGTATCGAACCCGGCACCCCCGCTTAGAAGGCGGACGCACACTCAGCTAAGCCAACGGGCAGTGTTACACTTAACTTGTAACATCTAAGTACAAAACTGAATTGCAATTGTTCAATAATTTACACGCAAGCTAAGCTTAAAAAACCTAATTCACCGCTTTATCTTCGGAACCCTTGATCAGATTAATTGAATTAGATACGCATTATGCATTATTGAGGATAACTCAAAAACTACTGGTCATATCTTGAGCAAATTTAAATGGGACCACATGGGAAGCTCCAGCTTTCAAATGATCATCAAAATCGGTTCACAATATAAATTTGTTCTGAGGTAACATAAAAAAATTGAGAATCATCTTTTTGTGTCTGTACAAAATTTGTTTAAATCAACAAATCACACACACGACGACATAATCCGCAGTATTATTAGTGGAAGAAGCCATTGGAACCTTAAATACAGTGCTAGACAATAGTTCAGGAGCCTACGGGCTAATTAATTATTGTACGCCATATGATGTCAGACAATACATGTTTTATGTTTTTATGTTATGTTTTTTATTTCCCAGGGCTCCGTTTTGGTTCCGTTTTTGCAAGTGAGTGGGCGTGCGTTCATCTTATTTGCGATGATAGAGGCTGAGCCGCGTATGCAGACCAAGCCGGTCGTCTTCTACTTATTCATCATGTGGAGCATGATAGAGGTCGTCAGGTGAGGACTTGTACTTACTTATAGTCTAATACTTATACTTATTGACCGAGCGAGCACGAAGCGCGAGCGAAGCGTCTACGTGTCAGTACTTGGGTAAATGCGTATGTCCGGATTTCCGGTTGTTTTCCTCTACAGGTTCCATTTTTTCAAATTCAAATTCAAATCTTTATTGCATTCTCTAAATGTAGATAGGTGGTAGAAATAAATGACAGTACATTAGAGACCCTGTTGGGCACAACAATTTAAAGCAGAGGAGGACGACATGCTTTATTAATCGTAATGTATCAATTTAAACCATAATAAGATGTCATAATTATGTATTGTTATTGTATTTATGTATTAACCGATTCCAGTGAAATTTTGGGAGTAGGTTCGATAATTATATAGTTTTTGTTGTCGATTCTATTATGGGAAACTTTTTCAAATGGCGAAGATATGTAAAGAAACATTTTAGCCGCTGAAATAGACGTGAGGTTTTCAGCTCACAGCGCCAGAAGTATATATTTAGATAATAATTAAACGCAAGCAAAGCTTAAAAAAACCGACTTCACCTTTTCGGAACTTTGATCAGATCAGATGTACTAAACACGCATTATCGAAGATATTTCAAGAACTACTGATCAGATCTTGATCAAATTTAAATGGGACCAATTGGAAAGCAACATTTTTCAAACAAAAAAAAATCGAAATCGGTTCACGTGGAACTAAGTTATGAGGTAACACACATAAAAAAATGCAGTCGACTTGAGTACCTCCTCCTTTTTTGTGAAGTCGGTAGAAAAATAGTAAGTTAACAGTTAAAGCCGAAGCGCTAACCATCTTAAGGATAGTGTTGAAAATAATTTAAATTAATATCAATGACTCTGAAATTGACAAATGTTGAATTGTTGGAAATCGCGTGTAAAATTGTTTAAAATGGCCAAAAGTCTGCGCGTAGGTGCGTTTCTGGTCATCCAAGCACTGGTCTGACTGAATATTGTTTAACCTTGTCAATCAGTTACGCTCAACCAGGCGGACCGCGCTACGACTGGGGCTGTGAGTGTGAAAGTGTTTATTTTTATTATTATTAGGATTATAGGAAGCTATTTGTACTGCCCTTTGGCTTTTTCACCTTCTAATAAGCAGGGGTATCGCGTAAATTCGGGTTCGATTCCCGACGGGAACACAAGTTTTCTCCCCAAGGAAATGTGTTTCTAGTTCTAGTTATGATTGTGTGTGATGTGAATGTTTCCAGCATCCACGACATAAGCCATCGAACTGAGTGGGGCTGTGAGTGTGTAAGCGTTTATTGACTTGTAGCACTAGTTTGAGATTTGACTTACCAAAATTATGTTTCAGGTACCCATTCTACATCTCCCAACTTTACAAAAAGGAGATCTACATACTGACCTGGCTCCGCTACACCATGTGGATACCTCTGTACCCCTTCGGCATCATCTGTGAGTCGATTGTGATCCTCCGTAACATCCCCTACTTCGAGGAGACGCAGAGATTCACCATATCTCTACCCAACGATTGGAACTTCGCCTTCCACTTACCAACCTTTCTACGTGTTTATTTGCTCCTCCTGACCTTCCCGGGAATGTACTTCGTTATGTCTCATATGTATAGACTTAGGACTGTTAAGTTAAAACCTAAAATTATCATCAAAAAGGCTAAGTAAGTAGTGCGGTTTATTATACTATAATAACCCTTTTCTTATAGAAAGATAAGACGTTTGATAAATCTTCAATAGTTATTATATGTTTGTTATATAAGGTAATTTTTAAAAAAGCAGGAACCCCTTTGGATTATTTTTTTTACTATTATAAATAGGTCACGATAGCGTGTTTCCTATTTTTGTTACAATCTAGCGAAGATTAGGCTAATAAATAACTTAAATTTAACTTATTCTGCTAGATTCAAAATATCCAAGAATGTGTCCTTTAACACTTTTCTTATTGTCTCTATTAAGGCGAAGGCGATGTCATTCCTACCATTAAGACCAACATCTTTTTAGGGTTCCGTACCCAAGAGGGTAAAAAGGGACCTTATCACTAAGTCTCCGCTGCCCGTCCGTCCGTCTGTCACCAGGCTGTATCTCAAGAACGGTGATAGCTAGACAGTTGAAATTTTCACACATGATGTATTTCTGTTGCCGCTATAACAACAAATACTAAAAAACAGAATAAAATTAATATTCAATATACAACAAACGTGATTTTTTTGCTCGTTTTTTATAGATACTCGGTGCGCGAGTCCGTCTCGCACTTGGCCGATTTTTTCATTTATTGCACACTTGTAAAAATTACGAGGCGCGGCGCGGCGATGCCGTTTGCGGGGCAGTGTAGTAACAACTATTGATAATAGAATGTATGAAATATATCATCTTAATTATAACGGATTCAGAAGAGATTCGTAGAACTGAATGAGCTGTTTTACAAATAACCCTGTATATTAACTGCTCGTTGGGTGGCGTTTGCCTTCTTAGCAAGGTATCGGGTTTGATTCCTGGCGGGAACTCAAGATTTTTCCCCTAGGAAAATTTGTGTTTCAGTTTCTGGTTGTGAGATGTGAATGTTTCCGGCACCCACGACACAAGTCATAGAACTTAGTGTGGGGCTGTGAGTATGTTTATGTTATGTTACATAACTCGCGTCAAAATAAGACGCATTGTAACTATAGAAGGTTTATCGAACTTATTATCTGTTTTGGAATAAAGGGATTTGTGTAGATTATTGTAATTGGTGTTGTTTCTTTTTTGTAAGTATGGGAAATTGTATGTGATTATGGTTAGTGAAATGTAGCCTCATTAGACGTTATCGTAAACCTAGCTAATGTAGAAACATCAACTATTTATGGTTGACATACCTCCAGTTCGCTCGAAGCGTTTCACTTCTATGTTTATGCGTATGCGAAGAAGTGGAACTCATTGCCCGCATCTTTGTTCCGCGAACGGTATGATTTGGGAGTTAAGTTAAGAGTGAATAGGTCTTCTAAAGCATGCTACATTTTCGACCGCATCGTTGTTTGTCATCAGGTGAGATAGTGGTCAAATGCTTGCCAGTGTAGTATTGAAAAAAATGTTATGATAGATCGTTCATAAACCTGGCTTCCCGGTATGATGTTTCGGTTGCGGTTTCGAGTTCTACTTACAGCGTGAGCTTCCGTTGAAAGTTTGTGATGAAATTCATGATTACAGGGCAATTTTTTTTTAATTCTAGACAGGCAAGCATTTGACTACTATCTCACCTGATGGTAAGTGAAGTTGCGGCCAAAAATTGTAACATGCATGTCTAGAAGATACATATTCACTCTTGACTTGAAGACTTCCAGATTATACCGTTCAGGGTACAAAGACGCGGGCAAGGAGTTTCACTCCCTCGCAGTACGTATGATAAACGTAGAAGCGTAACGCTTCGAGCGAGCTGTAGGTATGTCAACTATAAATGCTCGTCTAAAACAAAACAGTCTCATAAGAATGCAGTGTTCTCAACATGTTTTTCGTAGATGTTTCGGCAGGTCACAGCTCACCAGTCACAAACAAACGATTGATCTAATGTGGCCACATACTTAAAGGGAGATTTAGTTGATTGAGTCCCGAAAGCAGATAAAAAGCTGTTTATTAATTTACTGGTTATTATATATACAACCTGTAACAAAAAGGAGTAGTAGGTAATACTTGGTGGTGTGTATTTGTCGTGCCAGGAATCGTCTGCCAGAGAACGAAAGTCGAAATCGGAGATTTTTTTCTATTCAATTCAAAAATTGTATTTTTCAAATATAAAATCAAAAATCAAAATCGTTTATTCACATGGGCCCCAAAGAGGCACTCATGAAAGTTAATGAATATATTGCCAGAGGCCCAAAGAGGCACTCATGAAAGTTAATGAATATATTTGACAACCCTACGGTTACATCTATTGCTCGTAACCTTGACCTTTGTTATGGCCTCCACTGTCTGACGTCTACGTCCGAAGACTGGTGTAGAACGGTAGCTGATGAAATAGGGTTGCAAATGACATATTTTTTACTATCTTTAATTCATCATAACTCAATATTCATGTTGCTGCCGCGTATTTAGAAGTTCATGTTAGACTCCAAACATGTAGCTAGATGCGTGGCTTGAGTATTACTACACCTTTCTGTTACACATTGTATATAAACTATTATTGTTATAATTTACAAACACGAGATATAAAACTGTGTTAATCAGTTTGCACATTAAATTTGTTTTTTATAATTTATTGTTCACGGGTATTTAGGTAAATAATTATTACTCTGGTGGTAAATTAATTAATTAACGCGCTAAAATAGTCAATAAGTAAACAAGTTTCGGATGAGTTTCTGAAACTAGTTATTGTGAAACATGTTTCGGAGTCACCAATCCACGGACACAGACGTTACGGACGTAACTTCGTCTACGAAGCATGTAAATGGTTACCGATATAACTACAATGGGATAACTCGAGTTTACTGGCCGATGCATGTTTGGTTTTTGATGAATTTATGTCAGTGCAGACCCACATACTGCGTGTTCAAGCTAGATTGTATAAATATATGTGCGTATATATTCGTCGCTTACCATCAGGTGAGATTGTGTTCAAAAGTTTGCCTATCTTGAATAAAAAAAAGAAAAAGAAATACAGCTAGTAACTATTTAGTTGTCTGTGCAGCGTACAGCTCGCTGCACAGACAACTAAATAGTTACAAGGTGTATTGGCGCCGGCGGATTGTCGGATCTTTGGTGTATTTGTGTGCATGTAGCTCACAAGCGGAATTTGTAGAACCTAGGGTGCTTCACCTTCTTACTTTTTTTGTGTCCGTGATTATTAGGTACACACTTTTTTGTAACATTACGTACGTTTTTTACGTCCATGGGTGTCACGTGCTTCATGCTTTTTTTAAAGTGGTTATCTTCACGTGGGTTCTTGTTTCTTTAAGTGTTTATACACACGGACAGACACGGGAGCTTTTCGCTTAGTAATAATGAGAATTTCTCTGTCCTATGAATCTTTTATACAAATAATCCACAATAACTGAAATTCTATTGTCACGCTAATGTTATAAATCCCAAAGTTTGCGTGTAAGTAAGTTTGTTTCCTCTCCACGCTGTAACGGATTTGGAAAAAGTTTGGTATATACATTGCTTATACCTAGGATTAACATATACTTTTTTTAAATGCGGGCGAGGCCGCGCGTTTCGGCTAGTATTAAAATATAGGACAGGGGTTAGGTTAGGTTAGTCAATTGATTTGGATTATGATAATTTGGTCACCATAATTAGGAAATTAAAGCGAAATTATACTTAAAATATGCGAAATTATATGAAAATTTAATGATGTGGAAATTTGTGCATTTATTTCTTGTTATTGATTTGCTAGTTCAAAATTTTTGTTTTCTTTTCATCCCTATTATTATGTTTACATTTTTATACATAAGTAAAAGCAATAAATATTGTTAAAAAAAATATTTTTGTGTTATTTATTATTCCACTTAACATAAAGCTGTAGCCTTGGACCTTTTCTAAAACTTGATTTTACTACTTATACATATAGTTAATGGCCTCGATTCTGATGTACACTCACTAAATTAAATTTAAACTATCCCTGTCTCTTACAAAATAGAAACACAAGACAGAGCTAGCATACATTTTAGAGCTGTCAAGCTAGTTTATCATTTAAAATATGAACAGCAGAAAGGCGCGTGTTTTTAGTCAATACCAATTACATACCCGACTAAGATTGCATAGACATCTAAGTTGTGACTAACTTGACAGCACAGCAGTATGCTAGACATCAGAATCGAGGCCAATATCTAGATAACATCGTCTTAACTCCACTCTAGTTTTGCCGCGAAAGTATAAAATGTCGCTGTCGACTGAGTATTTTTTGCAAAATTTGTGATTTTTCGGGTGTTAATGTGTAATAATGGTAGATTATTAACTGTTGATATTTTGTAAACTTGCATGAGTGAAGGCAAATCAAACGAAGTAGAAAATCCTGATTTACGCTTTCGCTGCAAAACTCGAATAGAAGATCTAGTAAAGTTTCTAACTTTACTGGAGCATGACTGACAGTCTGGATTTCGAAATTTTGCAAAAAAATACCGACTGAAATAGTGAATTTAACAACTTCTTATCTAATACTCCCAGGCAGGGCCACAAGTATGTATTTAACTGTAGTTTCTCTTGTTGTCCTGAGATTGTATCTTCCATTTTTTATAACATAATTGATTAATTAAACAAAATTCAGCTGTAAATGATGTAATAACAATAAATGGAACTACACATAATTGATCTACTTAAACTAAATCACCACTGTTATAGGTTAGCAATAACAAAATGCCTTCTATTTGCACCACCCTTTATTTTTAAACAAGGGTCAGATAGGCTGTTCTAAACTTCCAAAAAATATTCCTAAATGCGTGTTTCTATAATACCTTGAAAACATCATGATGCACATCTATTTAACTCAATTAAATTGTTACTTCTGTGGCTTTCTGTGGTAATGCCACCACAATTCCATCAATGTCAAGTGAGACCATTCAGAGCAAAACAAGGTCATATTTCTCGTTATCCTTCTTGCAATCTGTTTTCATTGTCATGCTGGTGTTTTTCACACTAGGAGCCTCCCAATGTTTTTGCCATGAGCTATAAGTGAAGCACATAATTTTAGGCAGGCAGCACTTTGCAGAATTGCACCTTATGACATTGTAACAAGTCACTATTTATTTAAATGTCTCAGCAGAGAGAAACTTACGTACTTGTACTATTAAGTAATCTGTGCCACCGCCTTATTATGTTCCAAAGTCCATATTTGCACTGGAAAGAACATGTCGTCATTGCTTCCAGTAATTTTTGCATTATCTATGGCTTAGAAAATCAAAACAAAATCATTGCAATAGAGTTATTATAGGTGTTTAATATCCTTTTGCTTCACAGCTTCTTTCATACAATGTGTAGTTGACTTGCCAACTTTTGTTTTAATCTTCCGGAACTCACAAGAAACAAGCATTTAGAAATAATTTCCTGCATGTTTATGAACGGAACTTGATATACTGGCGTTGGTACCATGCTTTGGGGTCAGTGTGAGCATAGAACTCGTGGAAAATAGGTTCGATGAGCTTGTCAGCTGGGACGAGCTTGTAAACTCGCTCGCCATAGTAGGTTCCAACCTGGAAAATAAAGAATTCAGATAAAAATCTTATTTGCAGCAATTAAGGTACAGCAGGTATCAAATACTATGACAGACTTGAGCTTGTGTACATCATTCATGTATCATGATGGATTTCACCATGATACATGAATGATGTTCATGTATCATGGTAAAATGGAAAACCATTTTCTGGAACACTCCTTGCATTAAAAACTCTTTCGTTTTTACCCAACTGCGCAATACAATGGGTTTGTGGTAAGTGTTAATCAGCCTATGTGTTTGTTCCTCTGTGGCATTATAAAGACCAAATGCGTCGGTTGATTATTACGTCAATTGATTTGGATTAATCTTGTAAGTGTAACTCAAAATACAATATGGCGACAGCCATATTGTATTTTGATTACAGACTGACATAATGTGAAAAAAAAAACAATGAAATTTAACAAAGTGTATGAACCTTTTGACCGCCAAGCTATACATAGCATCCTCGCTCGCCTGACGCCTACCAAACATTGTATCGAAATACAACATCATTATTTGAGATGAGCAAAGTTTTCATCAAAAATTATTTACGCGACTGCATTCCATATAATACAGACAGTCATATAGGTACACAATAAAAAGAACAAAGGCATAGTAAAGACAAGTACTTTTACTCATTTTCTCACCTACAATGTTTGTCTTCTAATTAGGTCACTGTGTAGGACACGAAAATCTTTGTCTTTCATTGAAGCCCTTGGCGTTTAAAAGGTTAACTGGGGTATCATTGAATAAGTTATAAGAATTAATCTTTAATACCACTATTACAATAACAATAATAAAATTGATTTTGTTTATATAGCATTAGCCATGCTAGGCAGAACTATAGTGATAAATTGAGAAAGGTAATATTATCGGTGATAATTTTTTCTTTTATTTATTCATCACTATAACAATAACTTCTACACTCACATCCAAACACTTAGTTCAATGACTTGTTTCATGGGCGCCGGAAACATTCATATCACACACACAATCACAATCAGAACCAGAAACACAAATTTTCTTAGGAGAAAACTTGTGCTCACACCAGGAATTGAACCTGATACCTGCTTGGAAGGCCAACATGCTTCCAACCAAGTAAACAGGCAGTTTAAGTATTTGATGTTAGTTACTACAGAAAATGAGTTCAATTACCTCCCATCCAGGCACATCCTTCATAAGCTCAGCCTCCGCGTCGCGGTTCCTTCGCAACTGCTTCAAGAACTCTCTGTCTCGCTCGGCAAGTAAAGCAGGGTAAATGGCCATCTTGGCCGAGCGCATCTCTATCTCATCTCGCTTAATCTGCTTATAGTTGATGTTGTAAAGGTAGATGGCACCCGCTGTTATGCCGAGGTAGCCAGCGAACATAGTATACCCTGGAAAATATAAGAATGTATATACGGTGTTGCTAAACAATGAAAACTTTGGTATATTTTAACTGCCTGTTAGCTTAGATGGGTGCACATTCGTCTTTTCAGCAGTGGGTATCGGGTTTTATTCTGGTTCCGGGTGATATTTAGTGAGTAATGTGGTTATTCTGGCACCCATGACACAAGTCATTGAACTTAGTTTGGAGCTGTGAGTGTGAAAGTGTTTATTTAATTTAATTATAACATTTTAAGTATGTATTTAGACAAATGATGACCTAGGAAGTAATTGTCAGTTTTCGAATATCACTGGGGATGGGTCAGTGAGATTTTAAAACTGAGAACTACTTCGGAGCTCGAAAGAGCTTGTTAAAGGGATTAATTAGTTGTTAAGGCAATGTCAAATGACTTTGAGATGCCACAAACATATCCATTCTACTAAAAATGCAATATTTAATTGGATGTAATTAATATGGTTATATGTAGATTTGTTTTTATGAGAGTTCTCAGGAGTTATATATATATTTAATTATCATCTCATACCAATATTAATATAAAAATGTGTGTAAAAGTTGTATAATACAATTGATCTCTCTTTTGGTATACCTATCACGGTTGGATAGTTCGAAATTTGGTAACTTGATGGTCTGAATTATGTGCGTAGGATACTTATCATGATAACGCGAGCAGAGCCGCGGGGAGCAGATAGTAGCGAACTAAATGATCATTTGTTTACTACATCTTAAATATAATATCATAAATTAGACTCTTAACACCAAACTAGTATGTAGGCACATATAAATAAAAAAAAATGCAATATTTTTTATCGTATTACTAAAGTAAATACTTAAAGAAAGATATAATAAAAACTAAAACACCTAACCTATAAACAAAGTTACATAATATCATCAGAATCCTGGAATACATTATATGAATCATTTACGTACCACTGAAAAATTGTTTTGCAGGTATCCTTTGAAACGGAATAGGCTTGTAGCCCCCCGGAGGGGGCAAATCTTGTTTACGGGCTAGTTGGAAAGCCTCAGCCATTTTCAATTTTTGTTGGCTGAGGAAATTGACACTAATTTCCCATTAGACATTGTTGTGGATATTGACAATGACAATCAGATATTATTATTTGACTTTTGACGTTAGAGCTTAACAGAGAATAGGGGGCTATTACATATCTCTGTTGCAAATGGTTTCAATTAGAAAACTTTAAAATAAGGCTTATTTTTGCTCAGATAGAAACTGCTGGCAACAGAGATATGTAATAGGGGGGTAAGGTATAAATCTTATTTATCTATGCATGGGAGTAAAGGATACAAACCCGTTTTACAAACGGGTTTTAGCTTCTATTACATTGTAAGTTTTCTATCTTGATGATTGCAATACAAGTTGCCTACTGACTACTCTATCACCAACTGTAACCGGAAATATGTTAACATGCCGGAAATATCGCCTTGACAACTAAATATTTGTTAGAATTACTTTTCCTTAGGTTATTGATTCTCAACCCATAAATCATATTTCAAAGTCGGAAATCTCTAGAATTATAACTTGCTGTATATTTTTAAAACCATGCAATCGGACGTAGCCGACGCGGAGGTCCAAGCGGATATTGAAGAACCTGATAACGAGGAAGCTACCGTCAAAATAAAACCTTGTGAACGCATCAAGCAACATCCTAAAGTCCCGATAGAACCATCAGCATATGGCAAAGGGAAGAATTTCAGTCGTCCATGGATCTTGCAAGATGGAAGGGATCCCCCAGCAATCGGAAGCGAGATGCGCGCTAGCTACAAAATTCCTAAAAAGCCTCCAAATACACAGGGTGTGCTTCGTTATTTATATCTTTGTAGGCGCTCTCTATTGTAATACAAAATAGTTGTAGTGGTAGTGGTAGGACTCTTTTGCGAGTCCGCCTGGGGCAGTACCACAACATTGCCAGACATTCAGCCGCCAAGCAGTAGTGTGCAAACGGTACTGTATGCAGGATTGAAGGGCAGTTTATCCAGTGAAATTCCAGGGCTTAAAGAGATTTAACATCTCATATCTCCGGGTGACGAGCGCACAGTGCTTTGCCTTATAAGTTCAAAAGTGGCACTGCACTAATGGGCAACCGTGACTGAACTAATGAGCTTACCATCAAGCGACAGACATGCTTGTCACGTCACTCATTGAAATAAAAAAAATAACCTTTTATAATGATTTACTAATGTTATTTACTTGTATTTTTTTAAGGAATTCGCAAACGGATGCTATCTGACTTCTTCTGGGAACAAATGCTTGATGAAGTCGTCGAAGAATTAGCAACATCGCAGCCTGTAGTCGAGTACTGCACTGAACATAATGCGAATTATATTAGGGAAAAATTTAAGCCGCGCGACTTAGCAGTCGCTGCAGACAAAAATGTAAGATCAAGTCATATAAAGGCTAAATTTATTTCTCTCTCATCTTAACCTCTTCAATGCCTTATAGGTCACCGGTGACGGTATCTTGCTTTAAATTTACTACTACGGCGTTGTAGCGTGACTAGCGTAACACAATAGTGCCATAGTAGAAATATTATTTCTACTATGATAGTACCCACTATTGTGGTATGTTAGCTCGCCTATTCTCGACTATCCCTTGATAATAAGCGAAGCGCGCTATCCTAAATCAATTATTATTCTATCTATCTACCTACCTCGCTCATACTATCACCCTCATTTCATCTGTTATACAAAGCCTAGTTAAGGTATTAATGAAATTGTAAATATGCGACTGTAGTTGAGCTAAGTATTTCTGTAACATATCTAACCCTCATGAAGACACGAGCAAAGATGTTCTGCAAATTTGCCGATATTAGAAAGCTATTCTTGGGATCATATTTTTATGTAAATTATTATTATCATGTCTGTTTTAATGTAAATAAACATAAACGCTTTCACACTCACAGCCCACACTAAGTTCTATGACTTGTGTCGTGGGTGCCGGAAACATTTACATCAGACACAATCACAACCAGAACCAGAAACGCAAATTTTCCTTGGGGAGAAAACTTGTGTTCCCGCTGGGAATCGAACCCGGAGTCCCTGCTTAGAAGGTGAACACCACCCGACTAAGCCAACGAGCAGTCTGTTTCACAAAATACATTACTACATTACGATTTTTAGATGCACTTGAAGTATCCTCTCTATGGGACCGGATCGAGTGCTATCACCTACTACAGCCAGACCATCGAGAAAACTGGCCCTGTATGTATAACCCAAGCAATTCATAGATAAATATAATAAGATGCTAGTTGAAACTTTATACTAAATTGAAGTTAATTTTACGAAATTTGTTTCAGTAAATTATTTTATATGGGGATTTTATCTGGCGATATGGTGTTAATTGGTTTAAACAGTGGCTATACTGCCCTATTTACAAAATTTCAAAGTTTTATAGAGCCTCAATTTTTTTTCTTACCAACAATAATCCTTAATGCCAACAATAATATCTACTGTACTATGAGTATCGTATAGAAAACGCTATGCACGCGTTATACCTGCCTAATCATCCCGTAATTTACTTGATTCAACTGTTGAAATGTACTTTTTTGCTACCTTTGGAGGCTTGTTAATGGCTCGATAGAAATGCTGCCTAATCCTCGTTAATGGATACAGAACGTTTTATAATAATTTTTATTTAATAAATAATATTTGCGTATGGAACTCAAGAGCCGCAGCTTCACATCAAAAGAACCGCATGTAGCTCGCGAGCCGCAGGTTGCCGACCCTTGGCCTAGGGGCATTCTTTAAATATAAGTAACTTCTTTGTATTTTATTGTTTACATTTTCTTTCTTGTGCAAAAACATTTAATTTTTTTCAGAGAGAGATATTGGAGAAATTTCGAAGGAGCCAATACTTTACGAGACCAATGGAAGACAGGCTAGACAATGGATGGGTTTTATAATTGTTTTATTTGGCTACTTATCACAATGCTTTTTTGCTAAATAAACTGTTCTTATCTCAATATTATTTAGTTTCGAACTACCCGTGGGCGTAGTTGCAGTGGTTGCGCAACAGCGGGTATCGGGATTGCTTCGCAGTTAAAACCCAAGAGCGTTTATTCCTTTTCACTTCTCTCTCGCTTCTCACTTCCTCGCTCTCTCGTTCAATTCGATATTTTCAATAAATACAATAGTCTACGTGTGTATTTGAAAATGTTAACAACTATATAGACATTGCAAGGATGTTTCCAACTTCTTTTCGCTTTCATATCCTTTAATAAGACAAGAAAAAACACATTTCCTCAATTTCAATGTGATTTTCACTCAATCGTCGTAATTTAAATATATGAAAAACGAAAGGTAGTTTAAAACATGCAATGTATATTATTGTCCATATACCTATTTAGTTGAAAACATTTTCAAAAACACTCGTAGACTATATTTATTAAAAATAAATATCGAATTGTGTGTGCGAGAGAGAAGCCAATGTGAATAAAAGTTCTTAAGTATTCTGGGTGTGATGCGAATGTTTCCGGCATCCACGATGTCTCCGTGTGATAACGTTTCTTTATTAATACTTTTACTAAAGTGTGCTAATCGAGGTAAGGGGTAGCCTATTCCAGAATCGACTCTACCTATGTATACAATTTTGCCGTTACACTAACCTGCCTCGCTTAAAAAATACACCACACACAACAAACACACTGATACGCCACCTATAAACTACTAGTACACTATACTAGTTCATGCCGAACTGAGACCTCACCCCTACATTTTAACTTTTTTTTAAATATTAATTATTAATTTCTGTATTTGTTGTTCAAGTACAGGATATAACAGATATTATACGTAGGTACCTAAGTATCAGCTTTAAATGTGTAGCCGTTTCTTGAGATATACCTAAAATATGTATTTATATACATTTTAATAATAACAAATTTTAATCAAGTATTTTTCACAAATAAAGGTGTAAGTATGTACAAGCAATAAAACTAATATTAAATTAGCGACATCAAATTATTATTACAGTAGCATGTATCTATTACCTATAACCCGACTAAATAAAGACAACTTCTTGTGTTGACAACAGTTGACATGGCATCTGTCTAACTATTGTCAATATAAACTTTTTTATGTGGTCTTGTACATAAGCTTTGCATATTTTGTTCTGTTCAAAATAGTAAATCGTCATCATCATCTCCGGAGGAATAGCACAGTGGTCTTGCTTGTCCCACAGGGGCTTTACAAGACAAACCAGTACTGTAAGCGTAGAGGATGCTGGTGAGGACCTCAGTGTAGCAAATATGCGAGGGGATCTCTTTCATTTTAATGTTTTCTGAAAAATAGGGAAGATTTAGAATCGACATTCTTTCTTTCAATGCTAATGCAGGTTGGTAGGAATGCATTTACCAGCTTGCGGCCTGATTATCATAGAACTCGCAAAACTACCTAACTACGATTTACAGTAGCCCCATTTCCATCCTTCCATTCCTGTCCAAAGTCCTTGAACGCCTTGTCCACAACCAGCTTAGCACATTCCTTACAAAGAATAATCTCCTCAATCCATATCAGTCTGGTTTCCGTCCTGCCCATAGCACAGTTACAGCCTTGATCAAAATAACTGATGATATCCGTTCTGGTATGGATAAAGGTCAGTTAACTGTGCTCACCCTCCTTGATTTCAGCAATGCGTTTAATACCGTCGACTTCGATGTCCTCTTAGGACTTTTACGCTCTATTAACACATCTTCAACCGTTGTGCACTGGTTTCAAAATTATCTGTTTGGCCGCCGACAGAGGGTTCATCTTGGAGAATCGTCCTCTTCTTGGTGTAACACCACTGCTGGCGTACCACAGGGAGGCGTTCTCTCTCCTCTTCTTTTCGCGACTTTTATAAACTCAATTTCTAATAATCTCTCTTCCTCGTACCATCTATATGCAGACGATCTCCAAATCTATTCCCAATCTTCCCTTCCCCAGCTTCAAGAATGTATAAAATCAACAAACTCTGACTTAAAACACATATCAGAATGGAGCAAAGATTTTGGTCTCGCAGTCAACCCTACGAAAACTCAAGTAATTATTGTCGGTAGCTCTAGGTTAATATCAAAAATAGACTGGGATAACTTACCGCCAATTGTTTTTGATGGTGTCACAATACCTTACAGCAAGGAAGTAAAAAACCTTGGTGTAATTATTGACCAATGTATGACTTGGCGTCCACAACTGGCGGCCGTCAGCCGCAAAATGTTTGCTTCGGCTGGCTCCTTAAGACGACTTCGCAACTTTCTTCCAACGGCTACCAAAGTTACGCTAGCACAATCTCTTTTGTTGCCCATTTTAGATTATGCCGATGCCTGCTACTTAGATATCACTGAAGATTTATTAAACAAACTTGAGCGACTTCAAAATTTTTCAATAAGGTTTATATTTGGTCTTCGCAAATATGACCATATTTCCCATTTCCGTCATAAGCTCAAGTGGCTTCCTATTCGCCTTCGTCGTAATTCTCACATTCTTTCCTTGCTCTATAATATACTCTTCAACCCAGCTTCTCCTTCCTATCTTAAGGATCGTTTCCAGTTTCTTCACACTAAGAATACTCTTTCACTGAGGTCATCTGAAACCCTTCAGTTAAAAATGCCTCCACACACCACTTCTTTTTATGATGCATCTTTCACTGTTCAGGGGGTTCGTCTTTGGAACAGCTTACCTGTCAGTATCCGACACTCTCCATCACTGTACTCATTTAAAGAAAATGTAAAAAAATTCTACTTATCTCAAATTGGTATTAAGTTATGAATTTCGGTATAATATCTTATTAATATTTAAGTTTTATTTGTTTATATATTTATTTATATATATATATATATTTATATTTATATGTGTGTATATTTATGTAATTGTTTAAGTAGGTATACAATATAATATGTATAAATATTATATATTATATTTATGTATTTCTTACATATTTGGTATTTACAACTTTATTTTTTATATATAATTTGTTTAGAACTGTAGTACACCACAGTCCCAAAATTATTTTGCTATCTCCTCTCCATCCAAAGGTTGTCTGGAAGAGATCGCTTTAAGCGATAAGACCGCCCATTGTACTAGCCTAAGTTATTTTCAATGTAATTGTTTGCTGTTATTTTCTTTTTTTTTAATTGGTGTACAATAAAGAGTTCATCTATCTATCTATCTACAGTAAATAAGTTCAAAAATTAAATAACTATGCCTGGATCATGACTCTTTTACTGGACTTTGACTGTGACAGGTGACTTAGGACCAGTTTTATTAATTATAAAACTACTATACCTCCTCAGAAAAATATGTATTACTCGACACTGGCTAAATGCATATAGAAGTAGTGCCAAAACAAGAAAAAATCCCGTCTTCAGTCTAACGGGCACCTAGTTTGATTGTTCCTGTTAGGTTTGATTGTGACTCAACGTTGTCTTTTTAACCCAAAGATACAAGGTAAAAGTATAATGTAGTAATATATAGGTTATAATTACGCAGTGGTATCATTTTATAATAGATAATTATTACCTCCTTCACCACCACCAGTATTTCTAGTTTTTTCATAAGCACGTAATTTAGCCAACCCTTGGTTCCTGATCTTTTTGGCTTTAACCATTTTCAAACGATGGAACTCCTCCCTCTCCTAGAATTATAATTTAGGTAAGCTAAATTAGGAGTCGGTACACTATCTTCTATGACAAATTAAGATATCATAGCGTGGATGAGACCAAAAGAAGCAGCGCAAGTAAGATTTTATAAAAACGCAATTATCGATTTCTTAAAGTGCAATTTTAATCTAATTCCAGCTTCAGATATTCAGGCGCTATGATGAGCTATAATGACTAGGTAACATCGATTTTACGAAGTTTTTTTTAAGTTGCTTATTGAAGGAAATATTGATTAAATAAATTAATACCCTTTCATCCATTTCCATCAAAATGTACGTTTCTGTGTTTCGTAACTTCGGTATTATCACCTTTTCGATTCCATTTACCTTTCTAGAAGAAAAAAAATTACTACTGTGGGTAGGACGGCATTAGTACCTAACGTAAGGGCCAAAACTGCGTTAAGCAGACAACCACGGGGTTCCATACAAAAATGATTCGTTTTTGTATGGAACCGCGTGGTTGTCCGCTTAACGCAGTTTTGACCCTAACTGTATGATCTCGGCGCGGCGTGGCGAATGGTCAGCATTGACAATTTGACACATTTGGCGCAGTGACCACTTTCTATCACTTGTTAAGTAGATTATAACATGACTACAATTGAAATACACCCTACTACATCATTTTGGGAGAGGATGATAAGCAAGCTAGGTTTAGAGATTAAGCTTATTCCCATGTGATGTTTCGCGATTTTTTTTTATATGTATAGAGTAGCTAGCCAGGTCTATCAAGCATCAGTATATACTTGTATATACCCTACTGCCATGAATTCAACACTAATTTCGTCGTTAGCTCAAGCTTATAGTGGGATTTGACAACACGACTGCCAGATTGGGAGCTTAGTCGCTTACCATCCCTAAACTAGCGATGATCATCATTCACAGCTGTTTGTCGTAAAGCAATACCTAGGTAGTCATTATCGGATTTCTTCCAGCGCGTGCAGCGCTGAAAAAATCTTAAAATAACTAACATCAGAGCTTACCTAGACTCACCTCAAAGTACTCTTAATCGCTTCATCGAGCAAGAAACAAGTGTTCCTCAGCGACGCAAACCTAATGAGCAGTCTCACAGCCGCCCTGAAGGCTTTCTTCGCTTCACTTGTGCGGTGGCCTCCAGCCCCGAGACCGGCGTACCGTAAGGAGTCACTGGCACCTGTTTCTTCTATAGCTTGCAGGAATACAGTTGACACGCCTGATATGTTCTCTGTTATACGCTGAACTCTGACTTGGGCCTAGATTAAGATTTTCGAGAAGCAATCATACCATAATACCAGATATATAATAAGTAATAAAAGTTGTGGATATTCTGACACCGTTTTTGAGTTCATACTTTTTGAACTCCGTGGTTCATACATTTAAGTCAAAACAGCACATACCTACAGTACCAACTAGTTTTTGACGTAAGAAAGCTTGAGTTTGAACTCGCCAAGTGGTGTTTGAATTTAGTACATATAGGATAAATAATTAGTTATTTATTCTATAGGTACTAACCAAGAAGAGCTATAGGAAATATAAGAATCGGTAATATTTAGTCATCTCATCGTAACTCCATTAGTATACAAAGATTACCATGGCTTCTAACCTACCTCTCCTATATTCTCTAGTACCATGGCGTTCGATTCTCCATTACTAAACTTGACCGCGGCAAGCGAAATGTACGCTTCCTTGAGCGTATGACCCAAAACCCCCTGAGTAGTTGCCAGTTCTGCCGCCGCCTGCCTTCCTCTGAATCGAAGAGCTTCCACCTTCCGTTTGAGAAGTTGGTACCCACGGTTAACACGTTCATGGCGAGCTTTGGTCTCTTTTAGCATGAAAAGGGACGCGGTTACTGGGTAGCGGTTTTCGTAATTCATTTTCTCGTAGATCTAGAAATTCGGAGAAATTAAAATATTTTTTAGCTATTGCGAACTTATCGACATTGATATCATTGAGGAAGTCAAAAAGTCCTCTATGAGGATGTAGGTAAATACCAAAGAGTATGCAATAATACGCAAAGATAAAGAAATCACTCCGTTTTATTATTGACGTAATAGAGCGTTGTTTCTTTTGTATTTTTTTGCGAAACTTGGGATTCTTCGAGTGTTAATGTGAAATAATTGTGGATTATTAACCGTTAATGGGTTATAAACGTGCATGAGTGTAGGCAAATGGTACAAAATAAAAAAATATTTTCGCTCTCGCTCCTAAACTACAATTGAAGTTCTAGTAAAATTTCTACCTTTCTACAATCCATTTCTAATATTACTAGAGCATGACTTGACTTTGACTGAGCCTTTGACTTGTGACACTTAAAACATTTTATGATTACCGCAGCTGAATCTTCGAAACGGCGAAAATACTCAAACCTCGACAGAGGTTAAATATTTGTGCCTTTCGGAGTAGAAACTCTTGGTCCATGGGGGCCAGGTTCATTTGAAATTTATAAAGATTTGGCTGGGAGACTGAAAGAGTCGACAAGTGACCAAAATGCCGGTTTGTATTTTGCACAGCAATTAAGTCTCGCTGTGCAACGAGGTAACGCAGCCAGCATTTTGGGCACACTGCCGACCAATGACTTTTTGTATTAGGTAAGTAGTTTAGCTAAATCTGTATTTTGATTAATCCTGAATATAGGCTTTTGTTTTATTACTAGACTCTGCCTAATGCACATAGAATGCGAAGTCAAAAAAAAATGATTTGGTTGGTATTAACCTCGGGTTGAGTATATTCTTTTCTATGGTATAAAGTATAAACTCACGCGATAAAACAAAATATATGAAAGACAAGACACTGGCCATCATAGAAAAGAAAGTCTCTACCTGTAGAAAAATATGTAAATACAGTTTCGGTCTAGCAGTATAGTTAGGGTTCATCACAGCAATGAAACTATTTCCAAATACACTTATATCCTTATATTTTCTATAGATAATTTTTACATTTCATAAATGTGTATAGATAAAGCAGTCTCTCTTAAAACTAAAAGTCTATCACTGGTCCAACATCGTCCCAATAAAGGTCTCCAGATCTCAGCTGTCCTGCCAGTAGTTGTAGTTGGCGGAGGGCGGCGGCACCGGCATGGGAGCGCCGCCGTACGGCGAGCCCTGCGGCGACCCGTACCGCGGCCGGAACCACGGCCGGCTGTTGTACTGGTACTGGTTGCTGGCGTAAGCTGCCAAGTTCTGACCCGTCGCATTCGGATACGGGTTCTGATTAGGCGGGTACGGCATGTTCGGAAGACTCTGCGTCTGGTAGGTCTGATTCGGCGCGGGGGTGGTCGAAGGAGAAAACGGCTGCTGCGTCGTCTGAACGCTAGACGGCGGCGTCGAACCGTAGCCGTTCCCGGCCTGATTGGCCCCGTTAGTCGGGTAGCTCGGGGGTGGCTGCGGCGTCGACTGATTGCCGTATCCCGGATTGGGCGCGCTGCCGTTTCCGTTCCCGTAACTCGGAGCGGCCGATTGATTTTGCTGTTGACTGAAGTTCGTTTGCGCCGTCGATCCGTCCGTCGCGAAAGTCGTCGGGTTTTGAACGCTCGCCGCAGGCATGGTGTACCCGTTTCCGTCCTGCGACGACGACGTGATGTAGTTCGCTTGATTGGTCGCTCCGTTTGAGTTTTCGTTCTCGGTAGCCGCGGGCTGCGCGTTTCCATTGTTGGCCGGTGTAGCGTTCTGCGTCGCCGGCATGTTGTACTGGATGTTCTGATTCGGCGGGATCGCGGCGTTGGCCGGCATCATGTATTGCTGCTGCATGCCGGCGTACTGCGACGTGGGGGTCATGAAGGAGTTCGGTTGGAGGATCTGGTGCACTTGCGCCTGCGATACGGGAATCTGAGCGTTGGATAAGGGAGACGAAGCTTGGGGCGCTTGGACTATCGGAATGGACCCCAAGTTCGGGTTGGCGAGCTGATGCCCGGCCAAGGCAGCGTTCAGCTGTTGCGCTGACAGCTGCGTATTGAGATTGATCCCCGTGGGCATGTACTGCGAGTTCGCTGGCATATTCATAGTGTGCATCAGAGGCATGTTGTATTGAACTCCACCCGGCATTCCCAATTGGTTCGGCTGCATGACGGTCACGTTCTGCCCGGGGAGCATCTGCTGAAACCCTGGCGGCAGGCCTCCTTGAACTAAGTTCTGATTCGTCGGTATCATGTAAACCTGACTGTTTGGCTGCCCGAGGACGGTAGGCATCTGGCTGATGTTCAGAGGGTTCTGCAGCACGGTCATCCCTTGCGGCACTGTGATCATTTGCACGTTTTGCGTGTTTTGCATTTTATTGAGCTCCTGTTTCTGGTCCTTACTCTGTATCTGTACGGAGTTGCGATCTATTTGTCGGATGTACATACCGGTGCCATCCTGTGCCATTCCCGTTGCTGATACGCTGTTGGAAAATTGAGAAAACAGTCATTATTAAATTTCAATAAAGATTTTCTTGGAGAAGCAGGACATTGGGCTTTGGATACCTGGCACGCAATGGAAGTACTGGAAATGCACCATAAACCATCATTGGAACGTCATAGAAGTTCAAAGAAATAGAAAAGATTAGTATTACAGCTAGAAATCCAAACACAGTTGTCACGTGCTAGTTAAAATTCTATATAAGCAAGCAATAGTAGGTTTGAAAATGTTTATGTAACTGGCGTAAAAGTTTGTTTTAGGCATTTATACTGCAATGAAGTATATTAAACCAAAGCGTATAATCAATGAAATCCAAAATATGGCGATGGACCAGTAAGTTAGTCGCTGCAAATGAAGGGTATGCGGAATAGAGGGGTCGATGTCATCCTTTTTTGTGGAGTCGATTAAAATCTGTTAATTAATAATAAACAAAGATATATTTTATAAGTGGTTAAAAAATTAAAAGGCATTTCTTACTTCGTCTGCTGGCCAGAAGACACGTGAATGATAGTCCCGTGTGGATTTATTTTCATTCCCATACTGCTCGCTGCTTCTCTACCTGCGAAGTGATGGTGCTTTTAGAAGAACATCTTCAATATGACGCAAACGCACTGCGTTACGCTTTAGCATTCTAAGTAGACGTAGCCAGGATAGGGAAGTCTAAACCTTGGCATGACTAGTTTCATGAATGGGACAAGGCTCTCGTTCTCGAGATACTGTCAAATAATATCAGGATCCAAAGGCTTTAGAACATAAATTGTTTCCTCTAAATAGATGTCCATTAATGTAGCAATGAACAAGTTTAATCTTCATATAAAATGTTCTCTTGTAATGTATATTTAACATTTACTTTGCACAATCAAATCCTGGATACGCCCACGAAACTACGCCACTTATGTTAAATTGAAAAATATGTTCGCTGTGAAAAGTTTGAAGTCCAAGGTACCTAAAGCATAATAAGAAAAGAACTGCACCGATGATACAGGATACTCTATCTGGCTTTAAATATAGAGAACTAATACTATTTCTACGAAGAACCCGATGTTGAAGCCGATCCGTGACAATTTAATTAAGCTTCCTAGAGTGGACAGATATATTTGATTACTTAGCAATATAATTATTCAAAGATGACTCCATTCGTTGAATTTACTGTCAACTGCCAACAGCTTTGCTTAGCTAAAAACTAAAGAAAATGGCTATAACTAAGCCGCAACGGCATGCATGGCCGTCGAGGACATTTAAGAAATTTGCAATATCATCTGTTCTCAATGTAAAAAAAGTCAGTGATCACGACCTCTTCAACTATCGTTGCTATTTCTAAATTAAATCTGTTGTTGTTTGTTACACATGCACCGATGTCAGACTCCGCAATATCATCTGTTCTAGACGTATTTAAAAAAAGTCAGTGATCACGACTTCTTCAACTATCGAAGCTATTTCTAAATGAAATCTGTTGTTGTTTGTTACACATGCACCGATGTCAGACTCCGCAATGTCATCTGTTCTAGACGTATTAAAAAAAAGTCAGTGATCATGACTTCTTCAACTATCGAAGCTATTTCTAAATGAAACCTGTTGTTGTTACACATGCATGATGCCAAACTCCGCAATTTCATTTGTTCTCGACGTATTTAAAAAGTCAGTGATCACGACTTCTTCAACTATCGAAGCTATTTCTAAATGAAACCTGTTGCACATGCACCGATGTCAGACTCCCTATTATGTATCTTTGTTTCGAGCAGTTTCTATTTAAAATAAGACAAACTAAACCTCATTTCTTAGGACTTTTGTCAACAGAGATACGTAATAGGCAGTCAGATGACACAACTGGAAACTATATGAAGACTACTCAATAAACATCGTCATTCAGTAAAGAATTTTGACCACTGAAGTTCTTGCAAATGGTTCGAGTTGTTCTCCGACTGAAAGATGAAAAACAATAGAAACAAAAAAGCGTATACGCCGTCACTCACTGCTCTGCAATCGATTTAAAGATTTGTATCAAAGGTGCGGGACACATTTATCTACACAATTATACCTAACACACATTTCCGACTGGGAGAGAATGTGTGCTCTTTAGTAATCGAAAACCGTGACGGCAACGCAGAAGGCAGAGGTGTGATGAACAATAACTCTGGAGTAATTATAATGCTAATAACAAATAATAATATTCAGCAGGGTCTATATCCACCACCAATGTTTCCACTTTAAAACTAGGCAGTTTGTCGTAGTCTCGGTGCTCACGATCAATGTATCTCCATCAACACCATTGACTGCTACTCGCGCTAACTTCAGAGTGAAGAAAGTCCGTTGGGCGTGCTAAACATCATATAACTTTATTGAAATAATTCAAAGTCAAACAACAGTTGACACTACAAGCTCCTTACTAAAGTTCTAACAAAGAACTGGGTATAAATAGCACTCGATGATATATTTATATGTTAAGAAGAAAAAGCAAATTAAACCGCTGCTGGAGTCTCCGCAAAACGACAAAAAAATAAGACAAAAGAGATGCACATGCATTACGCGGGGTGTACCTATTAATTTTTTAATTATCTAAAATGAAAATATGTAAGGCTGATTCAGTTTAAAATTGTATTTTACGCCACAACAATAACTATTTACGCTTAGCAATATAAATTCTAAGATGCAATAAAATTATGCGCATGCGAGAATTTTGATATAGAAAACTAAGTGCATACTTTACATTATACGCAAAAAAATACTCACTAATAACAAGTATGCTCTTTAATTGCAAAAAATTTACTATTATAGTATAACAAACACTACAATAAAATAACTCTATCCGTTGTCGCTAGTATCGTAGATCGAAGAATTTTACTTCTACCGTACCTGGTTATGAACCACCGGTTTCGTACGCGGCCGAATCCAATATTACAATGTAAAGTTTAGCATTCTTTTTTTATTTTGTTGATTACGCAAAAGCATTTTTGGAAAGATATATTATATACGCATAATATTGCTTGAAGCTAAAATTGATACAGAAAATTGTTTAAGAGATGAACACCATAGACTGGAGACTAGAAGATGCAGCGCGGATATACCCAGGTAGAACAAACTTTAACCTTGTAAGTCTTGGAGAATAGCTGTAAGGGCTGGAAACCATCCTCTATGCCGGAGGCAGATGTTTTACAGTAGAGGTTTCAAGACTAAATTGACAGTGACACACTTCTTTCTTTGGCAGCACGTGCTTCAACTCCATGAATGATCCAATAACTGCTTCTAATTAAATGTACATTTTAAACGCCTGTACGAAACTTACGATCATGCATTTTTATAAAATGTTTGTTGGTTTATGTATAAATCTCTCCAATTCTCCTATGCTGTCAAATAATACACATAAAAATAATCATGGCACTCGAAAAAAATCAGCAACTTCAATATCCCGGAACTACACCCAGGAAATCAGCAAATCTGTAAAAAAGTATAAATGGCCGGTGCAGCGACCTCGGCGGTCAGATTACGCTAATGCCACAAAAATAAAACGGCTTACAATGAAGTCCATTACGTTTGTTGATATTTTCTGCTAGAAAAATTAAAAACAAACGAATGAGAAAATATTTTATACCAATTCCTCATTACTTTTGATGTGAATTAAAAGATCCTCGTGTCAGGGCTATATATGTACTTATAATAGTTTATAAGCCCTGCCTCGACTAACTATTATACATATTATTACGTACAATGTTTAGGAAGTTAACAAAGTTAATGGACAATTATAATAACTTTGATATATCGAGAGTTGCCTACGCAAAATACAAAGACAAATTATTGTAATAACATAGTAGAAGCGAAAATTTTGTAAAAAACTCACGCACATTTTGAACTATTAAACGGGAATTAGCGTGACTTACGCGTTGTCGATGACTAGATCGACAATTGTTTCGTCTTCATTCGGAAGCCTTCTTCAAGATGAGAGCGGAGCGCTCGCCGTCGCGTCCCACCACGCACAGATTCTTGATCCAGACATCGACAACGCGTAAGTCACGCTAACTCCCGTATAATTTTGAAATTAATAGTATAAGCGATCTTTATGATATACATATTAGTATACAGAGAAAATGAAATACTGTCTACAAGTTGTTGAGGCTTTTAACAAATATATACGCCAATGCTTGCTTGCTTGTCATATGGATTAGTGAAGACATCCGGTGCGATAATATACAAATTACGCAATCTACAAAATGCGCCAAATTTTTTTTTAAATATAGAAATTAGCGGTGTACTTATTGTAGCTGAGATATAATAAGCTTCATCGTACGAGCTTCAGAGTAACGTTCCTAATGCTTATCAACACTAATGTTACAAATGCGAAAGTTTTGGGTAAGGTTTTTTATCTTCTATGATTACGACATAGGTAACTTATTAATTTAAATGAACACGAGCGAAGCCTCGAGTCACGGCCAAAATAATTACTTATATAAAAGCGAATTCCCGGTCATAATTGTCTCAGTTAGAAATTCGTCACAAAAATATGATCAACTTTGATGACTTATTTTATTTGGTCTGCCCAGTTGACTTATTAGGTGCACGTCGGCCTTCTAAGCTTTGTTTCTGGTCCTGGCTATGATTGGGTGCGATGTGAATGTTTTCGGCACCAAGTGTGGGGCTATGAGTGTGAAATCGTTATTCAGTGGCGCTGACAGATGATCAATCAGGTAAAAGCTTAGGCGAAATAGGTCTAGAAATTTCGATTTTGTTACATTGCATTGGTTGTCTAAAGAGTCCTTTGTTACACTGTTGAAATGCGTACATAGAATGCAGTTATTATCTCAACTACAAGATAAAGGGTACAGACAGCGAGACAGCTTTAATTCTTCAATATACCTGGTCCAGCCGAAGTCCAGGAGCGTGCATCTCGCGAGGTACTCTTGTCTGTGCTTACATTCGACCTGCGGCATATCGATCAATTCACACAACAACAACATTAGGTAAAAACAAGTCGCCAGATATCGTAAGGCTCCATGTATAGGAATAATAAGGCATATTAACTTTGTTTCTTTGCTGTTTCGAAGCGAGGTCTCTATGTTGACTTGAGTGGTTCAGCGCTTACTCTGTCCGTCTGTCTGTTAGAGTCATATAACGATTAAACCATACAAGCGAATAACTTCAAATTTTAAGGGAATTTATAAATCTGTGGCCCATAGCCAAAAATGAAAACATTAAGGGGGCAAACATAAACAAAATATGTTTTTTTCTGCCCGTAAGAGTATTTTTTTAAAGAGCTTTAAAATGTTGAAAAATAAATATTTTTAGGTCAGCAAAATCACTGTTAGGATTATTTAGTCACGGGATCTATCTTAAAAACGGCTATACACTTGAAACTTACGTATATCTGTTATATCCTATACTTGAAAAACAAATACAAACATTAAACTATTACTATTAAGAAAAAAGTTATAAGCAATTAACCTCAAAAGCTTTTCTCTATTAGTTCAAATGTATGCGCGCGGTCTAAGTGCGGGGCGAACTACTTTTACTGAATAAATGAGTACTAAATAAGCAAAGAAATAAAGTTAACGGTTAATTAGGTGGATATAATTTAAAAAAAGCACAGTGAATTTCTGTATGTTCTTTCTTGATAGCAGAAATATAATAAAGAGAAGACTATAAATATTTAATATCTGCAGAGGATATTATTTTTAAAATAAGGCTAATTGCCAATTCTATGACCTCAAGAATAATTAAATGATTATTATTATTATTATTATTATTAAAATAATTATTTAATTCTATGTCCGCTTCTAATTCTTCTTATAACCTCTTCTTATTGCAGAAAGTCCTCGCTTGAGATCGAGCGATCCTGTAGAACCTATCGAAACTTAAGCATCTCTTTAATTTATACTCTGCAGACATTGAAATAAGATCAACTTTTACATTGGCATTTATTTATATAGATCAACGGCCTTTCACCATCTGAAAAAAAATGTTAGAATATTTTTCTACAATTAATATTATAATGACTCACCCAGCGGGTGCTATGGGCCGTAATTGTAGTTGGCTTGGAGTTCCATCAGACAAGCGTTTTTGCCCTCTCGCTTCTTGACTGACGTTTTTAGTCGGTGTGGCCGTGTTCTGAAATAGTTTTACATACAGATAAAGAATCGTTCTTATAGATATTGCGTTGAGATTAATAGCGTTGACAAATAAGTGTTAACGTTGAAATGGTAGTGAAATTAGTGAGAAAAATGTAAATCTAGTAAGTTTTTTGGGTTTACAATAGAAAGAAAATTAATATTGCTTAAAGAATGAACTTTGCCTACAGCTAAAAATGTGGATAACATGATGATGTGTATGAGTTAAAATGATTAAGCAACGAAAGAACAAACCACCTGTAAATTGAGAAAAAAAACACGAAAGCCTGAAATAAGGGTAAAACCAGTGCCTCAGCCTTAAAACGATTAAAAAGAAGCATTAGTGACTGCATTGTGATTTTAAACCTAATGCTCACAGAAAATATTTGTGGGGACGACGCCTGGCCCGTTGATATTATATTGATCAAAGATCCACTGCTCACTATAGGCTGTTGGAGGAAATTCAAATACATAATCTGCTGAAACTTGGAGTATTGAAATAGATGCTATAATACTACATGATGATAATAATATATATTTAAATCATACATGACATACATTAGCTATATATTTTCAAATCCCTAACCCAAAAAAATGTGTTTAAAAGTTTGTAGTTCTGATTGTGGCTTCATATCAATAGCCCAATTTATATGCATTAATTTTGCTTGTACTGTAGCTGATTTTATGGGAATTGTAGAACCTTGATGCGGTTTTCCCCTAATATATGACATTATAGGTATTTTTTAAATTTATTCTGGCACTTACGCTGCACTTGGCTGGATTACCATATTTTTACCTCTGTTAGTCTATTATTTGCCAGTATGAATTACCGAAATGTGATCTACTTACTTCAAGCAACTGGACATTCTGAATCTCGATTCAGGAAAGCATGAAAAAATTTATTTTATTTATTTTTTTCCGACATTTAAGTACATATACCAAACAAATTGTTAAAAAAAAAATATTTAAATTGAACAAAAAATTACATTTCTGAAGTTCAAAGTTTTAACTATATATTTTTTTAAAGTATTTATTTACCACGAGTTGTTAAAATACACAATGAGTGCAGAAAACCTGACTTATCTATTTTCAGACCATTTTCTGTTCCCTTATATTCTTATTAAATGTGGGGGGTAAATCCTGTACAGACATCCCGCTTAGGGTGTATTGTGCATTTCCCCCTGCCAAAAACTACCCCAACCACCCTTGCTGCTTTATAGTAGCATAAGTCTATGTAATTATTAAAATTTTTAAAACCTTGTCAAACTACATTTGCCAATTTCGTATTTAGAGTGTGTTTATTCAAAGATTATACAAGAACAATTTCCTAATTTCTGGAAGTTTCACATAATTTTGGTAATGTTTTTCCACCTCCTTGGTCCTCCTGAGCGAAATGGAAGTATGTCAACCATATATGGATGACGTTTGACAGTTTGTCTTGTTGTTAGATGGTTAATCGGACAAGGTGGAATTAACTTGTATAATTCCTGCGCACACTCTCCAAAATGTATACAATAGAATACTGATAGCCCAGTACCATGAGTCTCTGGATTTTCCTTGAGGCATCTGTCAGTTCTGTCACCAACTCATTTACAAGACTTGGTAAAGAGTATATTTGATAATTTTCTCAGGAATGTACAAATTTTGTTCTGCATTCCTTTCTAGCAAGGTCTTGAAGCTGTATAATACTTAAGCTATTAAGTTGTGTTTATATGCGCGATTCTCTCCATTGTTAAGTTTTTCCAGAAATTATTATAAGCGGTAGCTTATAACAATATTACAATAAAACTTTACGATGACCACCACTATTTTATTTGTAAACTTAGGTGAGCAATAAAGTATTCTCGTATTGTTTCTCTACCTATTCGCTGGAGTTTAATGTTTACCTTTTGGTTGAGATGCATGATCGTGCCAGTGGCTTGCAGTTGCTGTAACTGCGCTGCTGTTAAGGGCAATGATGTTTGTTGCAGACCTCCAGCCGGTGCAATCTATAGATTTAATGTAACATGAAGACTTCCACACTCACAGCCCCGCACTAAGTTTAAAGACTTGTGTATGCCAAAATTTACAGACATAAAACCAATTAGAAACTTTCTCTTGCAAGGTTATTTGTAATTCTGTGATCGGAAGAATGTCTAATAATGGCATTATATATATGTATTTCATAATAAGTAGTTGGGTTCACCCAACTACTTATTATGAAATTTTCTAACCAAACCCACTTATACTCGAAGTAGCTTAAAAAAATTACTGCTGGATACTATTTGATTACTAATGCATTTCAAAACAGGTGAACTTTATCAATACCGAGGCTGTCATGTGGAAGATCATTGGTCCAAAAGAAAAATCAGACTTACGTATCCAACATATACGAACTTGTTCACTTAGCACCTTATATGGATAGCCAGGCAAGAATTTAGAACATGTATTGGACGTCTGTTCACATTAATTTGATGTACATTAAAATTAAATTAAAAGACTTACCGAAACAAACTGCTGTGGCTGCAAATTAGTCAATCCCTGTTGATTGGCAGTCAAGTCTTGTAGTTGTTGGTAGGGTATCAGCATGGTCTGCGAGCCAGGCATCGTCCACTGAACCGAATCAGCCCCTTGTATTTGATATTTCACCTCTTTATCTCCCTTGTCCGTATACAAAATCTTATGAGAAGCATTTGTACTCTGAGCTGCACAGACAACTGGCGTAGATGTAGCCGAGCTAACAGTGGTTGTATCATTTGACGTCAAGGTTCCCTGGGGTATCGTTAGGCCATTAGGAAGTATCATCGACATTGATGAAGGAACCCCACTGAGTCTTAATTGGGTCACATTAACTGGCTGCATGTTTGAAATATCAACTATTTGTGTACCGAAACCGGGCTGCTGTAGCCCTAACTGCTGAGCGATGGGTAGTGATGTAAAGTTAGTATTAGACATTTGCATTCCAGGTTGAACTATAGGTATTAGCTGCCCGTTCTCCTGATTTAAAACATATTGTTGTTGCTGGGGTTGGAGGAGCTGCAAGACTGTGGGTTGGCGGACTGTCATTAGAGGTGTTGAGGCCGGAGCGACGCTAACTACCGGTGGCATAATCGCCGGCTGCGCTGTGGATGTGAGAGTCGGTGGAGAGGAGACGGCTGCCGTGGCAACAGGCGGAGGCGCCGGGGGCGGAGCGCTTGTCGTCGTCAATGTCGGCGGAGGCACGTTGAGCGCAGGCGGAGGCCCCCCAGCCTGCGCGGCGCTCCATTGCGCCAGCTCAGCGCGTATAGTCTCTATCAAATTCAATGCCAGCGACCTCGCAGCTGCCAAAGCCTCGGACCTCGTATGATGCAAAGCCAAATGCAATGGCTCCAATTTATCAGTTTTTAACACTGCCACCACCCCTGTCTCTGAGCGGATATACTCCAAATTGGTTCCATTCTGAAAAAAGCGTAAACGTGACCAAAAATCTAACAGAAAAATTGTTTCACACACTATGTTACGAATACTCACTGGTCCGAGAATGCGTCCTTTTATATCAAACGCCGCAGGGGCGTTGTCGAGACCGATATAAACTTTATCTACAAGACTACCAGACATACTTTAGACATATATTTAACAACTGTTCACCTTATTTTTGCATTTTTTATCGAGAGCATCTTTTACCGTGATGCGAATCGAAAACGAAATTTGACGTATTTATTATCGTTCAGAAATCGGAACGTAATGGGGAGGGAAATCTTAACTCTTCCACAGACAGTGTTTCATCAATGGTTTTGAACGAATCGCTTACAAAATCGGCCCTCATATCGTTTATAATCGACTAACTACTATATTCTCCGGGATTTTACTAATCGATAACGTGTTTTGGCGCGAAAGTCAAAAAGTCTTTGTTGTATTATTTCCCAAAACTTGAGAATCTTAAGAGTGTTAATTAGAATAATAATAGTGGATTATTATTAATAGTTCGAAAATGTGAATGAGTGTAAATCATACAAAGTTGAAAAACATGATTTTCCCTTCGCTTTAAAATAATAGGGAAAAAAAAATGAAGGCCTAAGACTACATTAATTGTTTCTTTATTCTATTATGACCAAAAGTTGTAAATTTTTTACTTATTCAGAATCATAATCATTTAATTGCTTAAAATGTAGCTTATTAAGATGGAAATGGTTAGTACAGTACCAGATACATTTCCCCTCTATGGGCGCAGTGGCCCGGAGGAGTTTGCATCCGGGCCTACCGCCCACCGCCGCCGCGCCGCGCCGGGGCAAGATAGTGACTGCTAGCGCGACCCTATCTTGCCCCACCTCGGCGAGGGACTGCTCACGGGGAGGTTTTTATTGGGTTCGAGCCCCACATACCCCTTTCCTTCATCCCTGGGAAGGAAAGGAAATGCAAAGCATTTTCCCCCACACAAAAAAAATAATTAAAATAAGTACCAGATACATTTTGCCGAGTTGTGGAGTGCAAATTTTAAACATTGCAATTTCATTAATTCAATTAAAATATAGAATATTAATTTAAAATTCTTCTTTAATATAATGTTAAATGCATGGTCAATATAAAATTAAGCATGTCCATGTAACATGCTCATTTTTTTAAATTTTAATTGATATCCAATTTTTATATTTACTTATTAAAAATTAATAATAAAAAAAGGGTTCCAGGTAGTAATATTTTGGAATGCGCGGTGGCAAGGCCTCATACTCACGGTTATTCCCAGAGAAAATAAATTTGTTATTAAAAATATTAATTAGTAAATTTGTAGCCATAGTATCCTAATGTGAACAAATATATCACGTCGTTCGCCCCGAACTGTGATCTCGCGCCTACATTAGGTCTATTAACAAATTGTTTGACATTTATGTATTTACAAACTATATTATTATCAATTTTTAGTTAAGTGTCAAAATTTTTATAAATATAAATTAGTTTATCCTACTGCTATTTAAGATTTACATATAAATGTATTGGATAATTAATTGTAACAATATGACTTGCCCAGTGTATCGTTGTTATAAGGCGAATAAATAATTCTATTCTATTCTAAAATGTTTTGAGGTTAGTTGCTCATAACTTTTTCATTATAATAATTGTTAGATTTCGTTATTTATTATAAATAATGCTTAAAATGTGTAGCCATTTTTGAGATAGACCCTGGGACAAAATAGGTTTAAAATCAACGACTTTGGTGGTCTACCAAATTGTTATTATCTAAAAGTTTTTTAAACCGGTTTCGTACTCTACTTGCAAAGGTCTTTTCATTGATGCCTACAAAAGTACTTAAAAAAAAATGTTACTTCCCTATTACGAGTGCCCCTTCATATTTTCATTTAAATAATTTTAATTTCCATTTCTGCATTTAGGCCATAGTTTTATATATTCGCTGAGAGTTCGAAGTTATTCGCATGTATGATTTAGACAGACGGACAAACTGATGAACCATCCAAGTCAGCTTAGAGATCTCGCTTCGCTCGATTAAAAACAGTTATTTAAAAATAACATTGTTTTCCCACACTACTGCAGATTTTTGGTCGATTTTTATTTCAGTAGCTGTAGCGCCTATTATCTGCGGCTAATCATTACTTACCGGGCACCATATATAAAGTATAGGGGGTCAGTATTAATTTTAAGACCAATAATACCAGTTAGGTTCGGTTTTACCCAGCTATTTACTCCAACACATAACTAAAATCCTTAGTGCCTGCCATAAAAACATAAATACTAGAAGAAATAATGAACAAATTATACTTTAAAAAGATTTTAAAATCAAGCTTTTACAAGTTGTAAATAATGAGGACTAAAAGTTATATAACCAGAGAACTTGTCAAGACGAATGAAACGAGCCGAAACTCGATGGGGTTGCGTCGCTTCATTACAGAGTTGTTATGACCACCGTACATCTCCATTTGTCAGTTGGTTACCATTGAAAGACAAACTACTCGTCAAGACGATTCAAATGAGCCCAAACTCGATGAGGTTGTGTCGCTTTATTGCGAAGATTCTTTGCCCACCTTCCAGCTCCATCATCAGATCAGCTGGTGCTGATCTGATGATGGATGACATGGTTGTCATCATAATATTGCATTGTCACGCGATTTACACATGTATGCAAAATGTCAGCTCAATCAGTAACCGGGAAGTGGATCAAATTTAATTTGCAAGATTTGATGACAAACATCGGGACAGGTGAAACTAAATAAAAGGCTGTAAAAAGAAAAGTCACCAATCTGCATATAACCATATATTTCTACAAAACATGATATGCTGTCTCTATAATAACGTTACATGAAAATATATAACATATCTTTTAACACCTGTACTAAGCGAATATTTGTCATGTATTATCACTTAGCAATATTACAGATCTTTAAAAGGCTTATACATTAAATGTATCGTAAAATCTAAGTACATGATTTTATTTAAGACATTTGGAACCAATGCAAATAAGTTTTAATATATTTACTCTTTTTATTTACTTACTTATTACTTAACTAGCTTGTAATTTTAACCTAATGTTCTATTATTATGGGACTAGAAAGGTCAAACATGTTAAGGGTGACTTAAAAACTTAACTTCTTAATCATAAAAAGATGAATTGTTCTATAAACCTTATACAGAAAAAACAACGAGTTGCATTCCGGGAGTGCCGGCAGAAGTGAAAACTTAAACGTTAACGTTGTAAACAGCAGGAACAGGCATACATTTTCACCGCGCGGTAGAAAGAGAGGGGGATATTACTTCTTCTCCTTCGTCTTACGAATTTTCGACCAGGTCACGTGTCATCAGACCCCCTATTACCTATCTTTGTTGCAAACGGTTTCAATACTAAATTGACAAAACTGCTAAGAAATAAGGTTCACTTTTGCTTAATTCAAATAGAAACCGCGTGCAACAAAGATACGTTATACACTGACAGGTCCGCTAAAGAAGTATTCAGTTCAAAAAAATTATTTCGACTGATGTGAAATGTCAAGTGTATGAATATTTCTTTTTCCATAGATAGTTTATTGAACATTTCATCTTTGGGGATTAAAATAAAAATTCAAACGCAAAATAAGGATGGAGTGACTACTCCCAAGCTCTAATATGTTTTTTGCATAATTATCAACTTTACCCTGAATCCAAAAATATATCTCTACCGAATATACATATTTATAGTTTAGTTAAACTGCTGCTTTGCATGAGGTAGTAGGGATGATAATGAAAAAATAAATATCATTTTAGTAACTTTTTAACATCACAATTCCATAAGAAAGTTGCAAGAGTATTATCTATATTAGTTACTTGTGTTGGTTTCCACTGTACAACATTAAACATGTTCCGTAAATCGTATGAATGTGACCTCATCAATCGATAACCCTAACTTGGTGACGATGGATCTTACGCCGCTTCTTAGTAAAATGACACGTTTGTTTAAAAGCAGATCCTCCGCTATGTGCCGAGTTAGGATGGTAGAATTGTTTGTTTTGTTTTGGTAGCATTCCAACTGCGTGAAACATGTTCTCAACATGTTTTGTAAGTGTGTTAGTGGAAACCCACAGTAAAAAATACGAATTAGTTCGCATGACGTGTTCACACAAAACAATAACTACACTTGGTAACACCCTGTTTCATAAAAATATAACAATTTCAATGTTATAATTTTCAAACATGTTTTTTTAAATTATGAAATAAATTCTCTCGATAGCTCGCCTAGTATTGTCCAAAATTCCACTTCTAGGATTCCGTAACCGATTGATATGAACGGAACCCTCGTTTTACAATCCTGGCACTACAATTTGAACACATTTGTTATACTTAACGTTTCACATACATAGTAGAAGCCACTTTTGGCACTCGTTAGAATAACAGTCGTTTTACAAACAAAGCTTTATGTATATCTTACGAGCCCTATCGCTTTTACACTTACACAGCTTCCTCGCAACGATATTTCGATGTCTTCTATTATATAAAATGAATATAATGTCACTTGTCATTGTTTTATTAGCATTTCGCCTCGAATGAAGACCTCGTCGCCACTACCCCCGTTTGCGAGTATGGACATCCATACTCGCAAACGGGGACATCCCCGTTATATTTTCATTCAGATAATTTTAATTGCCATTACTGGGTTTGGGACGTTTAACCTTTAAATATTGTGTAAGAATTTAAAGTTATTCGCTTGTTTAGTTCCGATGCTTTACGCTTCAGACAGGCGGATAAAATGCTGAAACTAATCAATTAGTTAATTATTGTAGTATTTACATTTCCCATAATATCCACTCGTTATATATTTAAAAACATCGTATGCGAGAAAGCTTAGAAAAAGATTTTGATAAAGAAGCGTTTAAAAAAACGCAATTGTCTATGATCGATTGCTTTCACTTTGTGCCGATAAAACTGTCAATTTATACGCAAAGAAACGTTCAAAAAGCTAGCTCCTGCGCTAAGATAATCTGTAAGAACATCCATATCACACACAATAGTCAATCAAATAGTTTTGACGCGAATGTGAAAAAATGGCGTTGTTGATTTTGTATAATTTTCCAAAACCTGCGATTCTTCGAGTGTGAATGTGTATTAATGGTGGATTATTAACCTTAAATACTTGGTAGACATGCATAAGTTTAGGCAAATCATACAAAGTTTAAAAACGTGATTTTCGCTTTCGCTCCAAAACTCCAATAGAAGTAAAGTGGTAGAAACTTTACTAGAGCGTGACTTGACTATGAAAGAACCTTGACTTTGACTGTGACTAGGAATTTATTATGAAAAACACTTGAAATTGGCTAAATGCACAAGATTGCGAAGCAAAAATTAAAAAATAAATCATCAATCAACCACTGATTTTTTGCACGGAGTGAGAGCAATTCTCTTAAAGATTTTCAATACCGCGCTTCGGTTTTAAACAGCGGCTCAATGACTGCGTTTATCACATATTGATCCTGCTATATTATATCTATCAACCCTATACAATCTAGTATTGCGTTTAAGCATATCTATATAAATAGGAGACAAACTTGGTGCAAGCTTAACCTAGTGGTGGGTAAAACCTAAGTGATCAAAACTACTAAATAACAATACAAGTTATCTTTACAAAGTAAAGTTTGTAGAAAGTACTTATATCTTATGAAGTTTATCAAATTAATACTTGCGTTAGTCTAATGAGTTTTAAGAAAATATTCATTCATAAAAACACTAATGACATTTTGTGTTTAGAGCTTTGATTTCAATACTTTGTATGCAAAATAATACCTTTAAAATATTTGTTATTTATACTAAATAATTCTTTAAAAAAATAATATTTTTTTCCATTACCTAAAATATTAATATACCAGATTTAATTGTGGTATAATAAGACATTAGATGGCTGTAATTTTTGAATCTGAAGATTATTATGTTTCAATGTTATATTCGGCTTAAAACACGAAAATTTCGACTTACTTTGTAGTCGACTAGTTTCGGACAAATTAGTTGTCCTTCATCAGGATGAGTCAGACGCGCGATACGCGGAGGCGTGCGGCTCGGGCCTCGGCGCGTGACTAGAACTAGAAGTAAGTCGAAATTTTCGTGTTTTAAGCCGAATATAACATTGAAACAGTCATAATGTGTAATACTCACGATAGTTTTTACATTAAAATTAAGATTATTCGTTTATCTATTATGACGTTTTGTAAGTTTTATATGTTAGACGTATAAAGAAAAAAAACAATAATTCAAGCCATCTATAGAGTTGATGAAATAATACTGCAAAGATGCGACAAATCCCTAAAATCAAAATCCCAAACACAAGGTATACCTATTCAGTTTCACGAACAGGTGTTATTTTTAAACTTTAAGATTTTTTCTCTAACACGTTTTGTTTAAAAATTCAAGAAAATTTTATCACAAACTGGTCATTATTTTAGGAAATGTTGTTTTTATTTTAAACATCAAAAAAACGATTACACCATCAGGTGTATTTTTAAAACATGTGATTGCTTTAAATGTACAGAGAAATCGCCGCAATCGTCATCATAGCTCATACTAAACTAAAAATACCTGTAGGTTATTAAAAAAACTGCTTTTGCTTTTACATCAGCCACTAACAGCCAGGCTCTTAGGAGACCTAGTGCTGGGTATAGAGAATCACAAAGGTACATAATATCGTAATTCACATAAATATTGTACCTTAAATCATAATGTACCAAACATTGTTCTTACTGAACAAATTACTTTTTATCTTTTATCTGACATCAGTTGGTAAGTGATACTGTGGTCGAGGGTGGTAAGCACAGCAAGACCTCTTTTTAAGAGGAACTCTCAAAAAGAATCGAAGAATCGGCTCTCAAAAAGAATCGATAGCGTTTAGCGCTTTCCGATAGATTTTTCTACTTTTATGAACGATCGAATGATAGGTGCCACTGAACCAACCAAGAGAACATTAGAAAAAAACCTTTAGACACAGAATTAATCCCCTTACATGAAGCTCAAGTCCTAATTTCCATGGTAGTAAGGTATTTTTCATGCTCGTCTGGCCCTACCCTGTACAGAAATATAGTCTTTATTAACTACCGCAAATAGTTAAGAATGTCACAAGCTTTAACGGCTGGTTCTAACATCTTACAAACGATTCATTTTGCTTACCATCCTTCACTTTGACAGAATACTTCTTATGCCAAAAAGTAACGATTTTTATGCATAACTATTGATTTTATTGGTATAGGATCATCAGTCTTAAAAGTCAACTGTACGAAGCAACTATGATTTAATATGTGACATATATGTAGAAGATACAATTTTGATACTTTTTTTTTTGGTAAAAAATAAATGATTGCATCTCGTTTGTTATATTATTATGTACTTTATATTAAAAAAAGTATTGAAAGATGAAGTCACTAGCCACCAACATGGTGGCTATTTTTTGGGAAATTAAAGCGTATACTTTGAATACATATATCACCAACAAATATATTAAAAAAAAAATAATCTTGTCGCTTAATAATTAAGCGCATTCCTGCTACCTTCATTATGTCGTCCGTCCATCTTGTTTTCCGACACTGCGCTTGCGCTGGATGCAGATCGCTAACAACCGTTCTTTTCGGAGCTCTTTGGGGGAGGCCTATATCCAGCAGACTTCATGCGGCTGAGATGATAATGATAATGATTAATAATTAAGACCGAAATTAAACTAAACCGTCACACCTGTTCAGCAAACATGGTTTACATCTATCACACATCGGAAGCGAATTGCTTTCTCGCACAGCGCGAGCAATAATCATTATTAGCGGGACTACCGTAGTACAAACAGAAGGGCTCTCGACAGGGCTTCGGCGAGGGCGGGCGGTCGTCGTAGAACGTAGACTTTGAAAGGTATAAGGTTCTGTCGGTCGCGGGGCGGATAGGCCGCGAGTTCTGGGTTGTTTCTCTAGCGGAGTCGTGGGCCGCTCGGTCCGCTTCTGTGTAGAACTGCGAGCGACCCGTCCCGTAGCGCGGTTGGGAAGGCGCACCTGTTGATTCTTGCCGGTTCTTTTCAGTTGTGTACCTGAAAAATTATATTACACATAATATATATTGACTATACAAACTTTTTTAGAGTCACACTCTTTACACTAAGTTCGATGACGTGAAACCTGGCTTTTTTGAAGTGAAAACTTCTTTAGCGGCGTTGTGCAATTTTTGGAATGGGTAAAGAATGTTAAACTCGCGTCAGGACACGTGACCTGATCGAAAATTCGTAAGACGGAGGGAGAGTCGACCGCCGGCGCGGCGTAGGAGAGGAAGTAATACCCCCCTCTCTTTCTACCGCGCGGCGAAAATGTATGCCTGCTCCTGCTGTTTACAAAGTTAATATTCAAGTTTTCACTTCTGTCGGCACTGCCGGAGTGCAAGCCGTTGTTTTTTTTTGTTTACAATGTGGTGGACAACCTTCTTGGTGCAGCCACAATATACGTTAAAACGAACTAAATTATTACGGCGTTAAATTAACATTCACTAAAACATAATCAAAGAATTGATCTATTTTGAGGTGCTTCTTTCTCAAATGTCATGATTCTAAAAAGGTAGGTCCTTAAAGTTTTGATAAATATAGTGGTGTCGCTTAGCCCTAAAATATAATATATATATATAAAAATCAATGCCACTTTTCGTTGTTATTTTATAACTCAAGAACGGGCTCACCTATCCAAACCAAATGTTTAGGCTTTGTTCGGACTATTTAGTAGATGGTTTATGTGAAATTTGCACAAAATCGGTCGAGCGGTTCTTCATTTATCACACCCGGGCGAAGCCGGGGCGGATAGCTAGTTGCTATATAATCGTTTCAAACGCTTTCACACTCACAGCTCCACACTTAGTTCAACGGCTTGTGTCGCGGGTGTCGAAAACATTCACATCACATTGAATTACACCCAGAACCAGAAACACTCTCCCTCGGGGAGAGAAAACTGTGTTACCATCTGGAATCGAATGCTAACTTAAAAGGCTACCTAAGCTAAACGGCAGATCAAGTTTTCACATGAAAATTTCTACTTACCCAACCCAAGCTTCATTCAGGTAATTCTTGACCATTTCCTCTTGCACGGGCGCCCGAGCCGCGAGCACTCTACAACAGAGGACCTCACAGGTGGACTGCCGCCTCACAAACTCCTCCTCCGGGTTACTATGACTCCCATTCTTCCCCGTCAACTTAGCTAACGATCCAAAATTGCTCCTAATTTTATTCATAGACCGTCCGATACTGCCAAACTGTTTAGTTACCGAGTTCAGCTGTTTTGATTTAGTTGATAGCGCGTCCAGGGATCTCCTAAGGTCTTCTGAGGGTTGGGAGGTGGAGAGGCACTCGACAGTTTCCAGGTCTAGGAAGGCGCGGAGCATGGCTGATCTTTGGATCTCGTCCGGGAGGAGATTGTTTATTGTCGTTTGGTCCGGCTCTATCTCCCAGTTGTAATCTTCGCCGGGGTCTACGTTGAATCTGTGGAGATTGGTTCTAATTAAAATCAAGGGAACTTGTCAATATATTGTTCATGTTAATATATTTTATTTTATCATACACAATACAATATTTCTTTATTAAACACCAATAAGTAAGTAAAATAACGACAGTAAAAAACGAAAATGATTGTTGTACAATAGGCGGCCTTATCACATTAAGCTATTTCTTACAGGCAACCTTTGGATGGACAGTCAAAACTACAGAATCGATCCCTATTGAATACCACCGTTTTATTATTGTTTATATTTCTGTTATCTGTATAGTGTACTTAATAAAAATTAAGTAATATACATATACATAAACGCTTACACACTCACAGCCCCACAATATGTTCGATGATTTGTGTCGTAGGTACTGCAAACATTCACATAACCAGAAGCACAAATCTTCCTTGGGGAGAAAACTTGTGTTCCCGCCCTTAGATCAGATTAAATGAATTTAATACCTAGAAAAGACCTAGAAAAATGTGTGTTGTAACACATAAAAAATCTACAGTCGATTTGAGAACCTTCTTTTTTTTGGAGTCGATTAAATTAGCTCCTATCACGATGTGTTAAGGACTATAATCGTACCTGATAGGCATAGGGTTCCCAGCCTGGTCTTCCAAAGGCACCATAGCGCCATCAGTCGGCAGCGGTTCGCACGGCACTAGTGCGGAGAAGTGTCCCGCGTCGTAAGCGAGTAGAATGGGCGCTTTGCACTGCTCGGGCTCCAGTTCTAAAGGTAGATAGATGCCGCCGAAGGGAATGGGCGCGATTGGGTCTCCACGGAAATCCTGCAATGAGAGATAGTCAATGATAATGGGCAAATCATCACTTTTATTAATTATAATTGAAACGCAAGCAAAGCTTAACAAAAACCCGACTTCACCGCTTTATTATCTGATTGAATTAAATATTGGGGATACCTAAAAAAGTACTGGTCAGATCTTGATCAAATTTAAATGGGACCACATGGGAAGCACCAGCTTTCAAAGGAAAAAAAATTCAAAATCGGTTCACCCAGAAAGAAGTTATGGGTTAACATACAATTAAAAAGACATGCATTCGAATTGAGAACCTCCTTCTTTTTTGAAATCGGTGAAAAATTCGAAGCATTTAAATAACACAGTAATATAATATGTTTAATAAGATAGCGATGGTCTTTAGCTATAAAGAGTTTTTTAAATATACTAAACCTATAATTATTTGAATTTCATCACGAAAATCATCGAACACGTAACAGCTATAGTCCCGGAGCTACGAATCTGTGCGGTTCGGCTGGCGTTTCGCGAACCGCACCACAAAGCCCTACAAAGAATACTCACCCTTAAAGCCATATCTGCAAAGACAATAACCGTTCGCAGCACGACGAGCGCCAACGCGAACACGTGTAACTTTTCAAGTGCGGCGAGGCGGCCAAAGCTGTAAGCCTAATAGTTGCGTCTGACGCAGCGCGAATCACACCACAAAGAATACTAACCCTTAAAGCCAAATCCGCAAAGACAATAACCGTTCGCCGCACGACATGCGTCGACGCGAACACTCGTAACTTTTCAAGTGCGGCGAGGCGGCCAAAGCTGTAAGCCTATAAGGCGCGTTTGACGCAGCGCGAACCGCACCACAAAGAACACTCACCCTTAAAGCCACATCCGCAAAGACAATAACCGTTCGCCGCATGACGAGCTCCAACGCGAACACATGTAACTTAACAAGTGCCGCGAGACACCCAAAGCCTATTAGGCGCGTCTGACGCAGCGCGAATCACATCACAAAGTCCTACTTAGAACACTCACCCTAAGAGCCACATCCGCAAAGATAATAACCGTTCGCCACACGTCATGCGCCAACGCGAACACATGTAACTTTTCAAGTGCCGCGAGACTCCCAAAGCCTATTAGGTGCGTCTGACGCAGCGCGAACCACATCACAAAGCCCTACAAAGAATACTCACCCTTAAAGCCACATCCGCAAAGACAATAACCGTTCGCCGCACGACGAGCGCCAACGCGAACACGTGTAACTTTGCAAGTGCCACGAGACGCCCAAAGCCTATTAGGTGCGTCTGACGCAGCGCAAACTACATCACAAAGCCCTACAAAGAATACTCACCCTTAAAGCTACATCCACAAACACAATAACCGTTCGCCGCACGACATGCGTCGACGCGAACACTCGTAACTTTTCAAGTGCGGCGAGGCGACAAAGCTGTAAGCCTATAAGGCGCGTTAGACGCAGCGCGAACCGCACCACAAAGAATACTCACCCTTAAAGCCACGTCCGCAAAGACAATAACCGTTCGCCGCATGACGAGCTCCAACGCGAACACATGTAACTTAACAAGTGCCGCGAGACGCCCAAAGCCTATTAGGCGCGTCTGACGCAGCGCGAATCACATCACAAAGTCCTACTTAGAACATTCACCCTAAGAGCCACATCCGCAAAGACAATAACAGTTCGCCGCCTGACGTGCGCCAACGCGAACACGTGTAACTTTGCAAGTGCCGCGAGACGCCCAAAGCCTATTAGGCGCGTCTGACGCAGCGCGAACCACATCACAAAGCCCTACAAAGAATACTCACCCTTAAAGCCACGTCCGCAAAGACAATAACAGTTCGCCGCCTGACGTGCGCCAACGCGAACACGTGTAACTTTGCAAGTGCCGCGAGACGCCCAAAGCCTATTAGGCGTCTGACGCAGCGGATCACATCACAAAGCCCTACAAAGAATACTCACCCTTAAAGCCACGTCCGCAAAGACAATAACCGTTCGCCGCACGACGAGCGCCAACGCGAACACGTGTAACTTTGCAAGTGCCGCGAGACGCCCAAAGCCTATTAGGTGCGTCTGACGCAGCGCGAACCATACTCACCCTTAAAGCTATATCCGCAAAGACAATAACAGTTCGCCGCCTGACGTGCGCCAACGCGAACACGTGTAACTTTGCAAGTGCCGCGAGACGCCCAAAGCCTATTAGGCGCGTCTGACGCAGCGGATCACATCACAAAGTCCTACAAAGAATACTCACCCTTAAAGCCACGTCTGCAAAGACAATAACCGTTCGCCGCACGACGAGCGCCAACGCGAACACATGTAACTTTTCAAGTGCGGCGAGGCGGCCAAAGCTGTAAGCCTATAGGATAATATATTAGGCGCGTCTGACGCAGCGCTAATCGCACCACAAAGAATACTCACCCTTAAAGCTACGTCCGCAAAGACAATAACCGTCCGTCGCATGACGTGCGCGAGCGCGAACACGTGCAGCTGCTCGAGGCCGGGGTAGTGCGGCGCGGCGGCGGGCGCGGCGCGCGCGTGCGGCTCGGCGGAGGCGGCGCGCACGGCGTCGCACCACTCGCGCGCCCACTCCGCCTCCGACGGCGCCAGCCCCGCCGCGCGGAGCGACACGCTCTCCGACCAGCGCCACCGACGCTTTATTGCATCTGGAACACGGACGCCGATCTAGGTTGTGCAGGACGGTGTACGTAGATTTTTTAAGAGGCCGGGGTAGTCTGTGAAACGATATATAGGCTGTCTCTGTTTAACTGGCAAACTGTGCCCATGCTTGATGCGATAGCACTACCGCACTACCGACCGAACAAATTATGATAGGTGCCGTAATACCAAAAATTATGAATGAAAATGTAATGTTTAGCCATTGTTTTTTGCATTAATAGTACCTTGAAATGATAATCTATGTTGCTGTTGTAATGACAAAAGAAATGTGCTAGTTTTTAATACAAAACGAATAAGTTTAAGATGCGACATTTACGTCGTAATAATGTGTGAAAATTGATTGGTTTATATTTCGGTTTAGGTAATTATTTTGGAATAAAAACTATCCAGGAACCTAGATTAAAACGTTTTTAATCTGAATAACAGCACAGTATGGTGGTAATATGCTTAAATTATAAATAATTTCGGTATTACGATTGTATGGGCAAATCAACCTCCGCAGGCCCCTTAACGACTTCACAAAAAAGTAGGTACTCAAGTCGGTGTTACCTCGTAACTTCGTCCCATGTGGACCGATTTTGAAATTTATTTTTTGTTTGATAGATATTGCTTTCCAAACAAACAACCAAACGCATTCACACTCACAGCCCCACACTAAGTTTCAAGACTTGTATCGTGGGTGCGGGAAACATTCACATCACACACACATTACGCCCAGAACCAGAAGCACAAATATCCCATGGGAAGGTATTTGTGCTTTTTTTTTTTTTTTTTTTTTATTTGTGACGGGCTAGTGTTTGACCACTATCTCACCCGATGGTAAGTGACGATGTGGTCGAAGCTGGTAAACACACTAGACCTGGAATACGCAGGCTCTCAAGGATAACTGCCGGAACACCGTATTTGGCTTGGCGGCAGACTTTCAACTTGATGGTGGTAAGCTACTTTGGTAGCAAGCCAGGCGAGCAACTCACAAAATGCTCTACCACCTCTCAAATGTCACCTGATTAGCACCACCCGGGGACCACGTGTATTCCTGATTGCTCCTGCCGGGAATCGAACCCAGGACCCACGGCGCAGAAGGCAGACCTGTCCACTGCGCCAACTGGGTCGTCAAATTGGTCCCATTTAAATTTGATCAAGATCTGACTAGGAGTTTTTGAGTTATCCTCAATAATGCGTATTCTGTGGACTACATTGACGATGTTCTTGTTTTTAACCGACTTCAAAAGTTACCTCATAACTTCTTTGGTTGTGAGCCGATTTTGATGATTATTTTTTTATTTGAAACCTGGTGCTTTCCATGTGGTCCCATAAAAAAATGTGTGTTTAATACGTTGAATCTGATCAAGGTCCCGAAATAAAGCGGTGAAGTCGGTTTTTTTGTAAGCTTTGCTTACATTTAATTATTGAAGTGATAACTTCTTTTGCGGCGTTGTGCACTTTTTTGGGATGGGTAAAATTTTAAACTCTCGTCAAGACACGTGATCTGATCGAAAATTCGTAAGACGGAAAATTCGTAAGACGAAGGGAGAGTAGACCGCCGGCGCGGCGTAGAAGAGGAAGACTCTCTTTCTACTGCGTTTCTATGGTGACGATGGTATTGTTATTTCAAAAATGCACAGATTCAGATTCAGATTGTTTATTGCATCCATAAATACAGTACAAGATGTTACATTCCAAAAGGTAGGTACCATGTCTCATATGAACCCTGTCGGGCGCACCAACTTAAAAGAGAAGAGAGCGCAATTCTGTATTATAAAAAAATATTATCTTTTAAGTAGTCATAAATTGAGAAGTATGCTTTCGTTATTAATAGTTGTTTTAGGTTTTTCAGAAATTTTAACTGTTTTTTTTCCCTTATAGTCTAGCGGTTGACCACGATCTCACTAGTTGAAAGAAAACTTCTCTTCCTTCCCAGGGGTGAAGGAAAGGAGAGTGTGAGGCCCAAAACCACAAATGAAAAATATTAAGATAAAGATTCTTACAGCCTCCGATTGGTGGTTAAACCATGAGTAGACTGGTACAAAAATGCTTTTAGCGTTAAGTCCACCTTTGTACCTATTTTTGGGCAATTAAGTGTTAAATAATAACAAATAATACTAACTAGTTATTGTTTCTCCCATTTCTCCAGACAGCAAAGCTTGCACCTTAGTCCTCAAGGCCAGCAGTCTATCGTGGAACCCATAAGCTCCCAAGGAAGCAGCGTGTGGCAGACAGTTGCCGTCGCCAGATGTCGCCAGTGGTAGCAACCTAGGGGCGCCGGGCACGCGACCGTGGCACCACCAGTTGAGGATGTTGGCTGATTCCAGGGTTACGAGCGTCGCTGTCTCCAGGAGGTCTTTTTCTAAGAATGTTCTAGAATGTCATATTATTGGCAGTTAGTTAATTAATTAAAGGATGATAACAGAAAAGATGTAGGTCTAAAATAAGCATAGCTTTCTTCTCATTAATATTATAAAGGTGAAAGTTTTTGAGTATGTTTGTATGTTACTTCTTCACGCTCAAACGGCTAAACCAATTTGATGAAATTTGGTGGATTTGGAGGGAGGTGACGCCCTAGATTAACACATATTATTATGCTACTTTATATTCACAAAATAGGCATTATTGACGATATTTCAAGAACTACTGATCAGATCTTGATCAAAATTAAATGGGACCAATTAGAAATCAACATCTTTCAAACTAAAAAATATTTTTCGAAATCTGCTCACGTGGAGAGAAGTTATGAGGTAACACACATAAAAAAAAATACAGACGACTTGAGTACCTCCTCCTTTTTTGGGAAGTCGGTAAAAACATGATTTTATCTCGCGAAAGTAAAAAAAAATATAATTTCATATTACGAGTATAAGCATCTGTAGTAACTCCAAAAGCTGGAGTATTTTATGTTCAACTTTCACTAGTAATTTTATCTATTTATCTTTGTCAGTCATGCATGTCAACATAAATCAAATGAACACGATCATTATGACAAGCTCATGTTTAAGGTTAAAAAACTGTAAACAATAATAAAGTTCAACAGTCGGAGACAGCTTGCGTGTGAAAATATATTTATGTTGGAATTTTGCCGACTCACAATGTTAACAATTATATATTATTAGGTGTTAACTTTGGCGATGACAATTAGTCACAAGCTCGCCTATAAAAGGAAGCAAAGAACGTGGGATCGACCATTTGCTCGTTGGCGTTCGAAGTGGAATCATCAAGGATTCAGTCATAGTGGGTAGACACGTGAGTAATTCTTGTGGTGATTTTGTAAGTAGTTTTGAATAATTAGTACGCAATTTTGAGTAATTTGTAAGTAAATTTGTGTTAAATCGATTTGTTTTGTTTTGTTAACTATTCTGATTATTGTTAAAATGCTTAAATAAATTTAAGTGACTTGATTGTTTTTTTTTTTTAATTTGATCCATTCTGATAAATTAGAATATAATAACTAGCTGACCCAGCAAAAACCTTGTTTGGCCATATACATTACAAGCAGTGCCCGCGACTTCGTCCGCGTGATTATTGGACTTTTAGTAAGGATCCCTAATTTGATTGAAAATATAATATAGCCTATAGCCTTCCTCGATAAATGTACTATCCAACACTGAAAGAATTTTTCAAATCGGACCAGCGGTTCCTGAGTTTAGCGCGAACAAACAAACAAACAAACAAACTCTTCAGCTATATTATATTAGTATAGATTTAATGCTGAATAACGAGTTAATTCCACTGTGCCCTTTTTAACATCTAACAACAAGACAAACAATCAAATGTCATCCATTAATGGTTGACATACCACACATTTCGCTCGTAGCGTTTCGCTTCTACGTTCATCATCCGTACAGCGAAGGAGTGGAACTTATTGCCTGCGTCTTTGTATCCCGAACGGTATAATCTGGGAGTCTTCAAGTCTCGAGTGAATAGGCATCTTCTAGACAAGCATGCATGTCCCATCTTTGGCCGCATCATCACTTTCCATCAGGTGAGACAGTGGTCAGATGCTTGCCTATTCAGTATATATAAAAAAAAAATGTCCAAAGAAAAAAAAGGTATGAAAAAAAGTTGTTGACCGATTCTTAGACCTACCCGAAATGCAAACAAAATTTCATAAAAATCGGTCGAGCCGTTTCGAGAGTCCTCCGAAGGACTTTGGTAACTAACACCGTGACACGATAATTTTATATATTAGATATATCACACTAATATTATAAATATGAAAGTTTATGTGTACTAAATGTGTGTGCAAGTTTGTACGCTGAACGGATTTGGCTGTTATTTGGAATATGCATAGCTTATAGCCAGGAATAACATTTAGGCTACTTTTTATCTTGATCAACGCGAGCGAAGTCGTATGGAACAGCTAGTAATATGTTTATGCGAGAGATTACAATTATGAGTAGTCGAGCGGATGGGACCACCTCAAAAAGGAACCGCGGTTCCTTTTGCCCGATCAATTTATTTAATTTTATACGGGTGATTAGGACCAATCAAAATGTATGCCATGAACGGTATGTCAGCGGATGAAAAAAGAAAAAATATTGATATATCAGACATTTATATTGATTTAGTATTAGCTCGGCGTCCATATTTGTTCTATTTAGAGTACAAAATAAACAAACGAGAGTGAGTCAGGATCCTCTGCGCATTTTACTCATAATTATTTTTAGTGCGACCTTCTGATTGATTTAAAACTAGTAAAATACAATGTTATTTAATACTAGCTGCGCCCGCGGTTTTACCCGCGTAAGTCCACAACCTGCGGAAATTCCGGGATAAAATGTAGTAGCCATGTGTTAATCCAAGGAGCCAGCTAGCTGTGTACAAAATTTCATCAATGTTAGCCATTTGAGCGTGAAGATGTAATAAATATACGACTACACTCACAAACTTTCGCCTTAATAATATTAGTCTGAAGTGTGATTGTAAACAACTTATTGCATGTAATAAGAGTTAGGCCGATTAAACCGTTTGGACACTTTTGCTATGTTTTGTTTACGAGGCATCATCACGAGAGCTCTCGTTCTAGCGTTCGGCATGTCAACAGTTCTTGAGGATGCCTCGTGTAGAGCCGAAACACGTGTCGAACAGGGTTCGGCGAGAGCAGAGGCTTCGGCGGAGTTCCCACGATACTAATACTAACGTTCGCACCCCAATTACACTAACTTTCGCGGCGTGCTTGCACCCTGCTTGAAGCTAACAGCCTTATCGGGATTAACACTAAATATAATAAATTGAATAAGAGCATTTGGCAAGCGCAGTGTCGGAAGACCGCTCATAAGGTAGACGGACAACATAATGAAGGTCGCAGGAAGACGCTGGATGCAGGCCGCTAACAACCGTTATTTTTGGAAATCTTTGGGGGAGGAGGAGAATCTTGTGGCTGAGATGATGATGATGATAATAAATTAACTTTGTATACCTAGTATACTAAGCAATTAACCTCAAAACGTTTCTCTATTAGGCAAAATTTAAGCGCGAGATCTCAGTTCGTGGCGAACGACTAGTTTAAAATGCATTATAATTGTTATGATATCTATGTTCGGGTCGAACTTCTAACCATATTTATCTTACCTAAAATCAGGCGGGTACACTGACATATCTGGTAGTAGCAGGATGTGGTCTGAACTGAGTGTGTTGGGGTCAGGGTCTGTGTTGCTGCGAAGTGACCAAACTAGGCCTTCGTTGTCTGTCGCTCGGGAAATGCCCCGCGATAACTTTCGGCCTGAAAATGGAGAAAACTGGTTTCAAAATACTTCGATAAAGAAATACATTAAATAATGGCGTATTATGAAAACTTTTATGCCTTGTGGGTAAGAATTTGAACACTACTCTCAGGTAGGAACCTATATAAGTAAAGATACGGCCGAAGATGCAGCATCCTTGCTTAGAAAATATTTTTTCAATTTAGACTTTAAAATTTTGATATTATGGCGTTCAGGGAACAAAGACTGAGTTTCACTCGTTTCACTTTCCATCAGGTAATATGGTGGTCAAATGCTTTCTGGCATGACGTCACTCCCAACACTCGCTATTTAAGATGTAGCATATACGCTCTATCTGTATGAAGGTCTTACATTACTTTGCTTGTGTTAGCACCACGTTCCAAGGCGCTGTGTAATTGTTGAGATCTATGCTGATGACAGAGCGCTCTGGCAAGACGTCAACTCCAGCTCTCGCCTTTAGTGATGGAACATGCATTCTTATCTATATAAATGACTTACATTCCGGTGCCGGTGTTAGCACCACGTTCGAAGGCGCTGTGTAATTGTTGAGATCTATGCTGCTGACAGAGCGCTCTGGCATGACGTCAACTCCAGCCCTCGCCTTTAGTGATGGAACATGCATTCTTATCTATATAAATGACTTACATTCCGGTGCCGGTGTGAGCACCAAGTTCGAAGGCGCTGTGTAATTGTTGAGATCTATGCTGCTGACAGAGCGCTCTGGCATGACGTCACCTCCAGCTCTCGCCTTTAGTGATGGAACGTGCATTCTTATCTATATAAATGACTTACATTCCGGTGCCGGTGTGAGCACCAAGTTCGAAGGCGCTGTGTAATTGTTGAGATCTATGCTGCTGACAGAGCGCTCTGGCATGACGTCACCTCCAGCTCTCGCCTTTAGTGATGGAACGTGCATTCTTATCTATATAAATGACTTACATTCCGGTGCCGGTGTGAGCACCAAGTTCGAAGGCGCTGTGTAATTGTTGAGATCTATGCTGCTGACAGAGCGCTCTGGCATGACGTCACCTCCAGCCCTCGCTATTAATGATGTAGCATGCACTCTATCTGTAAAAGAGAAAAAAGCATAAGACTTTGCTAATACAGGAAAAGAAATAAATAGAGGCGAAAACGTATAGTGACTTCTTATTTGTCAAAATTTGAGGTATTTTCCTCTTTCAAGCAATTTTATTTGTTACCCAAATCACATTCGACCTACCGTTGATGTCTATAAATATTTTGCCTGTGACACAACAAATTCGCTCTTTACTCAACGTCACAAGTCCTATTTCTGGATGCACTGATTCAGTCAACATTTTGATGTTCGCGTTGGGATGCAATCTATTTTTGGGAAAGGACTATAGAACAAAGAGTTTTCCTTGACACATTGTAAGGATGTCGGATGGAAGGCGACAACACATACTTATTTTTTTATGTCTGATAAGGCATCGTTTGTCCATTGACTTGATCATGTATGTGCAAACTAAGACTGTTCCAAAAGAAAAACGTGCTTAATTTTTTTTTATAGCGACTCTAAATTTTACTGTCGTTATTAATAATTTAAACGCAATCAAAGCTTCTAAAAACCGACTTCCCCCATAATTTTTTTATTTTGCCTATAGCAGTAGGCACCAAATATCGCCGCCTCGCGGCTAAAATCGGTTGTAAGAAAGTGTTTGCTTCTTTAAGCAATCTTTTTCAGCCTAACAGTTTGGTTTTGGTTCGCGGGGCGGATGTGAGACTGCTGTCTATTCACTTACCTAGCTACTTGCTACTACTAGCCATGCCCCGTGGCTTCGCCCGCTATTATCAAGTTAAAAACTAGCCTATGTGTTAATCCTAGGTATAAGCTATGTACATTCCGAATTTCATCCAAATCCGTTCAACCGTTAAAGCGTGAAGATCCGGGAACAAACATACTTACACTTACACACAAACTTTCGGATTTATAATATTAGTAGGATAGGATTGTAATACACGTCGGTGTGTGATACCTAAGGTTTACAAATAGTGATAACAAGCATTACATAACTAAAAAGTTGCGTCACGGAGTCACGTTCAACAATAGATAGATCACGAAGAGCGTATAAAATATGCAGTCCTCCTACAGTTTCCTTATATGTACCTTGCACAAACATTATATAGCATGTGTGGGCGTGAGGTAGCGGAGAATATTTTGTTTTTAGTAGTCCAAATTAAATAATATAATAAGTTAAATAGTGGTGCCGATTCTGTTGTCCAGAATTAGACTAAACTAGCCTAAAATTAGTTTTAGTCATGCTTTAGTCCAAAACCTATTCAGAAAATGCAAGATTGGACTAAAATTAAGTTTGACATGACTAAGTTAGTTTAGTTACTCTATTTAGTGAAAATGACCAAATTCTTATTCTGATGTACATGTTTTACGTCAAATTAAGACTAAAAATAGAAATTTTAAACTCAAATTAGTCTGTATGAAAAAGGTCTGGATTATTTTTAATGTGATCTTATACTTGAAAGAATAACACGTGCAATTAATGAAGCAAATACTGACCTACAAAGTCTATAATGGAGGAATATGTGATTGCGGCTCTTGTGAATACAATTCAATTTGGTTGCTGTCAAAATCAATTTTAGTCCTGTCATTTCAACTTTTAAATTAAGTTCAACGTAAAATCAGAATAGCGTTTAGGTATTCTTTGACTAAAATTAGTTTATTTTTAGTTAAATTTAGGTTAGTTCGGTGCTCAACAGAATTAGCACCAATATATACGCAAGCAAAGCTTAAAACAACAACTTCACAGCTTTATCTTCGGAACCCATGATCAAATTCAATGAATGAATTACGCATGATTGAGGATAACTCAAAAACTACTGGTCCGATCTTGATCAAATTTAAATGGGACCACATGGGAAGCACCAACTTTCAAATACGTTCAATGTTAATCTTTTATATTTAACTAGTCGTGCCCCGTTCGCCTGCTATTATCAAGTTTAAAAGTAGTCTATGTGTTAATTGAAGGTGTAAGCTATGTACGTTCCAAATATCATCCAAATCCGTTCAGCCCTTAAAGTGTGAAAAGGGAACAAACATATTTACACACTTACACACAAACTTTCGGATTTATAATATAATTAGGATTATGTGTCCAAGTATAACGTAATAAATCAGTGCTAGTATCGTGAACACTCAGAAATACATACTATTATTTATATTGTTTTAATAATTTCTTTAAGTTTCTTGTATCTCACGGGCAGTTCTGATTTAGGATTTTTCAGACCCTCTACACGTAAGATAAACGCAAGTAAAGCTTAAAGAAAACCGACTTCATCGCTTCATTTTCGAACCCTTAATCAGATTAAATGAATTAAAAACGCAATATTGATAACTCAAAAACTACTGGTCCGAACTTGATCAAATCTTGATCAAATGGGACCAAATGGGAAGTACCAGCTTACAAATAAAAAAAAAACATGCAGTTGAATGGTTGGAGTAGGTTCTCACTCCTCCTTTTTTAAAGTTAAAAATGTTTTTTTTTTTTGTTTTCCTCTCGAGGATTTGGAGCCGCACAATTAGTGTATTTGCCAGCGTTATAAGTAACTACAAATGACAAAATAGTAAGTTTTACAACAACATCGAGGAAAAAACTCACGTGTTCTCGCATGTTCAATATTCTATACCCACGTTTCATTATCATACCTTACGTACTTCAGAACTCAACTACTTATGCCTATACAAATAAAGTACCTACATCCACAGGCCGTCAGATATATAAAGGCAGCCACACACTGGACATACCTTGCTCGAACAGACCCGGATTTAGATTGAACTGCCCGTTGGTTTAGTTGAGTGAGCGTTGGCCTTCTAAGCAGCGGGTATCGGCTTCAATTCCCGGTGGAAACAAAAGTTTTTTTCCCAAGGAAAATTTGTGTTTCTTGTTCTAGGTGTGATTTACCTACCCATTGGCTTAGTCGAGTGAGCGTTCGCTTTCTAAGCAGCGGGTATCGGATTCGATTCTCGGTGGAAACACAAGTTTTCTCACAAAGGAAAATTTTAGTGTGTGATGTGAATGTTTCCGGCACCCACGATACAAGTCATCGAACTTAGAGTGGGGCTGTGAGTGTGAAAGCGTTTATGTTAAGTTTATTGATGAGATCTCACAATGGTTGCATTCGGTTCGAACGGATCGGAGCGCACGTCTATCCGTTCGAATCAAACGCGACCAGTGTATAGAGGCCATAAAAATCGTAGATCGTTTGCTATCACAACATCTATATAAAGGTAGATATATATCCATACAATGTTACAGATGAAGCGAAACGGCTAACAATAGTCAATAGGTACGGAATTGCAGGAAACTAAACCTACATTTAGTTTCCGGGATGCATTAAGCATTGAATTAGAATCGATTACGAAATATAGTCAAAGAATTTAGAGAACACGAAGACGGATGCATTCGTTTTGTTTCTATAGCTTTGGCAATGCTAGACCAAACTAGCGTAACGCTTGTCGTCAGGAATAACTTGTTCGTTTCGTTACTCAACATCTAAAAAAAAATAGTTTGACATGACCTATACAACAACAAACAAACGCATTCACACTCACAGCCCCACACTAAGTTCAAAGACTTGTATCGTGGGTGCCGGAAACATTCACATCACACACACATTACACCCAGAACCAGAAGCACAAATATCCCTTGGGAAGGAATTTGTGCTCCTACCGGGAATCGAACCCAGGACCCACGACGTAGAGAGCGGAGACCTGTCCACTGCGCCAACTGGGTCGTCGAATGTCAATAAACAAATTTAAAACTAGTGGCTCTGTGAGCTTGAAGACCTCGCGATTTTTAGAAATGGCTGAAATATGTTTCCATTACGTTTTTAACTCCCATATCTCCGCCATTTGAAAAATTTTCAAAAACTGAATTGACAAAAAGTTCTACATAATTATCGAACCTGCTCACAAAATTTCACGAGAATCGGTTGATAAATGCGACCTGTACAAGAGAACAGCCGGACATCCGGACGTACAAAAGCATTTTTGCCTGAGCTGAAATGGAGACGCTTATAGCTGGCGCTATTCGCTCGGTTACAAGAAGCCGCGGGGTACAGCTAGATGACTGTTATATTTAATTAGCGACAGTAATAAAGTAAAATAATACTCGGTTAATTAACACAAGTCGTAAATCGATATAAAACAATACAATACTAATGGGCTAATAGATAAAGATAAATTACGTTCCATCTTGCTACAGTCTTACAAAACACAATAAATACCGTTACTCCAAGGCTTGTAAATCCTACTAATATTATAAATCCGAAAGTTTCTGTGTAAGTATGTTTGTTCCATCTTCACGCTTTAACGGCCGAACGGATTTGGATGAAATTTGGAATGTACATAGATTATACATAGGATTAACACATAGGCTACTTTTTAACTTGATAATAGCGTTATAATATTATTGAATTACGGCTGTCACTCACGTCATTTGATCGATATTGTTGACCTAGGTTTCGAGCATGTACGATGATAATAGCGGGCGAAGCCGCGTGGCACAGCTAGTATAACATGAAGTAACAATTAACAAAGTCTCTGCAAGGCTCTGCAAGACATAATACCGATTTACACGAACACATACAACAATATAAAAGCAATACAACCATCAATGTTCTCTTATAGATGCAGTTAATCGAGGCAAGATAACAATCAACTGTCATAACGTCTAGCAGTTCATAATTAACTAGAACATAAACAATCGAAACTGGAGCGGATTATGACTTAGTCTCATGCCAATTTCATAAGGAATGAGGCCAACTGAGCTATCGAAATACAAGCTGGTTGTACATAGCCAGTAAGGTGATAGATAGAATATGGTAAATTAATTTATTGTATACGAAATTGTACTGTTTACACAATGTACCTATATAATATTATATACATATATATGTACCTGTAATGTCATAATATATATATATATATATATATATATATATATATATATATATATATATATATATATATATATACCTGTAATTTCAGAATAAGGTGTGATACTAGACTAAGAATAATATGTAAATAATTAAAAATATTATAGGAGAAAATAATTAACCTTTTTTTTAATCTCTGATAATGTCAGAGGCGCGACTCGAAGGCCGGGCCTCTGCGCCCGGATAAAAAAAAATACAAGCTGGTTACATCCATACATAATATTGAACTGCCCGTTGGCTTAGTTACGTACGCGTTCGCTTTCTACAGCGGGAATCGGGTTCGATTCCCTGTGGAAACACAAGTTTTCTCCCCAATAGAAATGTGTTCCAAGAAGCTGGACTAAATGTAGAAACAAATGAATGCATTAATTGATTGAGTTTCGTAAAACACCCAGGAAGGAAGGATGATAGTATCACTTCGTTGTCCGTCTGTCTGTCAAGAAACTTTTAACTTAGAATCGTGTAATGATATAAAGTTGTAATAAGGAGTTTCAACGCGAAAGTGAAATAAGTACTATAAAAACACAAAATGGCGTTGTCGATTTTGTATTATTTCCCAAAACTTGTTATTGTTCGAGTATTAATGTGTAATACCTAATGGTGGATTATTAACTGTTAATAGTACTTGAACGTGATTTTTTTTTTCATTTCAATACTCCAATAGAAAAGTAAAAATAGAAAGTTTCTACCACTTTTCTACTTTGCTTGAAAAATATTATTTGTTACTTGACACTGGCTAAATGCAAATAGTCAAGTTTTAAATCAAGTTTCTAAACCAACGCAATCAATAGATTTTAGCTTATAGTCAGTCGACTGTATGTTTCATTATTTTTCTTTCGATTTTGTTGATTTTTTTCTTTTGTTTGGTAGATTATACTTAGAGGTGGTCCCAAATAAATTTTAACGAAATCGATGAAGCCAAACCCAAGCTTTGCTTGCATTTCAATTATATTTTTACACATTCCGACGCGATATCCTGTTGTCCTTTCTATTTTACGCCGCTACACAGCGATGGAAATATTATTAATTTTGTTTATTCGTCCTCCCGTGCAGTTCTAAAATTTTTTAACCAGCGAAGCGAGAATTTGGGGGCTGAGTCACCCAAGTCCGTAGGAGGATACCCCTTAAGTCTGACTCCCTACACGTGGTCCCCGGGTGGTGCTAATCAGGTGACATTTGAGAGGTGGTAGAGCATTTTGTGAGTTGCTCGCCTGGCTTGCTACCAAAGTAGCTTACCACCATCAAGTTGAAAGTCTGCCGCCGAGCCAAATACGGTGTTCCGGCAGTTATCCTTGAGAGCCTGCGTATTCCAGGTCTAGTGTGTTTACCAGCTTCGATCACATCGTCACTATATTATCAGGTGAGATTGTGGTCAAACACTAGACTGTCACACATAAAAAAAAAAAAAAAAGAGAATAAAGTTGAGTTGGTTCAGCACTTTGACCGAACGTCCGTCTGTCAAAGGCACCTAGCATCTAAACCATACAAGTAAATAACTTGAAATTCTTAGAGAATATATAAAGTTGCGAAACAAAGTAAAAAAAAATATATGTAGGGGCAAGATCTCAGTTCGGGGCGAACGGCTAGTTATAGTTATAGCTATTCGTACATTTTAGATGTTGTTATTCTATTCCACATAGTGTAGATCATCGCTCCTCCGGCCTTGTACAATGTTTGAGAGTCTCCATTCAGGATCATTGGGGGCTGAATCACCCACGTCCGTAGGTGGATACCCCTTAAGTCTGACTCCCTACACGTGGTCCCCGGGTGGTGCTAATCAGGTGACATTTGAGAGGTGGTAGAGCATTTTGTGAGTTGCTCGCCTGGCTTGCTACCAAAGTAGCTTACCACCATCAAGTTGAAAGTCTGCCGCCAAGCCAAATACGGTGTTCCGGCAGTTATCCTTGAGAGCCTGCGTATTCCAGGTCTAGTGTGTTTACCAGCTTCGATCACATCGTCACTTACCATCAGGTGAGATAGTGGTCAAACACTAGCTTGTCACAAATAAAAAAAAAAAAAAAAAAAAAGGATCACGCTTACTTTAATAAAGGTTATTTTACTTAACTGATAAGGTATCATTAACCAATCTCTTTGATATTTTAATAACTACAAAGAGGAGCATTGATCAATGATATAACATCAAAGGCACGGGCGATTTGCTACTGTCCAGACGATTTGTCTCCTCCGTTACTGACGGCGCTACTTCGCGGGGTTAAAGACATAATCTTTTAGCGGAAATTATTTAAAAAATGTATTGCATTTTTTTGTCCATGTTTGCCTGTCAATAATTACGGAACATCATAGACGTGCTTATGTCAAAAGTTAAATAAATGGTAAGAAAGAGTAAAATTGCCAATATTTTATAAAACGAACTAAAATTATAAATATCTACATACATCAAATGGTTTACCACAACCGAGTAAAGTATACCTAATTATTAAAGCACCGATTAATAATGTCTAATAAGGCCAACTTGAAGCTCTTGAGTCTATCGACCGTCGTCGAGCAGACTCATTGGAGATTTGTTGGCGATGATAAGCTAGTCGGGTCCAAATTGCAGTCTCGGTCATCGGCGTAAGGTCGCGAGCCTATCGGTAATCTATCGTTTACATTTTGGAGAGTGTGCGCAGGAATCACACGAGTTTATTCCACCTTGTCCGTTTTACCATCCAACAACAAGACAAACTGTCAAATGTCATCCATATATGGTTGACATACCTCCAGTTAGCTCGAAGCGTTTCGCTTCTACGTTTATCATCCGTACTGCGAAGGAGTGGATCTCATTGCCCTCGCTTTGTTCCCCGAACGGTATAATCTGGTATCTTCTAGGCAGGCATGCTCAGTTTCCATCAGGTGAGATAGTGGTCAAATGCTTAAATATCAAAAATATAAAAAAAAACGTATTTAAATCGATGTCACTAAATCACATTTTGGTGGGAACAATGGAAACGATCATATAGGGAAATACAGGATCAGCTAACACAATAACATTTACGAAACAGCGTGTCATAAGAAATCACATACATTAAGTAATATACTTTTATTCCAATGTGTTAATTATAAATTACCATTCGTTAACGTAATGGTAATTTATGAATAACTCATTGAAATAATTTCCCGTCATTTACTTTGTAAACGTCGACATTTATGCTTTTTTCCATATTATGTCCTAAATAGGCGTGAGTTGTGTTAGTAGTTGACTACAACAATACATCACATATTGAGTAAACTAGGACTGCAGGCCTACCGTGAACTTTTTAGGCCTGCCAAGTTCCAGGCAGTCCATTTATTGGATCAATTCTTGTCCTGATGAAATTTGTACTTACCACGAACATACAATTGCTGAACTGTTTTGACCTGCTTCGGGCATCACAGAGTAATTTATCTTATCTGATACAAATTTTAGCAGGACAAATATCGATCTAATAAATAAACTGTCCGGAACTTGGTAGGCTTAAAAAGTTCATGGTGGGCCTGCTGGTCCCAGTTTTATACAGACGAGTTTACCCCTCACCCGTTACAATAGGTCAATCCCATAATCTAAGGTTCAATCCTTCACATCTCGCGGATATGCCAAGCTCTTATTTCTGTTTTTTTTATGTTGAATAGGCAAGCATTTGATCACTATCTCACCGGGCCAACCACATGGAGAACAAAGACGCAGGCAATGAGTTCCACTCCTTTGCTGTACGGATGATGAACGTAATAGCAAAACGCTTTGAGCGGACTGGAGGTATGTCGACCATAAATGGATGACGTTTAATAGTTTGTCTTTTTGTTAGATGGTAAAAAGGGCATAGAGGAATTAACTCATGTAATTCCTGTGCACACAATGTGTCGTGCCGTACCAAAGAATGATGATGAAGCTAGATTAGAAAAGGACAAACGTAGATCACATACTCTCATAGTGTTTCTTAGTCCTGGGCTCACCAGTTTTGGTTTACTAACTCTAAGTACAGAATGTGTCCCCCAACAGACGGTGTTCATTGAAATCCAGTTCCCATTTTAGGCCGAGCTTGCAAGAGTTATAATTATAATGTAGTATTTGACGTACCTAGTTATCTTGTAAATTTTTTTTGTTCTTCGCTAAGTGAATGTTTTGACTATGACCCTATAAATAAATGAATATTTATACGTTCACTTTGACTAAAGTATAAGCCGGATTATTTTGGAACTAGCCGTGCCCCGCGGCTTCGGCCGCCATTATCAAGTTAAAAATTAGCCTATGTGTTAATCCTAGGTATAATCTATGTACATTCCAAATTTCATCCAAATCCGTTCAGCCGTTAAAGCGTGAAGAGGGAACAATCATACTTACACACTTACACATAAACTTTCGGATTTATAATATTAGTAGGATTAAAGTCAAAACCCAAGGTATCGTAAAAGACAGGTGAGATAGCGGTGAAATGCTTGCATATCTAGCATAAAAAATCACCTGTAACATGGACCACACATCCCAATATAACATGCGCGTAATATTTTTAGCCTCGCGTCGTAGATGTCGGATTTGGGGCAACGAACGACTCCAGGCGTGGGCGAAACTGGGATATGCCTAAACCGACTGAACATCAGATAACAAATAGGATTTTATTACGTTTGTTTTTTTATTAAAGCATACTGTATGTCAAAATGTATGGAAATTATTATTATTATTATTATGAGCCTACGGTGTCCCACTGCAGGGCAAAGGCCTCCCTACCCTCTCTCCACTGCTTGCGATCTTGTGCTACGGAAAACCATTCCTTCAAATATAAGTCAAGGTCGTCTTGCCACCTCCTTTTGGGTCTGCCGCGCTGTCGTTTGTTTTGTGGGGTCCATATAGTTATTGTTTTGGCCCATAGTTCGTCCGGCATACGACTGACGTGTCCAGCCCAGTCCCACTTCAGCATACCTGCCTTATGTGTCACGTCAGTGATTTGGGTTTTGGAGCGCAGTATGGTATTACGAATGCGATCTGTGAGCTTTACGCCCAGAATACTGCGCTCCATAGCTCGCTGACAAACCTCTAGGGCAGACCTCTGATCACATGTCAAAGACCATGTTTGTGCACCGTAAGTAAGGATGGGAAGTATACACATATCCATGAGCTTTCTCTTCAGAGATATTGGAAGAGTACCTTTCATTAAGTGCTTCAAGGACCAAAAGCTCTTCCAGGCGTTATTGATTCGTCTAGCAATCTCTTTATCTTGTCTCGCCTGGAAAGAGACAATTTGGCCCAAGTAAATGTACTCATGGACATATTCAACCTCCACATCCTCAACACGTATCTTGCGTTGTGTGCTATTAGTCATTAGTTTGGTCTTTAACATGTTCATTTGAAGTCCAACCTCAAGGCTGACCCTGCTCAGGTCTTCGAGCATAGATCGCAACTCGGAGGCTGAGGATGAAAAAAGGACTATATCGTCGGCGAATCGTAGGTTTGTTAACCTTTTTTCCCCAACGATGATACCCCTTTCCTTCCAGCTGGGGACTAATTTTTTGAAGCATTCTTCTAATACGGCGTTGAACAATTTAGGAGACAGTGGGTCACCCTGTTTCACTCCTTTTCTGATGTTGAAAGAAGGTCCAGTAGTGTGTAGTTTTATTGCTGCGGTACTAATATGGTAAACGTTTCTAAGAATTTTGATATAAGTGTCGTCTATTTCTTGGTTTTTGAGTGCGTCGAATATTGCAGAGTGTCCTACACTGTCAAACGCTTTGGAATGGAAATGCAAAAAAAAAATTAAAACGCAAACGCATTCACACTCGCATCTCCACACTAAGTTCAAAGACTTGTTCCGTGGGTGCCGGAAACATTTACATCACACACACATACACTCAGAACCAGAAGTACAAATATCCCTTTTTGTGCTGCTGCTGGGAATGGAACCCATCGAATTTTTCTACTGATGAATCTTCCGTTCATATAAGCAATGATAAAGGATCGGGGCAGGGAGATTTGACGCGAAAATGAAAAAATTACAGTAGAATTCGAAACCGTGGCCCCCGATTGAAGGCGGGTTATCGACGATGACGCGATCACAGTTTCATTTCTGGCAATACATATATATATAAACGCTTTCACACTCACAGTCCCACACTAAGAGCAGTAACTTGTGTCGTGGGTGCAGGTAACATTCACGTCGCGAAATCACACCGAGAACCAGAAACACAAATTTCCGTTGGAGAGAATTGGTGTCCCGCCGGGAATCGACCCGATATAGCTTCTTAGAAGGCGGACGCGCACCTAAGCCAAGGGTAGTATATAGTTAAATGATTTGTGGACATATCTATGCCCCGTGCGGTAGGTACCTACTATATGCTTGGAACTCGTTCGCTTTGTTACATGGTACAATCAACACTTTGTGAATGTCAAATAGATTTCGTAAAGCATACGTAAACATCGGCAAGGTTAATTAATTTATATTTGAACCAGACGACCGACAACAAACGGTTGTAATCGATATGACATGTAATTTGAACGAAGTTAACAATTGACTAATCACACTAATATTATAAATCCGAAAGTTTGTGCGTAAGTGTGGAAGTATGTTTGTTTTCTCTTCACACTGTAACGGCTGATAGGATTAGGATGAAATTTGGTATGTACATAGCTTATACCTAGGATTAACTAACACATAGGCTACTTTTTACCAACTTCCCAAAAAAGGAGGAGATACTCAAGTCGACAGTTTTTTTTTTTTTATGTGTGTTACCTCATAACTACGCTCCACGTGAGCCGATTTCGAAATTTTTTTTTTAGTTTGAAAGATGTTGCTTTCTAATTATTGGTCCCATTTAAATTTGATCAAGATCTGATCAGTAGTTCTTGAAATATCGTCAATAATGTAAATTTTGTGACGAATAATGCGTACTTTGACGATGTTCTGGTTTACCTGACTTCAAAAGATACCTCACAACTTCTTTCGTTGTGGGCCGATTTTGATGATTCTTTTATTATTTGAAAGCTGGTGGATCAAGGTTCCGATGATAAAGCGGTGAAGTCGGTTTTTTTGCGTTTAATTATTAACTTGATAATAGCGGGCGAAGCCGCAAGGCACGCTAGTTCATAATAAGTCAAATGGTTTCGAAAATGTTTTTGGTAAGTATAAAAAATGTTTTAGAACATCTCTGAGGCAGGATGATTAAATTGATGCACAGAAAGATATGTGTCAAAATAGAAACAATACAAGTCAAGGTTAAAACGTAACTACAATTAAATCATAGACAATACGCTTCAAGTGACTTGACAACAGAAATGACCCCAAACTCTGTGGGAAGAAGAAAGTGGGAAGAAAGAAAAAGCGAAATAAGCATGCTTACCATCGGTGCGCTTCCCGGATATAGGGTCAGCTTCCATTACCATCACGGCTCGGTCACCCTGAAACAAGACGCATTCATTAGAAAAAAAAAAAAACCCTACTGCAAAAAAGAAGTCAAATAAACTCTTATGCGGAACATAGCCATTTTAACGGTACTTAAACAATTTTAGTGAGAATGGTTGCTAGCCAACTTTAAATCGTTACAGATCCTAAACGGTTTGTAATAACAAACTAGCCGTGCCCCGCGGCTTCGCCCGCTATCATCAACAAGTAAAAATGTAGCATATGTGTTAATCCTAGGTAAAAGCTATTTACATTCCAAATTTCATCCAAATCCGTTCAGCCGTAAAAAGCGTGAAGAGCGAACAAACATACTTACACACAAACTTTTGGATTTATAATATTAGTATGAAGTATGATGAAAATTTATAGTCCGTCCGTATGTATGATTTTTTTTATGCAAAATTGGCAGCATTTGTCTACTATCTCACCTGATGGAAAGTGGCGATGAGGCCGAAGATGTGGCATGCTTGCCTAGAAGATACCTATTCACTCTTGACTTGAAGACTCCCAGATTATACCCCTCGGGATACAATGACGCAGGCAATGAATTCTAATACCTAATCAATGATAACCCACTTGACACAGTCCGTCAAATTGTGAAAGTTGGACATTCTGCGAATCGGACAATCCGGATATTGCGCGGAATGTCCAATACGCAGAATGTCCAATCATTCTGCGTATTGGACATTCCAGGAATTTGACATTCCGCGAATTGGAAATTCCGCGACCACTGGACATTTTGCGAATTGGACATTCTGCGACTAAACGGAATTTATTTATTTATGGCGTCTGACGGTCGCCATATTGAAATTTGATTACTGTCATGTCTTGAGTGACACTCGCAAGATCAAGACAGATCGATTGAAGTAAATTAATTTAAAAAAATATTATAATCTGCTCACGCGTTTGGTCTCTAGAAAGCCACAAAGGAACAAACATACATACGATATCAAACCAAAAAACGAAAATGTATCAAAAGCCCTTACCTGTACAGGTACTTTAGTGCCAACTGCGTCACACATTGTACTTATTTCGAACAAACAACTCTGTTTACATCAAGACAAACAGCTAAAATGACGAATTAAAACCAGAAATAGTATAAGTGTGAGGAATAATGACACGTTTCACGCCCACGTACGGTTTAATTTAGATTTTCTCGATTTATCCATTATGATGACCGCGGAACTTCAAGTCCTGATTACGGTCGTAGAGACCAAGATATGCTGGTGAGTTGGTGGCCAAGACTACGGTCGGAGACCAAGAAATGATGGTGACGCGCTCATTAAAAAAAATACGCGTATTATATGAACAACGGAACTAATTATAATAAAATAGCCGCGCCCCGCGGCTTTGCCCGCTATTATCAAGTTAAAAAGTAGCCTATGTGTTAGTCCTAGGTATAAACTATGTACATTCTAAATTTCATCCAAATCCGTTTAGCCGTTAATGCGTGAAGAGGGAAGAAACATACTCACACAATTACACACTTACACACAAACTTTCGGATTTATAATATTAGTATGATATTATTATTAGTACCTGACCAATCGAGACTTGAATACTGACGAATACCTACCTATTTCAATCTGTATTTATGTACTTATCTATTTATATACCTTGGCATGAGTATAAATATTAGCTACCTAGATAATGATTATAAACTAGGTGTGCTAATGTGTAATTGATTTATTTTTTATAACCATTTTTTAATGATTTTTTTTATATTTTAATAGATATTCTGCTATTCCGGGCATAGACAAATCCAACGAATCATTTATCATAATAATTAAAATGCAAGCAAAAAACCGAATTTGATAAAATGTTATATGGTATCCCCTCTGAAGTATGATCTACCAAACAAAACAAAAATCATCGAAATCGATTTATAATTGGAGGAATTATCGCGTAACATACATACAAAACAAAGGTAGTCGAATTGGGAACCTCTCTTTTTGAAGTCGGTTGAAAAATCTATTTAGACTAGAAAGTGAAAAATTTCGTTTAATTCGATGACATATTCTTACTAGTTATTCTAATTTTGAAACCAAACTACTGAACAAATTTTGATGAAATTTCTATGGGACCAATCTACATGTCTATAATAGTACATGTACTTCGAAACAAAAATATTCCAATTAGGTCTATAAATGTTCAGAGTCCAAACAAAAATACAAAATATATTGAAAACCTCCTCACTAGTGGCAGTGAAGTGTCATCAAAAGGCTCGTGCTTATTTGGCCCAATGCATTTAGAGATTCAGTGGGGCAATGCTGCCTCGATAAGGGGTACCCATTATCTTGGAGGCATTGCTCTGGTAGTGGGCTTGAGCACTTGTGTTACCCAATACGCCCTTCGGTATGTAGCTAGTGGACTATTTTGCTGTATGGCTGTATAGGAATTGACCCCTACAGTACATAATTGCAGTTAATGTTTTAAGTACATATTGTTATCACGTGTTTCACCGATTTCTACTTATATATATTAGATAATAATTTTATTTGTTATATAAACATATCGTCATCGAATTTTATCAGCGCTATTTATTGACACTAAAATACGCAACAGTTAACGTAAATAACGACTGACGGAATCCAGGTAATAATAATTATTATAAATACCAAAGTAGAAATATCTATCTAATCTAATACCTTTAAACGAGCAATTCTTGTTTATATATATATATATATGTAATCTGGATCTCGGAAACGGCTCCAACGATTTTCATGAAAGTTACAGATTAGGGGTTTTTCGGCCCAAGGAATCGATTTATCAACGTTCCAGGTCCGAGAAATGCTCGGTTCCCAAACTGCATTTGAAAATCCGAGTTTAAGAAACTATCAGCGCCATCTATTACGCCATGACCGATGTAAAAAACTGTTTCTACTCGACACTAGATGGAGGTTTCTGAGGCTACAAATTCAAACACATTCTACCAAAAACAAAAAACCGAGCGAAGCTCGGTCATCCGGATATTACTATGTTAATACGCAATTGCAAATGAAATAATGTTTTATAGAATAAAAGTCAAGGTAGGTATAATCTTTCTAATCAAAATCTAGGAAGTACTACGCGTGGTTATTAATCCAATACACTTTATGATACGAAGTCTGTAATGCGATATAACTGCTGACTCATCGTCTGAACATATAATAAACAAACAAACGCTTTCACACTCACAGCCCCACATTAAGTTCAAATACTTGTATCGTGGGTGCCGAAAACATTCACATCACACACACATTACACCTAGAACCAGAAGCACAAATAGGGGAAAGGGAAGGAATTTGCGCTCCTGCCGGGAATCGTACCCAGGACCCACGGCACAGAGGGCGGGCACCTGTCCACTGCGCCAACTGGGTCGTCCAAATAAATTTGAAACTCAACATAATAAACTAATAATTGAAAACTTCATCGCTTATATTTCGGTTTTGGCTTGACCAATTTCGATAAAATTTTATTTAAACATACAGTCGAATTGAAAACCTCTCTTTTTTTTAAGTCGTGTCGTGACTTTATTAATTTGATGTGATTTATACTAACTAATAAAAGAAGTTAAATTGTTATTTTAGTTTGTTGGCAGATATTGTAGATACGTGGTTGACCGGAAGGGCTATCAACCAATCACGAGGTGCCTTCTAGTTGATGGCAGCACCGTTCAGCGCGTGATTGGACGAGGACTCTGCCTATCGCAGGCAGCTGTCGGCCAATCATAGCAGACTTCGGTATGACATTTTCTGTGGAAAAAGGCGGAAATGGGCGAACAGTCTCGTCGTGGCAGCCAAGGGAATAAGACGTTCTGATCAAGAGTGTAGTCAGTTATAATCAAGCGTAATGTAACAAGTGTAATGTGAAATTGTATATAGCTAGGAAGATCCAATTAAACAAGTGTACATAGTGTCTTGGTATCATTTACTTCATATCAGCAGCGGGATAGAACCGAGGTATGTAAATTTACCTTTTCTTTTTATGATCATGCCCACGTTTTGTATAATTTGACAAGTGATTTTTCTTTTCCTATATCCACGAAAATGTATTTGTACCTCTGAAGTAGTGAGATTTAGTGACCATGACTAATCGGTGTGAATTCTAGTATATATGATAACGATCACTGAAATTTTTGACATAATTAACGCCTTATTTAGCTTGAGTTTAAATGAAATGTTAACCTACCGACATATATTTTACTATAATATTAAATTGAATTTTTGATAGATTTTAATTTTATTTTGAAGCATGGGTCGGTCGAAATGATTTTGAGACTATCCGCCCATGCTAGTTCATTTGATAACTGTATCTTTGCCGTGTTCGATTTTTAAAGAAGACGTGTGTACCTACTACCCTCTGATATCAGTGTTTGATACTACCGATGATGATAAGAATAATTATTTGTAACAATGTAAGAGATACTTTTAATTTGTGAGATCAGACTTATGAATATATATGAAAAAACATAATTCTTGTTCAAATGTTACCACATTATTTAATTGCATAAAAATCAAAGTAGAAACGGTAACGCAAGAATAAAGTTATATACAGAAAAAAAAAGCCTTTTAAAAAGCAATGATTCATAAGCCAGTCAGTCAAGTGTTCGTAAAGCTATTTTATTCTAAAATTTCATTATTTTATTATGGTCATAATATTATTCCTTACTACATATAGATGCGTACAATGTACATATTAAACAACTATTCTTATAATTTATATAAAAATGAGGAGATTGGTAAGAAGTTGGTAAATTTTGCACGCCATTTTGGCGAGATGAAAATACAAATCTCTTATGTACGACAGAGGAAGAATGTTCATCATGACATGAAATGACATGTGCCAATTAGGGACCGACAGTAATCATCTCGGTTAAACATGAGACAGCAAAGCGACGTATGGTTATGTATGCCATACTGAGTGACATATGGTTATGTGTGCCATACTGAGTGACTTATGGTTATGTGTGCCATACTGAGTGACTTATGGTTATGTGTGCCATACTGAGGTAGTTATGGTTATGTGTGCCATACTGAGGGAGTTATGGTTACGTGTGCCATACCGAGGGACTTATGGTTATGTGTGCCTTACTGAGGGACTTATGGTTATGTGTGCCATACTGAGGGACTTATGGTTATGTGTGCCATACTGAATGACTTATGGTTATGTGTGCCATACTGATTAGCTTATGGTTGATGGCCATATCGAAAGGTAGTGGTCATGTGTGCCATACTGATTACCTCATGGCTGTATATGCCATATTGAAGGACAAGGCTAAGTGCTCCATCATAATAATAACTTATTAAATTGTGTGCCGTTTAATTATGAATAACTTTAGGCCCAGTGTGCCGCTGTCTGCCACGTGATAACCTGTAAGTAAATCCTTGGTAAGAATTAAAATGGGATACTACCACGAATTTTAAAATGATATTGTTTATTATTTAATTCTCAAAGCCAGTATCCGAGCTGATCGTCTTAATCATAATAGCAATAAATAAATAAAAAGAATATTGTTATATTTTGTTGATGTTGGTAAGAATGAGAGAGTGAATGCAATTTTAAGCAGTTAAACTTTTGTTCCGACAAATAAGTATTTTTTATTTAGTAAATTGATAAAATGAAGTGTTCACATCTGTGCAAACGGTTACTTCATTCATAACGACTGTATTGATCATAAGATTATTAACTAATATTTATTTTGTTTTTCATGAGGAAATGAGCTTCAATGATCCTGAAAACCCTGATACTAAATACAAGCCGAGTTGAGGACGATAGCGGGTATAAAAGCTGTGTACAAACTGGATGAACCATGGAGAACATAGATGTAAAGGGATAACTGATGGAGCTAAATGATATTCCTTTTATACATTCCGTTACTGCATTAATTTTATATTTTATTGACTATGTATGCTATAAATTATTTTAAAATGTGTTAATATTAGTTTTGGGCACTTATCGCTTAAATGGTGAAAAAGGCTGTATTTATAACTAGATTTTCATACAAGTCTGTAAAGAAATTGGTATTCTTGCATACTTGTGTATTTTTTGAAAATGTAGTGCGCGAGTTCGCAAGATTATCAATATACATCATTTGGTAATTGATGTACTTATATTATAGTTTTGATACTAGACGTAGGTATAATATAGCGGTGAGCGCGTTTAGATTGAGCGGAACGGACGGATTTATGGCAGATTGAGTATTATGGCAGAAATCCTAGGGTTATGAATAAACTACCAGCGTGAGGATTTATATCAGTGGTAAAGGGTGTGTTAATTTGGTAGGCTCGTTGTAGGGTCGATGATTATATATGTGGCGTGTATGCGCGGGGACAAACTGCGCGAGCGCGCTTTGTGGTGGCCGTGAGGTATAGATTAGGGAATGTATTATGTTTATTGGTTGTATATAAATTGTTGGAAAAAAAAAATAGAGAGGAAGATGTATTATGTATTATCTAATGAGTTACTACCGTGTCCTTCACGAGATGACTGTGGATTTGCGAGATTAGTTATTAGTCATTGCCTATTCGTGGGTGATTCTGCGGGATGTGTGTGGGGTGAGTGAACAATGTTGATGTTAATTAATTTAAATTAATGTAATTCCGACGTTGAGACCAACAACAATAGTTCATGGCGCCATTTACACAAAGAAAAAAATAACATATGTCAATTATCCGACAATCGGACTCTCATTACAGTTTTTACCAACGTTAACATATTCACGGAAGTTGTTTGTAATAATATAGTATTCATTATTTCCATAATTTAAAATCAATGTGACTTCCACACTATGCGGATTTGTGTTGTGGAAGAAAGCCACTTTCGATATCATAGTTTAGGTATTTTACACAAGAACAATAAATATAGATTGAAGCTTCAGTAAATAGGCAGAAATACTAAATAATACTACAGATATGTACCACTGTACCAAATTTTATAATCGCAGCATGATTGTATTTTTAATAGACTCGTTTTGAACTAGTCAATTGCCCCGAAATGAGATCTCGCGCCGATATTTTGCCTAAGGAATAAAAATTTGAGGATAATTATTTATGGATTTCTTCTTGATAGTAGTTGTTAGATTTTTATATTTCTCATTAAATTGGATATTATGTGCAGGTTTCAGCTTTGAATGTCAGGCCGTTAGATCCCGGGACGGAGTGGGTCTAAAAACGGTGACAGATGACCTACCAAATTGTTGTTTTCTAACATGGATTTATTTTTAAATGGTTTCGTATTCTTCTTGCAAGGTTCTTTTCAACGATAAACAACACACAGACATATGGACAGAGTGCTGGGTCACCCGAGTCAACAGGGAGATCTCGCTTCAATCAGTCAATGATTCATCAATAGACGGTATTTTCTGGACGTGAAAGGTACCACTATATAAAGACCAGAGACTTACCAATAGGACGTTTAATTATTTTAGCCTTCACATGTATATATAATAGGCAATACAAATTGTAACAATTGTGCTTATGCACACCTTTGTCACAAAAAAACGGACAGTATTACACTAATACTGAATTCAAAAATTAGCCTCACGTACCCAATTTTCGATTAGAAAAAGTAAATTATTCGATTTTTGGAAACAGTGCACACTTTAATATTTGTTAATAAATGAGCAGATTGTGCAACTTAATTACCGGTACTTAAATTAATAAATTTGAAAATACTAATTCCTTTATGCAACCTACACTAAGTTGAAGATTACATAAATGAGAAGACTCCTAATTGTCATTCTGAGAATAATTAAAGCACAGTTCACATTGGATGATGTAATATTGAGTGTGAAAGAACAAATTTGTAAATTTGTGTTCTTGTCTAGTGGGTGAAACCTTAAGTACAATTTTCAAATTCATTTGGAATTATTCTATTAATGGATTATTAATAATAGCATAAAATTAAAATTGTATTGTTAATTAGACTAAATATTAATGTTCATTTGTTCTTGGGGTGGAGTTCGTCTATTTAGGTTGGTGGTATGTTGTTTTACTCTACAGTTAAGTCATGGTTGTCATTCACCGTTTCACTTGATGAAGATGTTTAATTGGCATTGGATTTTAAGAGCTCTTCAATATTTAATCGTCATCTCTTTGTTGATGAACCGAGAAGACCTATAACGGAGTTTGATAAACTCGAATTTTGGTTGGCATAATAGAATTTTGGTAGCTTAATGACCGTTTTGACTTGGAATTTGAGTAATAATAGATTAACTTGATGAAAACTCCAATGTTCTGCAACAGACAAAAATATAACTTAACCCATCGAGATATGGATCTTTTGTAAGATAATAAAATTTTGGCAAAGTTGAATAATTAATGCTTCATCTATGGTAGTGCTTGTTTCATCGAAAGTGTTATTAGGTGTTACGTTGTAAGAGATAATTTATTGAAATACTCTTTAAATCTGCCTTTGGAATCGAAATCTTTTACTACTTAACGTACGATGATGCTTACAAATGAGCTAATTTATTTGATGAGTAAATTATATATATTGTTCTGGTCGTCTTTGTACAACATCGAAAAAGAAAATTGGCTATTTACTTACCACTGACCCCAACAATTACCTAAATTGTAAAAATTCTTTAACCTGACACTGACGTTAAGGACGTTTGAAAGCATCTATGCAGAGTAAATGTATATCAATTAATTATATTATTATATAAAAAAAATTGTATTACAGTGGTAAACTGATACTATAATTATCCGTAAGTAACGTAAACGTAAAGTACAATAATGTAATAATACTGATATAAAAAAAAAACAAATGATAATTTATTTATGTAGCGTCGGCTATACTATAGTTGTGCTGTGACTTTTCGATAATTATGCCAATAGTTTATGGATAAAAGTAGTTTAGTTTCAATTTAAATAATAACTTGGTTAATTAGTCGTAACTGGTAATAAGTTTGACTTCTATTATTAATATTTTTTCCTACCAAAGGGACCTGCAATTGTATTATACTAAACATTAAAATTAAAAGACTTGTAAGCTGTTAGTCTTCCTTAGCAATAAATTAAATGAAAACCAAATATGTAATGTATAATAACCGAATGTCGTGATTATAATTAGATAACGTGTGTTTAGATATCTGTTACCGAGTATGAAATGAGAATAGGATGCTAAAGTAAATCTTGTGAAAAAAAAGTTGTAACAAGTTCTCGTGTATTATAACTAATTTATAATTTTATAAAATTAGATAAAAATAATGGGAATACAATAATATTGTTGCGTAAAGGTTTCAACATTTTATTGTGTTAAAGAACTAGGTAGATATTTATATTTGGTAGCTAACAGTGATTAACTTCTTTTAGAACTTATTTAATTTCGATGTATTATATGACTAACTTAGTTATCACTGCAACAAAGGTAAATTGACTGCTTATAAAGTTGTGCGTCGGGAGACTGCACAATGTCGGATGGCCGAATGTCGTGACTTTATTAATTT